>OY735215.1:7885942-8020942 GCA_963457665.1 Thysanoteuthis rhombus
TATTATGGACGTTACGGAGTCAGTACTGACCGAACTTCTCTAATTCGCCACGCCATTTTTATTCCTACTGGCTGCAATTCTGCATATGATGTCTGGGGATATTGATTCGTAATGTCCAGCTTTTGTCTGGAATTCTTAATACATGACCTGCCCATTGCCATTTTAGATTTTCTATGTTCTTTTATGATATCTCTGACTTCTCTAATTTAGTGTCGTGTCTTGTGATCTCTGTGCATATTTTCAAGCATGATTCTCCTCTGTGCACTTTGCATTCTTCTCAGCTTGGGGGTCAACCTTTTATTTAGGTTCCGAGTTTCAGTTCCAGGGCAATGCATTAATTAAAGACCCTTGTTTTTAGGACTTACAGATTTCCTGTTCTTGATGTTTGGGCTTATTTGTCAACTAATCATTTGCTCGATTTGTCCTTCTTTTGAAGATTTCATGGATATCCATTGTCCTTGGTAGATGTCACAGTCTACTTTCTTTAGTTCTGTTTTTATCTTTGTGTCCTAATCATCCGGATCCTGAATGTGACATTAACTCTGATTACATTGGGCATGTCAGAATAATCAGAACAGTTTTTTTCTGCAAACAATAGACTCTTCCACGTAATCTTACTTACATTAAACGTAGAAACAAGCAGAGGAAGTAGTCGATAACTTTAAATGGAAGTGATCATTGTCCAACATTGAAATTTCTGCCATTTGTCGTTGAGTCATAGAACAGTAATGAATGAAATTCCAATCATTTGCAATTAATCAGTTAAAAAGCCGCGTTATGATCGTGGTCAAGATAAACGGTGCACTGGAACTCGTGCTATGAACACCTAAGTTTTATCAACAAGACATTATTCCATAATTCGAGGGAAAATAGAATTATATTCTTCAGCCTTTTAAACTCTGATAAATGTTTTCATAAATGTGCTGAGAACTTCATCATCGGAATGAAGACAAAGAAAAAAACACTCTTCGAAAACCGTTGAAACATTGCAAACCGAACTAAAAAGCACTCAAAGAGCGCATAACTTGACCAACGTCATTAGTCAGGGTATTCAATGATTTTTTTTCCGTAGCTCATTGCTCGCTCTAATTTAATTGTAATTCACAGAGGACCTTCGGAGATATCATGTGGTCGGACATGAACTTTTGGCGATATTATGTGGTGTGGATATATAATTACAATTTAATCGTGCTGAGTTCAGCATTAGGATTTAATCACTCCTTCTGTAGCCTATTGTCCATTCTCCTACGAATTCCATAGGAATTCATTGAAAAATTTTGGAGATATTGTGTCGACAGGTATGAGCGTAAACATAAATGTATGAAAAAAGCAAAAAACAAAAATCGAAAATATCTGACAATCAACAAAAACATTCCTGGATTCGCTTCAAGATTAAAAAAACAAGTTGGTAAAAACTCAAGTAATCTTTTTCTCAAAATCTAATAGAAATTCATTCAGTAACCTTGGGATATCAGAGGAGTGTCAGGGAAAAACAGACAGAAAGATAGACTCGACTGAATATATATATATATATGTATATATATATATATATATATATATATATATATATATATATATATATATATATATACCTCTTTGTTTGCAGAGGTAATGAGACGAAACGAGTGTCTTTGCCTCAAAGACTCAGATTGGAACTTTTACCCAGGTTTTAGAGGTAAAACCCCTAAAAGTGAAAATTCAGAGGTATTTGCTGTTTGTCATATTCAATAATCGAAACACTTTTCAAGGCCCAAAATAAACAAATCTAAGGAAAAATTTCTTCATTAAATCAAAAAAAGGAGTGTTATTTGAGTTCGATACCCACCACCCACAAAGTGTTAAAAAGGGAATAGCCTGCAACTTTCAACATCGGGCCAAACAAATTTGTAGTGATTAGAATACGTACCAGCTCGAGTTGAAAAATGTATATATAAAGGATTAAATGGTCTCCAGTGTTTATAATCGTAAGACAGTTTTCAGAATTAGTTCCAACCGTCGGACCAAGATAAGACGTGAACCTGGTCGACAATTGCGTATACTATATTCCATATTGGTGTGGCTGCAAATACAAAGGTGAGACCGGCTGCCCACAAAAGTTTAGATTTGAAGTGCACTGAAAAGCTGTTATCTGTTGATAATGAAGATAGGTTAGGTTTCGAGGGAAAATAGGGAGTCAACGACCCTCTGAAGGATACCAAAATTCTGGACAGGGAACACAATCAGAGTATGAGACGTCTAAAAGGGTCGGCACACATGCTAGGCTCTGATAATCAGTCGTCCAATAGTTCAGCTGAACGTCATATGGGAGCCCCTTATCTTAAAGGAACACTCCTTATGTTCAAAGCCCTACAGCTGCATCTCAAAAACCCGTCTTTTGCATACAGATACATACAATTATGTACACTATTAAAAGAAAAGGAAAGAATTATCAGCCCATTTTCATATTCCAAAGATGGCAAACTATACCCAACATTTTTTTATGGAGATCCAAAAAGGACCTTTTCGAAAAGACGCCTCTATGCCAACGCCAGCAGACACCAGCATATCTCTGAGATGGAAAACGGTCAACAACTTTGGCCCTTACTACCACTTCCATGCAAAATTTGACTGTGGAATAGGTATATTCAGTCCTTGGGCTTTCACAGCGACAACCTCCTGTGTCACCTTGCGAATGCATCACCATCCACGACACCGTCCTGATAAAGGCTGTAGGGTACAACCACCGAAACATTGTGTTCAGAAGAGGAAACAAGACAAGGACAAAAGCCTGAAAACATTTGTACATAATAATTATAATTCTTTATCTTAAAAATTCAGAAAAATTCAAAAGATCAATTCAAATTTCAAAATGGTAAGATACTTCTGTGGCACCTTATATAAAACGTGATTCGTTATATACGGAAGACATATAAAGGTTTACAATTTCCCAGACAATTGACTTACACGTCATTAGACCTTCATTAGTTGCCATTCGGATTAAATCAAACGTGTGCAGCTAATTTGGAGTTCTATTTTCGGGGATGCACATCCATCGACTGAAATTAGACCATTCTAATCTATTGATTGCCTATTGTTGGAGAAACAAAGACACAAGATTCATATTAAATCATCAATCGACTTTGATTTATGAATAAACCACATCATTGTCGGATCCCTAATGGGAGATTCACGCAAGAAATTTACAACTTGTTATAGAAATTAAATTATACTCAAGACGGGCTGTGTTTGAGCCGAACTTCAACTTAACAGGAGCTTATGGATTCTGAAAAATTTCGACTCTCATAAAATCATTATTTCATTTAAATGGGATGGATCTTGAAATTTTGGACATTGGGAAGGACATACTGAGATAGATAGTATAAATAGATAGTTTTCGTGATAAATGATATGAAAATCTAGATAATTCTAGATATGTGAATCTGACTTTCCCTTTTAGCTGGCTGTGGATGACAGAACTATTTAAATATTATATATATATATATATTTATATATATATATATATATATGTAGAGAGAGAGAGAGAGCGAGAGAGAGTGGAAGAGAGAGAGAGAGATAGAAGAAAAACACAAACACAAACACATATTTATATCTATAGTTTAGAAAGTTTTACAGCTTTAAATACTGAAAATTCAGAAAAATATTTCTTGTGTCTGTACTGTCACTTATTTATCAATATCTGTAATGTAATTTTCTCCAGTTTAAAAAAAATGTTTTACACATACTTTGATATTATGGTAGTATTTGTAAATTTTCTCTTTGTCGGAACATCAATTGTTTAACATGTAATCATTCCGATGATTAAAAAAAAAAGGAAACAGTTCAGTGTACATTTATTGGCTTTTACCTATCATCAAGTGCCGGTGTTTATTTTATTCAAAGTGAGGATCAGTTCGCGCACACTACGTACACTTTTCAAACTAAGTGCCTAGCAATTTCCTACCTGTAAGATTCTCTTCGATTGACAGCATTGAAGGAGCTACTATTTTACCAATATATCGGGATCAGAAGTAGATTCATGTCTCTCCCTAGGGAATTGACGTGAACTCGGAATTTAAAAAACTCTTTCGCCGATTCCATTGTCCTTACTGTTCACAGTTGAGCAACACACATACATAAACAGACATATACAGACAGACAGATAGACAGACAGACACACACACACGCACTCACATACGTTGCATAGATTAGTAAATATATACAATTTCAAGGCAATCTGCATTATTCTGATGAGGATATTTGTCGACATCGACCAAAATTGTTACATATGAGTGCTTTGGAAGAATACAACCATGGACCTCAGAATTTAGATTATGACACATCAGTAAATTGGTCAAATACTTCCAACAGTTGATAGATCTGATGATCTACTAGATCGTCGACGTGCTATGCTACTTTTTTTTCTACGGTGGTATCCATCTCGAAGTAACGTTGGGCAATAACGATCAGTTTATATGCAGATAACTATAAATCCCCGAATAGACAATTTCAATAATTCTGATTAATCGTAATTCAATACATAGATGCACGGCTCCATTGATAGTAAGCGACATCTAACAGGCAAACTGCAAATCACTTCGTCCATCCAGTGTTTGACTTCGATGTTTAAACCCTTGATGGCATTCCCTCGATGGATACGGTTCAAATTATGGATTGTACTACAACTGTGGCGAACTTTTCCGATACATTGTAATTACATATGAATTACAGGAGATTCTCCAAGGCCCAATTGAAGATAGGACCGACAGGTTTCTAATCATTCGTCTAATCAACCAAACCACATGAACGTAAATGCAATCTTTCTGAATTGGAGTGCCGTGATAAATCCTTATACACACATGGCACTTTAATCCGTATAGGTTTCGGAACCACAGCCTGTGTCATTAATAAGACGAGATTACAATTCATACATGTTTATAACAGAACCCTGTTTCTACAACCTAATGCAATGTGCAGAGGAGAGAACCATACTCAATTGCACATTGAGAGATCACAAGATAGTAGAGTTTATTAGAAAAAAAATAGGAGTCAGAGATATCATAGAATCCATTAGAAAACACAAATGGCAATGGGCTGATCATGTTGCAAAAAATCTGACAATTATCAGATATCACGGCTCACAACGTCGATTCCCAGATATCATAAGCGAAATTGTGGCTGGCAAAAAAAATGATTGCGACACGAACTAGACAAGTTCAGAAAGTATTGGATCCGTGACGCTTATAATGGAAAGATCAGGCAAAGAGTGGGGACGGTCAACGTCCAATAACGGACGCTAAGAGGTTAATAATGATGCATATGGAAGATCTATTTTGGTACATAACGTGAGCCATGGAAGAGAATCACTCCCTGACCATTACAGATATATCGGTCTCCCTTTTTAATTGACCAACCCGCCTATCACACTACGATATTTAATTACCTCTGCGAACAGCAGCTACGTCGAACCCACTTCTCAAGATATTGTTTTATCACAGGGAACGACTCAACTTTCACGACTGGTCGGATTTAATTGTAAGTCGACGTTATGTCACACGGTCGATCGAGTAAAGACTGTAATATTGTTCCGACAATATTGATGGACACTCGAATTCCTGCCTGTGTTATAAAGCTCCACTTGAATCGTTGGAAAGTTTATTAGACGTTGAAAGAACGCTAGATAAGATGGTTTCTAAAATCTGACACAGCACATTATCTATACCAAGGGTTGCAAACCTTTCTACCTCTTGATAGAATGTTTGATCTCTGATCGACCCTCAGGCGAAACAATCCAAACAAAAGACATCAAACATTACAATGACACATCTCGAGACATACCAAATCTTCCAATATGTACCAAAACCTCAAAAACACTCATTTGTAACATAAAGATTCTTTCAAAACGTATCATATTCTTCAAAAATATACCAAATCTTCCAATACGTACCGAATCTCCAAGAGAAGTGCAAAGACTTCAAAATCTCCCGGAACGTACAAAATCTTTCAAAACGTACCACAATCTTTCAGAGCATACTAACTCATCCAAACGTTCTAAATCCATGGTATATGATTAAATATCAAAATTGGGAGAAAAATAAGAAATTAATGATAGAATACTTAGTAAACAAGAATATTTGTCAAAAGATGTGAAACGTACCAAATTTTCTAAAACATACCAAAACCGTACAATATGATTATTTATCAGATTGAAAATATCATTGAGAAATCAATAGCAGACCACGAAGTAAACAAGAATGTATGTCAAAAGATGTGAAACTTAATAAATATCCAATAGACCTTCCAGCCTTTATCGACTCTCTTTTAACCCCTGGTAATATAAATCCCTCAGATAGTCCTTTCGACCCCCAGGGGTCGATAACGATCATTTTGGCGACCCCAGATTTAGATGAAGACCCACTTCAATAGACCCTTTGACTTCACTTCCAATTCAATACCCTCCCTTAACAGTACTGAACAAACGTAAACATTTCACTGATAATTGCTCATCTGTTCATGGTGGGACATCAAATAATCGATTGAAATTATTCATACACAAAAGAGGATGTCTTTATGGGCCGTATGTGGAATGCCAAGCTAACATGATAGCATTCAGCCCTTAGGGTTTTTTTCTTCTTTTTTTAATAGCCAGAAGAGAAGATCCCGATCGCAAAAATTGCAAAAAATCGAAATGCTCATAAGTTAAAATTCAGAAAGCTCAAAACCTGGAAATATCATGGTTTTCGGAAACTAATTACTTATTTCCGTGTCCGGAAAATAACGTGTTTCCAAAAAAAGGAACGAGTAACGGAAACCAGTGCCACTTTCTATCCATAATGTAATCACCATCATTATCAATGACAGCAGCCCAACACAGAATCAAATTTTTGATTCCTCATCGTAAAATTTTCTATACACAATAAACAACCAACTGCTGGATAAATGTTGTTTCGATCCATTAAAGCCTGGTCTTGCGTTCATTGGTTGGCTTATAATTTATAGCTATCAAATACGTAACTACTTTCCAAACTGCGTAATATAATAACAAAAATAAATAGAAAAAGGACAATTATTTGCAGTTTTACAAAGGAATGTATTTTAAGAAACACATGAAAACGTAATAGCAATTACTGGTATTCTATGGTGAGTTTTCCAAGTTTCGACTTTCGACTTTGGATCCAAGACTTCAGGAATTCTGATCTTCCGGAGGTTAAACTTTTGGTAACATCATTCTGACCCTTTTCTACGAAAAATGACCGAATAGCTTTGCCTGTTTGTTTACCAACAAGCCTTTATAGATGCAATCCAGCCTCTTCTTCCCACTATCTATTTTACGCTATCTCTCTCTCTCACTCACCCAATCTTGATTTAAATGTCAATGAACAGGCGGATGATTGAGAAAGACCTTATTGAATTACAGAGACTTTATTGTTATGTCTAGTCTCAGAGTTGTCAAATAAATCATGGCGGGAAATCCATCCTCTGGAACGAAGTCCATCCATAACTTGGATCAGTGTATGCTTGGTGTGGAAGGAGCAGACAGGACACAGGTATTTGCTACGCATTTCAAACAGTTCACCTGATCCTCGCTGAAAAATCTGACATCTTCATAGTACTCAAAGAATAGTTGTTCGGGGGTTACCAAATATAGCCACTGAAAACATCAAGATCACGATTCCAATAAAATGTCTCATAGGTAATTGATTTATTCAATATATATATATATATATATATGTGTGTGTGTGTGCGTGTGTTTGTGTGTGGTGATGTATATATATGAGCTTAATTAGTCCATATCTTTTCAAGAATGCAAAAACTTTGGTCGAGCAGTGAATCTGAAATAGGTGATGATTTGGAGAATGACAACCACAAACTACTCTGGGACTTTGACATCCAAACTGACCACCTCATCCAGGCAAGAAGGCCGGACTTAGTAATAGTAGACAAAAAAAGGAAGGCCTGCCAAATACTAGACGTTGCTGTACCTGCAGACCATAGAGTAAAAAAGAAGGAGGGTGAAAAAAGGGAAAATACCAGGACCTAGCAAGGAAGTTAAAGAAAATGTGGAACATGAAAACCAGGGTAGTACCGGTCATAGTGGGAGCACTAGGAACTGTCCCCAAAACGCTGAGGGAGAGACTGGAGGAGATCGGGATTAGGGGGAGGATAGAGACCGTACAGACCACAGCACTACTGGGAACTGCACGGATACTGAGGAAGTTGCTAGAGATATAAGGACTGCAACGATTCGTAGCTCTGTCATGATATGCGAAAGAGAGAGAAGACGTTAGCTGAAGACCTGAGGAGACTTATTGTCACTCAGCCTTCAGCGATAACCACTGGGCAACCGGTGTGAAACTGTAAATCGCACAATTACTGCGACCTATGAGTACTAGGAGAGGAGGGCTGGAGACTTGAGGAGACTTGCTGTCACTCAAACTCCAGCGGTTACCACCAGGCAATTGGTGTGAGATTCCAAATAATAATAATAATAATAATAATAATAATAATAATAATAATAATAATGATTACAGACCACGGCACTACTGGGAACTGCACGGATACTGAGGAAGGTGCTAGAGATATAAGTACGAATTTTAGCCCTGACATGATAGGTCAAAGAGAGAGGAGACGTTAGATGAAGACCTGAGGAGACTTAATGTCACTCAGCCTTCAGCGATAACCACTGGGCAACCGGTGTGAAACTGTAAATCGCACCTATGAGTACTAGGAGAGGAGGGCTGGAGACTTGAGGAGACTTGCTGTCTATCAAACTTCACCGTTTACCACCAGGCAACTGGTGTGAGATCGTAAATAATAATAATAATAATAATAATAATAATGATAATAATAATAATAATGATAATAATAATAATAATAATAATAATAATAATAATAATAATAATAATAATAAGAGCTGTTAGCATTGGTTTAACACCCAAGAAAAAAAAGCAAGGTGGAAACGGTGCAAACCACAACGCTGCTGTGATAGGCCGGGACGATATGAGTTATGGGACTTACTGTCATTCAGCTTTCAGCGATAAACATCAGTAAATTGGCATGGAACCGTAATCCAAAGCACTGCTGTCGACAGTGAGAGTGCAAAGAGTAGTGGTCAAGACTTGACGAAACTTATATCACTCAGTCTTCAGAGGTGACCACCGGGCAACTGGTGTGAAAATGAGAATAAACCACAAATTAATTTGGAACTTTGACATCCAAATGGACCACCCCATCCATGCAAGAAGGCCGGACATAGTGTTCGTGGACATGAAGAAGGGAAACCTATTGAATAATAGACGTGGCCATGCCAGCAGACCATGGAGGAAAACGGAAAAAGTGTGAAAAACTGGAAAAATATCCAGATCTGGCAAGAGAACTGAAGTGTTGAACATGAAAGTCAAGGTAGTACCAGTAATAATAGGTGCACTCGGAACCGTGCCGAGGACACTGAGAGCGAGATTGGAAGAACTAGGGATGAAAGGAAGGATTGAGACTCTGCAGACAACAGCACTGCTAGGAACTGCACAAATACTGAGAGAAGTGCTAGAAATATAAGATCTATGACCCAAACTCCGAGCAGTGGCCAAACGGAGGATGATGACCCCCCTCCAAAAAATCCCCAAATGGTGGTGGAGATACGAACCAGAGCACTGCAATGATAGGTGAAGGGGAGATGAGATGGGAGGGGGGTGAAAACCTGAGGATACTTACTGTCACTCAGTCTTCGGCGATAACCACCTGGCAACCGGTGTAAAACTGTAAACCACAGTATTGCTGTGGACTATGGGAATTTAGAGAGGAGGGCTGGAGGCATGAGGAAACTTGCAATCACTCAGTCTCCAGCAGTAACCACAAGGCAACTGGTGTAAAATAGCTGCTGCTGCTGCAGTTACTACTGCTACTACTACTACTACTACTACTACTACTACTAATAATAATAATAATAGTAATAATGCAATACAATACAATGCAAATACTGATAGATATTTGAAGAGGTCTCATTATATAAATAAAGACAATATGAAATATGAACATAATCAGTTACAAATTAATTTGTTAATGGTTATGTTTATGTCTTATATTTGTATTCATATATGTAAATTCATTTGTTATCGTATTACCAAAAAAAATTACGTTGATTTTAGTAGTGTAATAACATAGTAATTGTATTATAAAGTATCAGTATATCGTAATAATAAAATTCTTTACTATATGATCTCTTTTATTGGATTATTGACACAGTATTAAACACTGAACATTGAAAAACTCTTTCAAAGTCGTCTTTGCGTCACTTCAGTCTCTCATTTCCCAATATCTGTCAATGTAATTTATATGATTTTCATCGGTGTTCTCCCCAAGTTTTACGTATAGTTTGTTATGGTAGAGAGTGTAATTTTTTTCTTATTGGGATCATCAGTTGTTTACGATGTAACTGTTTCAATTATATATATAAATATATATGTGTATATATATATATATATATATATATATATATATATATATATATATATATATATATATATATATATATAGTGTATATGCATGTGTTTGTGTCAGTTTTTCTGTCTTTCTATCGTCTATCTGTCTATCTGTCTGTCTGTCTGTCTACAAGTATATATCATAAGACTTGACAGTTTATGTCTGACACCCTGTGGCTCAATTGGGAATGAACAGAATACTATTAAAGATTTCAATACATTTGAGAAGACACATTAACATCTTGTTTTGACTATCTAATCTCCTTCTACCAATGTTTGATGATCACACAACGTTCCAGCCAATTCATTCTACAGCATTCTTCAGGCGTAATATGTAATATCCATAGGGAAAGAGGGACTCTCCAATTGTCCTCTTTCTTATGTGGTGCCAAGGGTTATCGTTAAAATGTTCCATTCGATCATGGGGTGGGGGGATTTGGACCATCAGAAAAAGAGACTGCATAATGAATTAATTGGATCGTTTTGTCAACATCAAAGATGGAAAGATAAGATTACATCGTCGAAACAAAAGTATTTTGTTAATGACTCTTCCATAAGTAAGAGATAATGCTTTATCATAATAATTATCCGTAGTCAAAATTATTAAGCGCTGTCACACAACAGAGATATACAATGAGTGTTCGAATCTCGTCCGAAGCGAATCCATTGTTACAAATTTCTGGAATTTGATTTAACGTCCAAAAAAGAGATGGGCCTTAACTGATTTTCAATTTTTTTCGAATTTGTCCTGCTCCGAAATTTCATCCACCAAAATTATTTGACTGTAAATGCAGGACTTGGGCAAGTTATGCATAGCCCCTGTAGCGGTCTCTTTTGCAAAAAATGACATTTAATGATGAAAACGTTCGTAACTTGAAATCTATTTATTGTATGATAACAAAAAGGATTGCAGTGAATTATCAGGTGAATTATTTCTCGGTCGACAATAAGCTGCATAAAATATGCTATTTTCCCTTTTTCTAACAAACAACTCTTTCCGTTCCCGAAGTCATTATGGAGAATGTGTTGCCACAGACGAAAGTTGGAATATTATAGATATTTGATAGCTGTTACGCAATTTCAATGATGTACGATTTGTCTTCGATCTAGACGAAATCTAATTAATCTGAAGTTAAGGCGCTCAACCGTTACGATTGGAGCAAGTCGTTAATCAAATTTCGATTGGTGTAGATTGGTAAGACTTTGGCTTCCGACTGAAATTATTGTTAGTCCTTGTCACTTGGACGGTATAATTACACAGACCATCTATTACAAGGAGACCAAGGCACTAACGACTAGAAGAACTTAATTGCAGTCTCGGTTCGGCCGGGGGTGACAAGGGTCTGTATTTTCAAATGCGTCATATGTGAAACTAGTGTACCCGTGCCCTCAAAAGGATCGACAACCAATGTATTCTCTAGATAGTCACAAATGGAGCTGAACAATTGAACCCTATCAAAAGATTGACTCTCGAATTGAGAACCATGCAACACGCGCAAAAGATTGTACTCAACATAACATGGCTGGATCAAAAGACAGCATAGAAAAAGACCCCTCCCCAAAAAAACAGAAGTTGAAAATATAGAATCCATGAAAAAATCAAATGGCAATGGGCTGGCTATATTGCAAGAAATTGGACAACGACTGGAAATTACGACCCAAGACGTTGATCCCTTGAGATCAGATGCGAAACTCTCCGACAGAAAATAAGGTTGTATAACAAACTAAACAAGTTCATAAAGAAGAGAATTCTTGCCGCTTTATGATAGAGGGGTCTGGCAAAACCTGTGGGAGGTCTATGTTCAACAAATGGCACTAAAAGACTGATGATGATGATGATGATGATGATGATGATGATGATTAAATAATCACTTCTAGCCTCAACAGACTGGTTTTATCATTGTAGCTTGGTTTATGTTATCCATGTGTTCAGACATAAGTATCTATCTATTCGGACTTTGTCCAGCCCTCACCATTTTTAGTAGAAACTTGGAATTTCGCACAAACACTCTCCCCATTGAGCAATACATATATTTTTTTGTTTTCTACCCCAACCCATTATCGGGGGTGAGTTCAATTTACAATAGAAGGTTCAGTCAAATTGATCCCTTAGTTTATGTTCAGGTGAATCAGGGCATTTAAAAAAAATATGTATTTGTGCCCAAAAGGCAAGAAAAGCAGCTTATTTATTGATCACCCCTTTTCTATTTTTTTAAATTGATCACTCTACTGATCAGACCATTATTTTTCTTCTAGTCATCAATTTATGATTCAAACCATTCTGGTAGTATTTCCAAGGTGACCCTATCTTACCACTTCTGCTCCTCAATTCATGAAGTAAAAAGCAGCATACATTGGTTGTGGTGATTCATAATTTCCCTTGGAATGTCAATCATGAAGGATTTTACTTTTTATAAAAAAAAAAAAAATCTTAAAAGATTATCACCTTTCCCTCTTTAATATTGGTTGTGCCTGGGGATGTTCTGATAAGGGGCGGGGCAGTGTGTAACGTTGACTGGCTGGAAAGTGTGAAGGGTGCAAGTGGGAGTAGGATGTTGGCTAATATAAAGCTATTAAAAATGAGATACCGCTTTTTCTTCGTGACAAATGGACCAACCAAGCACCAAATCAACTAAACAATCAACTAGCACCGTGTATTATTATTGTTAGAATGTTTAGAGGAGAGTTTGATGTACTAGATTGTTCGGGAAATATTGGCCTCTTCATCATACCATATTTTATTCATTTGGTAATATAATGATACTAGTTTTGTACTTGTTAGAAATAATAGGATGATTCATGTATAGATCAGCACTTCTGTCTTGGATCAAAAAGTGGCTCCCGAGCCTTTTGACGAGGATTAGAGTGTAGTAAAAATGAGCCTTTCATCGGATCTAAGTGTTGCACCCTGGCAATTCAGTCAAAGACCAGAATGTAGTATCTGTGCACTTCTTGAAAAGTGTCACACACAAATAGATATCTGGTCATTTATTTCAAAAAGTTTCCATCGTTGGATTAGTGCTCTTTTGATTTTTTTAGGGAAATGCCGAGTAGCTTGAAAAATAGAAGAAAAGATCTAGTTGGTCACTCAAAAGAAACTGTCACGTGACCAACGACTTTTGGCAGCACACCAAGTTTGGGATGATCGATTGTTTGGCAGTAATCACAGAAAAGTCTGAATCTTCGAAAAACAAAAAACAAAAACAAAACAAAAACTAGCTGGCGCCGGTCCGGATCGATTCAGAATAAACTTAACCTCCCACAAAGACCCATGGGGGATAGTGTGGAAAATATAGAAAAAACCTTTTTTTTGTAGATATAATAACAAGTTACAGTTTTCTGGACCGTTTACTTTACGGTTTTTAATTTCAGGAGAAATAAACAACATTTGACCAAATAAATTCACAGGGAGTTCAAACTATTTGATTTAAAAAGATTTCTGACCGGACACGAAAAAAAACCCCAAAAAACAACAAACTTTTCAAAATGTTCAGTTTGTTATGAAGTATACATTTCTACTTGACTTAGATTCTCTGTAGCTGGAGCTGTTTGCAAGTTATTGGCAAAAAAAAAATAAAAATAAAATTCGGTCGTCATTTTCCAATCTGGCAGCTGGAAGACGGATTGGATTTACAAGTACGATTAGTATTTTCATCGGAAGGACTTGAGAAAAGAAATGTGCCAAATTTGTGCTCACTTCAAATAGAGTGGGTCGATCTTTCTAGAGTTCTCCTTCTGTGAAGATCAACAAGAAGCACAAGTGAGACCTGAACTGGAAAAACTAATATATTTCATGAAGAAAAAGGATGCCGAGGTTTTATCGTCAACTCACTGCCGACTTATTAGATCGAGTTTGGATTGTTTACATAGAAAAATGGAGCATGCAGGTCTGGTTAGTCACTCAATAGAAACTGTCACGTGATCAACGTTTTTTGGGCAGTATGACACGTTGGGGTGAGCAAATACAAAACTTGGAAATAGTCATGATCATAGGATAAGTTTCTTCTCTCAGCTTTTGTTAGACAGCGATGACTGCAATCGTCTGAATTTTCAGAACACAAACGTGAATGTATCTAGATACAAAACAAGGAGTCAGTTTAACAAAAATCTATATCACAAATTGAACCCCCATCTAAAAAAAACTATTTTGGGGAGCAGTTTAAAAAGAATTGCAGATGCCATAAGGAGAGATCATCCTATCGGTTCACACTTTCTATTGGATACATAGATAAAAAGCCAGCTAGACAAACTTAAAAACTGAGAAAAAAAATATATTGTCAGTTCTAATGACAGTTTCCATTGAGAGTTTCTAATACAAATGGGTTTGAAGATCAGAGAGAGGCTGCATCTACATTTATCAGGTAATCCTACTCTACAAAAAATAGTTTAATGATAGCAGTGGAATGGAGGAGGGAAGTTAGGTAGTTTAATGAAGGGTTACGATCGAATGGGAGCCGATAGCTGCTGCAGATCAATAAGTTTGACTTGTGCCATTTTTTACGGATACCTGATTTGCCCCTGTGCCAGAATTGGCTTTTACGCCGTTGAAAAACATGTACACATTATTATGTTTTTCTTTTCTTTTTAATATAAAAGTCACATACAACACAGTGTAGGCTAGACTGCATTGCTATCCCCCGTGAAATCTGATACCATTCCGGGCAAGGTTACAAGATGCAAAAGAATTGATGTCATGACTTTCCCAAGTGCATCAAGTTATTTTTTAGATGGACATTGCCTGAGCAATTTGTATGGCACCATTTTAAACTGCACTCGAGAAACCTTTTGATTGATTTTACTTTGATAATCAATATCACTTACACACACACACACACACACACACATATATGTATATATATATATATATATATATATATATATATATATATATATATATATATATATATATATATATATATATATATATATCAAAATCATAAAGATATTTCATCCTGTCTCTCTGGGGATGTCATTTTATGTATCAAATTGTCCATAGATTAAAATATGGCAAACATTCTGTTTGGGGAAATGAAATAATTACCATTGCAACTTTTCCTTACCCACCTTTCACCTAGCTCTGGTGAACAGAACGAACTTTGAAAGGATATATATATATATATATATATATATATATATATATATATATATATATATATATATATATATATATATATATATATATATATATATTTTATGTATATATATATATATATATATATATATATATATATATATATATATATACATACATATATATACATACACACACACACACATATATATATATATATATATATATATATATATATATATATATATATATATATATATATATAGTGATTTAAACATCAGGGGAATAGTTTTTGTCCGTGGCCAGAAATTAATGTAATTTTAGCTGATAGAATAGAGCTTTTGAAAGTCTATTCGTATGTATTATATATATTTGCGTATTAAGAAAGCCCAACGGAATAATTATGAATGCATCATATTATTCGGAACTCTATTTGGAATGATCTCTCATTAATACACAGAGAATGTGTCACTTATCATAGACAGTGAAGTGAGAATAAGCAGTTTAAGAAAATGTTCCTGCTGCAGGAATCGAACCTGCAACCGATTAAGGAGCTGCTTTAACGTGACGTGTTTCTCAAAATTGAGTTGAACAGATCAGCAGAAAAGCAAAAGCCCAAATAACTGCTTAATCCTCACGTTCTTGTTCATTCATCTGCATTGTTTATTCTATTTACACTGTCTCGGCCAAGTGACAGATTTTCCAAATAGTAACGGGAGGTAATTTCAGATAAACTCTCAAAAGCCTTTTTCTGTCAGTGAAAATTTCATCAATTTCCGGATGTTTTGCAGACAGATAGTTTGAGATATAACTGACTTGATCCTAAATAGGTACTAAGACACTACAGTCTCAGTCCAGTCTAAATTGATTTTTATAAACCTTTTTTTAAGCGAGGAAAATTCTTTGTTTATTTTCTGATTCTTCATTTTGAAAACGATGAAATGTTTTGTTATAACATAAAATGAGATTTCCCTTCTGTTACATGCATTCGTTCAAAAATGGATATTGGAAAGTATAGAAGTGAGAGTGTCTAAACGGTTATTGTCACCGGAAACTGAATCGACGAAGCGAGGTCGAGGTTTGGACGAAGGTATTTGCGTTCATTTAGCTTAATGTCCTCGGGGAAGGCATGAATCCAACTTTCTTGACTATCGATTAATAGCAAATCCCTGCTGGCCCAAGCAATGTGAATGGAGTACGGTTGAGAGTTGAGCTAGCAACCCCGCCCCGAAAAATCCTTACTCATTACTGAAACTGCAACGACATTATTCCAGGTAGTGTCGTTGAAAGTAGGAAAACATCAACGTGATATCACCTCGACTCTAACCACTCAGCCACACACCAATAAGAGGTTTCAGTAAGTGTCGGTAATGTTTCGATTAGTAAACAGTGAACAGACAAAAAACGCAGAAAATTCAGAGGTAGGTATACGATATCTCCCTCCATTTCTGAGGAGGCTGGGTTCTTTGATCTCGGTGTACGCTGATGTCTCCATAAGTAAACATTAAATATACAACAAACCTAGAAATTGAGAAGTAGGTATACACCGTATCCCTCATCCCATACCCCTCCATTCCTATCTTTGATATGCATACATCAAAGTACATTAGAATTGCTTTGTTTATCTGGAATGCGTTAAAAAAGAAACATGTGACAGGTTTGGTTTGTCATTTAATAGAAACCAAGATGTTTAGGCAGTACACCGTATTGAGGGTTATCAATTAAAAGCTTGGAATTATGTGATCGATGGATAAGTTACTTCTCTCGCCCTTTGTTGAGCAATACTCATCAAAAAGTCAAAATCTTCAAAAAAACAAACAGTTCATAACTAGGGACCTACTGTGCATAAACTTACATTACCGACTGAACCTCCACTAAAAAAAAACTCTTTTGGGTGTGGGGAGTATTTTAAAAAGAGATTTTTTGGTAGGAATAGTAAGGAGTAAACATTTTAATTATCAGGCCTCTAGTCTCATCAGGGTGGCTTTGTTCGCCTGATCCATTACCAGCTGGACCAACTTAGAAACTGATAAAACCTACATTGACAGTTTTAGTTGACGGTTCTTAATAAACGGAGAGTCTGTCTGCTGATATTCTTGTTTTGTCTTCGTCGAGAAGATCAAAATGGAACAAGTTGGTTATTTGTTTTCCTTGCTGTGTGTTTGTCAAAATACTTTGCTTCTACAAGTACACTAATGGCCGGTGAGTAGTTTTCTAAGTGGTTATCAAGCTGTTTTACTTACCTGTGAATAGAAACCACAGATATGATAATGACACCTTTTTTTTCTCTTATGTCTGTGACTGAGATTATATTAGTTCCTCGAAGTTATTAGAAATATCATTTCAGATCTGATTAGTCACTCTATAGAAACTATCTTTTGGTGGCATGCTATGTTCAAAATTTGGAAAGAAAGATGATCAATAAATATGTTACTACCCTTTCCTCTTGTCGGACAGGGGCCATTAAAGAAGTATGAATTGAAAAGAAAAGCAAGAGTGAATGCCACCAAACACAATTTCCAAGATCTATTTAGCATAAAATTACATTGCTAATTGGAGCCCAGACTAAAAACCTGCTTAGTTGGGGAATTAAAAAAACAAACTCAAAGAACCTTTTTTTTCCCACATAAAAAGGAGTAAACGTGTGAAGCTCATTGCTCCATTGGTGCAGTTTGTAAGAGTGACGTATACATACCAAGCAAACAATACTCATTTGAAAACTGAAGAAACCTATTTTGACAATTCAGATGATAGTTTTTGTTAACGGTTCCTTACAAATAAGGAAGGGTTTTGATGATAAGTTTTGTTGTAGTTTATGACTACAAAAAGTACTAGATTGAGGCGTCCAACAGACCACCAAGTAAAACTGAAATACGATGAAAAGGTAGACATATTGCTTTTGAGACTATGGAACTAATGGTTTGCAAGCAGGGTGAGAGCAAAGGTTTCGTGCACTTTCAGTGACACTTGGAACACGAATGCCACAAACAACCAGTTGCAATTTTTGTATTTCACAACTCTTCACTAATCTTATCTCGAACTTCCAGATGAACTGACATTAATATATATATATATATATATATATATATATATATATATGTGTGTGTGTGTGTGTGTGCATACATATATATATATATATATATATATATATATATATATGAATACTGGATACTTTGAATAATGTGGTTTTGACAAGTGAGGATTTTGATGTAGTATAATCAAAGTACTGCAGTACAGAACAATATCACTGAGTATAACTGAAAAAACAAAACAAAAAATAAACAAATCAAATTATAATAAGATTTGAACAGTGCAATTTTTAACACTTCAGAAAATTCTGAAATTAACCACACCAACCAATATATATATGTTATGCATTGAAATCACTGGTAAAACCAACAATAAAAGGAAATTCAAAAATTGGAGAAGCTTATTAGAAGTTTGAAACGACAACAAGGGTCAATATCGTTGATAAATCGCTGTTCAAATACAGTATATATATATATATATATATATATATATATATATATATATATATATGTATGTATATATATATATATATATATATATATATATATATATATATATATATATAAATATATATATATATATATATTGAGCTTATGTGCATTTGTATCGCTGGTAGGTTAATTCGTCTTCCTCCTATGACTTAACAGTGAATATTACGTCATAGGAACTTCTAGGATCTCATGTGTGATCATCATTCATAAAAGAGCTTGAGATGAGTTTACACCGGGAAAAAACTTCTTAAAATTAGGATACTTGGATAATTGAAAAAAAAATTCCCAATAAAATGGCTTATAGCTCCTTACTGGCAATATATACATAAATAACCGCATCATCTTCCACTTGTATATTCTAATGTTCAGATATGTAAATGTATTTACATATATACATATATAAAGGGAAAGAGCTGGCAGGGGAGAAGACGGAGCAGAGGAAAAGACGCCACTCGTGATAATGGAGGATATTCTGTTGACGACAGAGATCAACTGCCTCCTTTTCGACTTACCGTCTTTCGTCACTACTGCGCATGTGCAAATGTATTCTTCCCTTGTTACGTGTCGAATCTCCTATCGCTAATGCATATCCTGTCGAACGCCATTGTATGCAGACAATGGACGGTAAAAACAAAAAAAAAAGAAAGAAAGAAAGGAGAAGAGAAAAAATACTATGATGGCAGCGTGATTGATTGACATTTTCAGTATCGATCTATTGTCAATACATCTCGGCTAATGGAAGCGGGTGAGGATGTTTCGCCATTTGCCGACGAGGTGTCTGACATTTGCCGAATTAAATATAAAAAAATGGCGGCAGTTGCGCTTTGGAGATGAAGCGAAAAGTCGTCATCCTTAATGGAGCTAAATTAAAATTATCTTTATATCCTGCAGAATAGCTCAGTTTCATTTATCTATCTATCTATCTATCTGTCTGATATGGATAAAACGTTGTGCTTTGATGATTTCAAACGTTACTTTTACTCTGAAGCACATTTCAGAGCTTTTAAATGTCCGTCATAAGATATATTACCTGACAATATCACTTTTCAAGGAAGGTGAGCATGTATAGCTTTATTGTTTTTGATAACATCTTGAAAAACAGTGCCCCATTAATAGAGACATGATGATTACTAAACACGATATCGGGTACAACGTGGGAAGCGGTCTTGTGTATAGAATAAACCTTGATTTTTGACAGATATTGATGGTTTGATCTGAATATCTTGAGAACAGGACAACCCCAGTGTTCAACTTCAAAAATATATCTTTCACTTATACTCGAGATTTTAATTCAGAATTGTTGGTCTCCTAGACTGGTTTCCTATCAAGGCTTAACAGCCAAGTCTCCCCAGTTATTATTCATAAGAAGGGAGGGTGAGATGGGTTCATTCATTCTCAAAAGACTTAATCATAAATGAACACCACCGCTGTCGGAATTTGAACTCACTTCGCCAATTCCATTTACTGTACTGATGACTTATAGGTTACTTACATATCTCTCATATCTAACGTTAGACCTAAACATGTTTTGTGAACTACGAAAACAGTTATTGTCAGTGGTCTAAAATCTAATCGAATATTTCTATACTTGGGAGTTCTCTCTGATTATGGTGGATTATACTCTTGTTAATTAAATATGATATGAACATTCGTTCTGTGATTTACCTTGAAAGGCACGCGCAGTATTGACGCAGTTTCACTATGACAATTGAGAAAAAAATGGCAGATTTTTGTTTAGAGCTTGGGCCCACAAAATGAGGTACCAACATGAAATTACGGGATTCATGCAGGAAAAAATTCAAAAGTTGATTTGATAAAAAATCTGGATGAAAGAATTACTTCATAAGGTGAAACAGAAAACAAGTATTGTACCTCGAAACTTTTATCATTATATGGGCGTATTCCGATGCATTTCTATTGTTACCAGTTATCACTTTCAGAAGAACATGTAAACAGCATTGAATTTTCTCTGCACTGCTGTAAGTTTCTTGGAAAAAGATGACAGGCAACCATCAAGATGCCCACATGATGATACAAATTTTCGAGATCTAAAACCTGCTTTTACTTGCATCTCCACAACAGACATATATATATATATATATTCAAATTTTTTACTTTTATCTCTGGTGTCGTGGAAATGTGGAGGTGACTGTCGGATTTTGTATCTCTGTCTTCACACCCCTCTTCTTGATCAATCTATCACAATCCACATCCTTGATGTATGCCTGTCCCAAGTGTATTAGGACAAAGTGAATGCAACTTTCTCAGCCGGAGTTTAAACTCGGGTCACCCGTCTACGTTCTTTCAACCGTTTGGCCACTTACACCTCCTGTTCTAATTTAATGCAGGGATCCCTACGGCTGATGACAAAAGAGTTGAACAAACAGGCAACGAAAAGTGTGATAATGACGTTTAAAGAGGGAAATATTTGAAGCATGATCATTGATAAAATCCTTACGTACACCCGTCAGATAATCCAAGTATCATAATTAATATTTTTAAGTCTCAACTAATCTCAAGCTGTTTGATAAGTAATGATCAGATGTAAATCTCTAGAGTTTCCAAGACGTAATTTTTATTATGTCATAACAGGAACTAAAATCAACCAATCAGCGTATCATATTTGAGTGCAAACAAACAAATAAATAAAAATAAAAAATGTAAATAAGACCTTTATATGGTTAGAATAGGTACATTTTTTCTGATAATTCGATAGATGAAAAATGGAGGGTGTGAACAAAGAGAGAACTGGTCCTTAACTTTAAATGATTGGATGTCGTATTGCCAGGAATATTCGCTCTCTATTTTATTTATATGTTCCTGTTTGCTTTTAATAGAGCTGGATTATTTCTGTAGAAAAGTATTTCATGCTTTTGGCTCTGAAGTTCCAGGGGCCTCGTGCTATATGCGTGCAAGCTATCAATTCTGTTTCTGAGATTCTCCACTTGCTCTATACTGACCCCGACTTTTATGAACGAATAGGTGTTTATGGTTAGCCTTTTTAACCACTTATCACATCCGACTGGGATTGTTATCATAAAACAGTAATCATTGGGAAAGTTGTATCTATGTCAAATATATATGACAAATTCTTACGAAGATATTTGAAACTGGAGTCATAGCTTCTGCACAAAAAGCCAAACTAAAAACAAAGTAATACTTGCCATAACAGTGAATTATCAAACAACCATAGCACAATTCGAAGTCATGTAAAAAATTCCACTGAAATGAAATATGACCAGAATAGTTCACATTTATGACAACACTGGCGTTTTCCCTTGGAAAACATCTAAAACATAGTAAAAATCATCTAAAAACATCTAGATTCTGGAAAAATAAGTCCCCATAAAGATAAAAAAGGTATTTACCTCCCCTTACCCGACGCTGTTTAGCAAAGTGCTGGTGCCAATTTTCAAGTCTGCAGACAAATCGGTATGGCCAGGAGCACTGAAACACGCGAACAAGCACATAAACACATGATAAAGAAATGGCAGAACCCTTTGCCATCTTTGATGGCTACGGTTGTTCTACTATTACTGAAATGTTAGACAAGTCAGTTACATTCTCTGGCTGCAGAGCAAATATGCCATTTCATAACATATTATGACAGGTGCATGTTTGGAAGAACCCAGACTTCATGGTTTGCGGAGCAGCCAACCATAATTATCACGTTAAATGACATTCATTCGGAAAAACTGCTTCGAATTATTCCGATTACTTCTTCTGGGTTGCTAATTTAGATATTTTGCATCTGAAGAAAGATGCCAATTAGAGATATTTCATAGAGATGCCAATTTAGATATTTTATATCTGAAATCAAATCTGTTGCGTCACATGTCAAATTTAGATCTTCAGTGAATTGAGATAATTTGATACTAAT
Organism: Thysanoteuthis rhombus; assembly: GCA_963457665.1. Lineage (NCBI taxonomy): Eukaryota > Metazoa > Mollusca > Cephalopoda > Oegopsida > Thysanoteuthidae > Thysanoteuthis > Thysanoteuthis major. Next base: position 7,908,869 of record OY735215.1, read on the forward strand.
TTTAGATCCATTGCAAATTCAGATATTTTATGCGTAAATCTATATCTATTGCGAATTAAAAATTTTTTGTTTAGATTTAGATCTTTTGCAAATTTGAATAATTCATGTCTGAATTCAGATCGATTCCAAACTTATATATTCAATGTCTAAATTTAGATCCATAATTTTGGATAAACGATCTATAATCGGCAGTGTCCAAGTTTATTTTACTAGATTCTCGAGAAACGGTAATCATCTTCAAACTCAACATTACAATGCTCCGTGCGCTGACTTATGTACCACTCGAATGTCAACTTTGTACAATCGCTAGTTGTCGAGTAATCGCTGTTCATATACACGTGCACACACACACCCAGGGATTTCTACAATTATAGTTACAGGGTAAAGACCTCGAAATAGCTCAACCCGACCCTGGTTTACAGTAATTAAGAATTTGACGTTTTCCCAAACGAGGATTCTTTGTTGAATTGGATCTGAAATTTGTTCCAAACCGATGTTACGCGAGAGATGCTCTCGGAATAACCCGTTTGTTACACATGTTCACGCCAGCTTCACACAAATCCACTTACAGACACAAGTCTCAGGCAGAGAAAACCTAAAATGCACACAGCACGGATGATAGACCGGTCTGGTTAGTTACTCAATAGAAATCATCTCGTGACCAATATCATTTGGCAGCATGCCGTGTTGGGGTGATCAGTTAGAGAAAAACAGGAAAAGGCTATGATAAACGAATAAAATACTTCTCCTGTCTTTCGTTGTGTAGAGATCACCGAAGAGAAGAGTCCAAATTAAAGAGAAAGGCGTGAATACTACCGGATACATACTAAGAGACATATTTGCATATACTTACATATTACTGTAAATTGAACCCCTCATTAGAAACTTATCTAAGACTGGAATTTTTAAAAAAGAAAAAAGTGAAAAAAATTTTCAGACACAAGGATATAATTTTCAGCCCTCTAGCTCCATCGGTGTGGCCTGTACGTGCAATACTCAGCCAACCAGTTGACAGCAGCTTGAAAACTTGGTTAACCTATGCTGACGGTTTTGGTTAACATTTTCTAAACCTGAAATAGGTGATGAAAGTAAAGAAGATCAATGCATATATAGCGTGTATGCACATTGGCTTGTTCCTATTTACATTACATTCAGGCAAGTCCCAGAATAAGACTGAAATCCTTACACGCCGATTTAAATATATCAATGTATTTCGGAAATCGCTTGTCCGAATATTTGGTATCTTTTGCGAATTGATACGGGAATTGAAACCACGATGACGGAGAGAGAGAGAGAGAGAGAGAGAGAGAGAGAGAGAGAGAGAGAGAGAGAAAGTATATATATATATATATATGTATATCTGTGTATATATATTCGAATGATAATGATATAGGGTCATGTTTATATATTGTCAATAAAATAGAGGTAGTAGATCAATATACTATGGGTTCATCACTACGAATTTATTATTCATTATTTATTTCATGCTTCTTTTTCCATTATCAAGATTCTTCTTCTTCTTCTTCTTCTTCTTCTTCTTCTTCTTCTTCTTCTTCTTCTTCTTCTTATTATTATTATTATTATTATTATTATTATTATTATTAGTATTATTATTATTATTCGCAATCATACACCAGTTGCCTGGTGATAACCGCTGGAGTTTGAGTGACTGCAAGTCTCCTTAAGTCTCCAGCCCTTCTCTCTTAGTACTCATAGGGTTCAGAAATACTGCGATTTACAGTTCCACACTGGATGCCCAGTGGTTATTGCTGAAGGCTGAGTGACAATAAGTCTCCTCAGGTTTTCAGCCAACGTCTCTTCTCTCTTTTGCCTATCATGCCAGTGCTGTGGTTCACATTCCCGCGTCCATTTCCCATCCTTTGTTAGGTCAATGTTAACAATTACTGTTGCAGTCTTTATATTTTTAGCACTTTCCTCAGTATCTGCGCAGTTCCTAGCAGTGCTATGGTCTGTACAGTCTCAATCCTTCCTTCTATCGCAATCTCCTCCAGTATCGCCCTCAGTGTCTTTGGGACAGTTCCTAGTGCACCCACTATGATTGGCACTACCCTGGCTTTCATGTTCCGCATCTTTTTCAGTTCTCTTGCTAGATCCTAGTATTTTCCCGTTTTTCACTCTCCTTGCTCTTTATCCTATGGTCTGCAGGTACAACCACGTCTACTATTTAGCAGGTTTTCCTCATTTTGTCTACGATTTCCAAGTCAAGTCGTCTTGCCTGAATGAGGTGGTCAGTTTTGATGTCAAAGTCCCAGAGTAATTTGTGGTTGCCATTCTCCAGGGCTGCCTCCGGTTCGTGCTGATACCACTTTTCTGCATGGTTGAATCCCATTCTTTCACTCAGTTCCTAGTGTATCATTGTAGCTTTTCTATCATGTCTGTGCATATACTCCCTCTGGGCGAGTTGACTACATTCACTAGTTATGTGTTTTACAGTCTCATCTCTTTCACTGCACATGCGGCATTTGCTGTTTGTTCTGTCTATTTTTGTTTTTATATAGTTTGTCCTGATGCTTTTGTTTTGGGCTGCCATGATGAGCGATTCCGTTTATTATTACTATTATTATCATTATTATTATTATTAAAAATTCATAAATTCATTCTAATTCACCCAATCATTGCAGAGAAGCGAGAAACTAATTTGAAATTGGAATTCCATATATATATATATATATATATATATATATATATATATATATATATATATATATGTATATGTATATATATATATATATATATATATATATGTATATATATGTATATATATATATATATATATATATATATATATATATATATATATAGAGAGAGAGAGAGAGAGAGAGAGAGAGAGAGATAGAGAATAGAGCTGAAGATGTGATTTGAATTCGCACCTCTTGTATACGAAACATATTTCGGAAATATCAATTCTGTTTGATTTTCATTTTGTCTTCCTCCCTTTTGTCTTTCTTTTTTTCTCTGTTCATCGATGTCTCAACAACTATTTACAAGTGAGATCAATAAGTCCGTATCCTGCTACGTACTTATTAGCTGAGTGTTAACCTGAAAGGTTTTTTTTTGCAGAATGTTCGATTTTAGCACTTTATAATCACCGAATTAAGTGTGTGCCCAAGAATGAGATTATGCTGAAAAATTGATATTTGTTGTGTAGAATAAATGCATTTTTCCATCGTTGAACTACTGACTTATTGATGCAATTACGTATGTAGTCATCTACTTATCTCTCTGTCTATATTTTGGGTATTCAGTCTGTCCCTCTCCTCCTCCTTTCTCCCCCTCCCTCTCCATCTATCTAATTATTATGACAAAATGCTATGGCAAAATATTGTATGGTGTTTATCTTACATACTTACGAGTGAGACAGACGAACACTTAAGGCAAAATTTGGGTGTCGTTCGTATATAGGTAATACCTTCATTAGGTTCAAATCCGTGCACTTTGGGTAAGACCAAGTACAACTGTCAGCTATCAGACGTATTCATCATCATCATCAGTCTTTTGACGTACCTTGATGGACAAAGACCTTCCCGAGGACTCGCCACACTTCTCTATCGTGGGCGTTGCAGAGCCAGTATTTTATAAATTTGTCCAGTTCATCTCTCCATCTTGTATTTTGTCGGCCTTGGTTTGGCATGTGGTCTCTGGGGATCCATATTGTGAGTCGTGATATCCATCGGTTGTCTGTCATTCTTATCCTGTTACAAATATCATTGTAACTGATTTTCAAAAATTTTCTCTGTGCTCTGAAATATGTTTTCTCTTAACATATTTGGTTCTTGAATTTCAATGGATAGTCGGGTTCACCCATAAAAAAGGGCATATAAAAAATATATATCTTGGTTGAGAAATCAACAGTCAAATTCTACTGATGAGTAGGTATGAGAGTGAGAAGACAATATCAGAAGGCCTACTGTATAAACGAATATTTCATTTCGACGTCTAGCCAAAACAGGGCTCTGTCAAGAAACGGGTAGAACGTTAAAATGAAAGATTCATTTATACAACAAGCGTTCTGATATTGTCATTTCATTCACATACAGTTAGATCAACTTTAATCCGTGTCAATGCACTGACTATACACGAATTAATACGTTTTTTTTTATATACATGAAGCTAGTTCAACTCTTCTGTCAGAAAATGACGTCAATGATGCATGATTTTGTAATTACATTGTAATAAAATATCAGGAACATTTACTTGTTTATGTTAAATATTTCCTGAATATTAAATCAATATGGAGATAAAATCGGTAAAGATACAATTAACAAGTATCTATCTTATTACTATTATAGAGTTTGACTAGTTTTTACTCTCATCTTCATTTTAGTTGTTTTTTTTAAATCATAACTTCGACTCTGGCTGTAATCTTACGGTTACGATTAACAGCATAATCAGAAATAGAGAGTACGTCTACAGTAGGACTCGAACTGTCACCCTCGAACAACAACAACAACAGCAACAACAACAATAATAATAATAATAATAATAATAATAATAATAATAATAATAATAATAATAATAAAAAGGAAGGCCTACCAAATAGTAGACGTTGCTGTGCCTGCAGACCATAGAGTAAAAAAGGAGGAGGGTGAAAAAAGGGAAAAATACCAGGACCTAGCAAGGGAGTTAAGGAAAATGTGGAACATGAAAACCAGGGTAGTACCGGTCATAGTGGGAGCACTAGGAACTGTCCCCAAAACGCTGAGGGAGAGACTGGAGGAGATCGGGATTAGGGGGAGGATAGGGACCGTACAGACCACAGCGCTACTTGGAACTGCACGGATACTGAGGAAGGTGCTAGAGATATAAGTACTGCAACGAATAGTAGCTCTGTCATGATATGCGAAAGAGGGAGGAGACGTTAGCTGAAGACCTGAGGAGACTTATTGTCACTCAGCCTTCAGCGATAACCACTGGGCAACCGGCGTGAAACTGTAAATCGCAGAATTACTGCGACCTACAAATACTAGGAGAGGAGGGCTGGAGACTTGAGGAGACTTGCTGTCACTCAAACTCCAGCGGTTACCACCAGGCAACTGGTGTGAGATTCAATAATAATAATAATAATAATAATAATAATAATAATAATAATAATAATAATAATAATAATATAAACCAGAGGCAGTACTGGAGAATGACAACCACAAACTACTCTGAGACTTTGACATCCAAACTGACCACCTCATCCAGGCAAGAAGACCGGACTTGGTAATTGTAGACAAGAAGAAGAAGACCTACTGAATAATAGACGTGGCTGTACCTGCAGACCATAGAGTAAAGAGGAAGGAGAGTGAAAAACAGGAAAAATACCAGGACCGAGCGAGAGAACTGAGGAAGATGTGGAACATAAAAGCCAGGGTAGTGCCAGTCATAGTTGGCGCACTAGGAACTGTCCCAAAGACACTGGAGGAAAGACTGGAGGAGATCGGGATAAGGGGAATGATTGATACTGTACAGACCACAGCACTACTAGGAACTGCAAAGATACTGAGGAAATTTCTAAAAATATAAAGACTGCAACGTTAATTGTCAACAGTGACCCAACAGAGGGAGGGAAATGAAAGCGGAAATGCAAACCACAGCACTGACATGATAGGCAAATGAGAGAAGAGACGTTGGCTGAAGACCTGAGGAGACTTATTGTCACTCAGCCTTCAGCAATGACCACTTGGCAACTGATGAGAAACTGTAAACTGCAGTATTACTATGGCCTATGAGTACTAGGAGAGAAGGGCTGGAGACTTGAGGAGACTTGCTGTCACTCAAACTCCAGCGTTTACCTCCAGGAACCGGTGTGAGATTGCAAATAATAATAATGTTGATGATGATGATGATGCAAGAAAAAGAAAAATGAAAATATAGTTGCGTATGTTAACTTAACGTTGACGTCATTCTTTCTTACTTCAAATTCCTCTTTTGAAAAATGAGAACAAAATACGAAAAAAAAAAAATGACGTCATTGTAATTCCTACGCAGAGTCAGCATATACACGTGTTTTCTCTAGTTCACATACTAAAGTGCATTCGAAAAAGAACAGTACTGTTTACCTGCTTGTAGTATTTGCAAGTGCACATTTTTTTGGGAACGTTAAATATATATATATATATATATATATATATATATATATATATATATATATATATATATATATATATTATTCCCATTGCTTATTTTATGAACGCTCTAGTAAACCATTTCCATCCGCGCCGTAAATTGTTAGTTCAAAGAACGGGGTAAATTTCATTTTAAGACCAAATTTGAATCGGTTAACCGGCGTTTATAAGTAATTAAGTGATCTGAAGGATAGACATCATCGCCCAAAAAGAAAAAAAAGTTGTTATCTTGATAACAGAGAGATAATCAGAGAGAGTAAGAAAAAATCAAATCTCGATACATGAAAAAAAAAAAAAAATAGGAGGAAAGAGGGAAAGGCAAAAAAAAGCAAGCTAAGCAGTATTTATAACTAACGTATACACTTAATATGTACAGATATACATATATGTACAATTTGTTCTTTCCCCATTGGATTATATGCATTTTGGACAATATTTTTCCTTTCATTTTTGATTAAATGGTTATATATTTTATTTCAGACGTTCTAGCGGTGATTAACCTGAAAAATCAATTGGAAACAAAAACATAATCAATATTTTTATAAGAGAAACAAATTTTGACAAGTGTTGCTAAATGCTGTCAACAATTGTATATACAACGTCGTTTAGGAGAGAGTCTATCCCCTTTCTTGTTTTATTTCCATTGCTTATTTTCAGATATTTTCGATATCCCGTTTTTTATTCTTCATCTATATCTTAAAATGCACGTTTCAGGATCAAAATGGCCTTATTTTACAAAAAAAAAAAAAAAAAAAAAAATAGTTTTATATACAATATACAATACAGTGTAATATACAATTCTAATTATTTTTAGTTACGCCGCCTGAAGTCTCTGATGGCGTAAATGCAATAGACGGCAAAATCACATTATCAATAATCATATGTGTGCATTAGAAATCACTACATGGAGAAACGAATTCCCTTTTGTTTACTTTTTATGTATCAACGGGGCTGGGGAGCCAAGTTTGTTTTCTCTCTTTTTTATCCACTTTCTTATATCTTTACGTTCTGTTCTTGTAGCCTCTGGCTGACTGTTGTCAAGAATATTTAATCAACTCACCTCTTTCTATGGTATTTATATAATTCAGACATCATCATATGTTAGATTGCAATTTTCTCAAGTTTTTCAAAAGAAACCGTAATGGCATGATTTTTTTTAGCGTTCCAAGAGCCAAAAATTGTAATGATGGTATGTTAGGCAGGGTTACCGATGGTTAGGGTGATGGATAGTACATGATACTGAAGGGGGTGAAGATGTGATGTCTGCGCTGCCTCTATAACGACCTACTACAAAACAAACACTCAACGTTTTCGCTTTTTGTCCTTTATATTTGTAAAAGCGAAAAGATTGCAGAAAGTGAGCTTCAGGAAAGTGGGTTTTTGAGAAATTATAATAAGAAGACTGTATAACGCAAATCAGTTAAAGTTTGTTACTGGGTTGCAGACTATGATATCATATCGAGGTAGCAGATAACGCTGACTTGCACGACTTACAGGCTTTAGATAAAAAATAAACCAAAAGAAATAACCCTGACGATTTGAATCTGTAATCTATCAAATTGAATCATAAAGAATATACTTTAGTTCCAAGGTTAGGGTAAGATTTAAAATTATGATACTGGGTTAGGATTAGTTGAGGATCAGTGTTGCAATTGATAACAAAGACACGATCAAGCATTTTTTTTAACAATTACAAAATTGAGAGAAAATTCACACGAGCAACAAATGATTGGGGTTCATTGAATAACCCTGAAGCTAACCATAACACTAACACAGCAGCTGGAGCAGCAGCCATTTTAAAACAGGGAAGGTAATAATGGTCTTTCTATTTAAACATAGCCGTCTCTCAAACTGAAGGGTGGCAGGCGCCAATGGTGAATTTAAAGTCAAATACGCAGACAGCAATAACAATGAATATGACCCGAACTTTGACCCCACCAAAATACCAATCGTAGCTCTAAATATACAATAAACCCTTAAAATACTAAATCTGAAAAATACAAACCCTAAAAATCATTATCCCTGAAAAACACTAACTCTTACCTGTAGTGGTGGCCATTTCGAAATGTGAAAGGTATTAATAGCCATCCCCCAACCTATATTGTCCAATCCATGAGATTATTACCTAACACCGAATTAAGTACATTGACATGGGAAGAGATCGTACTGCTAAAAATAAATATTTGTTATGTAAAGTAAATGCTCTTTCCCTTAATTAACTTAACGGACAAATTGATCTGCCTATGCAATTATTTATGAGCTTGTCATTATCTATTAAGGTGTTTGGGAAGTAATTTACGTATCTCTGTGTTTGGGAAGTAATTACGTTTTTCCAAATCACAATCGCCTCTTTAAAACCTTTTAAACCACAACTAGCATTCTCAAACCTTCACTGCATCAGGATACACTTCACATATGTTTTTTTTATTGCCTGTTTAGCAGTATTACCCTTTTGAAATTCATGCATTGTGATTGAGCGAATATATTGCTCTTTCAAAGTCTCTGTCCAAGAAAGGGTTAAGCTTTACTATCTTCATCAGGCTATATAACGACAGTAAGTCCTTCTAACTAAAAATAAGAGTGAGATAAGGTGATACCAGGGCGCTCAAACTCTTTGTATCCTGCGTCGAGATTCAGATACCTACATTGGGAACACGAAAGGATCGGAATAAACTGCAAATACGTAACTAACCTCATATTTACTGACTACATCGTCCTCTTTGCTTAGAACCTTCAAGATCCCTAAATAATGCTTGACAAATTGAATGAAGCAAGCAAAAAGTTTGCTTCAAAACGAATATCAAGTACAACAAATTTGTTGAGGTCAAAGACACAACGATCAAAATCGAAAAAGCAAAGCTTGACAAAGTAGATCACTACATCTTCCATGAAATCCTCGGAAAAAAAATAAAGCAAATAATTTCTCTAGATTGCCAAGCTTTCAGTAGAGCAAGCTCGACCTTCATGAACAAGAAAATCCTGCTCGTTCTAAAAGACAATTCACCCTCCCAATAGTTACCTATTGAATTGAAACGTGGAACCCATCAAAAAGATTGACCCTCAAATTGATAACCAAGTAACATGCACACGAGAGAAGCATGAAAACTTCACAGAAAGAGATCACAAAACAATAGTATATTAGAGAAAAGAATCATGAGTCAGGGATATCATAGAAACCTTTAGAAGAATCAAATGGTGATGTTGCAAGAATGTCAGGCGATTGCTGGAAATCATGACTCAAAAGATGGATTATGAGAGGTCAAATGCGAAAGTGTGTCCAACAGGAAGTACGATAGCTTGACGAGATTGACAAATTCAAAAAGTACTCTACAATTCCAATGATTGAGAGCTCTCGCAAATCTTGGGGAAGCTCGTTGTTCTACAGTGGACGCTAAAAGGTTGATGATGATACATTATAAAAAACACGTTGCCTAATAGAAAAGATAATGAATTTCTATCGGTCTATCGAATATATTGGAGTGTTTGGAAAGTAATTACGTATTTCCGTGTTCAGAAAGCTGCATATTTTCAAAAAGGAGATTAAAAGAAATGCCAGTGAAGTTTAATCAAACACTATTTATAAATAATGTGATCACTGTCATTATCAGTGGCAGCAGCCCAACAGGAAAGCAAATTCTGCCTTCAAAAAGAAAATCCTTCGGTGTTTTTGCCCTTTGGAGTCTCTCTCATTTAAATTGTACTATGCAGTAAAAACGCCACACTAACAGATAGAAAAGATGATGAATTAAATCCAGACGCCGTTTCGTACCATTTAACCCTGATCCTGACTTCGTCTGTTGTCACATAATCTATAGTAGTGAAAATACGCAATTACTTTTCAAACACAAAAATACGTAATTACTTTCTGAACACCCTAATATATGTTGATCTCTCATTTGTTATGCACACACCTTTCCTTTCAGTGTTAACTGTAAACGTTTCTAAAGCAAGAACGTTCGACCCAAGAGCGACACTTCAGTAACTAAAATTTCTCACATTTGCCAGAAGAAGAGGAAATCAATTGTGACAGAGAAATATCGCTTGCCAAAAATCTAATTTACTCAAACTCCTGTGGGCAAATGGTCGCCAATCAGAGCATGTGTTTCCCGTTGCTTTCTTAATTCAAACTAATTAACCAAGTTTTCGTTCAACCTCTCCATGCCAGAGCTTCCACAGGGGGCGGGGGACTTAAGGAATAACAAAGCTAAGGTACGTTCTTTGAAATGTTTTAGAGTCGTTTTAAGAAACTGCCAACCCAAACTGCCAACATTGGTCTCTTCCGTTTTCAATTAGGTCCGGCTGGCTCCCTCAGTTTGTGACCAGCAGAGTTGACGCCTACTTCTGGAAATTCTGACTCTTTAGTGATCACTACCAAACTGAAGGAGAGAGGAGTAACTTATTAATTGATCACTTTTTTTTTCAAAATTTTTATCTGATCATCCCAACGCAGCGTGCTACTTATTGACATTATTCACGTGACGATTTCTATTGAGTCATTAGCGGACTTGGTATTCAATTAAAAGAAAACAAACAAACTATTTTTACCTTCATCTTAATTTAGAATATAATTTGAAAATAATAATGATTTATGGTAGTTCATCTGATAAAAACAGTTTTATCTTCATTTCTTCATCGTATTTAATGAAGTATAGCAAATCATTATTAGTAAGTTTTGCTACTACTATTCACTGCTGGAGGGAACCAGCTTGAGTTTAGTTGTGATGGGAAGCAGCTACAATTAGTAGTAGTAAGAATTTGTTATGAAGTTTCCTAACAATGCTGTTAAAACGTTTAATTAAAAGATAATTTCGTTTACCTCTTTATGCAGTCCAACAGGGTTGGGTGGGGGCTTACACAGGGGCATAGATGAGGGTGTCGCCGTCATCGGGCCTTCCCCCAATCGATGTAAGGTCCACAAAAGCTTTATGAATTGTAGTTCACACTGCTTTTCTATTAACGTTGTTCAGTTACCAATCTTACTAAATGTTGGAAGGCCTCTAAAACGTTTGAGCCCCCCCCCTATTGGGGTCCTCAAATCTCTGGCTACAATAATGCCTTTAAACAGAGTACCTACTCAACAAGCTTATCGACCCAAGGCTTTCGAAAGGTGTGCCAACGGAATCCAAGTGGTGTACCTCCCTTAGGTTGGGAACCAGTGTACTAAATGTTGGAACGGTCGGGGTTCATAAGTAACAACTCCTAAGGCCGTTATGTCTCCAGATACAACTTTACTTTGCAGCGCATAAGTTTTCACAGATCAAATATTTGTAGAGACTAATCTTATTCTGACACTTCGAACACTTCAAACGGTTTTGGAGACCGTCAACCAAAACTGTCAGTAAAGGTTTTTTTTGCAGATTGGTCCGGCTGGCTCGTTATCTCTATCTCTACATACACACACATACACACACACATACATACATACATACACACACACACACATATATATATATATATATATATATATATATATATATACATATATATATATATATATATATATATATATGTATATGTATATATATATATGTGTGTGTGTGTGTGTGTGTGTGTGTGTGTGTACCACTCAAATAGAACTAAAGGACTGAAAATTTCTATATTTACTCCTACTTACATCTTCGAAAAATTGTTTTTTGGAGATCCAACTTGAATGGGTTTCGGCTGGGGAGGGGTTCACTTTGCAGTGTAAGTTTATGCTAAATTGATCCTCAGTTTGTGCCAGAATTCATGCTTGTTTTTCGAATATCTAGACTTATTTAACTCAATGATCATTGCCCAACAAGAAGTAAGAGAAATTCGTTGATCATCTTTTCATTTTTAAAAATATTGATCACCCCTGACACTGTATGCAGCTAAGAGACCTTGATCCAAAATTTTTATCTGATGTCTGATCATATCTGCTGATTAAATCCGTCAAGTTTAGACAAAAGGCTGGGTATTAACGTAATTGCATAAAGAGAGTCTAGTCTGATACAAAGTCACAAAAACGTCCGAATCCGAAGATTACCTTTGTGCCAAAGGATCTTACTACGTTTGCATTACCAGGCAATCTTCATGTGGTTACTCAGTCGGAGGTGAGATGCCATTTCATGCATTTCTTGATGTTCTGACATACAGTTGTGTCAGTTGTTCATATGAATTGCATCACTGCAATAGTTCACAACCAGTGGGCCGTGGACTGGTACGTGGCCCCAAAGCGTAAGCGACCAAGCCTTGAGAAAACAAAATAATTTGTCAATATTTCTTTCATTTCACTTGGATTTCAACTTTTGATTTGTTAGATAAACCCTTTCAGAAACGGAATTGATAGTCTTAGTAACTTAACTAACATATAGATGACTTATCATCAATATTCCTGTTGCAATTAATACCCTGCTCAAACATTATAAGTCATTATAAAGTCAGTATGTAACGCAAAATGAAAAAAAAGTTTGGGACCCCTGTATTACTCGACACTCTCTTATGGTGTTATTCGGTCGACTTCAAGAGGCCATTGTGCGGACTTGTGTATTATGTGTATTGTCATTATTCGAATCTGTCTATTCTTCACATCTCATGAAGGTTTTCGGGGGCAAAACATAACAGTTACTCTATAGCCTGAATTTAATTCCCTTTAACTTCTGGTTTTTATCAAAGAGATTTCAGACCGAGGACGAAATTAAGGGGAACGTGATCAGACAGCTGATGGTGATCCTGTAAGTACATTTTGTAGACTGATTCAAAATTAGAATGAACGCTTGGATTATTGTGTGAGGTTCCAAGAGGAGTACTTTGGAGGGGACTGAGTAGCCATTGTCTTAGGTAAGCTATTTTCCCTGCTAATGTGTTGATACTTTCTTGACAGACTTGGTATCTTGCAACAATTGTCACCTAATATTTGTCTTTCATTCCCAAGATCGATATATTATTCACAGTCCCCTGTGTCAAAGGGACGTATCGGAAGAAGAAAAAGAACATTCAATAACAAAATACTCTAGAGGAATGTAGACAGTAATATCGTGGTAAAAACAATGGAATGTACACATTTGTACTTTGTGTGCATTGCATTAGAGAATTAAGATGAAGATTCTGATGATGAAATTAAATATAAACTATTTGGGTATTGTCATTTGTTGCTGTTATTCCTCCCCTTCATCGGTCTGCGTGCTTGCTTAAAAGGATTAGAACCAACTTGACAAAAAAAAAGTAACAACTTCAAAATCGTATGAAATTTAAGTTAACCGTCAGAATCTCTGTCTTATTAGTAAGAACAAATATGGAAAACAATCAAAAAGAATTATGTGGAAGATATTTAGGAAAATATCTGAGCTAAAAAAAATTCTCAAAGTGTGTACAAACAAACCATCTGCTGTTTTTTTCAATTTTTCATTAGGAAATTTGCGGAAACTTTAGTATGAAAATACACCTAAATACTTTTATATTAAAAAAAATATATATTTATTTGATTAAAAAAAAAAAATTCCTTAACTTATTCAATAAAGGACAAAATATTTCCAGTGTTTTCTTTACGATTATCTGATAACGTAGCATGTTTGAATCAGCGTCCAAACAACGATTCCCACAATGCAATGCGCGCATGGGGGAACCCATATGTTCATGGCATGTTAACAGTTAATATTTGTTGATCACCTCTTTAGATCAGGGGTCATCTAAGTGGTCGATAACAATCCCTGGGGGTCGACGGATTATCCAAGGGGTCGATAAATGCCTGCAATTCGAAAGGGGATCGATAAACGCCGGGAGGGTTCTACAGAATATTTGGTACGTTTTGCATCTTTTGGTAAATATTTTACACTGTAATCAGAAACTATCAGAAAAATTGTCAAATGGGTGTGGTTCAGTTTTCAATTAGTCTGGATGGCCATGTATATGTGTACGTATGTACGTATGTGTGTTTATATATCACATATACTGGTCGTGCAATTGGATCTAAAGGGTTAAAATTTAAACATGTCCTCTCTATTATTTCTGGGAAAAACTTTTTTCCTCTTCTTCCTCCCTTAAATAAGGATGTTTAGTTTGGAATGTAAATTTATACTTGATTGGCCCTTTTGGCAAATTCAGACTTTGTAGAGATCACTGCCCAACAGAAGGTGAGAATAGAAACTTATTCATTGATCATCCCTTCTTCAAATGTTTTTATTAATCTCCCTTAACACAACGAGCTGCAAAAAGACATTGGTCTCGTAACGTTTTCTATGAGGGATTAAGCAGACCTACTGTTCGTTTTGTATTTCATTATTGGTTTCTCGTTAATCTTTAACTTTGGACGATTAAATACTATGAATTTGGTACGTTTTTTTTAAAGATTTGGTATATTTTAGTATGTGGTATTGGTACGTTTGATAACTCTGTTTTGGCAGCCCTGCTTGAGGGTCGATGAGAAATCAAGGCTTAAATGAAGGGATCGATGGTCTAAAATGTTTCGCAATCCCTGGTTAATGCCTTGTAACGAAGACCAAATGTGCTTCCACACGCCTAAGCTAAAACTATATTAATGGCACAATTTCTTTTCCGTTGTTCCGAACGGAAATTTCCAATCAATCCACTTATAATGAAGTGGAGGATACTTTTTGCATTCAATGTATATTTACCCATAAAATATTACTTTACATTTTTTATTCTCTATCCCTTTTATAACCTTTCTCTCTTTGCACATTCTTACGTCCCCAATGACGGTGAAATGCTAATTTCAATCCAGTTATTTAATATGATTCCTGGAATAAAGACCCCCTCCTTCTCCTCATCATCATCATCAGTCTTTTAACGTCCTTCATTGGACATAGACCTTCCCCTGGATCTGCCACATTTCTCTATCATGGGCATCGCGGAGCCAGTATTTTCTAAATTTGTCTAGTTCATCTATCCATCTTGTATTTGTCGGCCTTAGTTTCACATGTGATCTCTCAGGATTCATGTGAGCCATGATGTCCATCGGTTGTCTTTCATTTCGCAACATGACCAGCCCATTGCTATTTGAGTTTCCAAAAGGATCCTATGATGTCTCTGACCCCCGTTTTCTTTCTGATATATTGTGCTGTCTAGTGTCTCCACGTGAGGTTGAGCTAATGCTCTCTTAATCTGAGGGTCACCGATGGTAGAATCCTGTCCCTCAACAATACACATTTTCCCATCAGCATGAATTATTAAAGCACTTTTCATACCCACTGACTAAACTCTCAATGTGTCTGTTCACTTGTGTGAGTTTTTGTCTCATGTCCTCATAATCAAATACATTTAACCTTTGATTCAGACCTTTGCACTCCCTTATCGCACGTTGTTTTGTTCATTTGTACTTCCCTATGAGCAGGGGCACATTGTAGCAGGATTGCCACGCCTTTTCACGCCCCATACCTGACTAACATCGATACTTTCGTTTGTTCGACTAAAACGTTTTGCCGAATGGCGCCAATGAATTTCCTGTATTTTCTGAAGTTCTCCATTGTTACTCGTTACATATGTTACTCCAATTACAGAGTCTATCCGGAAAGTATCCAGCTATGATGAATATCTCGGGAAACGGTTGCGCAACGTCGATGTAACTTGGTTGAACATCGGAAGAAAACATACTAGGGATGCAACGCCAGACATCCTTGTGATTAGCCAGTCGGCAGTTAGATGCCATTGGAAGAAACTATGGTTCGATCAAATTGCTCTAACTGATGTTCTAACGCTTCCTGATGTTCTGAAATATAGAATAGTCAAGTGTTTACAAAGACACTTGCACACACCCGAACACACACACATACATACACAACATATATATATATATATATATATATATATATATATATATATATATATATATATATATAGGTATCAACACAAGATACAATGGATACTTTCTTTATCAGTGTGTTGATGATAGATTAACAACACACTGATGAAGAAAGTTTATACAGCACCTCCTATTGATTTATTACAACCAGACAGTAATCTAAAACAAAGCAAGCAGTGACAAGCAACTAAATAAAGAAAAGAAAAAAAAAGAAAAGATTCATAAATTGAATAAGAGGAAAGTTCCTCACCCAGAAGAATAGACACTCCCAATTACGTCCTAAAGAGAGATCCAAATACATCGAATCATTCGCTTGGAAGGGCCACAAGTGGGCGGAAACATAAAGCAAACTTTTTTTATTGCATTATATATATATATATATATATATATATATATATATAGTACATATGGTACAGATCAGGCTAGCAGTATATCATAATATAATAATATATTAATAATATAAAGCAACTTCTGATATGTGATGGATTTATTGAGAGGGTAGAAACATGAGTTAGTTTGTGTAGCGGATCCAAATTCTACTATATATATATATATATATATATATATATATATATATATATATACACACACACATATATATATATATATATATATATACACATATATATATATATATATATGTGTGTGTGTGTGTGTGTGTGTGTGTACTTACTTTATACAGTTGATACTACAAAGGTTAGTCAATAGTTATCTGCACTTTTTGTCATAATAGTTTATTTGAACAATGTGCAGAACTTACAAATCCATTACTCTTAAATATAGCCCTCTTGCTTTGCGGAACACTTGGTCAAGTGTTCCATAAGTTTCGATCTGCCCTCAGAAAAATAAGTTTTTGGTTGACCTCTCAGCGACGTATGCACCGCGTCTTCTCCAGTGGCAAATCGATGACCTCTCAAGGCGTCTTTGAATGGACGAAATAGATGGTAATCTGGTGGCGGGGGGGGGGGGCGAGGTTGAGACTCTGATGATGATGCTCCAATGCGTTGAATATCCGTTCCTGGAGCGTTTGAACCCTGCGGGCAGTCCAATAGAGGCGCACATTGTCATGCAAAAGCAGAACAACGGCCTACAATAGACGTTGGTGTTTATTTTAAATTGCTGGGCTATTTTTGAACTTTGCCGTCCATTCATAAAGATTCCGCTATGGTGAAATACTTTTCATATATCCTGAAAGCCTTCGGCGGGTGTTGGCCACTAGTACAACTAAAGCTCATATGAAAACGGTTCACTGCTTGATGCTCTCCCGCAGAGAGGAGAGGCCATGTTTATTCTATGATAGCACAGAGGCAAATGACCCTTCGATACGGACTCTAACTACAACGAGAATTGACTCAACACAATCCAACAAGCGCACACAAAACTCAGTATGATCATCATGAAAAGGAAGGATAAAAAGGTGGAATATCACTGGCTTACACACACACACACACACACACACACACACATATATATATATATATATATATATATATATATATATATACACACGCTTATGCCTTTTGCATTTGTCAACAATGTAGAGTGTTCTATAATCTAAAATTAATTAACTTCTTAAAAAATCTCTAATGTATTTTTTGAATTTCTTAACACATTCTGAGAAAATGTCCAGCTGTTTTCTTAACTTCTAGAGCAATTATTCAAATATTTCAACGCTTTTTAAAAAATAACGTTCTGTTTTCCGCGTGGCCCCAACACATCATGCATCTCTTTCGTTTTTTGAACTTCGTTTTGTTCCTTTCCATCTTGATTTATATCATTTAGTAAGCTATTCCAACATACAAGTGTAAAACTATCTGTAATTTTAAGTATATGAATGAATATGTATTTTTTGAGTCTTTAAAATTGTTGTATTCGTTTGCTCATTTTCATGTGTATGCCTGTATATGAATAGATGTTTGTACAGATATGATTATGCATATGTATACGGTGGATATGAGTGTGTGTGTTCGTCTAAATGAATGTATATGTGCGTGTGTGTGTGTGCTTATTTATACATGAGTTGTTAAGTTATGTAACTATATTTGGAAACAGAATTGGCGAGCCAAGATACATTCGGGGCCGCTTGTTTGATTCGCTCAAATGCCTCTTGGAGAGGCAAGAATCCATCCTTAGTTATGGGTGAAATAGCAGCGCAGTCCGAGCCCTTTTACTCAACTGAAAGAAGGTTACTCTAACAAATGGAACCAAAACAGAACAAACAAACAAAAAAATAACGGGAATCCCAAAACTGTGTGAAAGGAGATGAGGGTGTATGGCTGGCACATCCACACCGTTAAAAACGAACTAGAATTGAAATGGCAGATGCGGTCCTACGCTTCACAGCGACTCAACAAGAACCAATGTTGGAAAAATGCTACTTATATATATATATATATATATATGTGTGTGTGTCTGGTTAATCGCTCAGTAGAAACCAACATGCGACCACTGTCTTTTGGCAGCATGTTGTGTTCGGGGTGTATAATTAAAAATTCGGAAAAATAAGTTGCTTCTCTCCCCTTATAATGAACTCTAAAAAGTCAGAATTCTCAAACAAAAAGCATGTATACAGCTGGTCACAAATTAAGAACCAATTTATCAAATACGTACATTGTAAATCGAATTCAGTTACGTAAAACGAATTCTAGGGGCAAATTTATAAATGAATAGATTTTTTTCTAGGCATAATTAGGAGTACATGTTTCACATTTTGGCCCCTTAGCTCCATTGGAGCGGTTTTTACTCATGATATATACATGCATGTCAATGAATAAATTATTTCTCAGCTTTTGTTTGGTAGTGATCATTGAGAAAATATTTGAAAAGAAAAGCAACGAGTGTGAATGGTTCTGGTCACAAGCTAGGAATCAATATAGCAGAAGCTTACATTGTAAATCCCCCTCCACTCTTAGCACATATCAGGCGAGGATCTTCAGGAATATTTTTTCA
Source organism: Thysanoteuthis rhombus (assembly GCA_963457665.1). Classification (NCBI taxonomy): domain Eukaryota; kingdom Metazoa; phylum Mollusca; class Cephalopoda; order Oegopsida; family Thysanoteuthidae; genus Thysanoteuthis; species Thysanoteuthis major. Next base: position 7,927,727 of record OY735215.1, read on the forward strand.
ATATATAATAGGGAGTAAATATTTGAATTTTCGGGCCTGAAGCTCATTAGTGCGGGCTGTACGCATGATACATGCATACATAGACAGCCAACTTGAAAACTGAAGAAATCTAAGTTGGCAGTTTCGGTTGATGGTTTTTTAAATATTTTGTTGTTTTATCCTAATAATAAGACAGAAGCAGAAAGGGGAGAAACTTTTCACCAGAGAATATTTTCGCATCTGCTCAGCAGGAAGCAATTTTAGATCATGAGTTCTCAATATCTGCATTCGATTCCAAGCCTGTGCCCTCGAGCATACCTCGCATTTCCCACCATGTTTTCCAACTAAGCACCTGCTCTACTTCGGAATTGGAAAGAAAATCGTATTTCTTTAATTTCAATAGTTCTACCATATTCTCCACAAACAATGGAATCGCTCTCATACGTTAATTAAAAAACTCTACTTATACTGGTAATCGAACCGGAGCATCGGATTTATCCATCCTAAACCAATTTAAATAGGGTACCCCAGTGATTCCCTACCTTTTTGACTTCATGACCCTCCTCAACAGTCCGAAAAAATTGATGACCCTCTTCCTTACAATGGAATAAATTTGGCATCAAAATGGTATTTTTCGCATGTGAGGGTATTTGGGAAGTGATTACGTATTTTTGTGATCGGAAAGTCATTATGTATTTTCGTGTTTGGAAAGGGATTTCGTGCTTTCGCATTTGGTAAGTGATTAAGTGTTCGGGAAATGATTACCTATTTTCGTGTTAGGAAAGTGATTATCTATTTTCGTATTCGGAAGGTAATCACGTATTTTCATGTTCGGAAAGTAATCACGTATTTTCGTGTTCGGAAAGTGATTGCATGTGTTCGTGTTCAGAAAGTAAAATAAATCTCAATCGTCGTTTTTACAACATAAAACATAGCAGGTATTCAAGTGCCTTCACTTCATAAAACTACATTTCACAAATGTTTCTCATTGCCAGCCTAGTAATATTAACCTTTCAGATTTATTACCATGAGCAATGTCGAATGTGTTGCTTTTTAAAGTCTCTATCCTCCATTGGGTTGAACTTTACTATACACTGCTGGATAGAAGAGATGATGAACTAAATTCTGACACCGTTTCGTACCATTTAACCCTAGTGTTGCCTTAGTTGGTTGGCTTACAATTCATAGCAGTGATGAAATAGGCAATCACTTCCCGAATATCGAAATAAAAAATCAGTTTCCAAACACGTTAATATGATGAACAGGGTGATTTCCTTGCTTTTTTTGACTGTAACTTAACTTCGTCTGAACTCAACTTTAAAGTAAGCATCTCTCTAATAGAAATATCTCTTCCCCACCAGGTGAAACAAGAAGCTCTTCAACTGATCAGAAACGTTTTTTTATCATCCCTTTAACCAGGTTTCCCTCTGCCAAAAGAGACGCGAGTTCGATTCTTACTGAGAAGTTCTTCCTCAGATCAGCACTGTTCATTCATTGCCGCAGATCAACGGCTTCGGTTAAATTGTGATGGACAACGACAACAACAACAACAACATCAAAAAAAAAATAAGGATGAAAGGAAATAATATTCAAGAATGAATAATGATAGGTCTGGTTGGTGGCTCAATAGAAACCATCGTGTGCCCAACGTTTTTTGGCAGCATACCAAGTTTGGGGTGATCATTGAAAACATTGGAAAAGAGAGTGTACAATCGATTAGTTATTTCTGTCGCCTTTTGTCGGTCAGTAATCACTATAAAAGTCTGAATTTCAAGTAACAAACAAACAAACAAACTAGGGACCAATTTAGTATGAAACTTACATTGCGAAGTGACCCCCCACATAAAACCTACTAAGTGAGGTGGATTAAAGAAAAAAAGAAGTTTTTTGTTGACATAATATAGAGTCCATACCTATTGGTGCAGCCTGTGCATGTGATACATACTTGCATAGTAAGCCAGCCAAACCAATTTAAAAACTGAGAGAAACCTATATTAACAGTTTTGGGTTACTAATGGTTCTATAGCAAACACCAGAGGTGGTGTCACTCACTCCCTATCCATGTTTACGACATTAATCCACAAGCTGTCACACATTTGGATACTGATCAGGCATTACATTTCTTAATTTCGGTGATCTTACGAGAACCAGGTTATCAAACATTATTCTTCTGTACTAAATGTTTTGTAATTTCTTTACTGTGTGAAATTTTGTAGCAACAATACAATTAATTCATTACCTTCAACCAACTAAACATAAACTACTGTGGTGTATATGATAAAATTAGGAATCCACCATTTTGTGTGTATAGGAAACGATTTCAGTAAATAATTGGAAATTAATCAGCTGAACCTCAATACGATTCAGTTTGGAGACACCGAAGTTTTTTTTCCTCTCCACAAGAAGAGTCATCTACCCATATGTCAAAACTGTTTCTTTTTGGGGCATGCACTCCACGTTCAGAATCACTTAGTCACTCGAGAGGTTCGCTCTATTTTTATCGTTAGGTTGAATTAGTTAGTTTAAACAAACTTCATTCAAAAAGATGGCTGTTCCTCTCAACGCCCTAACCTCCGACGAACATATTACGATGACTTAGTGGTCTGAGCAAAGCGAGACTGGCATTTATTTTAATATAAATCCCTATAGATTTATTACTTATTAAATAATTTAAACTGTCCACAACGACAGTTGCCTCTGATCTCAATATAGTACATTTTTGTGCAGATATCTGATCAATCTAGCTTTTAGGGACTTGGGAACCGTTCCAATCACTATGAACATGTCTTTCACACTCATGACAGTGTGTAAGCGCATTGGAGACGTTTGAAACATTATACTTTTTTCCTAGAAATTTAAACCATTAGACTGGGAATCGACCTAATGGAATAGATACTGAAAACCCTATCCAATACTGTGGGTCAATTTTGGAACCACGGTCTTGGACAAACCTAGATAGTTGGGATTTGATATAATAGAAACTGACGTAGAGTATTTTAATTCCTGGCTCTTTGTCGTTTGAGGAAACTGCTTCATAGAGTGAAATATCTGAATACGTTGTCCAAGGTTGATTTGAAAAAAACAACAAACAAACCCAAAAAACAAAACAGCGTAATGTACTATACAATTTCTTCCCTCTGAGTGACTCTCTCTAGTAAAATGTTGTAGACAGTCGTATCGTATCCTCATTTAGTAAATGTCCGTTTGCCTGTCTGTAGGTGACAGCCTACTTAAGAGACAAGATATCCCAATCAAATTATCTGGATGTACAAATTGGACCCCGTTGTATGCTTTCAGCAAGTAAGTATCTGAAAATTCAAATGCTTTCCAAAGTTTTAACGTGGGAGAGAGTGTGATAATATAGAATGTAATCATTATTCTAAACTGTACATACTTTGTGTACAGCTGCTGAGATGAATATTTGATGTAAAAAGCGTTTGTGAATGTTCGAGGATGATGATAAAAAAGTTGTAAGAGAAAGAAAACATTGTGTAAAAGAGTGATAGAGAGAGAGAGAGAGAAAGAGAGAGACAGAGAGAGAGAAAGAGGAAAAGGGAGAGAGAGAGGGGATATTGGTTCAACTGAGAGGAAGGTAATCGTGCCAATGATCAAACGTGTGTGAGTGGGAAACATTTTTCTTTTGGGGGAGAAAATGGAGGGGAACTTTTTTTTCCTTTTTGGAGGTCAAAATGAAGGAAGTCTTTTTGTCCCTTCTGGGGGTCAACAGTAGGGGGGCACTTTTCCCCCTTTTGAAGGTTCAACAGAGAGGGGACACTTTTTCCCTTCGGATTTTGAAATCTTACACGGCGAGGACGGTCACTACGTCCAGTGTTCTTAAAATAAAGTCCCGTTTCATCTGTACTCTCTATCATTGTCAGTGAGTCACGACCAGCTTCTGACAAAAATCGTTTTTCTCACCCCAAAACAAAAATCATCAAGGGACGATAACTCATCAGCATTTGTTTATTTTCAAATGAATGTATTGCTTTTATAGCTAAGTATCATAAGTCTGCGAAAAACGTTTTGTTTCTTGAAATATCACCCCCTCCGCTTAAATAGGTTTTTGGTGATCAGGTTATATTTCCAATGTAATCTTACGCTAAATTGATCTCTTAGTTGATGCCCAGCAGCATTCAAGCTGGCTTTTTTTCTTCAGAAATCTATACTTTTCCAACCATCACTGCCCAACAAAAAACGAGAGGAGTGACTTATCCGTTGGTTGAACCTTTGTCTAGTTTTCTAATTGATCACCCCAACTTGGTACGCGTTTGCCAATTGACAATTTCTATTGAGAGACCAACCGTCTATTGAGAGACTGAAACGTGTACAGACAATGTATGTTCTAAAACAGGGTGGTGTAACAGGTGACAGCGCGAAAACGGAATTTGGCTTGTCGAGTTTCAATTGTGACTATTGACCTTCACTTTTCAATAATGCCTCTGAGAACTGCCCAAAGCCAGCACGTCAACTACAGGTGATGAACTGCTCCGACCTGTATAGAAGTCTATGAGAAAGTCACTCTAACTGAAAGAACAAACCACAAGTAGATCCCTTAAACCGAAGCGGTGCAACTGAGTGTAGGAGGACACTATATCTGAGGAACACTTGAAATCCTATAAATGAATCTTTGAGAAAATCTTCTGCAAAATCGCTCATCCGTACCTAAAACTGCTATCTGAGGCAAATTGATGGTAGTCTTTGCCTTCTCTCTCACAATTCCTGAAGGCAGAAATGGCACCAGTTGTGACACATCAATGCACTTTGGGTGAATGGCATTGGAAGCTGAGTGAAAGGGAGCATCCCCCTGTCACAACCCTCTTGCTTAAAAAAACAAACAAACAAAAGAAACTCAAACCCGAAACATTCACTCACTGGATGCTATCCGAATCACTGCTAAGTTATAAACATAATCGAGATAATGGTTATCAATAATACTGAATCAGATCTATCAAGGTACAGATTTGAATATATGCTACAGATCCAATAATTGTACTGTTGTATGCCACAAAAGAACTCTCATACAGTCATGGTCAAAGGGAGTTTAACGCACAGTGTGTGTATATATATATATATATATATATATATATATATATATATATATATATATATATATATATATATATACATATATATGAATTGTGTTGTATTATATAGAATCTTATTTTACTCGGTTAATATATCATTCAATTTAGACAACGTAAGTAGAATAAACAATTGAAGAAAATGGGGCTGCTGTAGGAATCGAACCTGTTCCTGATAGGTAGCTGCTTCGACACACCTAGCATTCCGATAAACAGCGCGCTGGTAAAGGCCTGATAACTACTTCTAACCTGAATTTCAAATAAGTCAATTTCTTAGATACATACTGTCGCGTTAGAAGAGACGAAAACGACCGAGAATAAACGAGATGAAAATTTTGGTTGAAAGCAGTTATTTGGCTTTTTCATTTCCAGCGAGGCGTCCAGGACAAAGTTACCAAGGCTCGTGAGGAGTTTTGATGATGTCATATCACCCTATCTTACCTTTTCTTTCAATCTTCATCTTGCTAGTATCTTTATGAAATCCAATTATAGCACGGACATTTTTGTACAATTTATTAATTTTATATGTCTAATTTATAGCTATCGCAATGAGTTGAAAACTATTGCATGTTTTATTACATCAAGGGTTTATCTCATAATCTCCATAAGCCAAAAAAATGGTCTGTGTTTTTTTTTTTCGATTAGTGGGTAATGTGTGAAGGTGGTCCTTTGTTGAATATCCACTTCGAAGCCCATTAGGTGAAAACTAGCCACTCGATCATATGGATGTTAATGTACACACACATACACACACACACACACACACATATATATATATATATATATATATATATATATATATGGGTGAAATACATACCACAAATCGTATATAATATTTCGAAAATTCATTATTCCAACTCTGTTCAATACTTATAGTAGAGACAATATATTGATTAAATAGATAAATATTGTCTATGACAATGGTATACCCTCGTTTTGCATTGTTCAGCTTCTCAGATGAGCTGAATATAGCGAAAAGAGGGTTTACCATTGTCATAGATACAATTTATGCATTTAATCGATATATATATATATATATATACACACACACACATATATATATATATATTTATGTACATATATGTATATATATATATATGATAATTCATATCAATGTATATATTATTATGAGAGTGTATATATGTATATAGAGTATATCTATATATAAGCATGCCAACATTCCAACTATAGAGACACACATGGTTGACATCCAGAGCACACATACATTTACATCAGTGTACATGCACAAAGGGCACTTATATACGCGTATCCCCACATTTTCTTCGGATAATGACCATAAATTTGCTAAGTTTCATTTTGCAGCTAAAATCACGTCCACAAATTGCACACTTCTCTCTTTCAATCTCACCAATTTTTTCTATTTTCGTTTCTCGTTCTTCGTTAAAGCCTCTCAAAAGCGAAACATGCCACAAAAATAGATAAAAAATATTTTCCAAAACTTGGTTTCCACATTGTCTCTTCCTCCAACATATATATATATATATATATATATATATATATATATATATATTATATGTGTGTGTGTGTGTGTGTGTGTGTGTGTGCGTGTGTGTAGAAGGGATTGTGTGCGTATGAGTGCTTACGTAGGTGTATTCAAATAGATGTTGAAGCCATTGTCTCCTGTTCTTGGAGAGGAAAGCAGGAAAGACAAAAGCCTACTTAGTTGTCCGTTGACGGATAATTGCTATGAATAGGTGAGACAGTCGGGAAAGCCATAAACCAGTCATCAGAGGCGCCGATAACACTACATAAGATCGGATTAGTGTCAGTTAGGATCAATTGGGGAACTTAGAAAACAATGGCACGGAAACTTGGGAGAGAAGTTCGTTTTTTCTTTCCCAGTAACAGAACTCATAGGTGACAGGGACGTGACAATGGATAGTTCGAGAGAATTACACCCCCAACACACGCCTGCGCAACCCCTACACTTACTATATATATATATATATATATATATATATATATATAGAGAGAGAGAGAGAGAGAGAGAGAGAGAGAATCAGAGAATCAGAGAGTCTAGAAAGCCTTACAGTTTTAAACAGTAAACATTAAAAAACTTTTTTGAATTTTTTTGTGTCACTTCAGTCACTTATTTCCCAATATCAGGTAATGTGATTTGTTTTATTTTCTCAAGTATTTCTCTCCAACGTCCTACGTATAATCTGTTATTCTGGTAAGATGTTTAATTCCTCTCTTGTTGGGATCATCAGTTGTTCACCATTAATATATATATATATATATATATATATATATATATATATATATATATATATATATATATGTATATATATAGTCTAGACTGATTTGTTGCAGCATTAAGCATTAAACATTACAAAAACCTTTTTCAAGATGTTTTGAGTCACTTCAGTCCCTTATTTTTAAATATCAGTTAATGTAATTATGTAACTTATTTCGTTATGCTTTAATACTTAACGCATACTTTGATATTATGGTTCTATGTGCAAATTAATATCGTCAGTCATTCATCATATAACCGTTCTCGAGATTTAAAACAAAACAGTCCACATAGCACTCCAAAAATGTTAATCAAACACGATCTGTCTTTTAGCTATGATTTTGATACATAGATTATGTCATACATTTGGTTTGTTATTTCATATAGGGTATTATTACAATGTATTGTATGTATATGGATGATATTTAATGTACACAACATTTAATTTTTTGAAACAGTGTTTACTTACGTGGGTTATCCCCAAAACGTTTTAACAATGATGTAACTCGCTGCTTGTGTCACTTCTATCGAGTGTTCATTCATGTGAATATAGGATCCATTGTGTCGATTCTAATTTCAGACTAAATGGATACCAACTCATGAAATCATCTTTAAGAAGACCAGTTACACACAAAAATCTCTTCGAGTGATTAACTATATATTTCACTTATTCATATACATTATATATATATAGTATAGAATATTTCACTTCTTTAAATAATATGTATATACATATATATATATATATATACACACACACACACACACATATATATATATATATATATATATTTATATATATATATATATATATATATATATATATATATATATATATATATATATATATATATACTTCTTTTACAAAAATTATGGCATTTGAGTCGATCATCACATTATCTGTAAGTGTTAGTTTTTCTGTGGATTCTATGCTTAATACAGAATTAGATATTACGGGACTATGTGTGATCAATTCTTGTTTGGATTTTAACGATGCAGCTCTTATGTTACACTCATGTACGTAGACAATATATATATATACATATATATATATATATATATATATATATATATATATGTATATATATATATATATATATATATATATATATATATATATATATATATATATCAGTCACTCAATAGAAACTCTGATGCAACCAACAACTAAAGTCATGTTGAGAGTGATCAATCAAATAATTGGAAAAGGGCTGATCAATAAATGAGTTACTTCTCTGAACTTGAACTGGGCAAAGGTAACTAAAAAGCGTCAAAATTATGCAGAAGTTTAGATTGCAAATCAACGCCCCACTAAAAAACTATTCAGTAAAAACTTTTTAGAAACGAAGGAAACATTTTTCCTGGACATATCAAGGGGTAAATATTGAACTTTGATCTCGATGTGTCAAGTTCAGTGGTTGAACTTCAGTTTTCCCATCAAGTTGCGGTGTGAATTTTTTTTTAGACCAATCTTCCACGGAGATTACGAATCCGAGTCTGTTTGTTGAACGGCTCACCCTTTTTTCTGCAAACAGTTCTGGCAATAAAGGCAAAAGTTAAATGAAAACAGGATTTGTATCAGTCAGCTCTCTCCAATGTAAAAAAATAAAATTATTATGTATAACATGTACAAGGGAGATACTGGTGAAGAGTAAGCTAAAAACTTTGAGCTTTGGACCCCTATGGTGCTCCAAAGAGATTATATGCTCATCATCATTGAAACTAGACGAGATACAAATAACAGATTACATTTTCAGAATCAATATCCCAGACCACATGATTTTCACAACATATGCTTGATGAAATCTCCTTGCTGGCCAGTGCTATGAAAGTATTTAATCTTCATGTTTATAAACATAACTTCTTTTAAGTAAACAAATGATTTATACTGTTGAACCCCATTCTTCTTGTTAATTTTGTTGTTGCCACAATGTTCAGGCTGATCCATACTACGGCGTTGCTACAAACAAAAACATCCGTTTCTAATATTGATATTACACCTGGAGAAGGCCGTCGGATGGATTGGCTGAAATGTTGTGGAAACAACAGAAATGAAAAGGAGAATGAGTTAAATTGAGAAAAATCTCTTCCAATTCTAATTATTCCTTCCAAAATAATCGACGGTGTGTTTATACATTTTAGAATAACGGTAAAAAATTGAAATATTTTGATTCTCTTTTTACTGAAAGGCAACGCTGATTTTCAAGGTATGCCCCGAAGATATGCGGAGACATCATTCAAAAAGGAATCATATTCACGAATTAAATTCTTATTTACAATCTAAAATCCTAAATAGATCCTAAAAGCCTATTTAATAACATAGATTACATTACTAACAACAGAAAGGGGCCTGGGTTGCTCACACTTAGCTGAAAGTTCATTCCATGTTTTGACACCCCGAAAGGAAAAACGTCTTTGGCCAATGGCAGAGTTATTTTTTTTTAGGATTGACCTCAAATCAGAATTTGTATTTTAGAGGTTCGTTGATGTTTTTATAATAGTTTTGGTGAATATGTTACTTGAGTATTGTGGACACATATTATCGAGTGATTCAAGAAAAAGAAAGCATACATTTTGACTCAGCAGTTGCTAATTATGAATCTATCCTTTCCTCACTTCAAACCCGTCCAACTGACCTCAAACAACAAAATCAAATATTTCTTGTGTCTCTCTCAAACTGGCGCCACACTCTTTATTTGTTGATAATGTTACGTCAATAAAGAATCGTCTGCTGAATGGATTATAAAGACGGCCAAGCTTAAGGACAACAGCTCGATCGATGTTCGACCCCTGTCGGACAGATTAGCCTAGATAAGTTTATAAGATGCCAACAAGAAAAAGAAAAAGATAATTGAAAAAAAAAGAAAGAAAAGAAAATGAGAGTGGAAGGTGGAAAGAAGGGGAAATAAATAAAAATGATTGATGATGTCTTTATTTAATACTAGCATGAAATCCCGACGTTTCCCGTAGAAAAAGAATCAAATTTGACAACATGAACGAAAAAATAAAGCTAAACTGTACGCGTGAGTGTGTGTTTTCCCAACCGGGCGGTACGAGAAATTATCTCATCCCTGGCTAATGCAGGCTACCCCCGTTAGTTAAACATGTTTATGTATTTGAACGTTGATATCTATAATCTCTCAGTAACTGGGTGTTAGAATTTAGCATCGTCTAGGAACCGGCCGTTTCAATTCATCACCATCTAGTGCCCAAGCACCGGAAAATTAGCATCATCCAGTGCCTGGGGGTAAGAATTTAGCATCTTCCAGTGCCCCCAGGCATTGGAATTAAGCATTTTCTCTTGCATGGGCGTTGTAATTTGGGATATTTTTAGTCTTGAATAAAAAGCAATAATGATATTATCATACTCCAAAAAAATGTAAATGCCAAAAAATATTAAGAGGACCTCGTCGTCTTATAATTTTGCTTATGATTTTAGGTATTTGATAATTTATATTATCTCTTTTGATTTTTTGCAATATGTACTTCCGAATTTTGAAAAGTCAAGCATGAATGCTGCTGGGCACAAACTAACTGATCAATTTAGCATAAATTACATTGCAAATTGAACTGCCCCTAAAATAGTGGTGCCAATTTTCAAGTCTATAGACAAAACAGTATGGCCTGGAGGCTGCCTACGTCGAGGACAGGCATCAAGGTGGAAAATATCACATGGTAGGCTCCACCTTGTTGTAGTATTGAAACTTGCATAATCAGTAAGCAAGCCACAGTCTACGATAAAAAATCAAGTTCTATTCACAACATCCTTAGCTAAATCTACCAGCCACTCCATTGCCTAATGATAATTTCGTACATTTCAAAGAAACAGAAAGTAATTTCTAGCACCTATAACAAATCTCAAGTTAGAGTTAAAAAATAATCTCTATACATTCAAATATTTTAGCAGATTTAGAGCTGGTCTAAAAGCTTTTTGAATATCTTTTCTGAAAATAGCGTGGGATCAATTTTCAAAGCAGGAACGATTGAGGCCAGGAAATGTTAATTTCATATATTGGTTTGGTTTAATGTGAGGGGACAAACAGAGAGTGATGATTCCCCCCACTCTTAAAATAAGTGAGGATTATTCTAACTCTTGTTCCTGTTGATACGGTTGAAAAACCAAGTCAACTCCAGCTTTCAAGTAAGGTTGGCACTTCCCTCAAAATGATATGAAATATCAGGTAGACACGAAGTAGTGCTAAGCGACAATTTTTTTGTTCTTGTAAAATGGGTGATCAATGAATACTCGCCTTTCGTTGGGCCGTGAACCCTAAAAACAAGTCTGAATGTTGCCGGACACAAACTAAGAAACTAATTTAGTATAAAATTACATTGTAATTTTTGGGGTACGTGGGATTTTTCAAAAAACGAAAGAGGCAATTTGACATACATTGGAAATACACATCTCATTGAATTTGTTTAGGATAGGTCAAGCGTTAAGCCCTAGGAGTCTGCGTAAACACACAGACAAATACATAAACCTTGCAAAAAGAAATTTGCCATATTGCTTCTATTAAGCAATATGATGTTGAAGGCCCATGCATAAATCAATGCATAAATCAATGCATAAATCGATAATGTACAAATTTTGACTGGAAAGTATCTAGGCATTTTGAACATCTGGTTGCACGATCTTGCTGTGACTTTGAAACCAATCAGAGGTTCCGTTTTATGCAAGGATGAACAGGCACTCTCCCATGTGGTTCGTCAGTCGGTTGTGAGACGCCACTTATTGAACTCGTGTAATGTTGCATTGAAAATTGACTGGGTCTGTCAATTCTCTGAGTACTGCATCGGGTTCTTAGGCAAAATATAGCATCATATGAGACAGTTCAGCACCCTCAAGGCCCAAATTCGGTTCTCGTTGAAGAGAATTCAGAACGTGGGCGATATCAAGTAGAACCCTACTGGGCAGATGATGTCAATCCCGTTAACTACCTTCAATAACACTAAAGGATCCTTTTTGTACGTTGTAGGTGCCAATATATAGTGTGGTTTTCTCGGTGGTTTCATTGGGTCGCGTTTGGGTTGTCGCCCTTGAAGCTGAGCATGGCCATCCAACGCTGAATGTGACTTGGCCCTTTTGAAATTGTTGACCCTGCAGGGATGGCCAATATGTTTTTCATCCTGTTGGTTGTTTACAACTGATTACAATCAGTGTATCTTCAAAACTGTTCGGCCCTTAGCACCCATTGTATCACTTCTTCATGAGGTAAGACATAGGTGTGCTCAGCGTTGTAAGGAATAACAGAAGGGTGACTGTGATGATGAATGCACTATCGCCCTAGGTGGGCTATTATTTAGTTGATACCAAATGGCTCGATACTTTCCGGACAGACCTCACTTTCGCAATGCAAGGACGACAAACGGTGGATTCTTAAAATGTCCCGGCTTTTCTTTGGAATACAATGATAAAATATTACACTAGAACAACATGAAGAACGAAATAAAATATGGCTTGGTCCGATTATATGCTCGATCGATCGACTCCAGTTAGTAGGATATCAAGCGGAAGTGATTTGCAAATCACTTCAGCGCTAAAGGGCATTGACGGGTGTGAATAATTCAAGATGGCGGAGGACAGAGTGGCCGAAAGCTCAGTTTTAACTTTACGGTTCTTTATCATCATTTTCATCGATGACCGGGGCCCATTGGTAATGCTCAACCCACTGCCGAGTCATGTTAAAAGTCTCTAAAAATGCTATCCAATGCCTCACCGCTAAGCATTCTGCGCAAAGACAAGGATTGCGGAAGGTCTACCAGAGACGAAGAGTTTATGAGAAAATCACATTTGATACGGTTTTTGTACAATCACCGGAGTTAAGCAACGTAGAATTTGGTCAGTATCTAGTGACTGACCATTGAGTAATACCAGGTGCCGTGAACAGAACAAAGCTTTTTCTGACCTTGGGTCTCACTAACAATTTCCCATGTGCTTAACTCTGCGACACCCTTGATCGGGGTATAAGCAGAGAATGTGATACATACATGTATACGAAAAGACTCGTTTCATAAAACAGTATCGAAGCGTCGTCTGCTTTATTGGAATATCTGCATTCCACAATTCTTTCTCTCATGATTAGTCAGCTTTCAACCAATTAGAGAGTAACAGTCATACACTGTGACAAGCAGATGGATTGTATGAAAATAAATGATGAATGAATTGTGGAACATTAGTGCCAATAGTGGTCAGCACACTTGGAACAGTCCTAAAGAGCCTAGCAAAAAGTTTGGAGGGACTAAGTACCTAGGACAGAACCCATGCCACCCAGACGAAAGCAATACTGAATCCAGAGAGAATACATGGGAGAGTCTTTAAGTATTGAGGGAACTTGTTTTCAAGGTTCGTTGTAGAAAGTCCCAGTCGATACTAATGTCAAAACCAAACGAGTACAAAAAACGAAAACAAAACAAAAAACAAAAAAGGCAACAAAAAACGGACTGCTTCGATTCTAAACTCTTCTCTTAACTCAACTATTTCAACTACTAAGCAAATTCCGAGTTTTTTCTCCTCTCTAATCATCGAGGGGAGTGTGTGTGCAAATTTTCAAGTTTCTACTCTAGACAACTGAGAAGAGCAGAGAAAGAAACAAGAATTATAGCAAGTTGGAAAAAAGAAAAAGTTATACATTCAGATTGGAATGATCTGTTTAATGACACCAGATAATTCAATGTAGCGTCCATAGACTTCGATTTTCTTTTCCTCTCTTAATGCCCCTTTTATTTCCCTCTCTCTTTTCCTTTTCTTTCTTCCTATCTCTCTGTTTTTCCTCTCCTCATTTCTCTCCCCGTATTCTTCCTTTCTTTTCTTTCCACTTTTCGTTGATCGTTAACGTAAGGATAGGATATATAGGCTTTCCACCCTTCTCTCTCTTCGTATCATCTTAAACTTTTCACTTTTTCATCTCAACCCGGAAATCTGCACTTGTCATTACTGTTAGTTTAGGAAGATAAAATCAATTCAGTACAAGGATAGGCAAATAAAAAACAATGGATTCAACAGAGAAAACCTAATCAATCCATGAATTTCATCTTCTCCTAATTAGATTAATACAGGTGAGGTTGTATTGAATGAACCAGGTGAGTCATCAAAAGGGTAACTTTGACTATATTTAAATTTTTGTCATATTATTTGTTTAAGAGACATGCATGAAAAAAACGGCTTCTGGTCAGCAAATATGACTTGATTGTCTTGTTAGCCCTAGGTAAGACTCAGGCCTTATTTGTTTTTACTCGGGAACAATTTTTTCTTTTCCTTCTTTTTTCTCTCTTTCTCTTTCTTTCTTTCTTTCTTTCTTTCTTTCTTTCTTTCTTTCTTTCTTCTTCTTCTTCTTCTTCTTCTTCTTCTTCTTTTTCTTCCTCTTCTGTAGTGATTGTATCAGGCAGGTGTGTTTAGTGCTCAACCTTCAATATATTTATAAACGCCCTGTAGTTGTTACCTCACACATCGTGGTTTCGGTTGCAATGGCACTTGCCAATCGATCTCGTGAAGCAAGAAGAAACGACGAAGGCGGCGAGGAACAGGTCAATGACTGAAAAATGCCCAACAATGTATATATCCTTTAGTTGGGCATATATATATATATATATATATATATATATATATATATATATATATATATATATATATATATAGAGAGAGAGAGAGAGAGAGAGAGAGTATGTTTCCCATATCTTATATATATATATATATATATATATATATATATATATATATAAAAGATATGAGAAACATACTTAGACTGCTGGGTGGAAACCTGGAAAGAGAAATGCAATTTGCACAGACCTACTCCATCTCGAAATTAGATAAATGACAGAGAGCATCTTTTTTCATCTAAATTATGTAGATTTGTTTCCAATAATCACAACATCCGACGAATTTCCATCCCGAACACGGTTGGAGAACGCTATTTCCTCTTAAAAACGTCCATAAACAAGTTCTATATTCAACTTAAGTAACTACTACATTCGAATATTAAGTATTAGACCTCTTTCTTCCACCGACCAGCACACCCTATTTTGCTCCTGCTGCCATCCATATCCGTGGTAGAACTGCTAAAAAGACGACCACACCGTTAGTGCTCTTTGCTCAAATGACGTCATGTCAATGTTTTTCTTTTCCTTTTTACTGCTGTTAAAATCAAATCCTCTTTTAAACGGCTCAGTCAATCGCCAACCTGTGGATATGCACGTGATTGGCTCGTTACGTATTCATCTAAACCTGCAGATTCTAAAAAAAAAAATCATTGTTCGTAAAATTATCTCTGCCGGTATTATTGTACGTATTTATCAACTTTCCCTCGAGGATGAATATGAGGCTGGGTCAGTGCCAATATGAGTCCCCACACTCGTGCGTGCATGCAGTGGCAAACATCGGCCAGTCCCTGCAGCCTCTTGGGAATCAGGCACATTTTCAATTAGGTGCCCTTTATTGCCCAAGATAAGACGAGGTTGATCCCAACCATGTGGAGCCAAACATATGAAGGGGGGGGGTTCCCTCTTTCAAACAATGTTTGCTCATCCCCCCCTTTGTTTTCTTTCTTTGATTTTACTGGGCTTTTCCATTGGTGTTTTCCCCTTTCCTTTCTTCTTCACCATTTCTTTCTTTCTTTCTCTCTCTCTGGTAAGAGTCTACATATCTTTTTTCATCTTCGGTTTTTACCCTTTTCAGGCAATCGACTTCTTTCTTTCAATTGTTCTCTTCTTCTTTGTTCTTTCTTCTTTACTTCCTTTCCTTTCTGCAATTGCTTTCATACCTCTCTATGTTCTCCTTTCTGTTGCTGCTCTTTTTTTCCTTTCTCTCGTCTTATTTTATTTCATTTTCTCTCTCTCTCTCTCTCTCTATCTGCTATTCTACCCATTTCTTTTTTTTAGCTCTTACTCCTTTCCTTTCTTTCTTTTTTTTATTCCTTCCATTTTTTTCTTTTTTGGCCCATCTTTTCTTTCTATTAGCAATCATCACGATTTTTGTTTTTCTTTTGTTTTTCTTCCTTTCCTTTCTTTTTTTTGTAAATGTTTTGATTTTTTTCTTTCTTTCCTTCCTCCCTTTTTTTTGCAATTATCTACTTTTATTTCTCTTTTCTTTCTTTCACGTATTTCTCTAGATTTGTTTTCTTTATATTTTCTTTCATTCTTTCTTCTCTTTCAAACACTAATCCGTTCCTTTCCTATCTTTCTTCTTCTTTCTTCCTTTCTTTGTTGCTTCTTTCTTCTTTATTTCCCTTCAAACACTGTTCTATTTTGTTCTTTCTCCTATCTCTGTTCTTTTTTCCTCTCTGTTTTCCTTCCTTTCTTTTCGTATAAACACTGTACCGTTTTGTTTCCGTGTTTCTTTCTCCTTTTTTTTCCCTTGAATGTCCCTCTTTCTTCTCAATTGCTAATCCTTGACTCCCATTCTCGACTCTCCCCCTTTTCTCTCCTTCACTTCCTACCACCAGCCCCTTTTCTACCCTCCCTTCTGTCAGCCACGCCCTATTTCGCTTACCTTTTGAAACGTTCGTCTCCTTTAATTCATTTAGACATGCGCACATGTCCATGGGCGATGAGAAACAGCTCGATGGAAACGAGGCTCAACTTTCCTTTCACATCTGAATCTAAAACGAAGACATCAGGACGCCTACTTTAATAAACTTTTGTGTGCCAAGAAGATTAGTAGGTTTCAAACAGGACATGGTTACCAGGAGTTTTCCGGTCTAAAACTGTGCTCGATTTGTTCTATATTAGACATCGTCAACAAAAACTATTAATACAGGTTTCTTTATTTTTCGCGTTGGCCAGGTTGTCTGTATGCCTGTCTGGCTGGTTATTTGAGATTTTTTCCTCTGATCAGGTGTAGGAATCTGGACATCACAATTGCTCAAAGTCAAAAGCGCAAATTTTCTGATGACACCATGAACAAAATCATAACAATGATAAACTATAGAAAAAGAAACTATGGGTAATCCCTTGAAAATACTTTGCAGTCTGTTTTAAAAATTGGAAGGTATGATAAGTCTTAAGAGGAATACTTTGAACATGACTACGGCGTTTTTCTTCTGGCTGGGGAGATATTCATCAATATCAACAGACTTAAAACTTGTTTTATCTAAAATATTATTTTATATCAAAACGAATCAAAGAGACTCTTTGATTGCTTTTGGGGGGGGGGCATTTCTAGCTACATTGGGCCAGGATGAAAGAGCTTTACGACTAGAAGAAAGTATATTCAAATATAAAGAGCCGGGATTTTGAATACTGATTTGAAGGACACGGGGTCTTTCCACTTGGAATGTAGGCGTAAGACAATTTTAGAAATTTAATTATCCGATTTGGCTTTGAGGTCCACTCAGCAATGTTTACCGAGTCAACCTATTTTAATCTTTCGTTTTACTTACAATTATTTGACAAACTGATGGTGTTATGTATTCTAAGCCATCGAAATGGCTGCAGCGACTGTTGTTTAAATACCCTCTTATGAAAAGAAGTATGAGAGAGAAAGGAGGAGGAGGTGAAGAAGAAGAAGAATGGACAGAAGGAGGAGGAGGAAAAAGAAGAAAAGGAGATTCTGAAAAAGAGAGGCAGGTTTGGAGAAAAGGAAAGACGGGGGAAGACAAGAGAAGAGGATGAGAAGGGAGAAGAAAGTAAGGAAAGAAGTGAGGGAGAGCGGGAAAATGGAATGAAAGAAGAGCAGAAGAGAAGAATGAAAGAAAAAAGAAAGAAGAAATGAAGGGAAGAAGGTAGGAAGAAACGAAAGAAATAATATTGGGATGGAAGAAGGGAAAGAAAGAGGAAAGAAAAAATCAGAGAAAAGGAAAAAGCAAAGAAGGGAGGATGAAGGGGAGAAGAGAGAAGGGTGAAGAAAGGGATAAAGAATAATGGGGGGGAGGAGAGAAAAAATGCCTGAATCACAGGTGGATAGAATTTCCATGAATAAGAACGGGAGGAAGGTTAGGGGGAAAAGGAGGAAGGGAGTAAAAGAACGGGACGGGGGGAAAAAAGAGAAAGGAGAGAATCAATGAAAGAGGGAAAGATGGTAGATTAGAGGAATTAGAGGTAGAAAGGAAGAAAAGAAAGATGGAAACATAGGTGGCAGGAGGGATGAATAGACACGAGGGGAAGGAAGGAATGAAGGAACGAACGAAAAGAAAGAGGAAGGATTGAAGGAGAGAACACGACTGAACAAGAAACACGAACAAGAGAAGTGAAGAAAAAAATAGGAAAGAAAATTATACAAGCTTTTTTGTCGGTGAGAAAACTTGTAACCCTTGAGCTGTTCCCCCTTTGCAAAATGATACACCCTAATGAAAATTGACGGAAAGATTTCAACCTGAATTGAAGCGTCAACTTCAGCAGCGAGCGGAGTTTGAGAAGAAAACAATGTTGAGCTGAATTACCCATCGACACGAGAGAAAAACACAGAAAAAAAAGTAGAACATGAAAGAGAAAATAGTAGAAAGTACAGTAGACCTTCACTAACAAAAATTCGAGAACCGTGCATAGGAGAGAATTCATGCTCAACAACACATAGAGAGATCATGAGACAATACAGTATACTAAAGAAAAAAACAGGAGTCACAGATATCATAGAATCCTCTAGAATTCATGCTCGACATCAAATTGAGAGACCATAAAAGAGCAGAGATTATTAGAGAAACACATGAGTCAGAGATATCGTAGAATACCATTCAAAAACTCAGATTACAATGGAATAGTCATGTTTAAAGAATGCAAGACAATACATCACGACTCACAACGTGGATGCCCACGGATCATTGGCGAATCTCTACCCGGCTGAAAATGAGAAATCGTGAATAATTAGATAATCTTAGAAAATATTGCCCGTGCGACGTCCATGATAGAGGTCTGGCGAATCAACACCCATTGACTGACGCTGAAAGACTGCTGCTGCTATTGATGATGAAGTCAACACGATTACAAGGTAGATAATAAGGGAAACTGAGAGATCTAATGGAAACCAAGTGAAATTTTAATGAAGCAATGATATCTACGGACACAATTGGACCTTATTTTCGATCAATAATGTGCAGTGTTTTTAGATTCATTGTATGGGGTGAACTTCACTAGAGTTAAATAAGAGGAACTGGGTCATTTTAGGCGTCGTAGGTAGGTTCAGTTTTAGGTAGGTCAGTATGTTTAGGGTCAGGGTCACTAGTTAGGGTTAGGGTCAGTAGTTAAGTAAAAGTGCTGACTATAGCATTATACTTACATCGTAATTAGAATCCAGCTTTGTAAAATCTGATTTTTTCCCCATAAAACTGACTCACTTCCGTTCGGTTGTAGGATCCTATGGATTAAAAACACTTAGAATTGGAAGAAAAATATTCTTCTGGGGGAATTCGCAACTACCAACATGTAATGTATTTACCAATAAAAGAAATTTATGAGTATGATCATCCATAACGAAAGTCGCCGATGGTTCACGTGAACGAAATGGAAAATGACATTGAAAAATGGGTAGGAACTGAGGTACATAAATACAGGAATATAAGCAGGAATCGCCTGCCTACGTTTACAAGAGTGTAATATCAAGTGAATTAATCATTTTAATCAAAATAAGGGGCAGCAGGTTGGTGCAGTGCCCCGGGAAATATGAAATCGGCGCCGAATTTGTGAAAAGACTGGATTACAGGGAGCCGAATCAGTGGAGATCTAATCGGCAGTCTTTTAATGTCCTTCGTTGGACATAGACCTCCCCGAGGATCTGCCATTTTTCTCTATCATGGGCGTCGCAGGACCAGTATGTTCTTAATTTTTCTAGTTTATTTCTCCATCCTTTATTCTATCGGCCTCAGTTTCGTATATAGTCTCTGGGGATCTATCTTGTAAGTCATGATGTCCATTGGTTGTCAGTCATTCTTCCAACATGACCAGTCCATTGCCATTTGGGTTTTTTTTAATGGATTCTCTGTCTCTGACCTCCGTTTTCGTTCTGATATATTGTGCTGCCCTTGTGATCTCTCCATGTGAGGTTGAGCATGATTCTTTCATGCACACGTTGCATGCTTCTCATTAAGGGTTTATCTTTTGGTTAGGTTCCATGTTTCAGCTCCATAAGTGATTATTGGGAGGATGCATCGGTTGTGTACTCCTCTTTTTAGGATTATTGGGATCTTCTTGTTTTTGAAGGCTGAGCTTGCTTTGCCGAAAGCTTGCCATCCTGGGGTGATTCTCTGCTTGATTTCTTCTTCTTTCAAGTGAATGATTTTTATCACACACTCTCTCTCTCACTCACACACTGATTTCTTTAGCTGTGAGATAAACATAGATTAAAAGCGTATCTAGTTCCAAGGCAGCCTTAAAACATCTTGTCTGAAGAAAAAAATACCTGGGAAAGATTCTCCCCTGTATTCGGTGAAATTTAATGGATTTTTTTGTACGAATAACTTGAACTTGGACAAGCAGTTACTGCACAATATCAAAGGGGGTAATTGGCTCGTTTCAATAGCGGACTTGAACCTGAAAGACCTTCTGTTTAGGTAAAGGAGTTGGCCTATGATTTTCCGGCAACGTATTTTTTGGACCTGTCATCTGTTTTGATTCATGAAATACTCGTCGTTAGGACAGCGGTTCCGTCAATGTCAAGATATCGAAAACGGCCTGAAAAATTTCTCCAGATCAAAATCGAATCGTTCTTTCACCACATTTTCCCGGAAAGTAGACAGAAAGTTGTTAGTTGCACTGAAAAAGTGTTGCGTAGTAAAACTTAACAAATTGCTCTAATTTGTCAAAAGTAAATTTGTTAGTTTATTTCAAAGTAATATCTATGTTATTTGGTCATAAATACACCTCAAAACAAACTAATAAGATTCAAATTAAATTTTCAAAACAAGTAATTTTTTCAAGTTGGTCCGAGGAAACATTTTTTTCAGTGCAAATAATGATTCTATGGATTTGTATGAAAAAAATATCTTGTTAAAAGCTGCAGGGAACTTTTGCATCAGGTTGAAATTAACGTATTCAAAATATCAACAAACAAATAAGAATACAGAGAGATAAAATAAATTGCACACCTTCAAATATTCATTATTCAGCGAATGTATTCTGACAAATACGTTGCGACGCGTCTATTCCAGCCTTATGTTATCCAGTTTCCTCACCAGATGGCGATTCATATTTAGCAATAAATCATGGCGGAGATTCATCAAATGATTATATCTTTCATGCAACATTACGCAAATAGTTCGTCGGTCAATTCTTTTTTTTTACGAGGATACTGTAATTCAAAAGTGCAGTTGACGCAACGGCACGTATATTACAATTGTTAAACGGAGTTCGAACAACGGCTTGGACACTTTTAGTTCACTCCACACACTTTTGAAAAGGCATTTTTTCCCCCAGAAAACCCATCATCAGTAAATACCTGACTAGTTACAGCCCTTTAGCCGTGTAAGGCAGTCCATCATGGGCCGTAAACCCTTGCGATCGCTACAACCAATGATTTGATCTCCATGGATCCTAAATCATTGTCTCACATGTCACACAGTATGAGAGTAGCTGAGGCAAGCAACTGGACAGGCTATCAGATTGGCTTTATTCACAGTTATTGTAAGAGTTCGAAATGCCATTATTCAATGAAATGGGATGATTCCGTCCAAATGATTGGATTACTTTTGAAAGTGTAGCTATTCAAATCCCCAGGTATCACACCAAGCTGGTGTTGTGACCTCGAACCAGACTAAACTAAACTTGAGAAAAGGACATCTCTCCATAAAGCAATTTTTGGCAAGATAGTTTTATTGAACATTAATAATTTTCATTTGTTGGTCAACATTTGTGACCTTGTTCCTCTCTGAAATAAGTAGGGAGTCTCGCCGGAGAGCAGGGTTTACAAAGCTATTCTCATTGATCAGCTCTGAAGTTGTGGTTAAAACATCCAAGACCTTGTACATGACTAAGCTGACTTTTGTAAATATCTAACCCATGGATCGAGTAAAGCTGAGAATATTTTTTTTTCTGAATTGATAAATGATTTCAGGGACATTGTCATCATCAGTGGTGGGCACAGCTGACAAAAACGCTAAACTAATTAACCAATTTAAAAAAAAAAATATTGATTTTGCATCTGTTCGATTTTTTTGCTTTTAGAGCAGAAAAAACAAAACTGGTGTTAAATTCATATAATAAAAACATTCCTTGAGAGCTGGAATGTTAATCTGTTTTAGCTTCGACGTCCAGCCTTCCATGACAGTGAAGCTTATGATCAAGTTGTACATACATATTAGATTAAACGCTAGTTTACATTCGACATACAGTTCATTCAAAGTTAAATGTCCAAGCTACAACATTGAAATTTCAACTCTCAAGGTCTGTATTTAAGGATTTTAGAGCAGAATAACCGAAGCTAAATTCACCTAATATATGTTAGCAGTTATCGTTGCCTCCGCTAAATTTTTAGCGGTCGATCAGTTTCGCTTTTTCTTTACCTGTGCTCACCACCGGTCACTATCAGACGTTGATTCATTCCGGGCACTGTCTTCGTCGTAGTTGATTATACCAAAACATGTTGGTTGATGAACTATCCGACCTTCCTAAAGTGTCTGCCGTATTTTTTAAGCTTCCAGTAATGCTGAAGAAAACTGTTATAGTGTTAGTTTCCTTTTTTTAAATCCATTCTTATGTTGGCAAATCCTGGTCGCCTATATCTGCATACCATTTCTTGTACGTTTTTGACAACGCTTATTTAGAAAAACCGTTAACCATAATCATGTATAATGTTTTCAAACAGTTATTGCTATTAAAATAACAGCTCCAGACACTTTATTTGAAATTAATCAGAAATTTTATCAAAATATACATATTCATCGTATTACTTTATAATGGGAAGTTGTTTATAGCAATTGATTTGATGAGATACTACTTTCGGATGCCTTCCCAATATTTGATCACCGTGGCCCTCCCACATGCCTTCCCTCCCGGAACCAACCATTCAATGGTATGGATATTAATGTTTCTGGGCGCTCCTGGTCACATTTGGTGGCTATAACCATGAAAATTCACATAAGCACACAAGGCACAATCTAAAAAGACTCTCCTGCTTTTTCAAAAAAGTACGTTTTCGGGTCTATACGGCCATTTTAGGACGAACAATGCCAAAATCTTGTGATGATATTTATTCTTGTTAATTACTGATAAAAGATCTATGTAATATAATTTTAGAATAATGATCTATTTTTTCTTTAGATAATTAGTTTTGGTACACTCTGGGGCTATGGCGATTCTTTTATCCAAGGTAGGGATATATTGTTTCTGTTCGATTATGATTTGTTCGTGGTACTCTGAGCCGTTAACCTCACTTCTTGATTTCTTCACTCGTTTTTGAGTCCGACTTAATGCCCATATTATTGTTGCCACTAGCCAACTAACAAAGTTTTTACCATTTCAGAGGACAGATACGATGTGCTACTCGAAAGATCGGGAAGATTTAACTAATTGCCCATTTGCCAAGTGAGTTTCCTGTGCCCAAACATTTCCAGAATTTCTTGAGATCATAAAAAACTCATTTTCTACCAATTATTCTTTTTATGAGGAAGCACTTTAAGTTTACCGAACTTTTGGGCAGTACCTTGTAATTCCCATTAAATTAAAAGGTTGCATTGGCCCGCTTAAGCACTCAATCTAGTTCCACTGTTTTCAGACGCATAAGAATCAGTGATATTAAAATTCGTAAGAAGCTGACGTCAGCAGTGGTAGTAGTCGTATTATAGCATTCAAATATCTTAGAAAACACCCTTTATTTGATCGTAAGAGGTATGCTATTTTAATTCTTACCGGTCGAGCCAGGTGTCTTTCAGAGGGAATTTTCAGAACTTGTTCGTCTCTAAGTAATGATATCAAGATATCAAGATTTTTATCTACCGTGTTCTTCAATGGAATCGTTCCGAATCTCATCAGCAGACACACTTATCCTTCACGACCTCCCGCCAGCTCAAAATCCCAAAATAGAAAAAAAATGAACCTAGCCAATTATAGTCAATAGTAATTAACTGAACATCTATAAGTTATTTTTTGTCTAGCTTCTAAGTAAATGACGTATTGTATAGCTTCAGTAAACTTGTGATTCTATTCGCATAACAGTCGAATTGAACAAGATCACCTTTTATACACGAAGTCTTAGAAAATCTGAACTCTCCATCTCATACCATTTAGTGCTAAAAAAAGATACAACGGCAGAAGTTGCTAAATAGATTGAGTCTGCGGGCTAAAAATAAAACAATTTAAGCTGATTCGTTTTGGGTTTAGGATAACACTAAAACCTGCTTCTCCCTTCTTCTATCAGCTGTGGGCTATTTTCTCAACCGCTGTTAACAACTTGAATCTGTTTTTTCACCAATCTCCATCTACCACAGTCTCTACCTTTTCTCTGCATAAGCATTGGTTTTTCATTTCTTACTTAAGTGCTTCTTATTGCAGAGAGAAGTATTCGCTCCCCCTGAAACAGTAAGAATTAAATCGACTCTAAAAAAGGGTATATAAAAAGAAAGAAGAAATACAAGTAAAAATCGCACACCTCCTTTGCTAAATGAGGATGTTAAAAGCTGCGAAGACGATCTGTGAGGAAGTTGAATGGTTTCAGACCCAAGGCAACAGCATTAGCAGAAACGAGGTAAAATGAACGTTTAATGGCGTATGTCTGCGTATGTCTAACAATAACTGAAAAAAAATCATTGTGTGTGTGTATGTGTCTATGTTTGTACCAAGATAACTCAACATCTGGCCATTGCACAAGGTTGATATTAGCCATATACATTGGCCAGCACACCAGGCATTACAGTGCTGTGTCTGAGATTTTTTGGAACAACGATTCTCGAGACATCCGATACACTGTGATTACTCGAGAAATGGCTATTGCGCGAAGTTGTCAATTGTCAGATATATTTGTCAGCATACAGAGCAGTGCAGAGTGGAGTTTGATGTTATTTGAATCAGTGGTGCGTGAGAAATCCAATAAAAATGAATGAGAAAAAAAAACTGGTTGTAGATTTTTCATCTGAAATTATCGATCTAGATCTAGATATAAAGTATCTAAATTGGTAGTATACCTAAATTTGAATATGAAATATATGAATGTAAGTAACCGAAACAATTCGAGGCTTTAGCAAACCTGAGGGTTACTAAAAATTATTTCACAAGACAATTATGATAGGCTGTTCAACATCCAATAAAATCCGGTCACCTCCGAGCATGCACCTTTGGAAAAAGTTATTTCATTTGTGCTCTTAACATTATTATCCCAGTGATAGAGCTTAATGGTTAGACTAGTGGCTTTTTCTCAAACTTCATTGCATTGCAGCACTCTGAGAGATATATTTGACTATCATACAGCATACAAACTGTAAAAATGGAATAAATTTAGCAAATACATCTTAGTTGCCAATGAAAAGATTATCAGCATATTGATATATGTAATTATCAACCTTTATACATTTCATCTCTACTTGGAAAGGGTTGAGATTTCATAAAACCTAATGATAAAACCACTTGATTCTGTGGTGAAAGCGGGATAGACTTAACACCCGTACTGGATACGTTCAAAGTTGGAAATACATGTTTCCGTTTCGGGAAATTTTTATGCCTCACAGTTGGGAGAGAAGTGCAGTACACTATTGTGTCGCTGCACACAGTTTGAGAACCACTCGGTTTGACACTGAAAATCAGATATCTTTCCTTCCAATCCTAGATACCGCTTTCATGATGCTCGTTAACAAACATAACAAAGTTTACAAAGTCCAAGAGAAATATTACATTGAATAATATGATAGTGTATGATATGAACAAAAAAAAAAGGATAAATATTTAATCAGATCAAAATATTGGTGCAATAACCATTGTCGAACGATCCTATCGGCAATCTGTACAAAATTCTTCACGTTGTGATTATTAATTCAGTAAAAGCATAAATTATGGCTTCCCTATAATTGAATCTCTTATCACGGGTATGAAGTGCAAACTCTTTGAAGAGACGATCTTCCTTAGGAGAAATGTCAGGTGAGTATGGAGGATGCTACACGACGTTTTACACCAATTCTCTAAGCCAAGACACAGTCGTCTTAGAAGTGTAGGTTCAGGAAAATATTGCTAGTCCCAGCTGATCCCGCTCATAGGACTTCACGTCTCAGATTTCCTATTCACAAATTTGTTTGGTGCTTGACAGTGAAAAGTTGTATTTACTCCGATCAAGACATGTACAAGTAATATTCGGTGACCACACGTAAAATCACATGATTTGACGCGACACAAGTGTAAATCCAGCTGTTTATTTATATTGCTTTGACGCTCCATGAGATTGTATGAGTTCACGTGATAGCAAAGGGATCACGTATTTATCATCCTCTCATTTTCGAATCTGATTTACATGTCAATAGTAACGGGAAGGGTTATCACATAAAATTGGTGAACTAGGTTTGAATTTGGGCTGAGTTTGTACGTGCTTGCTTTGCACTAACACTCTTGTGAACGGCACAGATCTACATCTCCTTATAATCCGTCCTGTCACTGGCTGTCTTGATAACAATTTTAGTCACTGGCATGTCACGATAATTGGCGAAGAAGAGTGCAGTCATGTAATGGATACTACGCAAGTGGTACAATGTAATCTAGTCCTACCTGTCTCGAGAGGAGATTAGGAGTACCAAGAAAAAGAAGAATTCAGCATGGTACTCAAAAGATCTCTTCGAAAAATTCGGGGAAATTGATGTCAGAAGAATGTTCTGCGCCAAAATTTGCAGAATTTGTCGTAATTATTGATATTTACAAAACTAATTATTGATATTCCACCATCACTATGACCTTTTTTGTGAGCTGGTTTTAAATTCAGATTTGTGTTTTCTCTAGATTGGTTGCCACCGAAGGCTACAGAGCTGAGTTTGTCCTTTAATTCCATCTGTAGCTTTGGGAAAAAAATATTTGGAGTTATGCCCCCTTCAAAACCATTCGTACAAGTGAACGTAAACAACTTCGGGTGGAGTTTGAACCCTGCTCTCTAATTCCACCGTCTGCACCGCTTATCACTATGTCACTCGCGATTTTGCAATACTTAGAAAAAATGGAAAAAGACAGAAGAGATTACCTTCCAGATTGCAGCACATCCTTGTAAACGTAATGTGCTCCCCTCTCTCTATCTTCTGAATTTCAGTCTCTTTGTACCTCACAAAATCCAAAGCTCCTGCTCAGCCTAACATATAAAAATACTATTTTTCAAGTCGGTGATGTCCAGAAAATTCCATTAAAAACCAATAGTAATTGCTTTTTGGCTCACATTTTTTTTTATCGCGTGCCACGGAAACTTGTATTAGAAAACAGTAACCAAAGTTGTCACCAAATCCGTCAAAATAGGTTTCTTCACTTTCCAAGTTGGTTCAACTGGCTGACTGGCTGCGTATGTAACATTTGTACAGGCCACACCCATGGAGCTAGGAATTTCCATATTCACTCTCCACTATACCAATAAAAGATGTATCACCAGCATTAAAAAAAGATTTCCGATGTGATTAACGATGCAACATGAAAAGTATGTTTGTTTGTACGAATGTTTGGTCACATACCACAGATTCCCTGAAGAATCACCAGCAAAAATCCTAAAATTTGCTATTGTAAAGTCCAACAACCAGGAGGATTATGAAGGTTATCATTGCACAACTTGATTGTTAAGCTGTGAGCAAACCCCAAAGATACAATACTGGGGACACCAAGATCTGGTAAGGCACTAAGAGAACTGAGGATAGGAAAAGACGTAGTGGCTTTAAATAGATAATGACTGAATGCAGCAGTGAAATATTTCAACTCCTACAGCTGTGGGCTACGGTCAATCATCATCATCATCATCATTAGTTTTCGAAAGGGATGGCATAAAAAGAAAATCTAATAATGAAAATTAAAAAAAATTATAACTTTTAAAGGGAGCAAATGCATAATATTTCAGAACAATAATTTCATAAAACGAACCGATGAAAAGTGGTGAAAGATCTTTCTGCAAGTGAAAATAATTCTCAAAGTTAATTTTCGTTTTGACTAAATAACTTGGAGAAGTTCCAAAAGTAGCTCCAAATTTGGCCCAGACAATTTACTGGTGAAATAAACAAACTACAGATCTGATAAACACAGACGTGTGCAAATAAATACAGACGTGTCAATGTGTCACAAATAAGGTTCAATGCAACCGTATCAGAACTTCTCAATCAAGTTGTAATAATTTCTTCCTGGTTTCTAAAAAAAGAAAAGAAATACGGTTGAGTGTTATTCTGATGGAACGTCATGCCATTTCTCTCAAGTAATTCCAGATATTTTCGTCGATGGCTGCTTGAAAATGATTTAATTGGTAGCTGCACTTCGTTTGATTCTTTGAAAAGAGCTCATAGTATCGGAATCTCTTCAAATCTTACCATGAGAATGCAAGATGCCTGGAAGTACAAGGCTTGAAAGGGCTGCAATAGCATAAACTTGCAGGCTAAACTCTGAGCAGACCACAAAGATGCTAAAGCGGGAACATTAAGATTAGGCAAAGCTGAGGGAGCCAAGATAACTCATCCATTGATTACCCCTTTTTCCCAATTTTCTCCCATTCTTTAATTGATCACCCAAATGCAGCATGCCGGTCATATGACGGTTTCTATTGAGTGACTAACCAGACCAGTCTTTAATATCAGTACGTGCGTACTTGGTATTCTAGCTAAAACGAATTCAGTGTAAGAAATAATTATTATCACATGAATTAAGTTGAAAAAACGAACAATTTAATTCATTCTGGAATTGACGATTGAATCCCAGTTTGCAGTGATCAATTAAAAAATTGAAAAAGTGATAAATTACTTTTCTCGAATTGAATGTCAGAAATAAAAAAAAAAAATAAAGCAAAAAAAAAAAAACATGAACACTACCGAAGACATACTAAGGGACTAATTTAAGGTAAATTTACATTGTTAATTCAAACTTTAAATCTATTTGGGAGGGGGTAATTTTTTTTATTTAGATATAATAAAGATTGAATGTTAGATAATTTCTGCCCTCTAGCCCTATCAAAGCTGCCTGTACGTGCGATGTATACATAATTTCCCAGCCAGGCTCACCTGAAAACTTAAGAAACTTATGTTGACAGTTTTGGTGGGCGCTCAAGTCATTCTAATTTGGTTTTACTTCGATTTGCTATTTTCAAATTAGGCTGAATTTGATTTTTTTTCTCATTATGCCGAGAAAAGCGAATTTACTTTTTTTAAATCCCTAAAAAAGTTATTGGGGGGCAATTTTCAATGTAAGATTAAGCTGAATTTTTACTTTTAGTTTATGTTCGACGCTTGTACTTATTTTTTGAAAACTCAGTGATCACTGCCCAATAAAAGCAATTCATTGCTAACTTTCTTCCCACTCCTTAAATTGATCACCCCTTACTGTTACCAGAAGGCTTTGGTCACGTGACTGTTAATAATGAGTGACTATTCTAACCTGGTTCGATGTGGTCCTATAGAAGGATTTCTGTTTTTGCAAATGATCTCCATTATCGATTGAGGTTAGAATTGGTTCCCATTGAGTTTGCATACAGCCTCTATCTTTAGAAGACGTTACGGTGTTCGGAAAATAATCATGCATTTTTGTGTTCAGGAGAAAAAGTTTTCTAGTTAGCCTGGCTGGCAGAGTATGTATACATCGACGAGGCTAGAGAGCAGCAATTATTAATATTCACTCCTTATTTCATCTGAAAGAAAATATTACCCCCTCCCAAATTGATTTAAAGTTTGAATCAACAATGTAAGTTTATGCTAAATTGGTCCCTCACAGTGTGTTTGGTAGTATTCACGTTTGTTTTTTTGTTTGTTTCTTATTTCCGACGTTCAAGTCTAGGAGAGTAATTTATCACTTTTTAATTTTTTTAACTGATCACCCCAAACTGGGATTCAACCAAAGCACAAAACATCGTAAAATTGATTTAAAATTAATTAAATTGTTTTTTTCAATGTGATTCAGGTGATAATAATGATTTCTTACACTGAATTTGACTGCTATAAATCATAAGCCTACCAACTAAGACAAGAACAGGGTTAAATGGTACAAAACAACGTCTGGATCTTCTTCATGATTTTTTCTATCCAGCAGTGTGTCGTTTATGGTGTATAGTGAAGTGAAACCCGATCGGGGATGGGGACTTTGAAGAGCAACGTAATCGCCAAAACATAATGTATGAATTTCGAAAGGGTATTGTTGTTACGCAGGCAATGAGAAACATTTGTGAAATGTTTCCTAATGCAATAAAGGGTTGTTAATGCCAGCTGTGATATAAAAGGTTTTAAAAGAGGCGATCATGGTTTGTAAATACCAGATTGCTTTCCGAAAACGAAAATACGTGATTACTTTCCGAACATTCTATTATGTTTGAGATGGACGTGGACAAGCCTGGCCGCTGCAGGTTCAGACTCCACTCCTATTTCTATTCCGACTGGAGATGATTTCTGTAACTTTTGTATAGTATATATAATGAATGAATAAGATATACAAATATGTTTTTGTATAGATACATTTGATTAGTAGAGAAAAACAAGCCCGTGCGTATCCGTATCATCGATTTTCGTTAACATCTATGACTTGCCAATTTAGCTCAGTCAGTAAGAAAGCTTCCCGGCAATAAGTTGGTGACAAGTTCAAATCCTGGTGGTTGATATGAATTCTTAATATCGAGTTACCCACATGATTTCGGTGAGGATAATTTTCGTCCTCTTTATGGTAGAGTTCGGGGTAGGATAAAAGTTAAAGAATTGTCTGGGTCGTCACTCAGTAGAAAACATCACGTGACCAATGTCTTTTTGCAGGATGTCCGTCTGGGGTGATCGATTAAGAAACGAAGAGAAAAGGGTGATTAATGAATAAGTTACTTATCTCGCTTTTCGTTGGGCAGCGATAATTTTGCGTTAAAAAAGTCTGAATTTTTGTATAAGAAGCGTGAATGCTACTGGATATATATATATATATATATATTTATATATATATATATATATATATATATATATATATATATATATATATATATATATATATATATATATATATATATATATATATATATATATAGCAAATTTAACACTCACGCTGAAAAAATATTCAGGGGATGAATTTTAGGAAACAAAACAGAACTTTTTTTTTAGACATAATTAGGAGTGATTATCTAAATCATCAGCCCTCTAGCTCCATCGGGTCAGCCTGTACGCGGGATACATACGTAGCAATCCAGATGGGTCCACTCAAAAACTGAAGAAACTTATTTTGACAATTCTGTTATCATTTTTTTAGTAGACGGTATCTGAAAGTTGATTTTTAAAATTCAACAGGACAATATTGACTTAAACCTTTGGAATATTCAGTTGATTAGAGCTGTACGCTCAGATGCTCGGCAACTCTATACTAAGCTTTTGCCCGGGGGTTTCCGTTGCTTGCCTCGAAGCAGGCCGAGACGGGGATTACTTTGAAAATAGAATAGAATAACAATGTCTTAAGTATCCATTTACGTAAGTATATAAGGTAGATCAAGTTAAGCAGTTCGCGGTGTGCGTCTGTAACAATCTATTCTGGGCGATAGACTTTCGGAAAAGTTGTTGTAATGTCAGGACTTGAGAGATTTTAGTGATCTAAACCGCTTACGTGTCACATGAATGGCAAGTGATCTTTTTCTCTTTCAGTCTCTCTCTCTCTTTCTCTCTGACTGTCTGTCTCTCTGTGTCTCTCATTATGTGTGTGTGTGTCTCTCTCTCCTTATCTCCCCCTATCTCTCTGAACCTCCATCTTTTTCTACTTTTCAAGTCCAGTTTTTCTCTTTCATTCTTCCCATCTCTGTCTCTCAGCCAATCTCTCTCTGTCTTTCACCTTTTGTCTCTCAGCATCTCTCTTTGTGTCACTCTCTCCTTACCTGGCCCCATTCTCTCAGTACCTCCCCCCAGTTTTCTCTCATTCTTCCTATCTCTGTCTCCAAGTCTCTCTACCTTTACTTCTTTCTCCCAGTCACTCCCTCTCTCTGTCTTTCTCAGTCCCTCCCTCCCCATGTCTCCCCCTCTCTCTCTGTCTCAGTCCTTCGATCTGTCTCTCTCAATCTCTCCGTTTGTCTCTCTCAGTTTCTCCCTCTATGTGTGTCTCTCTTTCTCCCATTCTCTCCCTCTCTCTGTCTCTTTCTCGGTCTCTGCCTCCCCCTCTCTCTGTATCTCAGTTTTTCCGTCTGTCTCTCTCAGTCCCTCCCTCTACGTGTGTGTGTCTCTCTCTCAGTCTCCCCCTCTATCTATCTCTCTGTCCCCGCTCTTTCCCCATATACATACGTATTTTTTTCGCTCTTTAGTCTATTTTTCTCCTCTTACAATCTCTCTGTCCCTCTTCTTTCCTCTCTCTCTCTCCCTCTCCCTCTTTCTTCATCTATCTTCTGTCTACTTTTTTTCTCTTGCTCCTCCTCACCGTCTTCCTCTCTGTCCCTCTATCTGTTTCTCTTCCTCTCTACCCCCCCTCTCTCTCTACCTCTGCATCGGCTTACCTTCAAGTCTGTTTTTCTTTCCCGACCATTCAACCCACCAACCTAACATTGACTGCAAGCCGGGTGGTTAAGGTGTCTTGTGGGTAAATGCGAACCTTTACAGAATAAACAAGTTACCTAACATAGAAAAATAAAGTGCAATAAAACCGCGCATATCTATTCGGACGTCGGCAAGGGCTTAACGGCGCATTTGTCTCGATTTAGCTCTGACCGATCAATGGCATCTAAGTATTTCAAGCGACTGGCATGTACAGTCTTGGTTCAGACGCTGGAGGAGAGGACGAAAAGTTTTATCTCAAGAGCTCATTGAGTAAAAATTGATTCTCGCAAATGTCAAACCATGACAACCCAGTTCTTATAGCGGTCAGTCTATTTCTAGTGAACCTGAAATAGCTTGTCGAACATCAATTATAACAAATTAAAAAGCGCGGCAAGCTTGTTGTCAAACATCAGTCCAAGTTGGTGTTGTCTTTGTTTTTCTCCTGTAACAAGAACAAGACCTAATCCTCACCAAATTCTGGGGAGTGAACTCTCCGCTATACGTTTATCACGTCACGTCAAACCGATCTGACATATATATATATATATATCAAAGTCAAACATGTCCCTACCGTGAATTGAAATTAAGACTAAATGATTGGAAGGCGACTCTCTTACCAACAGAGCTAAGCTGAGTTGAACTGGCAATTTGCACATATTTACAATACAAAATAAAAGTTACTATAATCATCTTCACAGGAGTAGAGATTGACCCTGCAGTAGCTATGCTTTTTCTTACTGTTGTCAGTCGATCATCATCATCATCATCATCATCATCATCATCATCATCAAGTCGACATTAAGACCTCCCCTGGCTCCTCTTATGATGACTGTGATTATGTTAACCTTACGTAATCTCTTTGTTTTCTGTTTGGTTCTTTTCTCCAGTTGCGTTTTCTATCGTTCGGACATCATTTAAACAATCTTTTGCACCATTTGTCATGCTCCTTTGTGCATTGTGTCCTATCTATCTCCATTTTTGTCACTCAGAAACTTCTATGATATTTCAACCTTGCTCGGCTTTCCGATCCTATCTATCTCGCACAGTTATTCTTAGTATTGCTCGTTTGTTGTCCTTTGGACGAATCTGTGTTTGTTTTCAAACGATTTTGTTGATTCCCATGATTCTTACGTTATTTTTCTGTAGCGGACACAGCTAAGTAAAACGCTAAACTGATAAACCACGAAAAATTCAGCAGAAGCGAGTATAATCGCTAACAGCTAAGTTTAATTATATGAAGCTTTCCAAAAAGGTATAGTATTCAAATATCAGATGATTGTCAAGATGTATATAGATGATAAGAACAAATGAAACTAAACATTAGTTTCCATCAATTCATAGCTTTATGTCTAAGCTATGATATATCAAAATTCCAGTTCTCTAAGTCTGTATTTAAAGAGCAAAAACTCAAGCCGAAGCTTAATTCATTATCAGTAGGCGGTTATCTTTGCTTATGCTAAAATTTTTAACACTTTTCAGTTCATCATTTTTGTTATTTGTGCTCATCACTGATTATGATATATCTTGATTGTACTCTTTACGCTTCATTGTGTCTCTATTTTTACTGAATTCTTTCTAGCCTTATACTTCATTTTATTTCATTTTCATAATTTCTCTCTTATTTTGTCATCTGTCCTATGCAGTTCTGTCTCCAAACCTCCATCTTCTTTACCGTTCTTGGGATATTACAACTGATCATTAAATCCGACTATTAAACTTAGCTGCTTCAGGTTCTATCTAGATTCGCACCTCTAATCCGACTGAAGATGATTACAACAACTACTGTATTGTATATATGATCAATGAATAAAGAATTTTTTTTCAGTATAAATACATGTATTTATCAGTGCAATAAGGTCTTGCGTATTTCTTAGATAATCTTTCGTAGATATTCAAGACTTGACAGTTAGCATCAGTTAGTAGATCACTTTGTCATGATTTCAAATCGTAGTGAGGAAATTCACAAATCGGCTTGGATCAATATGATGGGACAGAAAAGCACTGAAGAGTTCATAACCCTAAATTAGCTGGGGATTGTTGTTATAGCTGGAAAATTGAATCAACCCCAGACTGGGAAAATTAGTTGAGGATTGTCGCTGTTACGAAAAAAGCAACAACTTTTGATTTTGGCAATTAGGTGAGGATTGTTGTTGTCATGGTAGAAAATCAAAGTCAACTCTAGACTTGGATCAGAATTTGATAAAAGCCTTGAATACCCGGTCAAACATCATTTCTTACAAATAACAAATCACCTATACCGATTCTCATTGGTATCAGTTTGGTATAGGTAAAAATAAAATACTTTGTCATAAATTATAAATTTAGACAGGCCCGATCGTGTTGTGGTCAATTTATTATTAGTAAAATATAAAGTACCTTGTTTAATATCAATTCTCGCTAATTTCAAATCCTTACCCACCCATTCTAGTTGACGTAAGTCTATGATAACAAGTCCATCCTAGTTTTCGTAAGTCTATCATAACAAACCCATTTTAGTTGTCGTAAGTATATTATTAGTGGAGCATGTAATATTTTGCCACCAATTTCAAGTCATGACAGGTCCGTTCTTATCGCAGTCTGCCAAATATTATTAAAGCACTAAGAAAAACTTGTCAGACATCAATTAGTACCTATTTGTAGACCATAAGTACTTTAGCCTAAAAACAGGTGAAAGCTCTGATTGAGTGATAAAGGTGTAGACGGAATCTCATGGCGTGTGGAACTTTTTCTCAATGTCACAAGAGAGTAAAAAAACAAAGGCAAATCAGTTGGTTCATTTCTATCTCCTACTGATGAACCGATGAAAATTTAGCGGAATCAAAGATGACCGCTAACCGCTAATTATTATCATATGAATTCAGCTTTGGTACAGTTTTTTTTTGCTCTGAAACCCTCACAGATCAACAAAGCTAAAATTTTAATCTTTCAGCTTCGACTTAAGGCTTTCCATTCCAATATCAGATGTTAATCAAGTTGTACATGAATGATTAATGAACAAATAAACATTTTAATTGCTGGATAGCTATTATTGTGGGAATGGACAAACTTTTTAGACTATTGAAATGTATCAACCACACCAATACCACATCTTAAAACCTACCAAATCTTCAATTAGACAATAAAAACTTAGTATACATAAATCGTAAATGTATTGCACTAAATTATATTGAACAACCGTAGCCACCAAAGATGGTAATAGGCTCTATCCGATTATAAGTGAACGTGTGTTCCAGTGGCCCTGGCAAAACCACTTTTGATAATCAGCATCAGTACTCAGCTAAACTTCTGAATTTTTTAAACGATTTTTTGAAAAAAAAAAATGAAAGTTTTTTTGACATTTTAGTGGGACCTTGTTTTGCCTTTTTAAAAAAAATATTAACATCTATATTCCCAAGAATGTAAATATCATTACGTATTCATTCACGGTACTTTGGATATTTTCCAGTGGAAAGAGCATCAATATTCACAATTATCCAGACGTTTCCAGATACTTTTATTTACTCTATTTTAGATATTTTCCAGTTGAAAATTTCAGTTATGTCTTAATCAGAATATATTCCAACGATATTTATCCTTTGATGGAATTTTCCTCATATGACTACAAATTTTGACGCTACGGTTGTTCAGTTATTTACTGTGATTGCAAATTTTATATATTTTTAAGAAATTCCTTGTGCAAATGTCAACAACTGACTCAAAACATTTAATAGACAGCACCCTTTTGATCCTAAGGCATTTATCAACCTCTTGAATAGTCCCATCGACCCCAGAGGTCAATATCGATCACTTTGGCAACCCCTGTAAAATAAAGGTCTCTTTTCACAGAAATTCGGTTCGATCTTAAAATGCCTTTAACACCTCTCTGTTATAAAGCATGTACATGCCAGATGTCAGATCAATCAATCGAGTAGCTTTGTTTCCTTCAAGATAGGGACAGGAACAGGTTTCTTTGATTTATTTCGCAAAAATTAAGTTATTTATAGCAAACTTCATTAAGGTACTGTGGAAAAGATTGATATATCACTTAGAAGGAAAAAAAAGTTTCATCCGCCACCACAATTAGATGAATTACTATTAATCGTTTTTTTTTGTGGGCAAAGATTATTTCCCGCTTTTCTGCTTGAACAATATCGGCAGTACTCAATATACCTGCTACTCTCTGTCAAACGACGATGAAAGATTTTGATGCAAGAATTACCCCAGTCACTTCTTGATATGACTAGTTTCTAAAACATAAAAAAAATTCCCAGCCATGTTTGAGAACCAGGGTTACCAATTTAGGTTTGGTTTTTCAATTTTTCGACTCTGGAAGTCACATCTAAATTCGAAAAAAAAAAAAAAAATAAAAATAATAACATATCAACTAGCAACACTAGACTTCAAAACATGAGCAACATTTAAAAGAAATTCAAAGTAATATCAACACTGGACCGACAAAATCGGGGAAATGAATAAAAAAATATCACAACAACTCTTTCAATTGATAAATTTGTTGAGAATAATTAATCTTAGTATGTGATATAGATAGTTTTTGCATCGAAACATTTCATTCATCTGTGGCAGGGAGAAGTTTTTCATGGAAACATTTCATTCATCTGTGGCAGGGAGAAGTTTTTCATGGAAACATTTCATTCATCTGTGGCAGGGAGAAGTTTTTCATGGAAACATTTCATTCATCTGTGGCAGGGAGAAGTTTTTCATGGAAACATTTCATTCATCTGTGACAGGAAGAAGTTTTTGCATCAACGTATTTTATTAATATATTGCTGGAATAGTTTTGCATCGAAATATTTTATCAACATGTGGCAGGAATAGTTTTTGTATGGACATATTTTATCAACATGGGGCTGGGACAGTTTTTACATCAAAATATTTTATCAGCATGTGGCAGGGAGTGGCAAGGAGTGGCAGGGGTAAAAAAAACACTGCCCTGAACAGTATCTTGCTGAAACATAATTATTATTTAATGTGCACCTAGCACTCTTTCGTTCCAAATCATTTATTCAGCTTTTGGACGAATCGATTGTAATGCATTGTCTGATGCTTTTATTGAGTAATAGTGTCAAACAGTTGCGTGTATGGCTTTTTATTTTGGACGTGTTTTATGCTATGGATGAACAGAAGCACAAAAATATTTTTGTATCCGTGAAAAGCAGTAGACAGTAAAAACCCTTTTGGTACAAAGTAGGGAAGATGGTCTCGATGGTAAATTGTAAAGTTTAATACACCTGGCTCATTTGATCTCACGAATGGCGGACACATGAAAAAAATGAGGGAATTAATGAAAGAAAAATGAAATTTTTTATAGACATTATTATCCGATGTTAATTGTGTCTAATCCAAAGTCTTTTTTCATTAATTCCGTAATTTCCGCTATCGGGATCACCTTCCATAGATTGTGCCAAAACGACCCCATCACTTTTTACAGGCAATTAAATATTCTCACGTTTTTGTGCATACCTATCAAACAGCGTAACCTTGATATAAAACCCCATTCGCCACAGCTTAAAAGTAATTGTCCGCTTACTGTTCATACTTGAGTATAAAACGCACGGGAAAGAAACATAAAAAAACGATGATTTCTCCTGAAGAAAGTCATATGGTAAAGGTTTGGTGAATTTATCTGGACAATTGGTGACAAATTGCTGAATGGTCTGAATCTTCAGTCTGTTGTGGTGTGAGGATGTATAGATGTCACCCTGTCTTCTGAACTACATAAAGTAGTGGACACATTTTGCGAAAGTGCTCAACTGATAAACAGCTAAAAATTTAGTGGAATCAAAAATAACAGCTAACCTCTAACTTTTATTAAAATAAATTGTTTCTATTTGTTTTTTTTTCGCTCTAAAACTATAA
Source organism: Thysanoteuthis rhombus (assembly GCA_963457665.1). Lineage (NCBI taxonomy): Eukaryota > Metazoa > Mollusca > Cephalopoda > Oegopsida > Thysanoteuthidae > Thysanoteuthis > Thysanoteuthis major. The sequence goes on from OY735215.1 coordinate 7,966,432, forward strand.
CAGATCTAGCAAGTTTAAATTTTAATGTTTTAACTTGGATATAGGGATTTCCATACCAATATCAGGTGATGATCAAGGTGTACATAAATAATTGAATGAACAATTGAAATTGGAATGAAATTGAAACAAGATACAGGTAAGTTAAGGCTCTCTGTTTAAACCATATCATATAAAAACAATTTAGCCCTCTAGGTGTGTCTGAGCTTAGGTTCGTTTTTTTCGCTGTGAAACCCTTAAAACAGACCTAGACAGCTGACATTTCGATATGCTGAAGCTAAGAAACAGAGCTTCAAATAAACTGTTTGTTGAATTTGAACTAATATTTGATTTCATGCATTTATTTAATCATGCTTATACGCCTTAACCATCATCTGATATTGGCGTATAACTTTTGAGAAGTCCTATATCTAAGCTCTCTAGGTCTGTTTTTGAGGGTTTAGCACCAAAATCCGAACCGAATCTAAATCACATTATCTTTGCTGCCGCTAAATCTTTAGCCGTTTATCAATTTAACGTTTTTGTTAGCCGTAACCACCATCGGTATTCACTTTGTATTGTACTTTACATATAACAATATATATCTAATAACACTCCTCTGTTAGTAATCTTAGCTATATTTTTAGACAAATGACGGATCTTTTCTCCTGACTTTCATCGTATATCCGTAGTAAAATCATTTACAATGCTTTCCTTTGACGGAATCATGTGCGGAGTCAGGGCATCGTTGCCATTTTCCTGTGGAATATATTAGCAGCAATTGAGTAACCAGTGAATAAAAATAACATTTTCTCAAGCAGGTCCTTTGGTAGATTTACATTAAACAACTGCACAACACTATTTAGCTTTTGATTGACTATTTATTTCCAACTTTCAACCCCTTCATCCTAGGTGAAAAGGCCTGATCCAGAGATTGGAGGGGTATTCTGTTTGCCCTCCCAACTCTAGCTGACGCCTATTAGCACATCATTTACATTATGCAAATAGTAGCGCCATTCTGTCAATAACGCTTGCAGTAAATTACTAATCTCAGAAAAAGATTAGCATGTTTTGATCCTCCAACATCAAATTGCTATTAAAAATTGCACCCAAACTAACACCAAAATTTAGTTTCTAATCCCTGGATTTTTTTTCTATCGTTTCAGGCTTCCATACTTTAAAGATTATGCATGTTACTCCCTATTAATTCGTTTCATGTGGAAGATAAAGTTTCGGAAAATTAATTAAAGTGTGATTAACAAAAGCCACGGAATGTGGATCTGAATACAAACATCCGACGAAAAATAGCGTTTGGAGAGATATAGACCATATTTTATAGCCGAAACTTCCTGGAAATCCTTATTAAAATTTCCTTTTGATCCTCTTTAACAATGTGTGTACGATTCATCTTTAACGGCGAACGAAAATATAAAATTATAAATGGCAAATCCGTGCACGCAAAGCGACGCACTTAAGATCCCCTCCACAGATTTTGGCTTTTAAAAACTCTCAGATCAAAGACGAAGGAAATCAATACGAGCTAAACTAATCAGTTGTAACCAAAATATTCACAAATGGCCGAACACAACGGCTAGAAACAAAGTTAATGAAGAACCCCTGATATGATACCTCAGATTAATTATAGTTTTACACACACAAACATAAAGAGAGAGAGAGAGAGAGAGAGAGAGAGAGAGAGAGGAGGGGAGAGAAAGGGGGGATCCACCATCTTCAGACGTTCGATCCAAAAACAGAGCTTAACTGTTTTTGAGTTATCTCTCAGTCGATTTCTCTCCATTGCCCTTGGAGATCCAAATCACTTTTGGATCGTGAATATAAAAGATGGACATAACGTGTTTGGGGTGATCAATGAAAAAGTTGCTTCTCTTGCATTTCGTCGGACAGTGATCACAAAAAAATCTGAATCCCCCGAATCCTACCCCAAATAAGAATCATTCAAAAATTCCATTAAAAACATACTTTGAGACATTTTCAGAAAAAAACAAAAGAATGTATTTTGTTGCCATAAGAAAAAGTAAATGTTAATGGACCAACTTAAAAACTGAAGAGACCTATCTTGACAGTTTCGATGGCAGTTTTGGTTGATAGTTTCCAATAAAACATGGATATCAGCATATTTGGATAGACATATAGACGAATAGATAAAATAAATAGACATAAACACAACTCCATCGCAGTTAGTAACTGAACAACTGTAGCATCAATATTTGAAGTCATCCAAAAAATTCCTTCGGATGACAAATATGATCAGTAAAAAATTCTATTTATGACATCACGAGTATTTTCCTCTGGAAAATATCTAAAATAAGACTTTTAGAAAACATCAACATTATTGAGAATATAGATATTGTTAACCGACCCGTCAAAATAACGCACCCGAATGGTCAAAGAAACTTGTCCACCAAAAATAAGAACAAACATTTTCAGACAGGATCTGATGGATTACTAATGTAAATTTCCAAGTCTGTTTCCAGCGCCCCTCTTGGATAAACAAACAAACATAGTATGACTACAGTTGTTCAATGAGCTGTGAGAAAAGATCCATTGGTCGATAGATAGATATGAAATTATATATATATATATATATATATATATATATATATATATATATAGATAGATAGATAGATAGATAGATAGATAGATCGATAGATATGGATAATTACATTAATTAGAATGGTCACCACCATTAACTCTGATATAGCATCTGAGGCAACCAATATCACTATAGATGTTAAGATCTGAATTTTCATCGCACGAACTGGAGAGAGTATATCAAATGTTTTATCAATATCCTAGAAAACAAGTCCATTCATACTTTTTGGAGATTCTGTTCTCGTCAGTGCAGGTTAAGAGAATTTACTCAAAACGTCATGTGACCCTGTTCATGGGCAACATGTTGTGTTAAGGGTGATCAATCGAAATTTTGAAAAAAAAAGTGATCAACAAATAAGGTACTTCTCTTGCCTTTTGTTGGAAACTAAAAAGTCAGAATTAAAAAAAATAGCAACAAACAAACAAAAAAACAAGGAACAGTTGACTTAGCTGGGCACTACGTAGAAATCAATGAAGCATAAACTTATGTTGTGAATTGAACCCCCCACTAAAAACCCATGAATCTAAAAATGATTAAGGAATGTTGGAAATCTTAGCCCTCTAGCTCCATTGGTGTGGTCCCATTGCATGATACGTAAATACATACAGAATCAGTCAGCTGAACCAACTTGAAAACTGGAGAAACCAATGTTTACAGATTAGGACAACTGCCTCATATATATATATATATATATATATATATATATATATATATATATATATATATATATATATAATTATATATATATATATAATATTCGTTAAAGGCGAAATTTTGATGTCTGTGTGTGTATATCCCGTTTCTCTTTAAGGGACTTCCTCACCAAGCTCAGTTGGCCGAAAAATAACGATCGTAGAACACCATTTGCCAAAAACACTATTACATTCCTGACACGAACCTTTTTTCTTCGGATCTAATTACTATTCCCGTGTCCACAATCTTCGTTACATGATTGAGAGAGAGAGAGAGAGAGAGAGAGAGGGAGAAAGAGGAGGAGAGAAAGAAAGATAGAAAGGAGCAGATAGAGAGAGATGAAGAGACAAGTTTATAAAGAAAGTGACAGAATGAGTGACATATAAGAGAGAAAAGAGCAAAAGAGAGAGAGAGAGAGAGAGAGAGAGAGAGACAGACAGAGACAGACAGACAGACAGACAGACAGACAGAGAAAAGGAGATAAAGAGAGAGAGAAAAGGGGAATAAAGTGAGGGAGAATAGGAGAGAGACCAAGAGACGTTGGTAGGTAATTACGGAGGACGAGAAGGTTTGAATTGGAGGAAATGAACACAAACAAGGACTGGAATCTAAAACAGTCATTTTTCTTAGTGTTAAGATCAAGTGTAGCGTCCAATTACAGACGCTTGCCTGATGTTTTAAGCGTCATTATGGGAAGCCTCTTAGATTAAGATGAAAGAAAGACTCGTCAAAAATGCTTCATCTAAGAATCTCAACACTGATATTACTACAAATGCTACTAATGAATGTAAATAAATAAAAATAGATGGCGATAACCTAGACGTTTTGGAGAAATAAGGAATAGTCCTAAAAAAAAAAACAAAAAAAAATACACAACCAATTCACCCTCCCCCCCAATAGTCACCTAGTAAATTCTAGCAAATTTGTTTATGCAAATGCATCTGCACATCCGAAGAAGACCCTTTTTTAGTCGATTTATCGATTTGCTGATCAGTTATAATTAGGTTGATCTATAGGAAGAGGAAGGAAGGGGTGTGATGTCATCAAAGGCGTGACATCATTTAAAGAGCATCTACTTCGATTAACTTCTCACCTTCTTGCAATGATGTCACAAAAGAAATTGCGAGGTATGTATTTTTGTTTATAAAAAATGTAAAAAATAACCCTGAAACAGCCACATACAATTTTATTATTGAAAATGATGCCCACAAAACATTTCTATATCACAATATTTTTCACGTATGAGAATCAATTGACTCAAAGGAAGACTATTTACACTTCTTCCCTTGTTGCCTCCTACTATCACGGGTTGTGGATGCATCGTTGAACTTATGGTTCTTGTTTTTGTAATATTCCAGGCTGAAATGAGGGGATCTTATATGCCATCAGATATGATAGATGAGGAGTGAAGTCAGATACTAAACCCATCTCTCGGTAACGAAGCCTTAAAACTCTCTCGATTCTTGATTCCTTATTTATTGTCTGTTGTCACTCTTCTTTTTCTTTTGACTCTGTACAATACAAGAATCATGGCTGGTAAACATCCCAAATTCACAAGCTGTACTAAACATAACGAGCAAACCGTAGAGATGATTCTACGTGTGTTGGAAACACTTTATGCCTCCGCTCGGTCTGTATCTTCTTGATCTACCCCTTATCCCTTCAAATCTTCATTGCTCAACTGTGTTTTTCTTCAAAATCTAAATGTCATGCAAACAGGTCTAGTTAGTCAGTGAATAAAAACTATCCACGTGACAAACGTCATTTGGTATCATGACGTGTTCTGGTGATCAATTGAAAGAATCTGAGAAAAAAAACAAACAAACCCAAAACGGTGATAAGTGAATAATTTATTTCTCTCAAATATTCTGGGTGGAGAAGAAGAAATCGAGCAGAAAATCACTCTAGGATGGCAAGACTTCAGCTGAGCAATCTCAACCTACAAAAGCAAAAAGATTCCGTTTGTCCAAAAAGGAGGGTGTACAACTAATGCATCCTCCCAATAGTCGCCTATGGAGCTTGAACATTGAATATAACCAAGAGACAGAACCACAAACTAAGAACCATATAACACACATAAGAGAATCATGTTTAACCTCAAATGGAGAGATCACAAGGCAGCACAGTATATCAGGGAGAAAACAGGAGTCCGGAAAACCATAGGATCCATTGGAAAACTCAAATGGCAATGGGCAGGTCATGTTGCGAGAATGACAGACAACCGATGGATATCACATTCACAACATAGATCCCCAGAGATCACATGCGAAATTGAGGCTCTCAGAATACAAGATGAGACAAACAATAGAAATTCAGAAAGTGTACGCTCTGTGTCGCCCACGATAGATAGGTGTGGTGGATCCCATGGAAAGTCTATATCCAACGACGGAAGTTAAAAGACTGATGATGATGATGGCAATGATGATGATGGTGATGATGATGATGATGATGATGGTGATGATGATGATGATGATGACGACGTCACTGTCACCTACAGTCCTTTGCTTTATTTTTTTTTAGAAATCTTACTTTCATATGACATTTTCTTTATCAAATTTCAAAATGTTAAATTAGGTAAAGGTTTGTTCCTGGTTAGTGAACTGGAAGTAACACGGGAGGTAACCAATTACGCTGACGAATGCGGTGGCTGCTGCTATTTAATTTGTAAGTTAATAGATCATAAATCATTGTCAATGACATCACAGGCGTTTTCCACAGGAAGAACAAAAATCTAAAATAGAGTAAAAAAAACAAACATCTAGAAACATCTAGATAATAGAGAACTTAAATGTTATTAATGAACCCGTCAAAATAACGCTTCCAAAAAGGTTGGAGGTTAAATCATAAGTCGATAAAAATTGTCGTCTGGTTTAGTGAAAATATCAATCTTCCTATTTCTACGAAGATTTATATCACAAGAATTTTTTTTTTGTCCCTAATTTTTTCAAAATACCCAAGAGACTTAAAAGAGCTCCTGCTAAGATTGTAGCGGATGAAGTACTTTTAACTGGTATATGTTCTTTCTAATTTCATAATTATGAAAAAAAAAAAGGTGTTTGTTGTTACTTACGACCCCAACACTAACCTTAAAACTAACCCTAACCCAAACCCTGAAACTGACTTCAACTCAAAGCCGAGTACTAATCCCAACCCTAAATCATATCCTTTATAATCAAATCCAATAAAACAATGTTTGAAATACCCAAGATTTCTGCTTTCATTTGTCCCGTAATACGTTAGTAGCAGCAGTAACCGTATAAGTCAACGTTAATCGGTAACCTCATAAATAAACTTTTATCATAAATTATCAAGTAAATGTTTAGAATAGGTGAGATCAAACAATACGTCGATATCATGAAAGGGAGATAATCGAGATAGATGCTATAGATACTAGTATTGTTAAACTATTACGGAGCAAGTTTTCAAATTGAGCATTTTGAATGGCTAAAGGTGGCTAAGTTTTCACCAAAGTTCAAGTAACGTTATTTTCGATTATATTTTGGATAAAGTTGGTAGGTTTGGAGTTGGTGGTTTTAGGGTAAATAATTAACTAATAATCTATTGGTGACTGCAACCCTAATACCTGCCCTAACTTTAACTCCAAACACTAAACCTAAATAATGATACCAATTAATAACCTTAAATACTGACCTTAAACCCCACTAAAACCTTCTTAGTTGAATTTGATGAAATACAGATTCAAATGTTTATAGTTTCCCGCTATTTTTCCCTCCGTAAAATCTCTTATAAATCTAGCCTCTTCGAGCAATTAAAAAATTTAGCAAATTTTGAAAGTTTGCTCCATTATAGTTTAACTATGGTAGCGGCTAACCATGTTAACCTTGTAACCTAACCTTTAAGAAATTGGCATATTGTTCAATCTTACCTATTCCAAACTATTACCAAATATGATTATATCTTTCGCACTTCGTACACATGTTCACCATTCTTTTATTCACTTTTTTCCTCCAGGTAGTCTCTTCTTTTTTCTTCCCAATTTCGGCATTCATATCTCAGTAGATGATGATGGAATCCGTCGAGGTTTCAATCCTTTGAGAAGCTGGTTCTTTCTTGGCTAGTTTTTGCTTCGAGAGGGTAGAAAGTATTTTGTGCCGTTGACATTAGCGTCTCCATTTTAACGTTCAAATGGTAATCGTGGCCTTTCCCGTTTCAAAATGGCCACTGCCCCTAGCTCTAAATTTGAAAATGATAACCTTAATCCTTAACTTTGTAGCTGGAGTGGTGGGCATTTTAAAACTGGGAAGATAACAATAGCCGTTTAAATTTCTATACGGCTGTTCTCAAATTATCAAATGTCAGTATCATTGGCGAGTTGATTTTGTTTCACCATTGGTGCAAGTCCTCAGACATCAAATGTCATTGGTCCTAATAAGTTCAGAATCATGACGATGTGCAGTATGGGCAACGAGTCCCGAAGAGGCGTCACTCACTCCACCGATAATTAAAAAAAAAGATGGAAGACTCAAAATTTGAAGTCACGTGAAAAAAGTTCAATCATAGAATAACTATGGTCAGAAGAAATTCTTTTAATGACATCACTGGCGTTTTTTTCCAGAAAAATATCCGTACAAAATAAAAACATCAAGAAACATCTAAATTTTGATGAATCAAAATGTTATTGATAGACCTGTTTAAATGAGCTCCTGCCCTTAAATCAAAAACATTATTCTAAGAAGGGGTGCATTGGAGAACTGATTCTCAATTTTCAAGTCTTTAGACACAACTGTATAACCAGTAGCGTTGGAATACACATGCATAAAACTTTCCGTCATTTTTGATGGCTCAGGATATTCAAATGGAATATCTTAAAGACTCACGCAATCCATGAAAATGCCAACACTTTTATGAAATTCTAATGAAAATGTGGAAATTTTTGATATTTTTTGTATTTTCATCCGTCATTGAATGAAATGATAGTATTTCTCAACCCAAACGAGATCCAAACCTGCAACCCGAGAACGTGGAAATGGAAACACAATGGAAAATAGACTGTTAAACAATTAGTGTGTAAACTTAAACAACACGTATCTATGTTAACTTACAGTCGAAATAACAGTGACGTCATTCTTTTCTTCTCCCCCATAAAATGATGTCATCAATGACATATAATGACATATCGTAGGTCAGATGATACTGTAATCATAACAGACACATTGAATCAAATCAACTGAATGACGTCATCAAGAAGAAGAATTCAGTTTAAAGCAATGATGAGTACATGGAGAAAAACCGTTACAAGGTCACAGCAGGAAATTTGATATGATTCGTAATGAAAGAAGATTTTATGGAAGAAGCCTCTTTTTTATTAAATGGAAAAAAATGGCAGGTCTGGTTGGTCACTCAATAGAGACCAGTATGTGATAGACGTCTTTTGGCAGCATGGTGTGTTGGGGATGATGAATAACTTATTTCTCTTGCATTTTTTTGCATGACAAGAAAGTCTAAATTGAAAAAACAAAAACAAAAACAAAACAAAAAGAAAACGACGGAAAAAAACAAAATGAAAAAAAACACCAAACAATTCAACATAAACATTGCCGGTAGTAGATTAGAAGACCAATTTTAGAATACGATTACATTGTAAATTAATGTTTACCCATTATGGAAATATTTAGCCCACAAGCTCCATTAGTGCAGCTTGTATACGTCACACAAAAATTCATGCACACACACACACATATACACATACATAACCAGCCAACTATTCAAGCAGAATCTCTTGGAAACTGGAGAACATTATGTTGACTATGTAGACAGTTCTGGTTGACGGTCTCAAATAATTCTTTTAATTAATGCATTCTGTAGGAAGAAAGTAGCTTACGATTGGCAGACGGATCCGCTGCTAAACACTTAATAGTGACTCGCAGTAGAAAACATTTCCTTTTTCGGCAGCAGAAGGGAAGTTCCATTGAAGTTATATGTCTAATGAGGATGAAATTTAACTCTAAAATAAAAAAGAGTCATAAAAATTCTTTTTGTCCTCAGCCAAAACGTCCAGGTTTGGGTTCCACGGGGAAATCACTCCAAAACATATTTTACTATGTGTTGGTAACTGATATATCAGAGAACAAGGTAAAATGGATGAGAACAAGAACCGTAAGTTCAACGATAGAAGTAGTAATGGTATTATTAGTAGTAATGAAAAAAGAAATGGTAGTTGGAGGAGGAGGAGGAGGAGGGGCGAATAGTTTTCCTTTTGGGTCAATCTATTGTCATACTTGTAAAATATTGTGATATTTGTCACTTTTGGAAATTTTTGTTTTTCTTTTTAAATTGTAAAAATGCAGACCTCAGACATTCTATTAGGACGTCATAACCGCTGGTAGATAATTGAACAGAATAGGTGTTTTTTAATGACGTCACACTTTTGATGACAGCACACCTCGTCCTTCCTCCTTTCATCGCTTCTTATTTCTGTTGATTAATGTGATCGGAACCGACCGATAGAGAGTCCAACCAACCGATTAAAAAGTGTTTTATTGTGATATAATTTGATGCATTGAAAAAACATTCTTTTATAAGCATATAAAGTATGCATTATAAGAGGACGACTTTGCTAGAATCAGAATAGATGCAAAATACTCATGTATGTCAGTTTGACTGGAATGAAGCTTCAAAGAGTTTTTTTCAGCCTTTTGTTAGTAATAACTAGTGAATTTACTATAACTTTGTAATCGTCGGCAATGAAATGAATCGGTCAAAACGTTGTGAGAAGAAATGCAGAATGCGAAATGATAATTGAGAAATCACAAGTTGTAGGCTTTCAAGTTGTTGTTTGGAATATGATTGCAATAACCTTAGGTTAATATTTTGCAATGGAGATAACACAATTAGTCGCTACTGTTATTGAACAGCAGAGCCTGTTTGAGATTGCATTTTATTAAACGAAATGACATTGTCCTTCTTGCAGGGAGCCTCCATTATCTCTAACCAATGTAAGACGAACTAAATGAAGATAGCAACAGAATTTGCCTTCCCATGAGCTTTAACAAAGCAGAGCTTGAAAAAGTAGACCACTTTTAAAACGTTGGACAACACATCTCCATGAAATCCTCAAATCAAGCTTTCGGTAGACCAACCTAGAGCAAAATTCAATCTTCAAGAACAAGAAAATCCCATGAGTCCTAAAAAAAAAGGTAACAGTAAGCTATCGAGCTAAAACATGGAACCTAACTAAGAGAATGACCATTTAACTAAGAACTGTGATACGTGCCCATGAGAAAATCATGTTCAATATTACATGGAGAGATCACAAAAGAGCACAGTATATTAGAGGAACATAGGAGTCAAGGATTCCATAAAATCCACCAGAGAACTGAAAAAGCAATGAGCTGGTCATCTTGGAAGAATGTCAGACAATCACCGGACATTATATCTCACATGCAAGATCACATGTAAAACCGTGGTCAGCAAAATATAAGATTGCGAGACGAATTAGACAAATTCAGAGAGTATTAGCCCTACAATACCCACGATAGATACGTCTTGTGAATCCTAGGGGAGGTATATGTTCAACAATGGACACTAAAGGGCTGATGATGAAATATAACTACAAAGGATTAGGTTTAAGGTTGGGGATCTTTCTTTGTGACAAATAGAAAGATACAGTATCAATAAATTGTGTTGGTGACGAGAGGGAGATTTGTTTGAATCGGACGACGATATTTTCCACTTAAAATAAGATGATTACGTAATAATGTTTATCTCGGTTTTACATGTACAGCGTCTATCCTGATTATTGTCCTTCCCAAATATCGTCAAAATATTTTGGTGAACCTATCCCGAGCAATTCACAACTTATTCTTTTAGTTTGATAGAAACGATTGAATGCCTTGGCCAATTTTGTCAAAAGTGCAGAGCCTGGTTCCATTTTCCTGTACTCTTTACCCTTCAAACAAAAACCTATTCATTTGGATAGAGTCTTAAAATGCATGACGTCATTCAATTGAATAGACTCTGTGAAGATGATGCGTTTCAATAAAAATACGTCCTTGGAAGAATGTCGCTATTCAGTACAACGACGCCCATGAAAAGAAAATGTTCGATTATTAAATATGATAGTGTCTAAAGATAAAAAATGCACAAAACGAAGCCGAATATATAACGTCTTCGGGAGACAAAAAATCGATAGATTTATCCCGTTCAATAGAGTCGTGTATTTCAAAAGTCTATTGATATTGGAGAGTATGTCGCTCGTAAAGGTTTCAACATAAAATATGACGCGGGAAAAAATAAAATAGAAATATATTCAAATAAATGATATATTCAAAGAATTATATAAAAATAAAAGAAGAACAGTCTTCAAAAAGTATTTTTATTCAATAAGATGCATCCATAAGAAAAAATTGCTTATAATCAATGCGATGACGCACGGGAAAGAATGACGTATTCAATAATTAAAGATTTGAAAAAAAAACCGATGCAGCTCAAAGTTATCTTCAGAAGATTATGTAATTAAACATGGTATCGTTTTTTTTTAATCATCGAGTTGACTGGTTGTTGCCGAGGTTGACAATGGATGTAGCTGCTATTTACTGCTACAACCCGGTCGGTAAGGTAGTTGTTGGGCAATGATCTATCTATGCGCTTGAAAACCTACTCTCTTTACTGTTAGTTATCAGGGCATGTCAGTCAATATACTTATTGGACAATATATTTGCTATTGTTACCTTTTCTGCGTTAAATTCCAAACATTTCAACGTTACATTTCACTGCACTATGTTCTGGAACCCTAGAACTGCTATTTTTTTTCCTCAATTCATGAATTCATCACTGATCGATATCTAAAAAAAATTTTTACTGTTTAAACCTCATCTGTGAATTTATTTTATTGAATAATTATATCCCAATGAAAACAGAAGGCCATTTGAAACTGTAGTTTATTGATTTTTTTAACAACAAAGGATATAAACTAGAGTTAGTGTTTATGGTTATTGTTTAGGGCTACTGATAAGGGTTAGGGTTAGGGTTTAAGACAATTACGGAACAAATGAAAGCAGCAAACTTGTCATAATCGTGATTGTAGTTTCTACAGTGGGAGAGTAGTTCACGCCTTCCTTCAGTTTGGAATTTAAAGCAGAAAAAGTGACAATTGCCTTTATATGCAATCGATATAAGACATGCAGAATTTCACAGTTATACGTTTGAAATAATTACTAGCAAACAGAATTTGTAGTCGGTTTAACAATTTTGGTAACTGCTGATAACCTTTGACCAAACTTCGGTTGGATCGTTATCAGTTCATTATTAAGCTACCGGTCACTGTGGCCCTGTGGTACAGTGCACGTTTCCAGTTCCGCTGGACATGGTTCAATCCACTGACGAGTCATACCAAAGATTTTGACAAACCTCTCACCTCATTCTAAATAGTTGCGACTACAATCACGTTAGATACACTGATTTTCGTAAGACCACCGGAGTTAAGCAACGTCAAGCCAGGTCAGTAGCTAGTTAGGTGACAATTAGAGAATACCAGGTATCTTAGTGGGTCTTACTGACAATATCCCATTTGTCGCTATCCCTTCGACACCCTTGATGAAAGTATAAACGGAATATAATGATACATACATCTAAAAAGCACAGATTAGTTCTGACACATAGCTGTATGTACGTGATACCAAGTGAAAATTGACATAACTACTCAGTATTAAGGATTTGTAATTGTTTGAAATATGTTCACCATAACATTTAGTTCATATTCTGCAAGGTAGATAACTCATGATTAGCTGCTGCTGCTGTTAAAGTATTACGTATAAAATGACAGCAGAAAACTCTGAACATTTGAAACTATATCTTATATTTTTTTTATTATATTTTATTTAAATACAAAGGGGCATGTTTGTACAACGGGTTAGTATCTAGGGTTAGAATTGGGGTTCGGTTTTTGTGCTTAATGAAAAGGTGCAATAACAATAGAATGCTTTGAGGTGAAAAGAAAGATTTGATTGAATTAGACGGCAATTTCTCCCGATTAAAATCAAATGATTGAATAATAACTTTTATCTCCGTTTTATCATGTGCAGCGTCGATTTGTGTTATATCCCCTGAAAAATATTGACATAATTTTTCGGCTAACTTTATTCAAAACAATTCCGTAATCCACAGCAAGACAAGCTTAATAAACATCACCCCACGAAGAGACGCCTAGTCGGATTATTATCATTTGAAAGCTAGAAAAAAAAAAATTAAACAAAAACAAAAACAAAAAGAAGAAGAACACTGAATGCATTGATTATTGGAGAAATCGTAGCAGTGCCCTGCGAGCCCTCCCAAATCTTTTCTCGGACCAAAGGGAGTCAATTCGCTTTTCCCTTCTTCTCTCTATAAAATAGGAGGCTGGTAATTACATAGTGATAGGAACATGGTAATATCTTCAACATACATGCACCCACCGCAAACATGCAGTCGTATCAGACATTAATGTTTTATTTGTACATGTTTATAATCCATTTATTATATATATATATATATATATATATATATATATATATATATATATATATATATATATATATACATATATATATATATATATATATATATATATATATATATATATATATATATATATATATATATATATGTCGGTCTGTTCCACTTCTTACGACACTATCTAGCATGTATGAGCCTAAAACTTTGCATAGCGTTAAATTTTTTTCACAGTGGAGCACATAGGACGTAGATATAACTCAATTTCCAATGGAACTATAAATTTCGATTGGATTCCAACTTTTCCATCCGGGAACTTTTGTCCCGGAACACTTCTCTTCAACTGATTCACTTCCGGCTAAGATTCAAGTGAAACCGCAAAAATACTGCTTACAGGAGACGAACCAAGTAAACCGACTCGTTAGAAATTTCTATCCACGTGCAAGTAAATAACATTTCCCATCCAGTCATACTGAACAAAAGTAATAATTTTCCAAAGTATTTTTTAGAAGTATGGGGTAATTTTTTGAAATATGTATTAGTGATTCATTTCAATATGTTCTTACATTTTCTAACATCGGTTTTTTGGTTTTGGTCGCACGTGGGTGGGAAAATGTTCATAGAAGCAGTCATAGAATTTATTCGAATATATGTTTATTTTTCTATAATACACGTGAAAGTTGTTTCTCTTAAAGGAAAGATATTTTTGAATTTTCTCTACTGAATGAGAGCTACAGTCGTATCACACATTTTATATTATTTTCATCTTAATAAATACATTGTTGTTATACAGATCGTTGTTTCATGTGTTATGTTTACTTGCACGTTTGAAAGTGTATCTTTTGGGATAAATTCGTAAACTTTGTTTCCTGTTTTAATGCTTTCGTAACGACCTTTTATGTCGACGACTTTAGAGTAAGAAATAATCACGTAATATCCCTCGTTCTCATATAGTCACTCACTATCTCTTTGAACCAATCAGCAGTCTCTTACAGAGCTATGTCTTGCTCATATGTAAACATACGTACGACTACTGGATGACATGATAAGAACGACCACAGCATTTCTACATAGGTTCGTTTCTAATTATGACTAAGTAATTAGTTAGCATAAGATCTAAACGGGTAAATCAAGTTATGGTATCTGGAGTCAGATAACTATTGTAACATAGCTAATTGGATCTCATACTGTTGGATACTGCTATTACATTTCATTTTTCAATCATTTTTCTGTTCTTCCAAATATTCATACTTATTTTTACTTATAAAAATGTTATGTTTCAATTATATTTGCTTTTTCTGATAAAATTTTATTGGGGTTTTTGAACTAATTTTACTAATAGATAGCCACGTACAATAATCAAACATTTGAAAGATAAATACATCTCTTACGTACAACTACTTCTACATACGGTACATGACTCATTTGATAGAGACGGTCATAGTAATTCTATATTGTTCTGTTTATAATCGTTAAATAACGTTAAATATAAACGAGTTGATTGAATTATAAGGTAATATCTGCAGTTGGTACCTAATTAATTCAATCACATTGTTTATAAAATCAGGCATGGCTATTTTTTACATGTTTTGTAACTCAATTTTACATTAAAAAAGACCACGTTTTAATCGTATTTTTCTTTTTAATTGAATTTTCTTGGAGCCTCCTTGAAAACTATTCCTACATATAAAAGGCCACGTGCAATAATTGAAAAGCTAAAAAACAAAGCCGTGCTCTCACGCTTTGCTGTTTAGACTTTTAATCAATATTAACAATAAATAATAAAATATTTGCAGATATGATTTTTTTACAAAGGAAATACATAAAAACTGCTATATACACACACACACACACATATATATATACATATATATATATATATATATAGAGAGAGAGAGAGAGAGAGAGAGGGAGAGAGAGAGAGATGGATCAGTGGTTAATCTGACAGTATGCAAATGACAATATCAAAAGACTGTTTAAGACAGCTGACTCCTCATTTGAACGTTTCGATCATTTCGAGCTTCATCAAGAAATTGAACAACTACAAGAAACTGGGCATTAATAAATTTGTGGTGGTGAGAGAACTTGGTGCGTTGGTAAATCATGAACTCTATCAGAGGATTTCCTTTGAATGGAGAGACACATATCACTAAACTTACCACAAACATGATATATATAGATGAAAATTGCTCTTTTTTTTCACTTTAATCCGAACATTTATTAATTAGCAATGTGTGTTCATATTATCTTACAGTAAATGATGCAACTGACGTTGTGTGTTAAGACTTTAGGTACCAAGGACGTAATAAAAATGCAGAATTTAAGAACATTAAAAAACATAATCCAGGCATATAATAATAAACGATGTGTTTTGTACTCCATCAGACTAAAGGATGTAACTGACGTAGTAAAATAGAATTCTATGTCTAAATGTAATAAAAATGCTCGAATACAATAAAATAGTAATGAAAACAAAAACAAACATTATAAAAAACTGTTTGCAATCAACGGAGTGCTATTCTCCGAGCTCACTGCAATTCAAATGTTATCCACATCTATAAAATGCAATGTGTATAGAAGGCTATTCTCCTAGCTCACTGCAATTTAAGTCTGTTATCAATTGTCTATAAAATGCAATTAGTATAGAAGGCTATTCTCCAATCTCACTGTTATTCAAGTTTATTATCCATATCTATGAAATGCAATGTGTATAGAAGGCTATTCTCCAAGCTCACTGCAATTCAAGTCTGTTATCCATATCTATAAAATATAATGTTTATAGAAGGCTATCCCCCGAGGTCACTGCAATGTAAATCTCTTTTATCTACGTCCATAAAATGCAATGTGTATAGAAGGCTATTCTCCAAGCTCATTGAAATACAAATCTCAATCATCCACGTCTGCAAAATGCCATATGTATAGAAAGCTACGGTTCAATCTCACTGTGATAAAAATCTCTATTATCTACTTATATAAAATGCAATATGCATCTATATAATCTACCTATGCCATCATTTCTATCACCATGTATTAAAAAGAAACAGAATTGAAGATTATTCTAATACAATTTATTTTTGTCCAATCTTTACGAAATGAAAATATGTTAGCTTATCAAAATTTTAATCATGAAAAATCAATACAAAAGGAATTTGAACACCTGACACACTTGTATTTTTAAAATCTACGGAAAATAAACTTATAATAGGAATTCAATAGAACGTTTTGTATTTGTTGATGACTGAAATCAATTATTTCTTCCTGAAAACATTGGAGGCAATATGATTTTAGTATTGATGCGTCCCTTATAAAATCTTTGTAACGCACTGCTTTTATCGTGAATAACTGTTACATATTTCAAAAGATAATTACTCAGACAATTAAAAGCTCTCAGGAAGAATTTTCCCACAAATCTCTTTGTTTAGTTGAAATTACAGATTTTCATTTATCTCAGAGCCAGAATCTTAAATTTCAATTTCCATTTTCATGCACCCCCCCCCCTGCCCTTCACTCAAAGTCTTTTTCAGTTCCAAGTTTTAGGCCACTCCAAGACGGAGAAATAAAAATTGTTATCTTATTCTAATGGACACTTAGCTAGAATCGAATGTTTCCATCCGTATTTTTCTCCCCGTGATGTGTCCAAAATTAGAACTATCTCTCTAATTACCTTCTAGCAGACACCCTGTCTGTAACTGGGTATCCATAAAGATCTTGTTTTCGGTCAATGGTTTAACGAGAATCAGTGTTTTGTATGCTAAGTTGCATATTGGTAGCTTCATACTTGAGAAAAAAAAATTCACAAAACAATAATTTCATACCACATACTTTATTTTCTCTGTTGTCAAAATATTTACCGAAGATTCATCAGTGAGGGGAAAAGGTTAACATTCTTTTTCTCTATCTCCAAATTTTCAATCTCCAAGTTTTTAGCCGTCTACGGGAGAATTCTTACTGACATACACACACCCACAAGAAGTCTGTCGATGGCATCGCACAAATGCAGATGCAACTAAATTCACTGTACCATCTTTACTTATCTATATTTTAACAATGGCATATTGTGAAAAGGTAGTACGTAAAAAATGCAGATCAAGGCAAGAGAGTTTGTGTCCGGAGAACCAATAGCAGAACTCAATCTAGATAGGGCAATGCCTGTTCCAAAAGTGTCCAAAAGTTGTGTGGAGCAGCCTATCAGTTACAATCTAAAACTACGACTTCAAAGTATTCCAATTACTTCGTTCCAGTGTTGCTAATTTGAATTTCTTTATATCTACATTAAAATTCCAAAGACCGGAGGTGAAGGGACAAGTAAGGTCTGTAATTTTCAGTAATTTTTCTGTATATATTTTTTTTCTCGAGAAGTACTGATTCAAAAAAACTTCAAACTCTTCATTGCACTACTTTGTTTGCTTTAGGGTGTTCGGAAAAGTAAGTACGTATTATCGTGTTCAGAAAGTAATTACTTAATTTGGTTTTCGGAAAGTAATTACGTATTTTCGTGTTCGGAAAGTAATTACGTCTTTTTCAAAAAGGATATGGAAACGAATCCCATTGAAGATTATTGAAATACACTGTAATCACCATCATTATCAATGAAAGTGACTAAACGGGGAAGCAAATCTTTGGTTTTTCGTCGAAAATATTCTACGTTTTCAATAAAATGTTTGAGAGAGCTTTTTAAATTCTTTGTTTCTGAAAGCTCTACTATACGCAGAGAAAACGATACACTGTCGGATATAAAAAATAATGAACTAAATCTAGATGTTGTTTGGTACAATTTAACCCTGGTGTTGCCTTAGTTTGTTGGCTAATAATCTATAGCAGTAAAATATGAAATTTCTTTCCAAACACAAAAATACGTTGTTATTTCTCAAACAATCCAATATGACTGGTTGATGTCAACTTCTAACTATGCCCAGTTGTCGAGTAATTGCGTTGCACACAGACACACAGACACATAGATTTCTTCAATTGTAGTCTAATTAAGTGAATCCACGTTGTTGGGAATTAATTCGTGACTCAAATGAATATATTTTATCGTTAAAAACAAATTAATTGAATTATTTTACAGTAGCAATTCGTGCTAACCTGCCCGAATCGGAATTGTATGCAAACGAACTTTTCAATTATGAGAATGAATCATCAAATGCCTTAGAAATTAGAACAGTCCAATAAACAAAGGTGTGAATTGGAGAAAAATTAATTCTAATTGAAAAATTTCATTTTCATGATAATATCGACATTGAAAAGCCTGTTTGCTGCAGGATCAGACTCTACCTCGATTTCCCTTTTGACTGAAGATGATTATCGCAACTTTTACATCGTATACATACAAATAAAAAGATATAAAACTGTCTTTTTGTATAAATATATCTATGTATTAGAAAAAAAAATAGGCCTGTGCGTATTTGTATAATAATTTTTCTTAATGTCTAACACTTATAATTTTTGTTTAATCAGTAAGGCAGTTCCCTGGCAACTGGTTGTTTGAAAACATAAAAACATATACACGTATTGTCAGCAGCAGGTGCAATTATTACTGAAAAGATACATTTTCTCTCAAGAAAATTGAAATTAAGATTAAAAAGAAAACATTCCATATCTAAATGACATTTTATTTCAGATGTTCAAAATGTTCACAGAACGAAATATGAATTATATAGATATTTCATGTTCAAAGAATTTTTTCAGACCAAATTCACAATTACAAGGGATACCTTCTCCGATTTGACATTATTAATGTCTGTCTGTACGCGCTAATTCGTATGTATGAGATACTCAACAAATGACAATTGTACAAAATTGTTATTCGCCAGATCATCACAGAAGGCAGTGCAGTGGTGAGTTTTAAGTTGTTTGGATCAGTGGTTCTCAAGGAAACTAACAAAAATAGTTAAAAGATTTACAGATCATTGATCTTTTGTCTGAAGTTACGGATCTAAATGTAAATATGAAATATATAGATTTGCAATGATCACAATTTAGGTATAGAATATCTAGATTGGCAACACTGGAGAGAAGGAACCAAAATACTTCCCAGCCATAGTTTTGTATGACAGACAGAAAATTTTTTCATATGACAATCATGGCAGGCTGCTTCACACATCCTAAAATGTACGATTAAAATCGAAGACAAAACAATAGTGTATCCGTGAAAGAACAGAACAACTTGTATTCCTACCTATTAATCTAAGTGTTACGATGTCAATAATAAGTTCCTAAATTGTCATTCACTAGTTGGGTAATAGCGTGCGTTTAGTGTTTGCGTGTTTTTACCATAAATAGTTAACTTGAAACAACTAATGCGGTGAAAACGACAGCGGGGCATACGGCAAAGCTTTTAAAAGATACTGAACCACAAAATAAGCAATATCTCACGATATATATATATATATATATATATATATATATATATATATATATATATATATATATATATATATATATTAGGTCGGTGCAAAAATAATTGCAGATTAATGGTGGACAATAACTTTGAAGTCGTATATCTGAGCTTAGACAAAAAGTTATCAATCGAAATAAGAACTTTCAGTATGTCCGCGTTTTTGCTAACTAGGAACGAGTCAAGTGGATAACTCCTCTTGACCACCACCAAACAATGACCAAAATTTTCTTTTTCAACCAGGTTTAGTTTTGGGGGAGTCTTCTGGTGTTTGACCTCTGTCTAACCTTCGACTGTTGTATAGCATCCATTTATCGTCACATGTACCAATCCAATCAAGGAATGGATCGTTTTTGTTGTGCAAAAACCAGTACAAAGAAGACTTGATATATACATACATATATATATATATATATATATATATATGTGTGTGTGTGTGTGTGTGTGTGTGTGTGTGTGACAGAATATGATAATTGTCAAGTTTCAGTAAGAACTATATCTAATTCGGCACCAATGTTGACCAATATCAAGTCGAACAGCCCCAGATCACATGAGTAAATAAAGGCATGAGCGTTGTATGGAACTCAAATCTGCGTCCACCAGGAAGCAGCTTGAAAGCAAGTCTGTTCTTAAAATCTAAGTTAACGACGCTCTGGTATATTCAGGAGTTCGAGAAAGCCCATTTCTATTGCTCATTTCTCCATTCTGCAGTCGTAGGCTCAATTTGTTACATTCTGTCGGACATGAACCGTTCAATATACTGTTTGCATACCATGGGCATAAAAAATACACACATATGCACATATATGCAAATATTCAACAGACTGATTCAATTAATCCAGAGAGCTGCCTGACCTTTGTCTATATGTGCTTTTGACCTTGCAGGTCAGCAGCTGGTCTTGAGAGCCACCTTAGAGCACAAGGGCGTAGTGGAAAGACGCAGGGTAACCAGGTAAAGTGATGAGTAACAATCCTCATTATATACATATGTGTGTGTGTGTGTATGAAGAAAAAGGAAGCAAGAGAGAGAGAGAGAGAGAGAGAGAGAGAGAGAGAGAGAGAGAAACACGCATACACACCAAATTCCCAGTTGATCATTCTTCTTATTCACTCATCGCTATTTTTGCGTTCCTTCTACTTGATTGGCTGCATTCGTTTATTGTGCAACTGATGTAGTCTGTCCATGTTTGACATTCACTATTGTGTTGTGCTCTCTCTATTTGGGCCTCAGTTTAATTCCAGCTGATATCTTTGTTACTGGCTGCCCTAAATAGAGAGTTTGAATTTCCTGAATAATAATAAGTGATACTCTTCCAAAAAATAGCTGTCTACCCCAAATGACATCTGTAACTTTTGAAATGGAGAATCAGAAGATGCAACGTTCTCTATGCAAATATCATAATCATCATCATTTTTAATACCTTTTTTGCATTCTATTGCACCAAGTCCAAATAATGGTCCCAAGACATTGTATGGGGATTGAGATTCAATTGACCGTTATTCGCGTAATGCGTTGGTTGTTCCGAGTAAGGCAATCTTCTGGACATCTTAGATGTAGATATTGCCTGGGATATAGTTGGTGATCTTTCCCGTTACCTTACTTATGAGTATTAGACCTCAGATTACCACAGGTATTATTTTGGGCTATTGTAACCTTTCCAGTACAGTTAGGGCGTCGTCCATTTTGAAACAGGAAATGTCATTATTGCCTTATTTCAGTTACCATTCCCCACATGCCGTTGATCTCAATCTCCAGGTCTTTGAATTTTGGACAGCTTCTCAGTCTTCGTTGACGACGTCATGTTTGCTTTCCTTATCCTGTCGGTGTCGATGGACGTGTCCCCGGGGGGTGGGGGGTGATATTGTTGTTTTTGGTGACCTCGTTTGGTTAACGCTCATACCAACTGTGTGTAGATTTGACTTTATAACTACGGCAGATCTTCCCATGCAGGCACGCCCCTGCTTTATTGGGCCTGTGGAAGTACTCAGTCTTTGTCAGTTCTTGGCACCCTGAGACTATGTGGTTGACAGTATCCTCGTACCTTCCACGGATCCTGCATTGAAAGTCTCTTCCATTCTTGATCATGCCATTGTTATTTCATCTGGTTGCAGCAATTAATAAGTGAAGGAAGCAAAATAGGAGACTGTTCTGTAGTAGTAGTACATGTAATAGTAGACGTAGTAGTAGAAATAGTGATTGAGTTACCCTTGCCATTTATTATTATTATTATTATTATTATTATTATTATTATTATTATTATTATTATTATTATTATTATTTGGAATCTCACACCAGTTGCCTGGTGGTAACCGCTGGAGTTTGAGTGACAGCAAGTCTCCTCAAGTCTCCAGCCCTCCTCTCCTAGTACTCATAGGTCGCAGTAATTCTGCGATTTACAGTTTCACACCGGTTGCCCAGTGATTATCGCTGAAGGCTGAGTGACAATAAGTCTCCTCAGGTCTTCAGCTAACGTCTCCTCTCTCTTTCGCATATCATGACAGAGCTACGATTCGTTGCAGTCCTTATATCTCTAGCACCTTCCTCAGTATCCGTGCAGTTCCCAGCAGTGCTGTGGTCTGTACGGTCTCTATCCTCCCCCTAATCCTGATCTCCTCCAGTCTCTCCCTCAGCGTTTTGGGGACAGTTTCTAGTGCTCCCACTATGACCGGTACTACCCTGGTTTTCATGTTCCACATTTTCTTTAACTCCCTTGCTAGGTCCTGGTATTTTTCCCTTTTTTCACCCTCCTTCTTTTTTACTCTATGGTCTGCAGGTACAGCAACGTCTAGTATTTGGCAGGCCTTCCTTTTTTTGTCTACTATTACTAAGTCTGGCCTTCTTGCTTGGATGAGGTGGTCAGTTTGGATGTCAAAGTCCCACAGTAGTTTGTGGTTGTCATTCTCCAAAACTGCCTCTGGCTTGTGCTGATACCATTTTTCCCCATGGTTGAATCCCATTTGTTTACTTAGTTCCCAGTGTATCATCGTTGCTACTCTATCGTGTCTATGCTTATACTCCTTCTGGGCGAGTTGGCTACATTCACGAGTTATATGGTTTACTGTCTCATCTCTTTCACCGCACATACGGCATTTGCTGTTTGTCTGTGTTCAGTCGATTTTTGCTTTTATGTAGTTTGTCCTTATGCTTTTGTTTTGGGCTGCCATGATGAGCGATTCTGTTTCTCTCTTAAGGTTTCCCTTTCGTAACCACGTCCATGATTTCTCGTCTGCTATATCTTTTATCTGTCTTTTAAACTCGCCGTACAATTTTTTCCCTTCCCACTTTTCTTTTCTAGTTTGCTGTACTGTTCCATTGTTTTCTACTTTATTGTTTGTTGCACTATCCCTCGCGCTCTTTATGATTTCTTCACTATTTGTTTGCACATATCTATCTAGGACTACTTTAGCTCTCTGGACACAATCTTCTATGCTGATGAGCCCCCTACCAACTTCTTTTCTCTTAACGTATAGTCTATCTGTATCATCCCTATGGTGTAATGCTTTATGCATCGTCATAAGTTTCCTTGTTCGCCTATCCATTGATTGGAGCTCTTCCTTTGTCCATCCTAGGAATGGTCCTGTATACCTAACTACTGACACAGCCCAGGTGTTCATTCCTTTTATTAGATTTCTGCTATTTAATTTGGTTTCTAATATTTTCCTTATCCTTCTGAGGTATTCTCTCTTAATTTTCTCCTTCATCTCTTCCCGTTTTATCGTGTCACATTCAAGGACACCTAGGTACTTGTATCGGTCTTGTGCGGTCAATGCCCTAATCTTGTTGTTGTCCGGAAGTTCAATTCCCTCAGTCATTGAAAGCCTTCCTTTATGCATCACCATGATTGCGCATTTTTCTATCCCAAACTCCATTCCTATGTCCTCACTATATTCTCTTACTTCGTTGAACAGAGTCTCAAGCTCTCCCCTGTTTTTTGCAAACAATTTAATATCGTCCATGTACATTAAGTGGTTGACCTTTCCTTTTGTTTTAGAGAAGTGGTATCCTTTGCTGTTTTTCAGGATTCTGTTAAGCGGTATCATTGTTAGAACAAATAATAGTGGGGACAACGAGTCTCCTTTTTATCCCTACCTCGGCTAGTTTGTCCCCTGCGGCTGTCAAATCTACTTTCCAGTCTTTCATTGAATTGCCAATGAATTTAACCACCGGCTGCATGGCTGCATCTATTATTTGGTAGATTCTCCTCTTCTTGCCCACAATCACTTGACCCTGTCTTCTCACTTGGATGAAGTGATCAGTTTGGACGTTAAAGTCCCAGAGTAATTGGTGACTTCCATTCTCCAGGGCTGTCCCCAGTTTGTGCTAGTACCATTTTTCTGCATGGTTAAATCGCATTATTATTATTATTATTATTATTATTATTATTATTATTATTATTATTATTATTATTATTATTATTACTATTTTTGACTACTTATGAGAAATGATCAATAACGCTCTGATAGTTAACGTTGTAAAAGGAAGAACATAAACAAGACTGTTTAAAATTTTTTAAGAATAATATAATACAGAAAATGATCGATATAATGTCCATCTTCACCATTCAGATTTGAATTCAAATATAAAAAAACAAACTTTTAGAACTTTGATGGTGCGATCTGCAATGAAAACTTAAGTACAATTTGAGCAGCACATTCAAATATTCATTGCCAAATATTGTTGAGCATTGATCCAAATGCTTACAGAAAAAAATTGAGAAAATGAAAAATGTTTTCTATCAAGGAGAACAAAATATAATTGAAGTCACTCATTAATGATCTGATAAACGTGGTATATCTCTTAATCTTCAGCATCATCATTATTATCCTTATTATCATTAAAAGAGAAAAGGGATTGTTTTTTGAATTATTATGAAGGTTTTCGACATCGTGTAAATCTCCACCAGTCTTTAAATGGTCTCGTGGTATTCCTTGATTCAAGCCAGATTCAAACATCAACACGAGAATGCTGCCTTCAATAATGGAAAGAGAATTAAGAATTCGACATCATACTTTCTGGTGTTGAAAATCTGGCATTTTCATTTTTCCATTCCAAATAATTCATTTTGAATTCGACCCTGTTCATCACAATCATTATTCAGGTCAACTGTATGCCTTGCTCTCACTGAAAAACTTCCTCAACTCTGTTCAAAAGTCTTCACACTTCAAGTTGCTACGATGTTTGTTGAAGCGCCCCCCCCTCAAGTAGGCCTATGTCCAATATACAACAAGTCATGTTTAGACCATTCAGCAGCATAAACTGGCTTGACAAAAACCAGGAACGAATTCTTGATGATCCTCAATCATTATTTGAAGATCCCTGTAAAAGTAGGGAGCAAGTTTTCTGACCTTGCTATGCCAGTTGATAACTAACGGCAGTCTATCATTAGATATATTTTTCTACCATTAATAGAAGTCAATAGATCCTTACGATTTTCCCTTTCAACCTCAGTGGTATCCAAAATGAGTTCCACTTGTTGATATCCTCTGTAAACATAAAGGTGAATGAACTTGTTTCCAGAAGTCGTAGACAAGACTGCAGATCATTTGAATCCTGATAAATTACGATTGTGAGTTAGATCCAATAATGTGAAAAGAGCAATCGTGATATCTCCCATTTCAAGAGCAGGGTGTCAGGTGCTGATAGCAAATTCAAAATCAAAGAAGCAGACAACGTTGGTGGAGATGATGATGGTGGAGATGATGATGATGATGATGATGATGATGATGATGATGATGATGATGATGATGATGATGATGATGATTGCAGTGTTAGTATTTTAGGCTTAGTGTTAGTATTTTTAGGGTTATGGTTAGAATTCTTAGGTTTAATGTTAGGTACTATGCTGTCTGCTTCTTTGAGGTTGAATTTGCCATCAGCACCCATCATCATCATCATCATCATCATCATCATCATCATCATCATCATCATCATATTAGCCTCAAACGATGGATATAGACCTTCCCCAATATTTGCATGACCTCTCTATCATGGGCATTGCAGAGCCAGTACTTCCTGAATTTATCTAGCTCGTCTTTCTTTCTGCTGTCCACAGCCTCGCACCCAATCTCTAGGGATTCACGTAGTGAGACGTGATGACGATTGACTGACATTCTTGCAACATGTCCAACCTATCCTCATTTGAGTTTTCTGACTGTTTTCTATAATGTCTCGGATTCGTCTTTTCTCTGATATACTGTGCTGTCTTGTGGTCTCCCTATTTGAAGTTGAGCATGATCCCCTTCTGTTCACGTTGCATTAGTCAAACCCTAAAAATGTTTCCTTTTAAAAATAGTAACCCAGCAACTGGACCGGCTTCCATTTTGAAACGGGAGAGGTCACAATTTCCCAGATCACATCATTGGATCCAACCAAGTGAATCTTACTTGGATCAGATCAGTTCAGATCTTTCTACTCCAGACCCAGGGGCTTATCTTTTCCGGCGTGCTGGGTCACTCCTTTACTTACGACGCCCGTCATCGTGGCATCGTGGCTTTGATAAATGGTCCGATTCTTCCATAGCTCATTCATCATCTCTTTGGATACGTTAACATTTGGCGTTGTTACCATATCTTTAAGGAAAAATGTTCCAAATTGGCACTACACGCGATGAAGCTGTTTCTTCTCAGCTCTGTTTTAAATCTCTTTATTTGAAGTGATTTTTCGTTTCAACTCGGCTTGTCTGTTTTTTCTCTTGATTCTATCGTCGGTGTACGTGCTGTTTTATACCTTTATGGATTTTAACTTTGATGTCTGACTAACAACTTCTGTCTGGGAAAATTCAGAAGTAAAAAGATGTTGATTTTGATAAATTTGACTAGATTTCACCTTCATCTTATTTTTTTTTTAGTTGTTTTTACACGAATTCAAGTTCGGTCCATCATTTCTATGACAACAAATATTAGCAAGATCAGAAATAAAGAGAAAGTATTCCGATCGTTGTCATAGAAACGATGTTCCGAAATGAAAGTTGTATAAAAACGTTAAAAATTAAGATGGAGGTAAAAAATAGTCAAATTTAATAAAAAATAATGTGTTACTATATTTCATCCAATAATAATAATAATAATAATAATAATAATAGTAGTAATAATAATAATAATAATGATACTACTACTACTACTACTACTACTACTACTACTACTACTAATAATAATAATAATAATAATTATTATAATAATAATAAAAGATGGCTTCTGAAAAAAAGTTGTTATTTTGTCTGCTTTTGACATCGACGAAGAACCACTTAACATTATGAATATTTATAGAAAAGGTTGGTAATTACTGTATCAAGCTACGAAAAAAAATTCGTCGTGGCTAATAAGACAAAAAGAAAAATCCAACAAATGTCAGAAGCAATTTGAAGAAAAGTTACGTTACTTGGGGGACTTGATACGGAAGCTCACACTGACCATAATTACAAAGCCAAAGAGAAAATCAATAACAAAAGTATTAATTGTTTTTCTTTTGCTTTTCTTGGTTCTTTGAGAAACCAAGCAAGATTGATATGTTTCCTCTTGTTTTGTCGTGGTTTATGTTTTTTTCATTTCACTTGACATGAAATGAAAATCTCATATTTGGATGATTGATGTTAGTTAGAAGTTTCAGAGTTCCGAAGGATTTTTTTCATTAGAAACCATCAACGAAAACTGTCCCGAAAACGACCAAGATAGTTTTTTTCAGTTTTCAAGTTGGTCCGACTGGCTTGCTATGTATGTATCACGGGTACAAGCCGTACACCAAACGAGTTAGATGGCTGGAAATGTGAACATTTACCCGTTATGTCTACAGAAAACGTTTTTATAATGCCCCTCATTGGTTTTTGGATGCAGGGGGAGTAATTGGCAATATAAGTTCATGCTAAATTGCTCACTTAGTTTGTGTCCGGCAGCATTCATGCTCGTTTCGATTTTTTGTAAATTCACACTTTTTTTAGAAATAACTACTCAGCAAATGTTCAGAGAAGTAACTTATTTATTGATCATCCTATTTCCCAATTTTTTAATTGATCACCCCAACACAGCAATCTGCCAAAGGTCTTTGTTTACTTGACGGTTTCTATTGAGTGATTAGCTGACTTCAGAAAGAGCGTGAGCATTGGGATATTTGTTGAGAATTCTTTCAAAAAACTTGAAACAAAAAGAAACTAATTATTTCTTCTAATATTTCCCGTGTTGATGAATGTCAAAACTTCAATTAAAACAATATTTGTTTGACATCTTAATGCAATAGACACGAACAGAGTTCATAAATGCATCAGGGCAGACTTTTTGAAAGACAACATGATGGCGGTGTTTTCCGTTCCAGGCATTTCCAAGTAAATTAGAAAGAAGATCAAGTCACCTGAAACACTAATGTCTTTATTAGCAGTGGCGACAGTTGGTCCAACTGTGCCCCACGCCCCTGCAAATGTCTTTTGATTGCTTCTTAAAGATTTTTTTAGATTATATTTTAGATTTTCCAAAATCCTTCAGATATATTGCACCCCCCGAGCTCTGTCCAACCCTTCGGAGTTGCTGGGTCTGTGGGTCTCTTTGTTATTACTCAGAGATTCTTCTACGCATGGATGGCCACCGCTTCTTTTCCAGAGCGGGACCAGAATGAAACATTCAGAATATATCTTAGCAGCAACCCTGTTAACTGCTGAGAGTGATATCTCTCTATACGGGTACATCACCATCCTCCTTTATTAACTGTAAGATACCAACTTCCAAAACCCCTCAGTCGAGTCCTGAAGGCCTGATCAGGTGATAACCTGTATGAACTCAACCTCAGCCGGGGCCAACACTTTTAGATTTGCAAATTCATCATTGTTGTTTCATCGCAACGTCTCAGTGACTGTACATTGAAGCTTCTCGAAGCTAAAAAGCAAAATGAACGGGATACCCCAAAGAAGGTCGTAGAACAATTCGATCGACACGTTCTGCGAGGAACATAAACAACGAGAACGTGTACAAGGGTTTAAAAGTACCTATAAATGTAAATACCCCTGGTCAGAATTACAGAGACGAAAATATTGGTAAAAAAATATTAGTAATAAAAGAAAAATGTTTAGAGAAAAGAAGAAAAAAAGAACAGGTCTTGTTAGTCACTCAATAGAAACTGCCATGCAACCAATGTCTCTTGGTACCATGCCTTGTTGAATGGTGATCAACAGAAAAATTGGAAAAAGGCCGGATCAAAGAATAACTCACTTCTCTCGTCTATTGGTCAAAAATGTCTGAATTCAAAAAAAAAATCTGACTCAAACTAAGGATTGATTTAGCATAAATATACATTGCAAATTGAAGCTTCCACTTAAGACCTATTTTGATTTTTTCTTCTATAGACACGTTTCCATGAATTGAAAGTAAAAGTTCCCTCCAAATTTTGAATTCTAAAATAGAGGAAGAATTTCAGCTCCTGATTTTGAAAATTTCCACTTGCTTTTGACTTTTAAAAATGAAAGTAAGTTTCCGATCTCACCCAAATTTGACCCCTGAAAGCAGAAAAAAAAATCCCTGAAAATGGAAGAAAAATTCCCTTTGATTTTGACAAGTGAAAGTAAAAAAACAGTTCACTCTGATTTTGACCCCTTAAAAAATTCGTTTTCAATTAGGACCTTCAGTTTTAAAAAGAATCTCCTCTGAATTCGCCCCTCAAAAAAGGAACAGCGATCTTCCCTTAGATTTTGACCTCTAAAAGTGGGAAAAAATCCCTTCTTAGAAAAATGAGGAAATCATCCCTCCCATATTGACCCCTAGAAGTAAAAAAAAAATTCCTCACGATTTCGACACTTAAAAGTGGAAAAAATCGTTTTCATTTGGAGAGAAAAATCTGTCTACATGTTTTGACCATTTAAAGTGAAGAAAAAAACCTTGGACTTTGACCACTAAAAGGGGAAAAAATCGAATAAAAGATCCACCTTGATTTTTATCTTTTAAAGTGTAAAAAAAAATCTTCCCCTTGATTATCAAAAAGCGAAGAAAGAATTTCCACTAAAGAAATATTTCTCTCGATTATGAATCTTGAAAAACTCCCCCCACATCAATTCTGACCCCCAAAAGTAAAAACCTGCGTTAAATGACAACCCCTAAAAGTGGGAAAGAATCCCCCCCTCGATTCTGACTCCTAAGAGTAACTTCCCCCCATTTTGACACCGAAATTCAGAAAAAAAAAAGAAAAAAAATCCCTTGATTTTGACCCCTAAAAGTGGAGAAATAAATCTCCCCCTCAATGTCAAGCCCCAAAATTGAAGAAAAAAAATTTCCGTCTCCAACTTTGACCCCTGAAAGTGAAAAAAAATATCTTTTCAATATTGACCCATAAAAGTGAAAAAAAAATCCCTTGCCTTCAGAAGTGAGAAAACTAGCTCTCAATTTGGACCTCTAAAGGTGAAAGCAATTTCCTCACGATTTCCACCGCTGAAAGTGAAAAAATCTCTTGTTTCCTAAAATAAGATAAAAATAAAAACGATGATTTCGACCCCTAGAAGTGAGAAACATCTTATCATCGATTTTGACAGCAAAAAATGAAAGGAAATCGCCCTGGCTCCCATTGTAACCCCTAAAACAAAACAAAAAATTGGATTTTTGCCCATGAAAATGGAAAGATCTTATCCCTCATTTTTGACCCCTGAAAGTAAGAAAAAAATCCTTCTGATTTTGACCCATAAAAGTGAAAAGAATTCTTTGACTTTTGACCCCTAAAAGTAGGAAAAATATCTCACAATTCGAACTTCTAAATGTGAGAAAAAAAAATCTTACGACCGATTTTCACCCATCTTTTTCCAAAAAAGTAATTCCATAAGATTTTGACCCGTAAAACTAAAAAAAATTAACCTTCGATTTTAACCTCTGAAAGTGAAAAAGAAACAATCTCAATTATGACCCCTGAAAGTGGAAAAAATCCTTTCTGATTTTGACCCCGTGAATGTAAAAAAAGATTACCGCTACATTTTGACAATTGGAAGAGAAAAAATCATGAATAAGGAAAGATAAAAAGAGGAAGAAGAAAAAATCCCTGTTCGACCCCCACAAAAGAAATGAAAAAATGAATTTTCCCAGGATTTTGACCCTTTGAAGTGAAAAAAGCTTTTTTTCCCCATTGATTTCAACCCCCAAAAAGTGAAAATAAAAGTGTCCTCAACGTGATTGATATAACCCCTGATCCCAAAATTTCGTGTTTTGGAAGAATGTACCTTAACCATACTACATCAAAACTTGCATAACACCACTATTCAAGGTATCAATATACAAACAATAAAAATCGAGGTAGAAAATAAGTCAAAAAAAGCCTTTTCTTCTTCCTAAATAAACAACGCAATCTACGTCACATTTCTATCTCCGAGGATTATGTTGAAAAAAAAAAATAATGGAAAAATACCATTGATGAATAATCATATAAATATACCCGCCCATGATTTGAAACCCCCTAAGGCATAATAGGAGGGGGGATCAAAACCTAATGTGCTAGAAAACATTTCCTGGAGATCATATCCGTACCCACCGAAAATCTTTTGGATTTATATCAAGTAATTCTTTGTCGTAGGTGAGTACAGATAGACAGACTTTTGGCAAATCATGTATAGATTTACATTGAATATAGGAAAGAATGCTACTACTTCAGTAAATCTTCCATTTTCATCGTTAGTCTAAAAAAAACACAGGTCTTGTTAGTCACGCAATACGAACTGTCGCATGTTTGATGTCTTTTAGTAGCATGTTGTATTGAGTTTGATCGATTAAAAAAATGAAAAGGGGGCAGATCAATATCCAAGGCTATTTACGATTTTTATTGAAAATAATCATCGCAGAGTATTTGCACATCGTAATATTTTGCAAGTATGAAAATCAACTGAGTCAAAGAAAGACTACTTGCTTTCCCTCTTACCCGATCTGAGCATTGCGAATAAATCTAGATTCCTCGAACATAATTCTCCAAAATTGGTTGGCTTAACAGAAATTTTCCAATAAGAGATCCTTATATTTTGCCGAAAATATATAAAGCAATAATACGACCACATTTGGAGTATTGTGAATAGGCTTGAGCCCCTTGTGCTAGACATGGTAATTGGAAATTAATTTTTGAATTGGTGTCAGTGCTGACAAAATTTACCATGATATGTTGCAGGATAGATTTAATTTATGAGGATAGACTAGGAAAGTCAGGTATATCTACTTCATTTGAGAGGAGGGCAAGAGGAGACATAATCGACACTTACAAGATATTAAATGGTTTTGCGAATTCCGAAATCTTTTTTAATAAGGGATGGGAAATTTACTAGATGGGCCTATTGCAAAAAAGTAGCAGAAACAAATTAGTTTTTTCTCCCGAAAAATTATGAAATATTGGAATGGTCAACAATCTTATTCAAAAAAAAAAATATTTCAAGAGTAGGTAATTCTAAGAATAACTTAGTTAATTTTAGAACATCTGAGATTAAAAAAAAAATAAGTTGATAAGACCATTTTTGGAATTATCCGCTGAAATATATTGAAGCATTCAGGGAAAAAATAAATAAAATGTGTCTGGTAAATGTTTCTCTGTATTGGTAAGCTGTTATTTTTTTTCTTGTGTTTCATAGAGTTTATTACTTGAACTTGTCTTTTAATGTTTAATCAGAATTTTTTAAAACAAAAATTGTGCCAGGAGACACTCATATAGGCATTTTCATTAGAATATGTCAACCAGTTATATCGACAAAAGTTTTTTCAGTTTTCAAGTTGGTGTGGCTGGGCTGGCTGGGCTGGCTGGGTATGTATGTATGTATGTATGTATGTATGTTTCAAGCGTACAAGCTGTAACAATTGAGCTAGAGGGCTGCCATCTTGAATATTTTCTCATTTCATCTAGCAAAGACGGGCTTGAGCAAGGGGTTCAATTTGAAGTTTTTGTTAAATTGGTCCTCCAGTTTGTGTCCAGCAGCAGTAATGCTCAATTTTTGAAAATTTAGACTTTTTTTTTGCTGAGTAACAAAAGCAAAAGAAGTGATTAAGACATTGATCACCCTTACGTCCAATCTTTATTTGATTACTTCAGACAAGGCATGCTGCCAAAAGACATAGGTCACATGACGGGTTCTATTGAGTTACTAACCAGAACGGTTCAATCATAATATTTATGTAATAATAACGATATACCCAGGATGTTCACAGATTATAAGATTATGTGACGATTAAGAAATGTCAAGATTAACAGCATTTATGAGAGATTTTATTTCTCTAATATTGAGTCACTTTCGACAAAAGTTTGCTTGTTTTTCTAGACTTGACGTTATTTTCTTTGTATATTTCAGAACTTCCATTTGATTACGTAAAATGCAAAAGCCTATTCAAAATTATTGAGTCTATAAACTATTACGTATATCATGTTAGATATATAATCGGACGAGAATTAAATATTCATGACAATTTGGAAAGTTCATTTTATATATATCGCCTTCATCAAGCATAATAGAATACAGTTGAAAACAAAAGTTCTGGAAATTACGTCCAGCACATGTGATTATGTCAGTATAAATCATATATGAACCTATAAAACTCACTAATTAATTATCAATGACAATATGATGAGAACTTTGGCTAGGAGAGAAAACAAATTGATAGGACAAAGCTTAAATATATAGAGACATTTAGGGAAGATCAATAAAATGTGTCTGGTGAGCTTTTTAAAGTAAATCGTACTAGGAGATGTCGGTAGAGGCATTTTTATTTAATAAATAAATGAATTAATATTATAATAGTCGTCATATCGACCGGACTTTATAGAAAAAAATTGTGATAGGAAAAAATAAGCAACAGTTTTGGCATAATAGGCTTTTTTAAAGAAAGATAAAAATACATCTTTGCTTCAAAAGAGGTTTGTAATGTTTTGTTCTGTTTTACAGTCCGCTAGATAATCAAGACATTCACCAAACAACTCCCCAGAACAATATAAGGAACAGCAACAATATTAATAGCCAATTAATTGTTATCACTGATTAAAATAAACTAGATTGTTGATTTTCAAGTCTAGATGGCAAAAAAATCATGAAAGTTATGGCTTAATTGAGGAAAAACAAACACGTTCAATAACCAATAACATACATTTGAGCAACAAACTTTGGGATCAAATAAAGAAAAAACTTGAATAAAAAATCTGAACGAAATAGATGCATTCATGATAAAATCAGAATTTAGTATGGTGACTCGTTATTCCTTTCTTGCAAAACTCAGTTTCTACATGAAACAAAGGAATTTTCGTAAGATTCAAGAATTATCCTGTTTAGTCTCAATCTTCTCTCAAAGATCATTAAAGTTTTGGAAATTGAAACGTCTGACACTCTTCCCTGTCCTTTTCCACACAGAATACTGGCTCTGCGACGCCCATGATAAAGAAATATGGCGGATCCTGTGGAAGGTCTATGTACAAGTGACGGAAGTTAACAGACAGATGATGATGATTCTAATCGAATAAGGTCAGGGCTTTGGACCAGCCGGATCATTATTGATAGTCATTCCCAGTTTATGAAGTTCTTGGATTTCTTTTCTGTATGACAGGCTACATTATCCTGGATTAAAAAAATGGATGTCTGATTTTGAGCTAAACGGAGGTAACGAACGACATGCTATAAGAACAGTTCTATATAAGCATCAGCATTTACCTTGCTGGGCAGATTAACCATGAGGCTAATGCTGCCTTTATAGATGACGCCCCAAACCATCACACTGTCACCCACCCCCCAACTTCAGAGTTACCTCAATACATCAAGGGGCCAGCTCCTGTCTACACTACGCTTCAGTCTTTTTACCATCAGATCTGAGTAAGTTGGACATTGATTCATCACCTAAGCGTACCTGGGCTACTGTTAATGAATAAAAAAAAGATGCTCTGTAGCATACTGGAGATGCTCATTCTGGTTTTCACGACTGATGAGAGGCTTGACTGCAGGGTCCGAGATTTCAATCCAACTTCAATCAATCGATGTGAAACAGTGTTTCTCTACATCCGCCAACCTGGATTCCCTCCTAATTCACTCGAAATCTCAACAATAGTCTCGAAACTGTGTGCCGTGGATTTT
The DNA here is from genome assembly GCA_963457665.1 of Thysanoteuthis rhombus. Lineage (NCBI taxonomy): Eukaryota > Metazoa > Mollusca > Cephalopoda > Oegopsida > Thysanoteuthidae > Thysanoteuthis > Thysanoteuthis major. The sequence goes on from OY735215.1 coordinate 8,001,599, forward strand.
CTTACAATTACGGGGTTTTCCCTCTTTGTAGCTCTGCAATATCATTTCATTTTACCGTATTACATTTCTTATTCACAAAGATTATTCAGCAATAGTTACAAAGGTTAAAATTGACATTCTACTTCCGGGCAGGTTTACGATTTTTTCTTTTTTCACTGAGAACATGGTTTGTTCCTTTACAAGAGCGGCCTCATTCCTGGTGATATTGGTTCGACTAATATGTGAACCTAGAAAAACAACTTATGATGGTTATTAAACACCTTTAACACTAATGTCTATCAATAAATGGAAAAGTATTAATACCGTTCCTTAACTTTTGCTCACCTGGAATAACGCGAAAATATGATTTCATAGTTATTTGGGGCTTTTCGTCTTCTCGATAGAGCAATAAATTCTTCACAATATACCTATATAGTACTGTAATAAATTGTAGAAATTGAAGATATATATCCAAGTCGTTTGTTTCAGCAATAACAATAAATTGATAACATTCCTCTTAGCCGTTCCTTGTATCTTGATCGTTACTGGATAATAATTACTAACGCGTGTTTGTACTTTGTCACGCCCGGGGACACAACTGAAATGGGAAAAATGCTGGAATTTGAGAACATTTAACAAATTCCAAAAGTCCTAAAAGTAGAAACAATAATGATGAAAGTCCATTTATGATCAATAGAAAGCTATTCTTCGAGATTCACAATCATCATCATCATCATCATCATCATCCTTTTACCATGCAATGTTTCCCAAGATTCACAAGGCCTCTCTATCATGGGCGTTGCGAAGCCAAAACTTTCTGAAATTTTTTAGTTCATCATGCCATTTAATTTTTGTCACCCACAGTTTCGCATATCTTGGGATCCACGTTGTGATTCGAGGTATTGAGTTGTTGTCCGACATCCATGCAACATGACCAGCCCATTGCCATTTGAGTTTTCTCAATAACAGGAAGGCAAGTAAAGAAATATAGTTCAAAATAAGACAGGCATGGCTCGGGCAGTGTCCAACTCTATTCCTACTTTAATGCATTCATGTTTTTTTTATTTGGGAGAGGCAGCTCGACACTGATGGTATTTCTAGTATTTTGATCGATGAAAAGTGAAGATTTGCCTTTTCTAAATTAGCTGAGGATTGTTTTTGTTTTGGTTGTTACAGTGGAAAAACAAACTCAATCCCAACTTCCAACTTGGACAGAAGTTGGACAAAAAACAAACAAGCAACAACAACAAAGAACAGATCTGCTTAGAAAATGTCATGTGACCGTCATTTGGCGGTCGTTGTTGGGAATGATCAGTTGAAAAATTAGAAAAATGAGTGATCCATGATTAAATCACTTCTGCCTTTTGTTGATTATTAAAAAACCTCAAACTAGGGACCAATTCAGCAAAAAAACGTATATTGTAGTTGAAAAACTTACCTTTGAAAAAAAAAAAAAACAAAAAAAAAGAAAGACCTCGTAACGAAAAAATATTTGAATTTTCAGGCCTCTAGCTCTATTCATGTGGTCTGTATGCGTGATACTTACATACATGATCGCTGTCACTCGAATACGAGTATGACGGCCCCTAAGAGAACGTTCTGTTACGTCATACTCCCATGTATGTGTCAGAAAGAACAGGGTACACGGTCTGGTTTGGCTTAATCGGTGGCAAAGCATAGGATACGACGGTTGCAGAACAATCTTTCCCAGATTGTCACCCATTTAGGTATTGGTCAGGCTCGACGATGCTCAACTTCGGTGAGGCTTACGAGAACCAGCGTATCCAACGATCGATAGATAGATAGATAGATAGATAGATAGATAGATAGATAGATAGATAGATAGACATGAAAACTGAAGGAAGTTATGTTTCTAATAAACAAATCTACTTCCCCCCTCTAAAAAAAAAATGCGATTGTTTGATTAAAGAAATGTAAGGCTCCATAACTCATAACAATGACAGGAACAAAAAATCGACAAAATATTTTGGCGGAAGCTAAAGAAAGAATTTTGGCTTGAATTTTTCTTCTTTATTTATTCATCCATTCATTCATCAAGCAACTAAAAAAAATCTTGCAATTTTCGTTCCTTTTATTTTATTAGCTCCAAAAATATACTTTCCGAGTGACGACCGTCTTTAAGCATTTTCAGCAGTATGAATACACGATTCTCTATGAGATAATTTCCTGAAGTGTTTTTCTACATAGTAACAAGATTGTCAGGGGCTTCCAAATTTCGAAAACTCAACGACTAAACTTACAAATGAAATACTCAGGCGGACACCAATGTTTAGCATTTTGTATCTTTTTTGACTAATTTCAACATTCGGCCTTTAAAAAGCATATTCATTCTACATGGATTACATTTAATTGAATTTTGATATACGGTACGAATATGTGCATGATATGTTTTTTGATAACTGTGATAATGATAATGATACTTCTTCACAAGGTTCGCAATATCTTATTCAGTGCTCCAAATTCCCGGGGATTATTAGTCGGACCTCCAAGAGTTTGAAACCACTGAAATAAATGGAAATCCTCACTAAAATTGAGAATATAATACCTATCTGTCTCTGCTTATGGGATGCCAGAAACAAATTGAATAAAGTTGCAGTTGTTTTAAAGTAGCAAAATTTGCTGTTGTAAATAAAATTTGTTCTAAAACTCCACTTCGGTCCGTTGAATATGTAATCGAAATTTGATTGGGTGAATTAGGCTTTTAGAATTATAAAGAAATAGATGGATACCATCATTATTATCATCTGAATGAGAGCGACGAAGACTCCACAATCTTTGTTTTTTGTGAAAGAGGAAGCCATATGTGAACTTTTTCACACATTCATAGTCTTTCTGAGGGCCCACGGAAACCGTTATAGGCACTGGGTAAAGTCAAAAGTTCAAAAAAGAAACGATTCACCTAAAAAATCGACCCTTGTGAAATATTTCAAAATATGTCAACAAAGTTTCTTAATGTATCTATTAGTATCAATTCACAGATTTTATCCATGTGGCTGAAAAACCTGTCTTAATTGAGAACAATTTCAAAAAAGAACATAACACAGCTCACTCTGCTGATAACACTAACAGATTATTTGAAGTGTACACGGATACATGACGAACTATTCAGCATTAGTTCAATATCTTTAGTTCTGTGAATATGGGTACCAATAAAAAAAAATCTCGACGAAGGCCCAAGCTTGTTCTTAAAGATAGAGAATTATGGTCAACATTGGCCAACGACCGACGAACGATGGGTGGATCATTTTCTGAAGACTTTTGTACAACGACCATATCATGTAATCTCAAGGCAATAGGGAAGGTCAACAGGTTTTTATAAACAGGTCCTAAGTGGATCTAATGAAATGCTCTATGACGGTGCCTGACCCCAACTTTCTCAGCCAACTGTATCTTAGAGAATTGGCTTTGGAAACATTTCAGTATCTTCCATAAGATTTGAGATTTGAGATTTGTCTTACATATAATCATCTTTTCAAGTTTTTAGAACTGCATGTCTTGAATAAGCAATTCAATAAAAGGAAAGCTATAATTCGTGCTTTTACTGGATTTATGACCAAAAAATGAGGAGATTTTATTTAAGATGACATATAACCATCATATAATTGTTAGAAAACGGTTACTGCTCCGAAATGAGTTGCGTTTTCAGTTGCTTATATCATCGTTTCATCTTGCTACCAAAGATTATTAAAAAATACTCCATATTTCAGTGAACTTGCTTTTTACTAGACGCCCCGATTGGTTTGTCCTCGTACCACGCTATGACTATCCCTGAGTGCACAAAAAATGCATGTGGTATGATATAAACTTCTTCATTGCCGCTACTATTGACATAACGTAAACAGATGCACCCATGGAATACGGCAGGCGATGAAGATACGGATTGAGTAGTGGAAAAAATTGTTAGAAGAACGGGTGCAGAGCTTCATTGATAAAATAGAAAGCATAGCAACTTAAGCTCTTTGATTCATAGAGTTTTTTTTCCGACCGTTGTTCTTTTTTTCCTTTCTTTCATTTTATCTCTTAATCCAATAGAAGTTGTAAACGCTTATGCGTTCTCACATGTCGACAAAGTATTTATAGACGCAAGAATGGAAATCTTACCAAACTACACACACACACACACACACATAGGCACACAAAAATTCGAACTCATTGTTAGAAGACGTAGACATATACACGTATGTAATGACCAGGAACATTGATAGAGATTGTAATTCATCCGACGTTATAAGAGAGAAGTGACAATTCCGAACACCAAGTTGAGTATAAATAATATTTCTTATTTTATTCTTTTGTTTGACATTCATTTAAACTAATATGTCCATTCGTTCACAACAAACTCATCTGAATTGTCATTTCACTCTATCACATAAATAATACAAATGTCCATGTGCTTGTGTGTATAGATATATGATTAGACGTAAAAACGTATATTCGTGCATTTTCAACCACTAATACTGAGTGTCACATTCAAACATATACACACACAGACGTACACGCACACAAACGCACACACACACACACACACACACACACACACACACTCTCATATATATATATATATTGTGTACTTGTATATGCATGTATACATATAATGACATATATATATACACTCAAACACACAGAGGTTCATCATTACAAGCCTACTTATGTACAGATACATACACACACACACACACACACACACACACACACACACACACACACAGATTTGCACCTATCCCAGTGTTTTTTTTTAGTTTTTTAGACCGGTTACAAAGTCCTCTTTTGGGATCGTCATGAGTTTTCCCTCCATGTTCCCCTATCGTCCACGGTTTAAAATCTCCTGCATTCCAACAACGAAAAGCCAATATCCGTGGGGAACCAAATGTTGACTGTATGTAGGATGGTGTTAACTGACAGATCTAGTTGAGGTTATAATTCGGCCCCCAGCACTCCCCACCCCCCCAAAAAATACAGCACGAGGAAGGCTAACTCTGTCATATTGAATATTATGGTTACAGTACATAAATACTCTCAATGGTGTCTCCCTGCTGACTGAGTAACCTCACGGGATAGCGTCTGATAATGCATGTGTGGTAAGGTCCTTTCAGAGAGATTGCCAAGTTGGACAATGGCAAGGTACACTTTTTTTAATTAGAAACTGTCAATCAAAACTGTCATCCAAACTGTCAGCACAGATTTCTTCTGTTTTCAAGTGAGTCTGGCTGGCTGGTTGGCTAATTATGTGTGTATCGTGCGCACAGGCTGCACCAATAAAGGTAGAGTGCTGAAAATATAAACATTTACTTCTCATATCTAGGAAAAAAATCTTTTCTCCTCTGAGAGGCTTCAGACTTTTTTTTTTGCAATTTATGGTATGCTCTAGTTTATGCTAATTTGGTCCCTTACTTTGTGTCCGCTGGCACTAACATTTGTTAATTCATTTGCTGATCATCCCTTTTTCCATTTTTTTTAATTAATCAACCCCAACATGGCATGCTGCCCAAAGACATAATTCGTATAACGTTTTCTATTGAGTGACTAACCAGATGATTTACTTTAAGCTCAGGTGTTATTTGTTATTTAATTTTATTCTAGTGTAATTTGTCCTAATACACCTGTTCTGGACTGCTCTGACTAATGATTCCATTCCACATTCGAAATTTTCTTCGTACATTATGCCAAAGTCATTTCTTTCTGTTTGTTGATGAAGTTATTTTTCTTCAACTGTTTCGACAAATTATTCTTGAGGTTCTCTCCAACATCAGTGTTCATACCAGTGATGAGACCCTGTATGCCTGAAGATCTGTACTCAAAATTTGATTGTTCATAAGTAATTAGAAAGGGTTCTTATTGATAAAATAAAGTTTGCTCTTATACTCCCGAGTGAGGTTCTGAAAACATTTTCCAACACGTTTTATACATCTTGGTCATAGATTGATCTTAATAGTTGAACACTCCCCCGATTTTCTGAGTTGAAATCTTCATATTATTTTTTATTGAATGAAACATAATCGATCATGTGTTTCTTTCATCTTAATTTTAGCCGGAGACTAAAATCGAGATGAAAGAAATACTAGTAAAAAGATTGATAATGGTTAAGAATCACCACTTTGGAATCTTTTGAAATCAAGTGTTCGTTCAGTAACTGCATTGTTCTTAAAAGCAGAATTTATTTCCGTCACGGATGTTACTCTATTAGGAATCTAACCAAAGTCACTGAAGCATAAATCGTGGAAATCATGAGTTGAAAGAGTTTCGATGATAACTTAAGAATGAAAGAAACATTGATGGAATGAAATGACATTTTCTCAAAAAATTATATGTAATTGAATAATGAAATATCGATTGAAAGATATAATTTAAAGTGTTGTAGAGAACTAAAAAGAGATGCAATTGTGACGATTGGAGCACTTATTCGAGATCGAATTCCTGACAGGGCTGTTTATATTCACCGTGAACTTGTACCCTCGATGAAGGCATGAATTCGTCTTTTTTCCCCTCCCACCAGCTATGGGTAAAAACGTAGGGCAGTGTTGGCATTTTTGCTTTGATGTGGCAACCTGTCTAGGAGAAGGATAACTTGGATTTCTAACCAGGGAGTTTGCCGTCAAAATTCGATGCCCTTCCAACAGGTGATGCCAGACGTATCACTCTCTACTTTCCCCTGGAAAGGGATATTGTAGCGAATGGGTGTCGTGAAATCTCCCTACACTTTGCCCAGGCATGCACCCTGCAGAGGCCGTTTCACTGCCTGTAGAGGATTAAACGAAAAGAGTAATGTTATGGTGAAAAACGTGCACTAACACACTTACACGTGTGTGTGTGTGTGTGTGTGTATATATGTGTGTGTGTGTGTGTGTGTGTGTGTGTGTGTGCATGCTTGCTGATGTGCCCGTTTACGTCAGGCTTGAATTTAATGAGTAATAAAAAGTTATCCCTTCTCCTTTGATCCTTTATAGGTGCATAAGATCTCTATTCTATTTTAGGGTGGTTTCTATAGCACAGTTGACAAACAGAAGACACTATATATATATATATATATATATATATATATATATATATATATATATATATATATATATATATATATAGATATAGATAGATAGATAGATGGATGGATAGATATAGATAGATAGAGAGAGAGAGAAATAAATACTTAATACTTGTTCATTCAGCCTCTTTCTATCGAGTTACAAGTAAATCAGACTTTAAACAGCTGAAAAATCGATTCTGAAACATAAATTTTGAACGCTGTTATGAACATATCACGTGACTCTGAGTAGAAGATTTCCTCAGACAACAAGCATCATATCAAGGGGCACATTTCTACCAAATTACGTTTTAATTCGACGGGAAACAGCAAAGAAAATTGATCAACGGATGAATATAGCCTCTAATAGAGAGGTGTGGGCATCTCAAAAAGGAAAATAGCTGTTATCCAATGTATACTCTCATTATGTCTACAGAAAACGTATTTTTTAGAATTTCCTTTTTGAATTTCTCCCCGAAGTAGGATTTCAGGGGTTCAGTGTGCGACGTAACTTTAGCCTAATTCAATCCTATGGTTGGTGTCAGCTTGTTGTTTTTTTTTCTTTGTTCAGATAATCTTTAGTGATCACAGCGCAAAAAAAGCGAGAGAAGTAATTCATTTATTGATCATCCCCAAAACAACTTTCTGCCAAATAACATTGGTTGCATGATGGATTCTATTGAGTCATTTGCCAGACCTGTTTTCTTTTGTTTGTGGTTATCTACACTTATGTGTGTGTGTGTGTGTGTGTGCATGTGCATGTGCATGTGCATGTGTGCGCGTGCATGTGCACGTGCACCCTCACATGCATCTGCAGTAGAAGTTCATTTCCTGGTAATTACTCATTCTTTCAAGAAGTTATTTTGTATACTATGTTACCAAAAATTTCAAGTACATTCCTCAAATATCTCTTCATCTGTTTACCTCTCTCTCTCTCTCTTTCTATCTATCTATCTATCTATCTATCTATCTAAGACTCTATACATTTATGTATGTGTGTGTGTTCACCCTAAACACGATTTATCTTTATATATATAAGGAAAAGAATTGATTGAAGTGGCAAAAAAAGAGATTTTGAAAATGTGTTTTAATGTGTTCATAGCTGTAATGATCTCTAGACGATATATATATATATATATATATATATATATATATATATATATATATATATATATATATATATATATTACGAAATGGATAGATAATCTTACTGATAATTATAGATGCATTACATTTCTCTGACACGATTTTAGATGATCTGTTATTACATGTTGAATGTACCATTTGGCCAAGACAACGTAAATAGAGTAAACAATCAATGAAAATAAGGCTACTGTAAGAATCGATCGATAGATAAGTGCTTTTGCGTAGCATTTTACTCATCCGTTGCCGGTTCAATTGATGATTGATAAATCCAATGGTAGATCATTTCAAATCGAGTTTCAAAGTATGATAACGCATTCATAATATATATATATATATATATATATATATATATATATATATATATATATATATATATACACACATACACACACACACACACATATATATATATATATAGTGTTATGTGTGTGTGTGTGTGTGTGTAACAGTGAGTGCACAGATTCTACACTCTGATCCTTTTGTTTACTTTAGAAGACACTCGGTGGTGTTGTCTTCCAGGAGCCACCTATACAAATATTACGTAGTGACAGTGATCAGTCATGCAAACTCCTTTTCAAACTATTACCCTTTTCTGTGCAACAGTACTTGTTTTATCATTGGCCCCAACAATTTTGAAAAGCTTGAAAAATTCTTCGAATTTTTCTTCCAAATCAAAGCCAGAAAAATTATTTTATGATGAAACATCAAGTGTTGCTGAATGGTGGTCTAATACTTATATCCCCAGGTACAAATTTGGAAGAAAGTGTAGAATTTTGAACAAGGAAATGCTTCTGCAGTATTCTGATCTAGGAGTACTATCTAAGGAAAGGATATGTCCCTAATTGCACAGCTCAGGACTTAATCAGTTTCCTGCTAAGCGGATTTGGGAACGTGTCCTATGAAATGTTCTTCAAGCTTTTCGCTCGTACGGAGAATTGAACCCCTGACTGTCTTTCTATGGATTCGACGTGCCAACTGTTATGACATCTTTAGAAACGAAAGGGAAATCAGCGCGAAGGGATTGTCAATGGTCAAAAATTTGTGCAAGCAATACTGATTATTGTATCCATGCATTTCAAATATCATCATTAAAATATAAAAATAATCTTCCTCTGATACTGAAAACATTATGCTCAGGTCTGTTACTTATGTTAAAATGGTTCCGTAAACAAATTACGCCTTCTGTATTTTCCTCATTCTATTTTGTGTAACTATCGTTGTGTGTGTGTATGTATGTTCTTTGCGTATTTTCATCGTTTGCGCATGTGCATAAACCGGGCCAAAATTCAGCCAATGAAAGAAGCACAGCGTATGACGTCAGCACAACGAGCAGCATCAGCAGCAGCAGTTCTTGACTTCACAGCTAATAAGAGAAAAACGTCTCAATGACGTCGATCGCACCCGCATTCTTACAGACGATTCAGAACGAGGATTGCTAAGTCCATTCTGTCTTCTCTTCTTCTTCGTGGCACTCTCCATCTTTCTTTCCATTTGTTGTTGCTCCTCTTTTCCCCAAGTACGTCACTGGGTTTTTATTGAAAGGCAGGGGGGGGTACCTATTCTTGCTTGACATCCTTCACTTTCTCCTTCTCCTCTCCTCTCTCACTCTCTTTCTGATTATCTCTGTTGACACACTCACACACGCACACTCCCAGAACCGGGTTATGGAGAAACAGCTGATGAATTCCATTATATAGAATAATATTACAGATAAAAATAATGATATAACTAATGTACTCGCACCAAGATCCTAAAATTAATCAAAATATGGTCATGGGACAACCTGAAATAACACTGATCGGATTCAAGGTGACTTGCATGGCAACGTAGTCGAGGATACTTTGGGACTAAATAAATATTAACTAATTAAAGTTCCTTTCCAGCTGTAAAAAAATTTGAAAGTTTACACACACATCCACACATATTTAATATCACCTCTCTTTATATATTTTTAAATAGATATCCTCTACATATATATGTATACACACACACACACACACACACATATATATATATATATATATATATGTATATATATATATATATATACACACACACACACACACACATATATATATATATATATATGTTGAGGATATCTATTTAGAAATGTATAAAGAGAGGCGATATTAAATATGTGTGTGTGTGTGTGTATATATATATGTAGAGGATATCTATTCAAAAATGTATAAAGAGAGGCGATATTAAATATGAAATATAAACACTCGATGTTTTACACGGGATAAAAAGATGTAAATGGCTATGACTATCTATCTATCCGTGTTTGTATATATATATACATACACACACACACACACACACACACACACACACATATATATATATATATATATATATATATATATATATATATATATATATGTATGTATGCATGTATTTATAAATATATAAATATACACACACATATACATATCATATTCGCATATTTACCAGTCACGATCATTTTCCAGTCATATTTCCTTGTAAGGTTTTCATTTGAGGACATATTAATTTAGTATTTACAGATTTCGTTTTCATCATTCTTCTTTTTTCCTCCTCCTCCTCCTTTTTCTTCTTCTTCTTCTTCTTCTTTGTCCTTTTGATTTCAGTTTTTTCCATTCTTCAGTTCTTTCTTTCTTCATTTTCCTCCCTTTCTTTCTTCTTTTCTTCTTTTTTTACTCTTACTCTCCAATTTTCACCCCTTGTTTCTTCCCTATTCGTACATATCTTCAATATCTCCTTTTCCCTCTCCCTTCTTTTCCCCCTCCCCGTTTCTACTTTCCTGTAAATTTCTCCACTTTTTCTAACCCCCTTGCAACTATTTCCTTTTTTCCTTCTCCTTCTCCCCCCTCCCCCTCCCTTTTTATGTCTTTTCCATCTCTTTCTATCCTCCATCGTCTTTTGCTCTGTTTTCCCGCCTCCCTTTGTTGTGAAAAGGGGAGTTTTTGGATATGCAACGTGCACAGAAGTGAGAATGATGCATCCTTTCGATAGTCACCTATGGAGCCAAAACATGGATCCAACCGAAACCGGGATAGAAACATGCTCGACACCTCATGAAAAGATCACAAGATAGCACAATACGGTAGAGAACAACAGGGATCAGATATAATAGAGACCATTAGAAAACCTAAATGGCAACGGACTGGCCATGTTACAAGAATGTCAGATAACCGCTGGACAACACGACTCACAACAAGAATATCTGGGGATGATACGCAAAACTTTGACTGACAGAAAAAAGATAGTATGACGAAATAGACAGGTTCAGGACATATCAGCTATTTGGATCTGGTGAATATGGGGAAGGTCTAGCAACTTGCAGTTTTCTTTCTCTTTCCCACTCCTTCAGTTTAGTTCATACCCAGTCAGCCGGGTATATTCAAAAGTAACATCTTCCTCTTGTCCCCTCTCTCATTACAATGCCTTACAAACGTGACATTATAGGGAGGTTGCGGTTATACACTTCAATTATAGTGATTTGATTATTATGTATGATTTTCTTGAACTCACCATCTGACCTCTGCAGTGATGGCTGTTTAATTCTCCAATGAAAAAGAATCCATTTCCATTCAATTAGTGTATTTCTTCGTTACATATTGCTAATTAATGACATAGATTCGATCAGTGTTACTGTTCAGTCGGGGGAAGGGAGGCAGGATGGTAGGCTGCGGTGTATTCGATCGCCACCGATCGTAAGCACTCTGGCGCTCATGTGTCTGAGGGTCGATTTTACTTGCAAACACACGTATGGACAGAGATATTCGCTGGCATATATATATATATATATATATATATCGAAAGAACATACAAATATCCGTCGAAAGAGTATATATATATATATATATATATATATATATATATATATATATATATATATATACTCTTTCGACGGATATTTGTATGTTCTTTCGATATATATATATATATATATATATATATATATATATAAATATATGTATCAGTCGAATCAGGATATATATATATATGTATATATATATATATATATATATATATATATATATATATATATATATATATATATATATATATATAAGAGGAGTATATAAGTATCTGTCAAAAAAGGATATATACATATATATCAGTCGAAAAAGTTTACATATGTATGTATCAGTCAAAAAGTATATATATATGTAAATATATATATATAAAATATTCGAAAAACTATATATATATATATATATATATGTATATATATGTGTGTGTGTATATCAGTGTAAAATGTATACATTTACATATCTGTTGGGAAAGTATATATGTATATAACAGTCGAAAAAAAGTATACATATATATATCTAAAAAAAAAAAACAATTGAGGATTTATTTTTATCAAAAAATTATTCAAAAAGTTTTCTTCAACTTGATCATGGTTCCTTTATGCATCCACTATTTACGGCAATATATATATATATATATATATTTGTATTGTCCAGACCAGTAAGATTTTTGTTCCATCTGGTGTCTTTTCTCCTGGCTGTATGCCTCAACAGGTCCATTTTTGTTGCATAATTACCGTTACGACATCCGTCAACCCTGTTCTCTTCCCTTGTTAATCTTTTCACGATTGCTAAAAGCTTTTCCTAAAATTCTTCCTTCTATTGACTTTTGTGTGATTCTGAGTTTCTTTTGGGTGGGCCTTTCTAATTGACGACTGCACCCCATTGCTTGTACTATCCATAGATTATATACTTCACGTTTAAAACTTACTGGTAATTTGCTGTTCAGCCAGTCGCTATTCATACCAAATGCTTGTCAGCCAATTGTTATGCAGCACGCCATTTCATTCCTGTGGTGTCTCTCTAGTTTTATTGTCAGACTTAAGTAAACGTATCCCTCAACTCATTTCAAGGTTTCATTGTCTACTTTTGTGCTCTTTCTGGGATAGTACCCGTCAAAATGTTGGGATTATTCAGGGATTGGAAAACCAAAAGATCAAAGTGTAAAATCTGTACCCTTGTTGTAGAGTGTTACACCCAATATATATATATATATATATATATATATATATATATATATATATAGAGAGAGAGAGAGAGAGAGAGAGAGAGAGAGAGATAATCAGCAGGAGACCATAGGCTGAGACGGGCGCAGAACAATCTTATTGCTGCATACGGCGTATGGTATTTTCCACCCCACGCCGTCAGCCATTCGGTTACCGACCAGGTTTGACGTTGCTTGACTTCGGTGATTTTACGAGAATCAGTGCTTGCAACATGATTTAGCCGTACTGACAAGAGTATAAGTCGCATGTGAAAGCACTAACGCTTCCCTAATCTATGATTGTTTACAAGCGATGTCATACACAGAGTCAGAATTACAGAGGGACAAAAGGAGCGATTGCCCCGGGGCCACCCTGTAGCCTTCAATCCCCGACTCTATATAGAATCCATTCCCAGTCATGCAGTAAATGTCGATGCCTCTAGCATGATAAACGTCAATTATTTACAACTGCTTCGTTCAAACGAGTTGGCTGATTCATTTCTAATGTTTCTGCAAGTTCACGTGTTGTCAGTACTGCATTATACTTCAAAGATTCTCCAACTCATCAGGCTCTATCTTCTTCGTTTTCCCCGGGCGTTATTTTGAACCATTGAGATCTAAATATCCTTTTTAAACTCTTGCAAACCATTCACAATACGTGCTTGCACCTACTGCATAATTACCGTTAGCGCCAGATGTTTACATCTAATGTCCGCTGCTCTCTTCAAAGAATAAACATGGAGAGTAAACGCTGTCAAATGCACGAGCTCGTTTTCTCATGATTTCACAGGAATAAAAAACCAAAACAAAAGAAAAAAACTAAGACATACTACTCTGCACCACGCTGAGAAAGCATTAAGTATCAAGGAACTGGGCTTATCTCAAAGACAATCTCAAGATTTCCCTAGACTTGTGCTAATGATCGCTTTCGGAGTTTTAGCGTCAACCTAAAGTACGAATCCTGTTCGAACAGTATCCGGCTACTTTTAATATCTCGAGAACCGGTTGCGCATCTTTGATGTAACTTTGCAACCAATCAGAAGGAACTATACCGTGCATGAATGAATAGAAATTCTCCTATTGGGTTTGTCAGTTGGTAGTGAAACACCATTGAGTAATTCTCATTTTGAGCGTTTTACATCAAGGGAGAAAACATTTTCAAGATACATTATCGGATATAACTCTTGATTCAGCATCGAACAAATCACACATAAAAAAAATACAATAAATATGTAAAAATCAATGAAAATATGAAAAGAAAGAAAATTACACATCGAACGAATAACAAAAAAAAATAATAGAAATAGTGCTTTATGAATTTGAAATACTTTTAAAATAATTTTTTGAAATTGACATTTTGAATAATTATGATCTTTATTTCATCGGCAATTTTTCTGTTTTTGAAAAATATTGGATTTTGAATTCATGTTGAAATACGGTTAAAAAAGATAATTCCTGTAAGCCAAACCTCCGCGAACATTTTAAAAATATCATAAATGATATCCAATATCTAAAACCAGTTTTACTTTGTTTTCATGTTTTTTTTACTGCTTTTAAAAATCATCTTATATCTGAACCATCCATTACGTTTAATCGTCACAATAAAGTAACTTATTATAAGCTAATCATATTTTTTCGTGTTGTCCTCTCGGTGTGTCATTTTTTTTTTTCGTTTTCTCATCGCCATGTTTTGTTAGTTGTAGTTGTCTTTCTTGGGTCATCATGAAAGAGTTAACTCCCTTGAAACAGTTATTTCCTTACGACGCTCATCTTGACAATTACCCGCCATTGTGTGAGCCTGCGACTGTAGCATTCACGATGAACGAGCACCAGCTGCCCACGGCGTCCAGCTTTTCTCAAAGAGATCTCAGACCATTGACATGATTAAGGATGATACACCGGAGCCGCCAATGGCAACACCAGAAGAGGAATTTGCAGACTATTTCAGAAAGTTGAAGGGACTTGCGATCACAGTCGATGATTGATAGTATTTGTCATATCAATGGCGTTTTCCACTGAAAAATCTAGATGTTATCAATAAACTAGGCAAAATAAGGCCCCCTAAAAGAAGAAAAAATCATAGGGGCACGAGGGGAATATTGATACCAATTTTCAAGTCTGTTGATAGAACAGCAAGGCTAGGAGCGTTTGAATACACAAACACATGGACACAAAAACGCATATACATATTAGAAAAAAATAGAACCCTTTGTGTTCTGCTAATCTAACAAATAGGAAGGCCCAACCTGCCTTAAAAATCTATGTCTAAAAATCTGGCTTTTAGCTGGGTTCGAACACCGATCACTAGAGCTGATAGGAACTACGAAACTAATTCATTGCAGACTCTAATTAGAAACCGTCAATTCAGTTTCTAGGTCTGGCTGGCTGGATAGCTATATACGTATGTGTCATGTACAGGCAGCATCAATGGATATATTTACTCCACATGTCTTGTAAAAAAGTCTTTCTTTAAATTACCAACCCTCAAATTATAAGCTTTAGGTAGGGGGCTATTTTACAATGTAAGTTCGTGCACCATTAGCTTATGTCCAACAGTGTTCACGATGGTTTTCGTTTTTTTTTTCCGAATATTCGAAGGCGAGAGAAGTAACTTACTCACTGATCGCGAAATTTTGAATCTTTTGATTGAGCACCCGAACACGGCATGCTGGGAAAAACGTCGGTCTGGTGACGGTTTCTATTGAGTGACGATATAACCAGACCGGTTATGATATTTATGAAAGTTACCATAGACTGACGTAAGGCCACGTACCGGACAGCCAGAGAGAATCAAATCTCCACAGTAATTATTGATTAAGCACAACTTGGTTTTGACTCAAACCGTTAAGCATGGGACACCCAGTGAGGATTGTACTCATTACAGATGTAACGGTGTGTGAGATGAGCCTCAAATCCTTCACGCAAAGGTGAACAGCACGTATATGCTGTAATTCTATTTGTTTGGGCTGTTCATATCTTTAAACTTATCTAGGTAAGTAAGTACAAATAGATCAATACATCTTTATCTGATTATCGATCAATCATATTTATATATTATGTATTTCTTTCATCAAATACTTACGCGGCAAATATGACCTATTTTTTTAATTATTGAAATATACATAACTTATAGCAATCTATGATCTACAAATCTGATGTGTGATGCAATCGTGTTTCTGATATTTTAATATCCAACATGGGAAAAACAAAGAAAAAGTAAAAACATAGATAAGCAAAAAAATATAAATGAGATTAGATCAATACAATCTTTCAAAAACGACGAGATCATAAGTGGACTTGGAAAAGCCCAAATAGTAAAACAAAAAACGAAATTGCGGAACTTTACAAACCAAGAAGAAAAAAAGGAAGAAAACACGAAAGGTTAGTAGAGGTTATCAGGGAAAATGAGAGTTTAAAACACGCCCGAGGAGCGTATCATACCGACAAGCAACAGATGCGTGCACTAAAGGACAGAAACGTCGAAATTATCAAATGTACGCAATAGCTGTCAGGAACAGCTGAAGTATACCATAAAAATATGTACGCTTCAAAAATACAAGTACCGCAAAGTGATAAGCTAAGAGATACTAGTGATATCCCAGACGTATCAGAAGGAGAAGTATTTTTACCACACAATATGAAACTCA
Source organism: Thysanoteuthis rhombus (assembly GCA_963457665.1). Lineage (NCBI taxonomy): Eukaryota > Metazoa > Mollusca > Cephalopoda > Oegopsida > Thysanoteuthidae > Thysanoteuthis > Thysanoteuthis major. Next base: position 8,018,408 of record OY735215.1, read on the forward strand.
CAAAATGTATAGGAAAAGATGGTATAACGATAGACTTTGTAAAAGATGCTGGACATATCTTTCAAAGGAATAAGTACAATCTTTTACTCTGTGCGTGCAAGAAGAAGAATATTCAACTAATAGGAAAGTTATCAGACTACAATCCGCTCTTTTGTTTGGTCTTCGTAGATTATGAGGGTGCATTTCACTCGGTAGAAAATGCTGCAGTTTTCGACTCAATGCGAAAATGAGGTGTTAACGAGAATTACATAAAGTCATTTAGAACGCATTCGAAAATGGCACTGCAATGATTAGATTACGTAAAGATAGGAAGGAGATAGAAAAAAAAAGGATATAACGTCATCCAAACTATTTACAGCGAGCTTTCAGAGCGTCCTTTGAAAAAACTGTGAGAAAATTGGGATATATAAACGGTGAATATCTGAAACACTTGAGACGTCATTTCCATGACGTTAGGTGCATCGGAAGAAATTACAAAACATGTTGTCTAATCTGAATAGGAAAAGTAAAAAGAAAATGTAGATGAAGAGAACAAAGACAAAAGTAATGTTCAGCGCAATCGTGGCCGCCACAGATAGGGGGTGGGAGAGGCCTTTATCCAGCAATAGGCTCATTATGGATGATGATGATGATGATGATGATGATGATGATATACACAATACGCTACTCAGGAGATAGAGAAATTTGGGTATCAAACGGTAGTACGTATATTGCTGCAACCCTATTTGAGCAGTTCTGTCCGTGAGATTGTCTGGAGGTGATTACTTCGAATATGGTTGCAGAAACAAGGTGTTAATGTAAGAATTTTTTCCTCATCCAAAACCGCAAACGTATAGGTTATATATATATATATATATATATATATATATATATATATATATATATATATATATATATATATGTATATCACAACATTAATGCATTCAGACGGAGTGTTCATACATGTTAAACAAACCGACCAATTGAGGAAATATAATAAAATCAATTATATATATATATATATATATATATATATATATATATATATATATATATTAAGAAATATATGATCCGACAGAATAGTCATAAATTGCGTTATATTACTTAAAAACTCTTTTTTGAGATGATCTCCTGTCGTTACACGGTTAATGGATCACACAAACCAGACAATGTAAATAGAATAAACAATTGAAGAGAATGTGGTCACTGCATTTTCTTCTATTGTTTATTTTATTTACGTAGTTTAGTTCCAATGATACATGACTCGTGTAACGACGGGCGATACTCTCAAATGAGAATTTCTACGTAATATAATGCAATCTATAATCATATATATATATATATATATATATATATATATATATATATATATATATATATATATATATATATCACCTGCACATAAACATTGCCAGAGCTAACTATTACGCCGAACTCAGTTGCCTCAGTCGAGACTTCAGAAGGGCGCTGTATTGACCTTTCAAAAGAAAATCTTGAGGAAGATTAAGCGAATGGGTGTGTAAATTCCCGCTTCGAGTGCATTAAACCAAGTTTGAATTTTTCACCGGCCTTGCTCATCATCATCAGCATGAGCAACCTTTTAACATCCATCGTCGGATATAGATCTTCTCCCAAATTTGCCAAATTTGTCTATTGTGGGCGTCGCGGCTTCAGTGTTTCTTAAAACTGTGTAAATCGCCACACATTCATTTCTGCCGGTCGCAATTCTGAATATGATTTCTGAGAAGCCATGATTTATGTCCAGCGTTTGCCTGACATCCTTGCAATACGGCGAGTCTATTGTCATTTAATTTTTCTAATGGACTCCAAGATATCTCTGACTCCTATAATTTTTTTTTCTAAAATGGACTGTGCGGTGTTGTGATTAATCCTTGTGTTTTTGAGTACGATCCCTTTTATGCCAACTCTTTTGGATAGGTTGCACGTTACAGCTCCAAAGGTAACCGTTGGGAGGACGCATTCGCTGTAGACTTTTCTTTTCTTTTCAAAACTTATGCTTTTCTTTTTTATTGAATTTTGTGCTGGCTCTGCCAAATGTCGACAAACCTAGGGTTATTCTTCATTTGATTCCTTCTTTCGATGATTTCATAGAGATTCAATATCCAAAGTTTCTTTGTGGTCTACGCTTTAAGTTTTTTTTAATAACCAGTTCATCATCTTCAAAATTGATAGAATTATACCAAATATATATGATCAGAATATTTTGATAGGATGTTCAAAATGACAAAATACTCTGCATTTTTCGACTTACACGGAGTAAATTCAAAGAGGAAATCGAAAATGTGACCTGGACATTAGTATTGACTCCCTCAATTTATATCAGTTTGTACACCCTTTTTGGCAACAATAACTGCTCCATAACGTTTCTTGTAGCCATCTATAAGCTCATTGCACTCGTAAGCTGGTAGTTTCTCCCACTCTTTATTTTCTATTTGTTCAAGCTCTTGAATGTTTGCAGCATTCCTGTGGTGAATGGTATACATCGGAAACGCAGTTCCATGGTTCATTTTTTTCTCTTACAGTCATCCTTATGTG
>OY735215.1:8025942-8155942 GCA_963457665.1 Thysanoteuthis rhombus
TTCTTTTAAGTGACTAATCAGACCTGTTTAGTGAGATTTCAAAAACTATATGCTTTAGATTTTTCTGGGTTCAGGGTACTTCGGATATTTTACGCCCCAGGGCCCCCGATGCCCCTAGCTGTTGCAGGGTTTGGGGATGAGGAAATAGAGGGAGAGGTACAGGGAGAGATAGATGGATTGGTTTACTAATGTTAGATAAAGGAATAGAAATGGATGTGAGAAGATATAAAGTTTAGCTTCCAAAAAATGGAAGACCCCTCGAACACGAAAGTTAGTATTCTAAATAATCACTTTCACTCGGGCTTGAACATGCCCAATATACGAAATACTGAACAGAGGACTGCATAGGATAAATAGATTGATATTTCATATTTTTTCTTTACCTGAATGGAGTTCAATATATATATATATATATATATATATATATAAATATATATATATGTATATATATATATATATACACGATATAAAGCAACACTAATACATAGGTATATGAATAAATTTATTTTATTTTTTCTCGCAACAACACTTTTGCTATTTATAGCATCGTCAGCATCTTAAAATCATTTGTAAATTTTCTTCGTTTTCAATGTATCCTGTATTATAATCATGGGGAAGTTGGTAATGTGGAAACTAATTTTTCTTTTAAAATGAATTTTAATTTCCCTGATATGTTTTTGCTTTTGATGAAAAAAATTCTTCATGAACAAAACATGTCATTAAAATTAAAGTCATCGTCTCTTCTTTATATATATATATATATATATATATATATATATATATATATATATATATATATATATATGTGTGTGTGTGTGTGTGTATATATATATATATATATATATATATATATATATATATATATATATATCAGGAAACAAGTGAGTATATATAACAAAGGCTTAAAAAGTAGCACTCAGCAGTAGCAAACCATGATCAACACTTATAGAATTGTGCCCCAAAAGCACACAATCTACCAAAAATCCACAAACCAAACATCCCGGGCATAGGAACCCACTTCCAGTGCCCGAATATTCAGTTCCACAGGCAAGATTTTCAATCCTCTCCTAGGTACCATCAGCCCTTCACGTACCTCAAAAGCCTCAGGTTACATCAGGTGTGTGCGTGTGTGTATATACGGATGTGCATGTATGTGTATGTATATATGTATATGTGTGGATGGTTTGGTATGTGAATATATATGATATGTACATTGCATAGCTTAGTCTTGTAAAAGACCATGCTTGTGGGACACCCGGCAAGGATCGAACTCGTTGCAGTGGGGAATTAGTCTGAGGAAGGAGCTTGGTAACCATGGTACCATAGTAGGCGCCTATCATTCTCTTTCTCTTATTGTTCACTCATCGCAAAGATGGATTGATAGAAAGATAGATGAACGCAAAAAAGAGAAATATGATCAGATTGAGATAAACATTGATATAAAGAGACTGATACATTGATAGATATATGGATAGATCGATAGGTAGAGGGATATAGAAAGATAGATATGGATGCACTGTGATACATTCATGTAGATAGATAGATAAATTGCTTTGGTGAGAGGGAGAAAAAGAATAGCATGTAATATATATATATATATATATATATATATATGTGTGTATGTATATGTATACAAACGTCAAAGGCAAAATACACATTTGATAGTGTAGGTAAGAATAGACGTAAACATTCATATATAAGTAATACCCTCTCTTTCTGCACTGGATCTACAGGTCCAGTCTATAGAGTATACACACAGCAGAATTCACATGACCACACACAAGCACGAGCCATTGCACAGAATAATTAGCGACAAAAGCCTACCTTTCACTCATGGTAGAGCAATTGCACACACGTGTGCACACCTGCACTGATGCATATACATGCAAAAACACACTTGCACACAGAACAAAAATAAATACAAAAAACACACATAAGCAAGAGAAACACTGATACATACGAAAAGACACATGCGCACACAAAGACTCAAAACATACATCCATACAAAACACAAATAAACGTGAAAGCACACATACACACAAAAACTAGAACACATGCATACACACAAAAACATACATGAGCACTAATACACACACATACACACAAACATACACACTGAAATACACGTACATACAGAAGCATACATAAACGTACAAACACACAGATGCATAATTGCAAAAGCACACATACACACTAAAACACACATAAATGAAAATACACACATGTACATTGGAACTCACACGTACACACAAATACAAACCTGGAAGCAAACCTATACATAAACAAAACACATACATAATTGCAAACACACGCATATACACAAGCCACACGAATACGCACATACACACGTATACAGAAACACATACACACGTACACAAACACACACACACACACACACACCTCCCACCTGCACACAAATACGCCAGAACACACGTACGTACAACTCAGCAGTCAACTGGGGTCGCGCGCGTCTCTGACGTCAGCAGACTTGGAGATCAATAGAGAATCTAATCATGCAATGCATTCTGGGATAGCTTCTTTCCCGTCACTTATTTCCCCTCTCAACTTCGACGATGCCGTCATTGCAACTGCTACCACCATGGTCCAAGAACAACATCATTTATTCTTCTATCTTTCTCCATGATTCCAGACTTCTTTTATTTTCTTTCGATTTTGTTTCTCTCTTTTTCTTCGTAATACCCCCCCCCTTTGCTTCTCCCGTTCATTCTTTCTGCCTCCGTATCTCTATGTCTCTGTCTCTCTATGTCTCTGCCTCTCTCCCTCTCTTTCTCTCCGTCTCACTCTGTCTTTTCTGCTCCATAATCATTTTCTCCCCCACAATCTCCCTCTTTCTTCTTTTTCTATTTTTCTATCTCTCTCTCTTTCCCCCTCTCTATCTCTGTCCTTGTTTTTCGGCCTCATGACTTTCTTTCTCCCCCGTTCCTTAATCCTTCTTTCTTCATGAGATTTCCATCTGCTTTTTTTCCTCTTTCTCTCTCTTCCCCGCTCTCTCTGGTCTACCTTAATCTTAGTAAGCGCTCCCTTCGTCCTCGTCCTTTCATTCAATCTTTACTTTCATTCTCTATATGGTCCCCCCTCCTCCCTGCTCTGTCATTCTGCCTCCATTGTCTTTCTCTTTCTCTCCCTCCACCTTTATCAAAAGGTCCGTTCCTGTCCATATCTTCCACCTCTACCCTCACTCTCTTTTCCTCCTTCCATTCTCTCCTTTGCACTCTCTCACTCCTTTGCCCCTTCTCTCTCTTCCCCTCTTCTCCGCTCTGCGGAATTATTTTTCCTCACTTCTTTAGACTGTTATACACGTCTTTGTACTCTCTCTCTCTTTACGTATATTCACACTCATACACTCACGCTTACACATACACACACACATTCTCTTGCAAGTGAACACATACAGACACACATACATACACACACACATGTCCAGGAATAGTGTAACTTTTTTCCGTTTGTTTCTCTGTCCATAGCAATGGACTCTTCCACCCAAGGGTAACAATTTCGTTCATAATGAGCTTCCAAGTCTTGAATTGAGTAAGAAAATGCAAAGAATTCACCAGAACTCAATAGCAAAAGTTGAAATACATTTCATATATATATATATATATATATATATATATATATATATATATATATATATATTGTATCCCGCTGGATGCATGAAAATGTAAATACTAACCTTTGCACTGATAGATCGGTTGGGTGAAAACCACTTCTCTATTGAAAATTGATAAATTGTGATGAAGATGTCTAAATAAAGATTTGCAACATCATATAAGTTGCATACAATTTCTGTTAGGGAGTTAATTCTCACCTATCCAGTATATATATATATATATATATATATATATATATATATATATATATATATATATATATATATATATATATATATATATATATATATATATCTAGTATATATATACCTATCTAGTATATATATATATATATTCATAAATCATCATCTTATAGACATTCAAATAAATTTTCGTGCGTTTTTTTCCTCTCCTTGTTGTTGTTGTTGTTGCTGCTGTTGTTGTTCTTCTTTTTGTTCTTCTTCCTCTTCTTCTTCACCTTTTCACCCCCCCCCCATATTCCAGTTGTTGGACCTTACCTCAACGCTCTCCCTTCAAAACTTGAATTATTAGTTTGAAATGGATCCGACAAAAGAAAGAATGTTTATATAAATTTGGTCCATCATAATATTATGTAAACACCTCTTAAAAGATTACTCAAAATAGAGAAATTCTCAGTTTTTCCCTCTATTTGCCCCCATCCCCTTTTGGGGGAAATGCGCCCACCACATGGTCAAAAACTACTGAACTAGTAAGTGTCCTCCATGTAATCCTTTTCCCTCCTTATTGCATCTCTTTTTTCCTTCTTCCTCCTTTTTTTACAATCTTTTTCTTCTTCTTTTCCTTCTCTTTCCCTTCCGGTTTCTTCATCTTCTTTTCTTCTTCTTCTACCTCCATCGTTCTAGCTCTTTATTCTGTCTTCCTTGACTGCTTTAGTTGTTTGTCTAAACGAAATAACCCAAAGTTCTCGGTACTCATGTTGATATCATTGGTGCTATGCCTCTTAACTAGCTGCTGCTGCTTCTGCTGCTGCTGTTGCTGCACTGGGCAGAATAGAGATGAAAAGAGAAGACGACAAGAAACAAGCCAGAGAAGGGGGATGAGGAGGGAGGGAGAGAGAAAGAAGTGAAGAATAACGAAGAAACAAGGATAGATGAATGGAATCAGCAAGTTGCCTAAAAGAAAAGGTTGAAGAAGAAGAAGAAGAAGAAGAAGAAGAAGAAGAAGAAGAAGAGCTGAATGTCAAAAAGACAACGAAGAAAGAAACAAAAGAAGGATATAAAGGAGACGAAGAAGGGAAAATAAAACATGGCAAGGACAAATTTTCTTTATAAAAAGGTGTTTAGTGGAGTCATCACGCACAACTTGAAAAGTTATGGACCAAATGGTGTCTCCGGTAATATTGACACTTCGACGACCATTGAGTGAAAAGGGAAGATTACCATGCCCTCTCGTTGCTGTTTAGTCGGGTTGGTGATCATTGGTCCAGCAATTCAATAGAAAACCATGAAAATTACATTGCAAAATGGATCCCCACCCTGCTAAGAATCTAGCTCACTGATATCTCATTAGCTTTCTTTTGGCAGAAGTTTCAAGTCGCTAATAAAGATTGAACTCACTGAATTATCAATGGGTTTAGAAAGTGGCTAGTAACATGTTAACCCACGTCTAGTGTTGCAGTTTGTGAAACGAGATGGCTAACCATTGTATCGTTATAGGCAATTGACAGTTATTAACGGAGTATAAATTGAATCTGACACAAGAACTCAATAGTGGGGAGCTCAATTGTGGGGCGCTCAGTCGTGGAGTGCAATGGTAGTACACAAATAATATCCTATTTATTTGAGTAATTTAATTATTCTTTTAGCAGAATTGCCAAAACCTTGTAATAAAAACAATAGAAATGAAGATGATAGTCATAAAGAGCATCAGATTGATATGCCATGTTGGGAGTGATGAATCAAAAATTCAAAAAAAAGAGGTGATCAACGAATAAGATACTTTTCGGAGATCAGTTATCGCAAGAAAAGATCAAATTTTTAAAAATACAAGCGTGAATTCTGCCGGGCATAAACTAAGGGACCAATTTAGTGAAAGCTTACATTGGAAATTGAGCACCCCACTAAAAATCTCATTAGGAGGATTTCCGAAAAAAAAATCTTTTCAAGACATAGTAAAAATAAAGTATGCGTGGTACATACATACATAGCCAGCCAGTTAGACCAACTTAAAAACTGACAAAACCTATGTTGACAGGTTTGGTTGACGGTTTCTAAAAAGTGAGGAACAAGAGAGGGAATGGAAACAACGTTCCCTTTATTTTTTAGAGGTCATTGTACGTAAACTTGAGCGAATCTTTTTAGTGACAAAATTATGTGTGCGTTTTGGAATTCGACTGAATGAACCAATATGTTAAAAACAAAAAAACAAAAAACAAAAAACAAACAAATGACTAAAACTCAGCAAACTCTATACGGTGTTTGAAACTTTTTGTAAGCACAATAATTTAAAGTTTGTGTGGTCATAGCAAAATGTGTGTACGCGCATTCGAGGGCCAATTAATGGAAGTAAAGAATAAGATTACCTAGTCACAGGAAAAATCTTACGTGAGGACACTATTTGAGGAGAAAACTCGTCACAAAACTAATGGCCCTTAAATAAAACCTCAGATTTGCCGAGGACCTCGTGTGGTTTTTTTTTCTTGAGACCCTTCTTGATCTCCAAATAATGCTACGAACTTCAGTAAAACAAATGTCCTGAACAACAAACATTTTGAGCATAAGGACACAGGAACAAAATCAAAAATGCAGAACCAAAGGAAGGAGACCGCTACATCTACCAAGAACGACTAATCGATTAAAGCTCAAAATAATAAATTAGAAGAGGAATCATTAGTGAATTAGTCAAGTTTTCGGCAAAGCAAGAACAAGAACACCGCATTATCCATAAAAAAAGGTATACAACCAATGATTATCATGACTCTGGACGTGGATCCCAAGAGATCATACAAGAAACCGTTGCGTATAAATGTTGAGAATTTGTTACGAACAGATGTGTGTGGAATATCCATTGAGAATCGAACTCATAATTCTGGCAGTGGTCTGAGAATTGTTTATCTCTTTCACTACAGCAGCCGCTTTTCTGTCTACGGTTATTGCTTTGTGAGGTGAACGTAATCTCAGTCTACATAATTAACGAAAAATCAATCAAATTAGACTTCAATCAATTTATGGATTACATTGATTTGTTGGTGTCAATAACTGTTTATTTATTTGTATCTGTGTTCAATTCTGATTTTATATATAGAGAGGCAATTGCTTCAACAGAACGTTGCTCTCACCATTGAACTGAACAGCTGTCAGGAATGCAAAGGACAAAATAACCATCTCAACCCCAAATTCTCGTTATGCTTATTCAAGGCATATATTTGCTCGATTTGTTTTTCCAATGAAACAATTATGTTATTAAGAAATGGATGTATATAATTGGACGGATTGATTGTGAATTGCGTTATATCATTTAAAATGATCAACTATTTTTACTCGGTGAATGTACAATTTGGCCTAGACAACGTAAAGAGAATAAACAATCTAAGAAAATTGGGCTGCTGCTGAAATCGACCCTGCGACCGGAAGGGTAGCCGCTTCAACGTAGCGTTGCTCTTACCATTGAGCTGAACAGCTGCCAGCAATGCAAAGTTCACATTCTTGCCATGCTTATTTAAGGTCTATATGTGATCTATTTTTTTTAAAGCGATATTTATATCATATATATATATATATATATATATATATATATATATATATATATATATATATATATATATATATATATATTATATATTAGCAGGGATGCCCGCCACTGCCCGAGGAGAATAACTTCAAATGTGACAACATAGTGAAAAATATGTACTTTAACATATTTTTTGGTACACAACGAGACGAAGTGAAAAAAAAAAGCATTTCTGACGTTGGGACCTCATCCTTTAATTACGATCAGTATTTTCAAAGACTGTCGTTGAATCATAGCCTGAGTCAAATTTCGATTAAAAAGTTAACTATCCGTTTAACCACTAAAACTGGAAAACTATAAATGATTGTCCTTTTTTGTTTTTATTCAGAAGAAATGTGTGATGCTTTCAATAAATAAGACATGTTACGTTTTGAAGAAAGCAATTTTTTTTAATTTGTTGTAGTATACCCATTCTACAATGCTGACCTGAACCATTATCTTACCTCATTTTTACGGAAGTACGTCTTGGACATATTTATGTTACTGCCGATGTGAAATAAACTATTTCAAGAATTTTCACTTTTACTTATATCCTGTAATATTGTTGCGTTTCAAAAAAATGATTTCGGACGGTCGGTCGATGGACGGGAAGCAAGTTTCCACATCAGCATCATAGTTACATACTAAATTTTATCCCCAAACCATAATTATTTCTCTTAAAAACTGTGCTTTATCCAAAATTAACAGAGGTTTTATTGATTGGGAGCACAAAAAAATCTCCGGGAAACAAATTTTTAATACGTTTTTTGATTTTACTGCTACGATAAATCATAACTTAAAATTAAAAAATGTAAGACGAAGATGAATAATAGTCAAAAATAAATATCAAAGGTTCAAAGCAGGATTTCAAAAAGTTTTTTTTTCATTTGCAACGGATTAGAGATATAATTTTGCACCGTTTCACTCACCTTTATTAATCTTTAGTTGTAATCTTACTGAAACTGAATATAGAGACATATTAACCTCATCTCCCGAAAATAATACAAAATATCAATTACAGTATTTATTACTGGTTCTCATAAAAAATACTAATATATAACTAAACGAAATTCAGTTAAAAAAATATTGAATAATATTGAGTTATTTTATAATAATCACCAATAGAAATAAATATCCGTATAAAGATTTGAATGAAACTTTGGTCAATATTTCTCCTTACGCAGCTCCGGGAAGGGTCTCAACCCCTAGTTTGAGAAGTGCTGGTTAACCTTACTTGCTTTTGTAGGAGTTCGAAGAGAAAAGTGCGCTTTTCGAGCTCCTGCTTCGCCCAAGGTGTCGTTTGCTCAGATGGTAAGAGTAAGTCCATGAATATGTTACTTCTTGATGGACACAGATTTGAGCCATGTGTGATGAACATTTATTAATTCCTTTACATCATCTGAGGCGGCTCGATTTGCTTCTGTGTTACTTCGGTGCCGAGCAAAATATAGCCTTCACAAATGTCTTTACAACTATCATACACACACACACAAATACACACACACATAATCACACACACACACACATATAGATATATATATATACATAGCCTTATTTGAAAATCTATTTTCAGTGAAACAGAATGAACATTGTGTAATGGACCATTGAAAAACTCTTTACTCGTTATATGTATATATATATATACACATATATATATATATATATATATATATATATATATATATATATATATATCATGAATTGCTAATAAATGTTCACAGAAGTTCATGAGCATTCTCAAAGAGAGACTTAACTTAATTGAAACTGATGATTTAAATTTACTGGTGCCGTAATTTTGTTAGATGTGTTAAATGTCTCTTAGGGCTCTTGAAATATTGATTAACTTGACTGCTGAACAAATGGTTCAATCTTTTCAAATTGACTGATTATTCAGGTTGGGTTTCAGTGCCACGGAGTTAGTTGACCACTTTCCATCAAACCTACTGTATTCAGCTCTTTCAATTTACGCCACACTGAACAGGGCACTAAGATGGCATTAGATTACGTCTGTAAACCAAGGTGGAAAGAGGTATAAGTATTTGGTTGCATCTGTCTGTTGGTCTCCACAACTCCAAAAGTTTTCTCTGACATTCTGCAGAGGCGTTAACAATGGGGCAAAGAAAATTTGTTCGAAATTTGGAACGGAATACTTTTCGATTTAGAGGCATTTTTCCATTTTTTCTCCACATATTTATATATACATTCGTGACAATGCACACAATATCAGCAAAAGTTTTCAGTGAAATTTTGTCAAAGAACCGCCAAAAGGCTATTGAAGGAATGATTCAATAATAGAAAGAATCAATACACGATTACTAAACTTTTGGAAAATAACCTTTTCGACTTTTTGGGGTTCTCATTTGACGGGTTTGTCAATAGAATCTAGATTTTCCAGAATGTAGATGTTTTAAACGTTTTTTTCCCGTTATCTGTTATGTTTCCTGTGGAAAAACGCCAGTGATGTCACGAACAAAATTAATTTTGTCCATATCTATTCCACGATAATTTTTTTTTCTACATGACTTCTAATTTTGACGCAACGGCTGTTCCATTCCTGACTATGATTGCGAGTATTGATATCATTCGAAATAATAGCGATCTCCCATTGCCAGTGGACTAAACTGTGAATGTGTCAACTTGGTATTGACACATCTACTGCCTGTGCGCTAAACGCCTGCTGATAGAATCGTGACAGTGGCAGATCGGAGCCTACTTACTACTGGGAGTTAAATAACAACCAATGCCAGCATCAGCACTGTTATAGTTACTGCTTCAACAACTCGATGAAGTTTTTAACAGCGATGTAAAGTCGACAGTTCTAAGAAGAGGGATAATTTCATGTTAAGACCACATTTGAGTAGGTTAACGGCGTTTGTAAGTGACCATAAAACAAACTGGTAAAAAATGGTTGATGAAGGTTCGTAACAAAGAATGGAGTTGTTATCTCAATAAGAAATCGGGTTATAAGAGAAATGTCATATTATTCCTATGAAAAAAAATAAATTACCGGAGTAAAAAACATAATACAAGGAGGGAAAACAGACAATCTTTAGAACTCTATATTCTTTCCATTTTGTTGCATTCTTTTAAATTGAATAAAAAATACTATGATACACATACGTACACACACACACACACACACACACACACACACATATATATATATATATATATATATATATATATATATATATATATATATATATATATAATCATAGATAAAATTACAAATTACATGTACGGCATTATCTATATAGTAAAACATAACTGGAAGTGAGGTGATGTTTAATTAACCTTGCTGGGGTGCCATGTTTATAAAACTGTTTTGTTCTTAAAATCACTGAAACAGTTACCTGGTAAACAACTGATGATCCTAAAAATATGAAATTTATACATTGTTAACTAATGATAAAGTATGTGTAAAACGACAAAAAACAAAACAAAACAAAAAAAAACGAAGAAAATTACATGAGTTGCATTGACAGATATTGGGAAATAAGTGACTGATGAGACACAATTTTCTCTTCTCAAATTCAGTGTTTAAGGCTGTAAAGCTTTCTGGACTATATATATATATATATATATATATATATATATATATATATATATATATATATATATATATGTGTGTGTATATGTGTGTGTTTGTGTATGTGTATATTGCAGACACAATTGTTTCCAAATGCTGCCAAAAATTGTACATATTGCATGTTTGAGCAGAGTCAGTTTTATCTTATTTTACTATAGGAAAATGACATACATAACATCGGGAGGAGTCATTCACAACGGAACTTCTCGGGCAATCTAATCTCTAATTCTTATCCCTGATGTTAATGATGTCTTTCGGCCAAATCACTCTGCAGCCTTTCTGAGGTGTAAAATTTGATATCTGTAAGGGACTAAGTCTGTTCTTATCCAGTGGTGCAATAAAAATGAAAATAAAATGAAATAACAAAAACAGTATAGCATATCATGGACAGGGAAGAAGAGATGGATTCATGCTTTTGTCAAGGGCATTATCTCCATCTCTCTCTCTCTCTCTCTCTCTCTCTCATCCGGAGTGAAGATCTTCTACGGCTGTTTATGGGTTGACGTTGCCAATGTGCTGGCCTTGTTTACGGACATTGATTTATTTGCGTACAAGGGTGAATCAGTTATGTCTATGGCAAGGTAGCGTGTTTTTTAGGTGAATTTTGATCAAGTTTCAATGTATAATGCTAAATCCACGTGATTAACTTTCATTGCTCGGTCCAACGCATAGACAGGAAAATAAGAAATTATGTTGAAATACTAATATCTGTTTTGTGAAATTAATTATTTTTTTGTCAATTAGGCTATGGAATTATTGATATAACCATGTAAGCAACATAAATCAATAGATGATTAATTGAAATCTTGACTTAAGAAATGAAAATATTTAAAACTATCAATTGCTCAAAATGTCTTAGTCGAAAATTTGGAAAAGGCAAAAAAAAAAAATTGAATATATTGAAAAAATATCTCGGTCAACTAGTTGCTTATGTTGTTTAGGAAACGTTTCGGCCGTTACATTCTGCAGCCTTCGTGATATGTAATATCCGTGAGGAAAAAAAAGAGTTTCTTCTGGTTTCTTTCTCAGGTAGTGTAAAGTACTGAATTCTAATGAGCCCCGAAAAGGAAACTGAGAATAAGGGAGGGACTTAACAAAGATTAACCACGGATAAGGAAGGACAACAGAAATAGATACTATGGATACAGGGCATCAAAAGAGAAACTGCAGATAAGAGGAACCGCTTGAAAGGGAATTAAGAATTATTCAGATCATATCTGAAAGATTAATTAATCAATTATAATGAACCCATCCTAGTGAACGTTGTTGACTTCCTCTTTTATATATTCCACGAGAATTGATAAAAGAAAAGGAATAAATGACGTCAATTGACAAAGGACAAAGTGACTTATAGAGATGTCAGAAACATCTGAAAGCAGTTTGCAACAGGAAATTTGAGCCTTACCTGCAATGCTTGTAAGAAAAGTTATCATATTTTTAATAATGCGTTCTGTATAGATAGTTCCATATTTTTTAAACAAGGCCATGTTCTCAGGTTTTTTTTAATTAAGTGCAACAAAGTTTGACGGTTCTAAGAATGCCAAAAAGTTTTCCGTCCAGACCAAAATTGAATAGGTTAACAACAATCATGAATTGGAAAGGAAGGAGAGAGGGGACGAAGCAAGAAGAAATTGTTTTCCCTTCCGTTTCCTCAGTTCATTGAACGATATGAAACGCTCAAACAAATATGCCACCAAAACTGTCTACATAAGTTTCTTCAGTTTTCAAGTTGGTCCGGTTGGCTGGTTACGTATATATATATATATATATATATATATATATATATATATATATATATATATATATATATATATATATATGTATGCATCACGTGTACAGGCCATACCAATGGATTTAGAGGGCCAAAAAAGCATTTACTCCTTTTTATGATTACAAGAACCTTTTTTTTTGGTTTTATGAAAATTCATCTTCAAAATATTTTTTAGTGGAGAGTTCAATTTGCAATGTAAATTCATGCTGGATTCATCATTTTTGTTAGTATTCAGAATTCACACTTTTTTAGTGATCACTGCCCAACAAAAAGCAAGTGAAGTAACTTATCTGTTGATCCCCCTCTTTCCAATTCTCTCATTGATCACCCTCAATACGGCATCCTGCCAAAACATGTTGAGCATGTTACAATTTCTATTGAGTAAATAACCAGACCTGTTTCTGTTTGAATTTTCACGAAAAGAAACGATTCTGACTTGTTCTTTTTTACAAATCAATTCTCGAATTAAAAAATATATGACGTGAGAAATAGTGTTCTTAATTCAAGAAGCTGGAGCAGATATCTCCAAGATTTCACATTGCAAGTATATATGCAACTTATGGGAAACACAAATAGAGACACACCTCTTGATACAAACAAAAATGTAGCAAGGCTCGAGGAATCCAGTCAGTATCTATTTTCATAGTCTTTCCTCTCAATCTCTTTGCATTATTCTTTTTTAATCAAATTCAAAACAGATTCGAAACATAGTTTTATTATAGAAACAAATGTTCTTAATGCTATCAAAAATTGTCTAAAAAACGTTGCAGATTTCAAACAGAGTCTGTTCTTTTTCTTGTTAAACAAAGAATTCTATGTTGTAACTCTGTTGAACAGAGAAGAGAAAAAATTGGTCATTAATATACCAACCTATAGAATCCATTTTTGGCAGTGCCGTGTACAGAGACTTAATGATTACGTCTTTCTTTGTTAGACCAGAATTTCCACAATATACAATAACGTTTTCTTTGTGTATGTAGAAAAACATTTTCCAAATTATATTAGCAGCCGTCAACCAAAACTGTCAACCGAAAATGTCGACATGAGTTTCCTCAGATTTGAGTTAGTCTGGTTGGCTGCCTAGCTATATACAGGCCACACCTATAGAGCTAGAGAGCTGAAAATTTCATCATTTACTCGTTATATCAAGAAGAAAGTTGAAAAAAAAAACCCCTCTAAATAGGCTTCAGGAGGGTCAAGTTTGCAATGCAAGTTCATACTAAATTGATCCTTTATTTCTTAAAAATTTTAGGCTTTTTTTAGTGATCACTGGCAAACAATAGGTGAGTGCAGTAACACATTCATTAAAAACCTTTTTTTAATCTTTTTTCTATTTGATCAACCCCAACATGATGTGCTTTCAAAAGACGTTGGTCACATGACTCTTTCTTTACTTCGTCTAAAATACCACATGTGTCAATCAATTGGACAGAATTTTAAACTTTAAAAATCACTCCAACACAATACATCAAGAATAAAATCTGAACCCGAACATCGTGTGATTTAGAATACTTCAAATCAATACCTAAAAAGAAGGGTATACTATCAGTGCATTGTCCCGATAGTCACCCATGGAGCCGACACATGGAACCTAGCCAGAAGATTGACCTTCGAAGTGGGAAACATGCAACGCACATCAGAGGGAATCATACTTGAGATCATTCGACTGCAAAGAATATTAGAGACAAGACAGGAGTCTCAGACATCATAGAAACCATAACTCGTTTTGTTAAACTTTGGTATAACGTCTGGAGTTGACTTAGTTTTGTTACCATTAAAACATAACGGAAACAATCTTCCTCGAAATGACAGGTGTGAACCGAGTTGTGAAATCCACTTCACCCTGCCTTGATTTGAACTCCTGTCCAACTGATTAGACTGTCTTGCTGATTGAGCTAAAATGAAAAGTCTTTGATATCAACAGATCATCATATTCTTACGCACAGGCTTATTTCATTTTAATAAACAAATACATTTATTCAACATACATTTTTATAATTTTTAAATTGTCATTCGTACAATTCAAAAGTTCTATTCTTCAGTCTGAATGGAAGTTAGAGTGAAATCACCCGCAGCCAGTTTTGCAATGCATATTCTCACACAAAGATTGAATAAATTTTCGTCTGTCACGAGTCACTCGCTAAAAATATTTCAAATAGTTATTTCGAAAACTGAAAAATATATATTTATAGTAATTCTATGAGATTCATTTCTATAATGTTAAATTGGTAACACTGCTGATTAGTCCATATAAACGGCAGATTTATCATAATAAACGAAACAAATTAATGTGATTAGATACGTTTGAAATAAGTCGTATTTTGTGACCCATAGTAATAACCGTCAGCGCTATCAAGAGGAATCCACTGTCTACAAGTTAAAATTGTGTCTTGTTGCAAAAGATCATCATCATCATCATCATCAGCCTTTCTAACATCCTTCGTTGGATCTTCCTCAAGATTCATCAGACCTCTCTATTATGGGCGTTGCAGAGTCGATAGTTTATGGATATATCTAGCTCGTCGCACAATCTTACTTTTTGTCGGTCAGAATTTCGCAAATGATCTCTGGGGATCCATGTTGCGAGTCGTGATCTGCAGCAATCGTTATGGATTCTTTCAGCATGTCCAGTCCATTGCCATTTGAGTTTTTTAATGGTTTCTATGATATATCGGACTCTTCTCTTTTCTCTGATATACTGTTCTGTCTTTTGGTCTCTCAATGTGAGGTTGAGTATGATTCTCTCAAGTGCAGGTTGCATAGTTCCCAGTTCGAGAGTCAATCTTTTGGTCAGGTCCCATGTGTCTGATCCATACGTAACTTATCGGAAGGATGCATCGGTTGCGTAATCTTCTTTAGAACTTGTACGATAATTTTGATCTTGAAAGTTTGTTTTAACGAAAGCTTTCCAACCTAGCATGATTCTCAACTCCCTTTTTTTTGAAGATTGAATGGAAATTTGTTGTCCTCGGTAGATGTAGTGGTCTACTTTCTTCGGTTCTGTATTTTCGATTTTGATTGTTGTGTTTTTCTGGCTCTCAACATGTTTGTTGTACATATTTGTTTTGCTTAAGTGGTGGTCAACTTTCTTGTTTTTTCTTCTTTGGACTATGTCGTCATCATATCTGTGATAACTGAATTATTTGCCGTCTATTCTGATTCCTTTGTGTTCCCAGTCTAGGTTTCGGAAGATCATCTCAAATAAGGCTTGAGAGAGTTTGGGGGAGCTGGCATCACTTTGCTTCACTAATATGATTTGCCAAACAAAGCAAAATTGAATATTACAGGTTACGAATGATAAATATGTATATAAGAGTCTCTGATGCACGAAAGCTGTGATTAGAAACTGTCAACTAAATCTGTCACCATAGTTTTCTTTCAGCTTTCAAGTTGGTTCAGCTGGCTGGCTATGTATGTTGGTATCATACGTATAGGCAGTATCAATGGAGCTAAAGGGCTGAAATTTCAAACATTTACTCTTTTTCATGTCGACAAAAATCTTATAAAAACCCTCCACCGTGAATAGGTTGTTCGGTGGTTCAGCGTTCAATCATAATTTTGAACAGCTGAAAGTGTCAACATAGGTTTCTTTCGGTTTTCAAGTTGGTCTGTCTGTCTCTCTGGTGGGCTATATATGGATGTATTCAAGTATCATGCTCACAGACTGCAGCGATGGAGATAGAAGGCTAAAAGTTCAGACATTCACTCCCTTTTATACTCCTTATGTCTGAAAAAAAACGGACTTCTTTAGAGGCGAATTCAGTTTACAATGCAAGTTTGTGCTAAACTGATTACTTGATTTATGTCCATGCTTGTTTGTCTTTAAAAAATCCAGCCTTTTATTAGTGGTCACTGCCTAACAAAAGGCGAGAGAAGTAAGATATTCATTGATCATCCATATTTCCAATTTTTCTAATTGTTCACCCTCAACGTGGCATGCAGCCAAAGGACGTTGGATGCAGGACAGTTTCTATTGAGTGACTAACCAGACCCTTTTTTGTTCTTATTTGAACTTTTCCAGTAAGAAACGTATCCGCAACCCTTTACCTATTTATAAAAATAGCTGGACAACATCGCTTCGAATAGGTATTTAAAGAACCATCTATCTTAAATCCCATTTGTTCTACTGTCGGTAACAATAGAAGGTCTAAACACCGATTTGTCTTTATACAGACAAAACTGACGTTTATTGCACTGCAATCCGATGTATTTATATCGTAGGTAAAAACAAATAGACAAAAAGAAACTAGTTAGGTCTGAGTCAAAGTTGTGATGAAAAAAGAAACTAAAAATTAAGAGGAAGGTAAAAACTCGTCAAAATTTTCAATAATGTTTCACTATTCCATTCAATAATGGGGGGAAAAAACTGAAATTAGAAATAAGATGAATATCTGTCTCTCACATAGATGAATCACAGTAGCTAAATCGTGTACAAGAGCTCATTATCCCCCCCCCAGATACCATCCCTTCCCAAAAGTACATTTTTTTAAAATCTAAAATTATCTAAAGAATACCAGCATAAGATTCAGGCGTAGTCGGCCAAAAACGACCATAGAACCCCCAGAGCACTTTTTTGAAAATATAGTATACTATGGTGGTATATTTATGCGAATCTTCAAGCTTGTAACTCCAAAAATGTGATCAGGGGCGCCCGAACACACTAGCACGGATGGGAGAGGAGTGAAACATCCGCAGCCAATTTGACTGGTTGGTCGGGCGGGGAATTTGTGAGGGTAAATTTATTCGATAAGATCACTAGGTTTCAAATGTAGACAAAAACAAGCATTGAAAATCAGTGGTAACGATTTGAGTTTATTGCTGTAAATCTGCTTCTATATAATCATGGCGCCTTGTGACCGAAAGGTTATAAGCAGCCAAGTGTATAATAGATTGTCTTTGGTCAGAGGGTTGAGTTCGCCTCTCTCTGTTCTTTATTTCTGATTAAGCTGTTTAATCGTTTCCGTATGATTTCTCCCAGAGTCAAATTCATGATAAAAAGGCAACTAAAAATTAAGAGCAAGGTAAAAACTCTTCACAATTAATGATGTGAAATGATAAAAACTTATTTGTTACCAATATGTCCTTTAGTTGATATTTCTGTTTAATGTAGTATAACCACGCAGAAAACGTATTCCCATCATGGGACAACAATTGTATAAGAAAGTATTTGTATTGAGGCACGCGTGCAGGTCCGACAAGAAGCTATATTGTGAAATAAACTGTTTGTTGAAGACACAAGGACAGCGTCGGTCAAACAAGAGGAAAACAACAAGGTACTTAAGCAAGAGTCGGACAAAAATTTGTGAGGGAAAAAAATGAAGAGTTCAAATTCATAATAGAAGTTGAGAACGGTGGACGTTTTTTTTCTCCAAGAACATATTCAAATCAGTTGGGCACTGACTGCCCTATCTACATCCCCATGCTCTTTCATCAACACTCACCTGGCTGGTCCGGGTTCGTTCAAGTGTCTTTCTGCCAATCACAGTTCAAATTCTCTGCTGCTCCCTCTGTTGCTCGGACGTCTTTGTTTGAAGACACAACGAATGAGAAGAGAGAGCTACTTTCAGGCTGTAATGCTGATTAGCTAAGCGAGCCGAAACGCTTCGTAAGGGTGACTGCAATAGGCTAGACGACCTCAAAACTAATTACGGCAAAAACTAATGCCTTTTTCTTCTATGAGCAAACACGCGTTCCACCTTCATTGCAAACAAAGAAAAATATGTTATATTTTTCTCGAAAAAAAAAAAAACGAAACAAAACCTTTGCAAAACCTTGAATCTAAAACTAATGCATCTATATGTACATTTCATCAATCTGATATGACCGTAAAAAGCTATGAAAACCATGTCATCGTGTGGTAACAGGTTAATTATATTTCTATGTGCTTTACATGATCTATTCCAACCTATGCTTGCTAAATGCACATGCATATGCATTCTGAAACTCGTCATAAGAATCATAGTATTGCTTCGTTACGGTTAATGTATATCCATATACGTTTTGCACGGTCTATCACTCTCTACTCATACATGCTAAGTATTTGCGTATGGTTCAATTTTCAGTACAACGCCTCCATTATTTCATTTCATTCTCATCACGCTCAATGAGCCAATGAAAAAAAGGTTACCACACAAAATCAATAGAAAAACGCACATCTCGACAATTACATACACGAAGAAACATTTACGAAAAATGCAGTATTATTGAGTTGACAAGAACACTTTTATACAACTCGATGCAAGAATCTTTCTTCATCAGGACTGACCTTCCTACCTTCTTGTTTGAGACTGGCATATGAACGGACTGTTTCCGGCCTTTTCCAAGGAGCAAAACTGTCCTCGACATGAATTTCCGATATGAGAGTGCTTCCAACTTACGCCAGAGTCCTGGCATTAACAATTAATGAACATTTCAGTCAAGATAAACCACAAACATGTTTCGAGTGAATTTTTAATTTCACTTGCGTAATGTTACACACGGCGATCACACTTGAAAAAGAGAGTCCGACAAACGACAGACAAAAAAAAAAAAAAAAAATCGACAAACACAGTTGATAATATCTAGGAGTACAGATTCACCACTTTCTGATATGGACAAAAATTCCGTAACAGGTGAAGAAAAACAAGATGTCTGTATTTTTTTTTAGTAAGGAAAAGAAAAAGAATAGTGTTAGTCCTTCTCTCTCAAGATGTGGTCAGTCATCACAGACTTTTCTATTTTGCCTTTTTTTTTCGCTTCTCTTCTATGTCAATACAGTTGGACGGAGAAGTCTGCCCGTTTGTCCTGTGTAAACATTCCCACGTTGACAAGAAAGAACGTAAATACAATTATTGGTCGGTTTCTGAGACCTCAAAACGCTCCAGTTTTTTTAAACCATTTACAAATCAATTGCATAATCAATAGAATTTTAGGCTCTGCACTAAATCTTTTAAAGATACCCATTTCTTAATTTCCGTCTCTATTCAATCATTATTTCAAGTGACTTGTACCTGACTATAATTAAAGAAATCTGTGGCTGTGCGCCCCTGTGCATCCACCATGACAGCTCGACAACTGGCTTTTATACTAAGTTATCATTCACCGAATATATATTAGTCAGCAAAGTAGGCAGTGCAGTGTCGAGTGTGAATTTTTTTTGATCAGCAGTTATCGAGAAATTTAATGGAAATAAATAGAAATTTTAAAGGTTTCAGATATTTCCTCGAAGTTTACATAAGATTTTTTTCGTCTGACTCCCACTGGGGGAAATTCCCGTAAAAAATATGATAATTGGCAACACTAAAGAGAAGTAGCAGAAATGTTTTGGAGCCTCAGTATCTTACAATGGGAATTATGCCATGCTGCACAACACATCATTCACTCTGATCCCTTCCAAAGCTGCACCTTTGGAACAAGCACTAAATTCGTCTACTTGATTAATATTTCAAAAAACTTTTATTCGTAGTACTTTATATATATTAAGTTCTTAAATCACCAATAATTGAGTTTTGAGTGGCATAACGGTCAATTTCACTGAAAATGGGAGAAGCTTAGATTACCATCGGTGCTGATTGATTCACTTTACATTAAAGCCCTTAGGAAAAGCAACAATCCATATCAGATTGGGATATTTAGCCTTGATCAAAAACAAATCTGAATTGAAAATTAGGAGTGGACACCCACCAGCTATGGGTTGGAATAGAAGAAAACGTGGCGATGAGGCTTGCACTCAATCTTGTAAAAAACCATTTGGTAAAGTTAGTTACTCCATAAAAACAGACAAGAGACCAAAATGTTCTATCAGCATATTGTTTTCGGGAGGGTGGGTGATCAATTAAAATCTTTAAAAATTGATGATCAATGAATGAGACACTTCTCTCGCCTCTTGGGGGTTAGCGATCAGTAAAAAAGTCTGGACTTCCGAAAAACAAGCGTGAATGCCGACGGACTAAGGGGCCCATTTAGTATAAATTTACCTTGCAAATTGAACCTCCACTAAAAACCTATATATGGAGGGATTTAGAAAAAAGAACTTTTATAATAAGGAGTAGATAATCAATTTTTCAACCCGCTAATTCCATTGATATGGCCGGTTCACAATTTTGGTGACAGTTTTGGTTGACAGTTTATAATATCAACTTGTTCTGACGTATATTAGGCAGATCAACAACATCTTTTGTACAGCGTCGGAAAAAACTTAGAAGTATTATAATGATTGTTTTTATTTCTTGTGCAATTAATCAAGTGGCTTACAAGTCTTTGGAATATATCAGAAAGTAAGAAAACGCGTTTCCCTCAAACAGACAATTGATGTGTAATAAACATCGGTCAGACGATTTTGTCTTTTTTTTGGCTGAGAACCTTCATGACCTCCCGAAGATGCTAGACTGGCTGAACCAAGAAAGCAAGAAAGTTGGCCTCCACCTAAAACGAATATGTTGAAGACGAGGACACAACGATCAGAATCGAAGATGCGAAACTGGAGGAAGTAAACCATTACATCCGCCAGGGACAATGAATCCCCATGGAATCCTCAAAAAAAGAAGAAATCAATCGAATAATCACCCTAGGTTGGCTAGCTTTTGGAAAGGTAAGTCCAACTTTCAAGAACAAAAACATCCCACAAGTGCTAAAATGAGGGGTATACAACCAATGCTTTCTCTTGATAGTCATCTATGGAGCTGAAACTTGGACAAACCTGCAAACTGAGGCACCATGCCACACACACAAAAATGAATTACGCTCAACATAATATGGAGAGATTACAAGACAGCACAATATATTAGAGGAAAATCAGAGTCCATGATATCATGGAATCCACGAAAAAACTTGAATTGCAATAGGCGGGTGATGTTTCAAGAATTGCAGACAGCCGATGGACATCAACACTCACGACGTGGATCCTCAGAGATCATATGCAAAACTGGAATCGACAAAAAATAAGATGGCCTGACGAACAACAATAAGTTGAGGGAGCATTGGCTCCGCAACGCCCACAATAGAAATGGGACGAATCCTTTGGATGGTCTATGTGCTACGACGGATGCTAAAAGACTGATGATATGTATTTAGTCTCGTCTGTTTGTTCAGGTGTTTTTTGTCTGTTCGTGCGGTTGTTCACACGATATCTCCGATAGTACCCAATGAAGTTCAATTAAAACTTGTGGAAAGGTGCAAAATGAAATGAGAGGGAGGAGGCAAAATCTTGGGGGAGATCTAGGATTTTAATTCTAATAAGAATATTTTTTTCGTTTTTCTTATTACATTTGTTTATAAGGCTGATGATATCCACACAATATCTCCAAAATGTATCATTTAATTTCAACAGAATTCTCTAGAAACGTGTTCAATTGGCTATGAGAGAAAAAAATATACTTTAGAGCAAATGAATGCAATTTTATCACTCTTAGGAACGTAAATATATGTTCAAACCAAATAATACTGCCAAAATTTTACGCTTGTCTACACAATATCTCCAGAAGTTCTTTGTGAATTCCGATGATATTTTGTCAGAGGCTGGACAATGGGCTATAGAAGAACTGATTCTGGGCAAATATGAATGCTTTCTGATTCACCCCAGGTAACAACAATGAGAATGACAATGACAAAAATATAAGGGGCCAAGCAACCCTAACTCAATCCCATTAGATAATTTATAAAGAAAGATTCAAGTCAAACGATCTCTTTTCTCCAATAGGCAACTTTATTCTCTTTCAGTTTATATCTAGAATTATCTCAAATTATATTTATAATCATCTATATTTCCTTGTCAGAGAGACATATGAAGATACTATTTTGCTAGGTTCCCTCCCATAGCCAAATTTAAAGATGTTCCCTAATCAAGGAGAAAGTTTTTTTTAAGTATGAATTTAGATTCACACTGGTATTTGCCAGAAGAAAGAAACTCATGTCAAAAATACTCTCAAGAGCCTTGATGCTATTAGTGCCACCTTGGTGAACCAAACTTTGGCAAACGTCTTACTTAAAAGTCAATCACACAGGCATTCGGACTATATGGGTACAGGCCCGTTAAGTTAGAACCTCAAAAGATATAATAAATGAATTTCATTTTTGATTCCTACGTATATTCAGTCTGTGATTTACTGAGATTTATGACCCTTTAGATAGAAAGTTTACACCCCCGTCCTTTGGTCCCATTGATGTTCTGATTGTGTATTCCAGTGCTGTAAGGTTTATTGAGAATCAGTAGAAAGTTTAGCCCTTACCATGATCATAAAGCAACTTTGACAATGCGAAGACGCTTCTAAAATCCCAGCTATCAATCTTTACAGAAATCTCTCAGGCCAAGTGCAGAAGCCGTGAAAGAGAAAAAAATGGTTATTGAATATTTGATGAGATAGTTTTGGTGCATTCGTCGCATAATCTCTTCGGCACAATGGGTGGGAAATGATATTTTATTCATCGAAATTATCAATGTCGGTCTAGACCTCTTTCATCCATCGGTAGCCGGGGATTTGACATTTAGATATTTTGCTTAGTTCACCAACTCCTTCCCGTTTTTTGAGGTGTGGCATTAATCACTGGCGTTTGCCCCCCACCTTCCCTAGGGGAGGGGGTTAGGCCTTAAGTGCGACTATTTTACTTATTCACAGCCCATAACAAAACAGGCACTTTGCAAAGATATATACATATATATGTATTTATATACAGCCAATAACAAAATAGGCACATTTCCAACACACACACACACACACATATATATATATATATATAAATAAATATATATATATATATATATATACAATGTCCATTACAACACAGGCACTTTCCAAAGAGTTAGTTTGAAATCGTTCCAGAACAACGAGATTCAATTTAATGGAAAAACACTTATGGTTAAAAGTTACAACATGATTATTCCTGTTAGCCTCCCATAGATCAGAGGAGAATTTTCTACAAAAGCGATCTTTGTCTTCAGATCTGCACACTGTCTTACCAAGCCTGTAAAGTTTGAATAAAAATAACTTGACCCTTGGTTGACTTGGAGGGAAAGTTTACTCGCCCCGAAATAATTTGTCTCGACCGTAATACTTATGCAAAGGAGATTGACTCACGTCTAAATGATAGGAAACATATGATCTCATTGTTTTACCTTGTTCCTCTACACGTAGATAAACTTTACAAACAAAGACGGTGACGTTAGCTGTGTGAATTACCATTGTCATCTTTGAAAATTGTACTAGGATAAATTTTCACTGTTGTTTATTTCCTTTCTTTTTCGCCCCTGATAAAGATTCAGTTGGATCTTTTTCGGAAAATTGAAACATATGAACAAATGCGATCTTATTTTTTTTCGATCCAACCAGCGGTCGAAAAGGCTGAAAAACTTACATTGCCGAAAGAAAATTGGTACGACTGAGTCAAATCTCACAGGCTGGTCTTACCTGTCAATTAATAAACTAATGTACGAACGCATGCTCATACGTATACATGCTTATACATGCTTATACAAACACACACACACACACACACACATATATATATATATATATCCCACAAATGGTCCAACAACTCGACCAACCAGCCTAGTGAGCCACACATTCATCCCACTTTGCTTTTATGTACGCGTGTGCATGTGCGTGTGTGCACTTCTGGTCACATCCTTGTCCCCAGGCATAATCTAAAATATTTTCTGTTTTCTATTGAATAGTTCTCTTGGATCTCTACTGTCATATTGGACGAAAAATGTTGAAAACCAATGCTTTTATTCATTTTTAGATGATTTTTGAAAAAGGATCTAATTTCGAAGGTATTTTTGATAAAAGATTTATTTTCTAGAAAATTTTTATTTGATAAAATCGTTTCAGTTCTGGTGCACGAAAGATGCTCACTTTTAGAGTCGGACAATAGGAGTTTTACGTGCCGAATGGATTGATGAGAAACACAAATAAATGATGGATGTGATTGGGAATGGATGCCAAATCGAAGTACTTACATTGTGTGACATAGATTTCTTAGTGTCTCTGATATATGTGCGCGCACGCACATGCACACCCACACCAACACATGTGCTAAGCTTGTTTGATTTTGTTATGGGACGTTCAAGATTTGCACGATTCTTGTCTCCCTAACACTTAATTCTAATGTTTGAATAGTGATAGTCAGCAGTAGCTATGGAATTGCCCATAATAACGTATCTATCAGGTCATGGCGCATATTTACGAAATGGAAATTTAGATCAGATTTTGTAGGCGTGATATGCATTCTCTTGTGCTCATTTTTGTGTCCTGGAGACATGATTCGTGCAACTGAAGTACTTAAGGAAGTAGTGAACGCGTGACTCCATGAACTTATTAGTTTGTACTTTAGAGTAGTGAAGAATTGTGTCCAACTGTGATTGATGTACGTGACATCTTTGACAGAAGTAATTTTTTTTCTCTGAGATTTGCTTTTTGTTTTTTTCTTTTTTGGGGGCTGGAATGTTTGGGTACTTTGTAGGGCTTAGTTTGAGATTTAATGGTCCTGACCCCTTCCAATATTTGGCAAGATTTTTTTAGTATAAATTATGTTAGTAGGTATTCTTCTATTCATGAAGCTTTTTTTGGAACCCCTTTGGTTTGAAATACAACTAATGTATCGTCCTGATAATCACTTATAGAACGGCTCAGTTTTCTGCAGAAAGATAGTGGAAAAGTTACCCCACGCTTAAAAATACTCTGCACACAAACACTGCCTGCACAGTTGTATATACATTGTTGAATATTACACTTATAATTGTTAGAACGAATGGGTAATTGCAAAAGAATTGATAAAAAAAGCTTGGCTCATTTTTTGATCCGTAAGTGTACATAGACCCCAGAGAAGAGCGTCACTCGTGTGTTGCCGTGTTTGCGACGTCACGGCAACGCACAAACGACCATTATGAATTGATTCTCCTTGGGGTTGCATTTTGGGTTCAGCGTCTGGTCACCATTTTGAAGAAGTAGCTTTGTTTTTTCGTCGCTGGCGTGTTAACGCTGCAATTTAATATGAGGTTGTTAACAGAATCACAGTTTACCATTTTGTGGGAGGTTGAATAGAGTTCAAAAGGTTTTGACAGAGCTGATTGGAGGTTACCAAGTTGCAGCAATCAGACCATCTAGAAAAGGTCAGTTTGATAATGTCATGTTTGTGTGCTTTGTACAGGACCGAAAAGATTCCTGTTGTAAAGAAAATAACTTTCGACGGCAAAGGAAGTTGAATGCTGGTAATGACACTGAACTTGTTAAAAAGCAAAACAAAATGAGAATAATGATCAAGTAGAAACAATAATCAGATATTCATTATTACTCCTAGCAAAACGTATTGGAATGAAGAAGTTTATTGAAGTTTAGATGAATTCTCATTAAAGTTGGCTTGGAAAGTTCAAGAGTTTGGGGCAATATTAAGATTGATTAGTGTGTGAGTTTGTGTGTGTATGTTGATGAATGGTCTCATTGTTCTGTTTGAGTTGTTAATTAAGTTTTCTAGACTAATGTTCTTCTTATAGACTTGGAGTCACTAATTTATCAATGGAATGGTATGTAATGGTAGGTAGTGACTATTGTTGATGTGAGTGTGGGAGGTGGACTAAATGGCAAGGAAAACAATCAATTTCAGGGACCATTGTCAGGACTAGTAATATCAATGACTGTAAAAGTAGTGAAAGTTTAAAATATGTGTTGAAAAATGTTAATCTCAAGTACCATTGTCAGAACTGATCATACCAGAATAATATCTATAATTTCAAAGGCCTAGAAGTGGCACAGGAGGACAACAAAAGGTTCCAGGAAATAATCTCAGCATTGTCTTTGATTGTGTGTAAAATATTTATGGTGTTTTTTTTTTAATCTACTTGATTAAGAACTGGATATTGACGTTCTGATCCTATTTTTCTGTAAAAACTTATTGTCTTGTTGGACTTCTTGTTCTGGAAAGTAAGAACGGCTGATATATATATATATATATATATATATATATATATATATATATCGAGAATCGAAGGTATGGCCTCATAACTTGGCAAAAAATTAGAAGAGATCTTACTGCACATGAATGATTAGCCACGCCCCTGTGGTGTTACTCAGTCTGCAGAGAGACGCCACTCTGTGCATTTATGTACTGCAGGACCATCGTATTCACAGTGACGGAGCAAATCAATCTTAACGTCTGGTGTAGTTTTTTTGACAAAGCGTCACATCATCAGATCTGTTAGCCCCCAACCTGAAGTTTGAATTTGATTCCCAGTGACTTTTTTGCTTTTTCAAACAAGATTTCAATCATGGACAAGATCAAGATAAATCTAATGAGGTAGTTGACAGTGATCCATAAAGAGGACTTAGCTGACTGTACAGAAAGTGGAAGTGAAGCTGGTTAAAGTGAGTGAGGTCCAGAGTGATTGCAGGGGTCTAACACACCGTTCTCCTAGCTAGACTTATTTTCGCTATCCCGTAAACTATCTCTTTTATGAAAGAATTGGATTTGTTACTCCCAATTCTTGCCAATCATTCGGTAAAGAGGAAGTAAGACCAGTAGTTGAGTACATTCAACGAACATCATTCGATAAATCCAAAAGTAGTTCGGTTGCCTCTTTCCTTCGTTTGGTAAATAAGAAGAAAGTTCGTTATGGTTCACGTATTCGCTGTATTTACCGAATTTCGTTTGGTAAATAAGAGGAGAGTTCGGATGGATTCATAATTTCGTTGAAGCCGAAATCTGTTAAAGCGGGGGTTTACGGTGTATAACACGAATAGTTATTATACGGACCGACTTTGCTGATTGAAACATTTTGAAGGTAACTTCTTATTCAACCAAACGCCTGGAATGAAATTTACAGAGAAAGAAAATAGAGTTTATTATAGGAAATATATAAACAGGCTGATTAACGTCTGAGTTGTCTGCAAACTCCACTCTGCGAATTGATAATGAGAGAATGTTTCTAAAATGACTGCAGGAACCACTTAGGTTTGTATAAAATGTATAGCATTTCTAGCCAGTGAATTAATTAATCTCTTCGACACTAGGAGCACCTGGCAGGGGTAATATATTTTTTATGTCTACGCTCACTTTATAGTTCTAAATATATTGGAGGGTTATTTCTATTAGTTGTATTGGAAGGTGCTAAGATTACTCGGTTATAGCCATAAGTAAGATTCGTTATTTGATTTAAATTAAAACGTGGTCTTCAATTAAGGCATATCCATACATTGCAGATATATCAAGGATTCGCCGTAAGTTCCACGCAAATAGCTTATTTTCGAAAACTATGCTACGTGGAATGAACTTCCTTTTGAAAGTTTTTTTCTCGGTGAATACTATCTTGATATGACTGAACCAAGGATGAACAAGTCCCAATGATATTATTTTTAGACTTCATTTTGATTAAATCATTTTAATGTTTCAAACGTCATAATTTTAACACCGATAAGTAATTTTAACAGTTTTATACTATTCTTAATTCTGTTGCAATAAATGACTCCTTTCCTACTAACATTTAGGTGTGAAGAATGACTGAAAGGCCTTGTTCGGGGCGACTGAACGTAAACTAAAAAATATGTTAGTACAAACATTTTTTACGAAATATTTTAATCAGATAAATTTATCACATATATTCGTATTTAAGTAGATCTCAAAATTGCCTTGTATATTTTGTGTAAATTGTATATATATATATATACATATATATATATATATATATATATATATATATGTGTGTGTGTGTGTGTGCGTGTGTGTGTGTGTGTGAGTGTGTGTGAGTGTATAATATTTCCAACAAAGCACGCAGCTCATTCTTTTTTGATGTTCGTCGAGATAATTGACATTTTGAATTAAGTCATAAAAAATCATATCTGTATTTAGAACCAACAGAATCTGAGAGAGCCAAGTATTTCGAAATTGTTAAACTTTAAGCTCGCTTCTCCATAATCCTCGGCATTTTGCAGATTTGACCCGAGGTCGATTCCAATAATGAGAAAAAATAAAATTTAAAAAAACAAAAATAAGATCATGGAAGAAAAATCCAGTTATAAAACCAAGAACTTTGAGCTGCTTCTACTCAAAAACACCCAAACCTTCCACTAGAACCGCTCAATTTAGATCTTGATCCGATTTATAATCTAATCGATACTGACAGAGGAAGTTCTTACATGGATCAGTAATTCTTTTAGAACCCACCCTTCCCTGTGGCCCGATGCAACCGATCGCCTGAATTATTATTCCACATGGACGGTTTTCTGCTTACTGGCTTCTTACTTTATGCCATTTCAACTCAAATGTCAGAAAGTACTTATTTCCCTTTCGTTTTTCTACTAATTGATCTCAGACAGGTGGATATTTTTTTTCTTTCCTTTCTTCGATATTCTAAACAGACACGGTTATTTTCGGCGTCCTCTAATTATACATAAGATGGTGCCATTGTCTCTCATTAGAACATTCAACTATTGCAGGCTCCTCTCTTCAAGGGAGAATCGAAATCTGCTTTTACTCATTCTATTTCTATTAGATAAATCTTTGTCATCATTAACGTTCGACTAGTATTTCTTCATTTCTTATTTAGTTACTTCTCGCCCTAATTACTCAGCCTACCAGTTTACGGAGGTGAGTTTCTACCTCGGATCGGAAATGAAAGGTACGTTTTCGGCAAGGTTCGAACTTACCCCCTTTTTGCCTTAGGGAAGTCTGATTATCTGCACCAACTGATTTGCTGTTCAAGCTACAAGGTCTTGAAAGAAACCTCACTCATTTTTGTGCTTAAATGCATACATATCCCTGTACGTAGAATTCTATATTTCGCCTGAAATTTTCTCAAATTTCCTTAGCCTTTTCCACGTTGAAGACCAACATCTAATAGGCTCAAATACGAGTACTCAACAAAACAATATTTTTTAATCGCGAAAGGAGATGTGCTAATTGATAATCATAGAATCTTTTTGCTGGTTGAGAAAATGATTTTTTCAAGTAAAGGCAATCGTTGCTGATAGACGAAATGGGATTACTAAACTTCCCGGGGGCACAAAACTTGGATATTTCTTCTCTCACCAGTGTTACTTATTTTATAATGATTCATTCATATCAATCAATTATCCATAAAAGATTACAAAAATTTAATCGATATCATGTCGGTATAAAATTAAACGTACTTGCAAAGATTTTTTATAGAACATAACCCACTAAAGAAGTATAATTTTCAATGTATCACGATGTGAAGTACTTGGAACGTGTTTATTTCGATATAAAAAAGTGTAACATATTTCAAAGTTGTTTATATCGATATAAAAAATACAAAGTATTTGGAACGATATTACAATAAACAATTTAACGTAGACAAAAATATATGATTACGATATAAAATCATAACGTCCTTCAGAAGATATTATTTTGATATAAAGATATAACGATCTTGATGCATAATTTTT
This sequence comes from Thysanoteuthis rhombus, assembly GCA_963457665.1. Classification (NCBI taxonomy): domain Eukaryota; kingdom Metazoa; phylum Mollusca; class Cephalopoda; order Oegopsida; family Thysanoteuthidae; genus Thysanoteuthis; species Thysanoteuthis major. The sequence continues at coordinate 8,056,033 of OY735215.1, forward strand.
TCGATATAAAGTATGATATCTTTGGAAAAAACGCTATTTTGTTCTGAAAATGTAACTTACATTGAAAGTATTTATTTATATACAAAATATACTGTATTTTTAAGATGTTGTGATATGATAAGTGTACCATCTGTCTATATCTAGAAATTGTAAGGTGTTGTTTTCAACACATTATTATCGGATGGCTTAACTTGAAATCTGAACGGATCTCTGGAGACACACAACAGAAATCGTCACGTGGACAATCTTTCTTGCGGTGTGAAATGTTGGAGCAAAGATTAAAAATTCCAAAAAAAGTGTGATCAATGAATATGTTGCAGCTGTCACCTTTTGCTGGTCACCGCACAACAAAAGGCGAGAGAAATAACGTATTCATCGATTATCCCTCCTTCCAAATTTTTTTTAATTGATCACTCCAACACGGCATGCTGTCAAAAGACTTGGACACGTGTCAGTTATTAATCAGTGACTCATCAGACTTGTCAACAAAGCAAAAAACAAAACAAAAAAAAAAGAAAAAACGAACAAAAAACTATTTGCAATCTGACTGGTAGAGGACTACCACATGACTGAGATAATGGATGCAAGCTCGAGTCCCGTCTGGAGCAAATCCATTGTTACAATATTAACGGCTGAAGGCGATATGGGCTATAAATGCTATCATAAATACAACGATTGAAAAGAAAATGAATGACAGAATAGTTGAATTCATTTACTTGTTTATGAACATTGTGACCTTTTCTGTTTCTTTCTCAATAACAATGGACTCGGCCACTTAAAGATAACGATTTCGATGATACAAATATTTATACACATCCAACTTTTGGAACAATAGACACTTCCACTTAACTGACTTCAGTAGATTCTTTTCTAAAAAAAATATTATCTAGTTAGAATTTCAGAATATCTGTGATATCTTTCTAACAGGATTAAATTTCTCTGTCTCGGCTAGTTCTTCGATATTTGCAATATCTGTGAAATAGACTTTAAAGCGACAAGTAACTCGCTATTTTATCAGCCATTTTTGTTTTTAAAAAAATACGAAGATACAGACCTTGGAATTCTATTCTGACATCATCATCATCATCATCATCAGTTTTTTTATCGTCCGTTGTTGGACATAGATCTTCTTCAGGATTCGTCACATCTCTCCGTCGTGGGTGTCGCAGAGTCAGTACATTCTGAATTTTTCTAGCTCGTCTCTTCATCTTGTATACTGCCAGCCTCAGTTGCGAATGTGATCTCTGGGGATCCATGTTGTGAGTCATGATGCCAATCAGTTATCTGCCATTCTTGAAAAATGACCAGCCCATTGATTTTGATGATACAAGTTTTCTTATGGACTCTATGATATCTCAAACTTTTGTGTGTATCCCCCCGATATACTGTGCTGTCTTGTGATCTCTCCATGTGAGGTTGATTGTCTCATGCGTGCGTTGGATGCATCTCAGTTTGCAGGCCAGTCACTAGGTTAGGGTCTATGTTTCAGCTTTATAGGTCACTATCGGGAGAATGCATCCGTTGTATTCTCTTCTTTTTAGGACTAATGGGATATTTTTGTTTTTGAAGTTTGAGCTTGGTCTGCCGATGGCTTGTCATCCTAGTGCTACTCTTCGCTTCATTTTTTCTCCTTTTGTGAGTTTCACTGAGATCTGTTGTTAGCAGATGGTAAAAATTGATCCCCTGACTGATCGACCAAAAAGCATCTAATAGAGATGCGAGGACACATTTTGAAGAAATACGCAAAACGATGTGTATATCTATGCAAACTTAAACAAAACAAAAATCTACGAAGACTGTGGCCAATTTTACACTCGAAAAACTCCCACTCAAATAATTTAAGCGACTGGAATCGAATCTACTTGGGATTTATTTTTAAACAAACCATATTTAATAGTGCCAACGCGAAAAACAATTACGTTTCCCCTTCAACGAAAAGATTTATAGAAAGACTCAGGCAAATAACAGCATTTGCGAATTATTGAGCGGGCTTTCATCGATTTTCCTTTCGCAAATCTTACGAATAATTGATTTGGAGTTTTCCAATTAATTTTTAATTTATTTATTTGTTTTGCGTTAATTCTGTTCTTCCGAGTTTGAAATCGGATTTGAAGAATTCTTGCAGACAGGTAATTTTTTTTTCTCTTTCCAAGAATCGATTTTTTAGAGAGCTTATGTGATGGCCCGTAAGAGAAAGCTGGGAACTGAAGCTGGATGTGTGGTTCGATACGTTGCTTTTGATACATCGAGCCTGGTTAACCTGATGAAAACCATATAAACATGTACTATATATTTAGATGGATAAGGTGACCTTCAGATAAGAAACCCAAATTTCAGTTTTAATTTCCTGGTTTTAGCTTATATCGATAGAATAAAACGACCCTGAAAATAACGAACTGTCTATGGTGAAGTCTAGGCCAGTAAGCACCAGAACAATGGACTTGGTTATGTACCAATACAATGAAATAAATACTTTGAATATTTTACTATCGTCGTTTAGTCACCATCTCCGGTAGGTTCCCAACCATTACCGGTATCGTAAATGCTGTGTCATTGTATATTTTTTTCAGATGTTTGATCCAGAGTAAAATATTAGTTGGTTATGGAACCGAGGAAGTCATATTTTGAGTTGAAGTTAGATGGTCACGTATCAGGCCTCTAAGACGACACTGTTTGGTTTGTGGGGGTGGGGAGGGGGTTGCTGGAAGTGTTGTCTTTTCCGCCAAAATATATGGTACTGATTTATTTGCTGTTTGTTATAGTCTTCATGTTTTGACTATTCCACTCCATGGCTCTCTTAAGGTGCCCGTTGTACCCGGCAACATTTCAGCATTTCAAACTGAGCCATTCATAGGATAGGCAGTTATCTGCGGTGCAAGCTAAGGATACCCGAACAAGACCGGACAGTACAACGTTCGGAACGTTGCGACTATAACAGCCAAGGAATAAAACAATTCAAGTAAATTAGTGAATAATAATAATAATAATAATAATAATAATAATAATAATAATAATAATAATAATAATAATAATCCCCCACCGAGATAAGAGGTGTCTTATGGGAAAGTAATGCCTAGCTACCCCTCCCCCGAGTATGAATGAATGGAGTCTGTCCACCACTGACCGTTAGGACCCCTCAGTAGATATAAGCTAGCAGGGGGAAATCCACCGTGGGATAAGAGCACAGATCGCTCGACGAGATTGTTGTTACTTTTTTTTGGCAAAAAAAGACAAGTTTCCTGCGACCACACCGAACAAAATAACGGACTAGTAGGACCCCCTTGAAACTCTAGTTCGAAAAGATAAGCCCTTGTTGTTTTTTCGATTTAATTCGATTTTTTTTTTTTTGTTCCGATTTTTTTGTTGTTTGTCTCGATTTTGTATTTTTTTCTTTCCCTTCATGGCCGACGAGGCCAGGAGGGCCTTGTTTGCTTCCCCCGATAAGGGGGAGGGCGGGGGCACATCCACACCCCCTAAAATAGGGAAAAAAAAACAAAAAAAACAAGAAAAAATGTCTACAACACAGACAGACAGTACAAGTAAAAAGAATTCAGACATGAAAAAATCCCCCGTTCATGAAGGGAGGGGGGAAAATACAGACTCGCCGATTCCGGCGGGACAACAACAGCAACAAGAAAAGACAAGTGGGGACTCTCCTAACGTTTGGTCATCCCCTCCCGTAATAAATACAGTCAATGTGGCGGAATTCGTCAAGCGTTGCCAGACATACAGTCACCTTGTAAAAGAGGATGGCTTACTGGTGGACTTGGTCGAATTGAAAGACATTGAGAAAAAAATGGTGTCCGTCTTTTTGGTCGACAAGAAGTCAAACCGAATTGTCCGATCAAACAAAGACATAGTGTTGAAAGCACTGGCTAGCTTAGGAATCAAAGCCAAACAAGTTGTAAAAGGCGATGGCTTTGCGATGTGGGACGTACTATTGCCCACTGAACAGGACTGTTCAGATCTCCTGCGCCGAGAGCTCCAAACGAAGGAGCATTACATTCGTGTTGAGTATCTCGGCCGGAGAAGGACCCGGGTAATAGCACATGAGGTGCCCAGCTTCGTACTCGGGGAACATATCGGGGCTTTTCTCCTGAAATACGGAGAAATTGTCTCGGTTGACTCCGAGGCGATGCGTGGGGAGTGGCGTTTTGATCTTATGATCGACAGGAAGGCGTTCCTGGCCATTCCCAACTATTTGGACATAGGTGGTCGGAGGCGGCTGCCTCTTATCGTAAAAGGTAGGAGGCCAGTCTGCTGGATATGCGGGGAGGCCGGTCACCTCGCCGCTATCTGCAAAAAGAAACCGTCCAGCCTGACGCAAGACCCTTCCCACTCAGTTTCTGTGACCGCCCAAAAGGAGGCTCCCGTAGTCTCGCCTACTGCCATGACTGGAGGAATCCAGTCAGATGCCGGGAGAGGTAAAAGTCTCCCCTCACCTAAACCGTCGACTCCGTCACCAAAGGAGGTGGCACAAAAAGAGAAGACGGAGGGGGAGTGGCAGGTAGTAGGTCGTAGTGGGAAGAAGGCCCAAATAGAGGTACCCCTGTTGCCACATAGCCTAAAGCGAACCGACACCGACAGTCCCCAAGGAGAGACCCCGCAGTCTTATGCGGAACGGGCTAGAGTGGGGGGTTATGCTAGTCCAAGTCGTGAAAAAAAAGAAATGGCGGCGGCGTTGCTCATAAAACTTAAGTCCAGACAGCCAGCAGAGAGGGTTACCCCTCCACCCTCTCCCCGAACAATACACAGTCCTTCGGTAAAAAAATCACCCCCCAAAAAAACAGAATTGACAGTTTTAAAAAAATCACCCCCCAAAGAAACACAATTGACATTTTTAAAAAAATCTTCCCCCCAAAAAACTGAAACAACAACTTTGAAAAAATCCCCCCCCAAAAAAACAGAACTGACAACATCTCCCAGACACACACCGAGACACACACCCAAGAAAAATCAGACAGTGCCAGAACCTACACCTTCTCCAACTCCTCCATTGCCGCCCACTCTACTGTTATTTTCACAACCTCCCCCGCCACCGCCGCCGCCGCCGCCGCCATCACCGCCGCCGTCGTCGTCCCCCCCATCAACTCCATCAACAATATCAACAACACCAACACCTACACAAACACCAACACAATCGGCCTCACAAAAGAGGCCGAGAAGCCCAGCCGGGGGAGACGCCGGCGAGCCAACAACAAAAAAAGAGAAAAAAGTACGACACAAGAGAGGGGTCCACATCTGCCGTGTCGACCCGGACATTATAGAAAAATCGAAACTTCAGCAGCAAGCCCTAAGGAATTTAAAAGTCCTCCACAGTTTCCGGTTCGTCGAGCCCGGAAGACGCGACGTGGAGGACCCCACCTTGTTCCCAGGGCTTAAAAAGCTGCTAACAGTAGTCCGGGTCGGAGACACCTCGCGGCAGGTGTGGGATATGCTCCGGGAGGCCAATGGGGCCTTCCAAATGACCACACCACTGGCTGTCTGGCATCATCCAGACTTGCAGAAATTAAAGAACTTTTGCTCTGGGAGGGTCCCCGTCTTCATGCACCCCTCCCTTTATAGGGCAGCAAAACTAACATTCCCTAGGCACGTCGGCGGCGTGTCCCTGGATGGCACCATCAGAACTGAGATGGGCACTGATCCTATGGGACCCGCTGTCGGTGTGCTATCACCGGCAATGTTCGCGTCAGGAGGGCAACGCCAATAGACTAACAAGATGGCTCTCTATTTAGCAAGTTTGAATGGTCGTGGTTGCCGGAATGAGTCGAGAAGAGCTAGACTCTGTCGTCTCCTCCGGCACCTCGACGTGAGTATTTGTTGTTTACAGGAGACTCATTTTATTTCGAGCGACAATGAGAGTGTGCTGTCTCGAGATTTCCGTCTCTTTTCAGCATATTTTGATTACCGCTCCAGAGGTGTCTCTTGGCTAATAAGCCATTCTTTGAATGCGGTGTGTTCCCTTGTGTATGCAGACCCGGCGGGCAGATTGTGCGTCGTTGATGTTACCATAAGAGGGGAGGCTTTTCGTTTGATTGGGGTTTATGCGCCCAACGGCCAGGGTGAGCGAATCAACTTCTTTCGGCAGATCGATCAGTTCGTAGTTCCGTCGAGACGGCTAGTGTTAGCGGGTGATTGGAATGCCGTCCTTGATCCCGATATAGACCGAGGGGTAAATAGGGGAACTAACAACGGTGACGTGATTCCGTTTCGGGATTTGATCAACAGGCTTGACCTGGTGGATAAATTCCGAAACGAACACCCCCGCCAAGTAGTATGGACTTGGACTAATAGTGGCGACCCGAGTTCGGTGCAACGTTCCAGTTACATCGATCGGGTCTTAGCTAGAAGAGTCGACCATAAGTTTTTGGAATGTCCAAGTTTCCATAGCGTCCCCTTTTCGGACCATAGATTAGTAAGGGCCCGAATGAATTTAGGTATAGCTAAGCCCTTCAAGTCTGGTTACTGGAAATTCAACACATCCCTCGTGGATATGGAGGATTTTCGGGACCAGCTAACATCACTAATCCAGCGGGAACTGACGGGGGCTATCCTGGGTAATAAATTCTGGGGGAACCTCAAAAATAAAATTAGGTCTTTTGCTGCCGATTACAGTAGGCGACTCAACCTAGTGAGACTAGCGGCACAAAAGGCACTAGAAGATCGGATCGAGAGGGCGGTGGAGGGAGGGGACTCTAGCCAGGTTAAGATAGCTAAGGCAGAGTTGGCCTCCTTGCATGCCAAGAAGGATCAAGCTCTAGTAGTTAGAGCTAGATTAAAAAGAATGTCCCCCGAGGCAACGAATATGGCCGATGAGCTGAGGCTAGAAGAAATTAGGAGTGCGTCTAGTCGGTATATCTCCAGCGTCACATCGCCGGACGGACGTCTTGTGACCACAAACGAAGGTATCTGTGAGGTGTTTCGTGCCAATTTTCAGGAACTATTCACCAGGGAAGCTAGACTGAATTCGGCTCAGTTCGACGCCTATTTAGCTGACTTCCCTCGCCTTGAGGCGACTGAAGCAGCTGGGTGCGAGGGGCCCATAACAGAGGATGAAATCCGGGAAGCGTTAAAGAGCATCGAGAAGGAGAAGACACCGGGGATCGATGGTTTACCTTACGAAGTGTATTTGAGGCTGTCGCCCATTTTTGTTCACTTGCTGGCTTTGATCTTTAACCACTGGTTAAAGCAGGGGAGAATCCCCAGCCGCTTTACCAGAGGGGTAGTGAAATTGCTATGCAAGGACAAAGATGGAGGGGACGGGGTAGATAACTTCAGGCCCATAACTCTGCTCAATACAGAGTTGAAGATTTTGGCCAAGGTCCTCGCCAACCGACTGCAGACTGTGCTGGAGAGTCTGATTGGCCCCGAGCAGACTTGCTCTGTAAAGGGTCGGACTATCCAAGACAATCTGCACACGGTGCGCACGATCATTGAGAAAGTCGACAATGGAGCCGCGCTGATCAAGTTAGATCAGTCCAAAGCATTCGATAGGGTCGACCATCGTTTTCTCGAGTCCGTCTTATCCGCGTCTGGCTTCGGTGAGATCTTTCGCTCCTGGATTCGTCTCTTGTATGCATCCCCCAGCTCGGTGGTGGAAGTGAATGGAGTGAGGTCGAAAGCTTTTCAGTTGTCCAGATCAGTTCGTCAAGGTTGTCCACTTTCGCCGATGCTGTACATTCTTGCGCTGGAACCTTTCCTGCGCAAAGTAAAGGCGAATCCGGTCCTGCGCGGGCTAACCTTGCCTGGTGGTCACACGCCAGTCAAGTATACCGCCTACGTTGATGACATAACTTTGCTTGTAACGAGCAGTGCCGAGATCAGGGAAATCAGCGTAGAGATCCAAAGGTATGAGACGGTGACAGGGGCCAAAGCCAACTGCCGCAAGTCTGAGGGCTTGTTGCTGGACTCGTGGAGAGGGCGCTCTCTCCCTGGTCCCTTTGCCTGGACGGAAGGGCCGTGCAAGATACTCGGCGTCTGGTTCGGTCCCGACCTCCAGTTGGAGAAAAATTGGTCGGGTGTACTGGAAAAGGTAGAGAAAGCAGTTGATCTGTGGACTCGGAGGAAGCTCTCCTTCAAGGGTAGGGCCGAGGTGTGCGTCTCTCACATCTACCCCCTTATCCTTTACCGACTTTCAGTGCTCCCTCTTCCGTGTACCGACCAACAAAAGTTGGAAGGTGCCATGTTTCGACTCCTATGGGGTCACAGGCACCCCATGGTATCTCGCAAGATCTGTCAGCTCCAACCTGCGGAAGGCGGCCTAGGAATGCCGAACATCAAAGCTCGGCAACATAGTCTACGCTTGACTTTCTTAGGTCGGATGTGTACGCAAGAAGAGCAGAACGGCGAATTCTGGAAAGAAGACGCCAGGAAGGCTTTCCCAGCCTTAAGAAACGTGCATTCCGACGACGGGGGTGAGGCCCGCCGTAGACCCCGGGCGGAATGCTCTTTCTATCGAGAATGCCGACACGCTCTCCGAGTTTTTTCTCGGGTGAAGGTATGCCTCAACGACACCCGGTCGTTGTCGAGGAGGGCATTATATCGGGTAATAGTGAGGGGGTCCGTTCGAGACGAAATGATCGAGGGGCTCGGTTTAACGAAGGCGGAGAGTCGCTCAATCTGGCCTTGGACGCCCGGACTGAGGTGCCTCAATAACAACGAGGCGTCCCTCACCTGGCTAGTCATACGGAATGCTCTCTGGGTCGGCAAACGGCTTTTTGCAGCGGGTCTGGTAGTTTCACCAGAGTGCATGCGCTGTGGTGGAATGGAGGAGTCTATTGAGCACGCCTTCTTCCACTGCAGCGTGGTGCAACCGCTGTGCAAGCTGGTTGAAGGCCACATGGTTCGCATCGTCGGGGCACGGTTTTTTGCCTTGGATGCCAGTGTTGTCTGCAGCAATGTGTTCCCATCGTTGGAGAAGGACGCACATATAGTGCTAATGTGCTTACTTGGCGTGATGCGAATGGTGATTTGGACGACGCGTCAGAAGGGGTTCCACGAAGGAGAGCGTTTCACTCCCGAACAACTGATTGCGTTCTTTGGGCACCAGCTCAAAGTCAAAATCAGGGTCGAGAGGGGGAGGCTCCCTTGGTCGGAATTCAACGGAAGGTGGGTGAGAGTTGCCCGACTGTGTCGAGTGAAAGGTGCTGAATTAGAGTGGTTTTTTTGAAAGTCTATTGGTTAGTAAGGATTTTGCAGTCCTGACACGAACGTGCTAACCCAGCCCAGGTTAGGATAGATTAGATTTTCCTTTTCTGTTAGCCAACAGTTTCTTAGCTAGGGAGAGAATGATCATCAGCCCCCCTTTTTTTTCTGTCCTCCACTTTTTTCGATTCCCATCCCCTCCCCCTCTAGATGACAGAAGGTAAAGTTTTCCAGAGGATGTTTGAGAGTTTTTTTTTTTTTTTTTTTTTTTTTTTTTTTTTTTTTTCTCGACATCCATCTTTTCGTCTGGTTAACTTGCTGTTCTGCCATGTTAGGTCTTTTGTGGGGGGTCACATACTAATTTCGTTTTCGTTTTTTTTTTTCCTGTAAATATATATCAGTCATTGGGGTTCATTTTTATTTGTAAATATTCATCATAATTTTATTCCCCCCCCACACACAAAAATTGTAAATAGGGGTTTAGAGTAGTTTTTACATCATAGAGAGAATCTGACTTTATGGTAAATGCAGTATGAAAGAGACCAGGAAAAATGTGTTGTTTTGGTGAATGGATGTATATAGTGTGATTGGGTCAGTGCATGAGACTAGCTAAGATAAGATTAGGAATAGAGTTGACCAGTCCTTATACCCCATTCCCCCCTTCGACTTCATGTCATATTTCTCTCTTTCAGAGAATAAATAATCACAGATCGCTCGACGAGATTGTTGTTACTTTTTTTTGGCAAAAAAAGACAAGTTTCCTGCGACCACACCGAACAAAATAACGGACTAGTAGGACCCCCTTGAAACTCTAGTTCGAAAAGATAAGCCCTTGTTGTTTTTTCGATTTAATTCGATTTTTTTTTTTTTGTTCCGATTTTTTTGTTGTTTGTCTCGATTTTGTATTTTTTTCTTTCCCTTCATGGCCGACGAGGCCAGGAGGGCCTTGTTTGCTTCCCCCGATAAGGGGGAGGGCGGGGGCACATCCACACCCCCTAAAATAGGGAAAAAAAACAAAAAAAAACAAGAAAAAATGTCTACAACACAGACAAACAGTACAAGTGAAAAGAATTCAGACATGAAAAAATCCCCCGTCCATGAAGGGAGGGGGGAAAATACAGACTCGCCGATTCCGGCGGGACAACAACAGCAACAAGAAAAGACAAGTGGGGACTCTCCTAACGTTTGGTCATCCCCTCCCGTAATAAATACAGTCAATGTGGCGGAATTCGTCAAGCGTTGCCAGACATACAGTCACCTTGTAAAAGAGGACGGCTTACTGGTGGACTTGGTCGAATTGAAAGACATTGAGAAAAAAATGGTGTCCGTCTTTTTGGTCGACAAGAAGTCAAACCGAATTGTCCGATCAAACAAAGACATAGTGTTGAAAGCACTGGCTAGCTTAGGAATCAAAGCCAAACAAGTTGTTAAAGGCGATGGCTTTGCGATGTGGGACGTACTATTGCCCACTGAACAGGACTGTTCAGATCTCCTGCGCCGAGAGCTCCAAACGAAGGAGCATTACATTCGTGTTGAGTATCTCGGCCGGAGAAGGACCCGGGTAATAGCACATGAGGTGCCCAGCTTCGTACTCGGGGAACATATCGGGGCTTTTCTCCTGAAATACGGAGAAATTGTCTCGGTTGACTCCGAGGCGATGCGTGGGGAGTGGCGTTTTGATCTTATGATCGACAGGAAGGCGTTCCTGGCCATTCCCAACTATTTGGACATAGGTGGTCGGAGGCGACTGCCTCTTATCGTAAAAGGTAGGAGGCCAGTCTGCTGGATATGCGGGGAGGCCGGTCACCTCGCCGCTATCTGCAAAAAGAAACCGTCCAGCCTGACGCAAGACCCTTCCCACTCAGTTTCTGTGACCGCCCAAAAGGAGGCTCCCGTAGTCTCGCCTACTGCCATGACTGGAGGAATCCAGTCAGATGCCGGGAGAGGTAAAAGTCTCCCCTCACCTAAACCGTCGACTCCGTCACCAAAGGTGGTGGCACAAAAAGAGAAGACGGAGGGGGAGTGGCAGGTAGTAGGTCGTAGTGGGAAGAAGGCCCAAATAGAAGCACCCCTGTTGCCACATATCCTAATGCGAACCGACACCGACAGTCCCCAAGGAGAGACCCCGCAGTCTTATGCGGAACGGGCTAGAGTAGGGGGTTATGCTAGTCCGAGTCGTGAAAAAAAAGAAATGGCGGCGGCGTTGCTCATAAAACTTAAGTCCAGGCAGCCAGCAGAGAGGGTTACCCCTCCACCCTCTCCCCGAACAATACACAGTCCTTCAATCAAAAAATCACCCCCCAAAAAAACAGAATTGACAGTTTTAAAAAAATCACCCCCCAAAGAAACACAATTGACAGTTTTAAAAAAATCTTCCCCCCAAAAAACTGAAACAACAATTTTGAAAAAATCCCCCCCCAAAAAAACAGAACTGACAACATCTCCCAGACACACACCCAGACACACACCCAAGAAAAATCAGACAAAACCAGAACTCACATCTTCTCCAACTCCTCCATTGCCGCCCACTCTACTGTTATTTTCACAACCTCCCCCGCCACCGCCGCCGCCGCCGCCGCCATCACCGCCGCCGTCGTCGTCCCCCCCATCAACACCATCAACAACAATATCAACAACAACAACACCTACACAAACACCAACACAATCGGCCTCACAAAAGAGGCCGAGAAGCCCAGCCGGGGGAGACGCCGGCGAGCCAACAAAAAAAGAAAAAAAAGTGAGACACAAGAGAGGGGTCCACATCTGCCGTGTCGACCCGGACATTATAGAAAAATCGAAGCTTCAGCAGCAAGCCCTAAGGAATTTAAAAGTCCTCCACAGTTTCCGGTTCGTCGAGCCCGGAAGACGCGACGTGGAGGACCCCACCTTGTTCCCAGGGCTTAAAAAGCTGCTAAAAGTAGTCCGGGTCGGAGACACCTCGCGGCAGGTGTGGGATATGCTCCGGGAGGCCAATGGGGCCTTCCAAATGACCACACCACTGGCTGTCTGGCATCATCCAGACTTACAGAAATTAAAGAACTTTTGCTCTGGGAGGGTCCCCGTCTTCATGCACCCCTCCCTTTATAGAGCAGCAAAACTAACATTCCCTAGGCACGTCGGAGGTGTGTCCCTGGATGGCACCATCAATACTGAGATGGGCACTGATCCTATGGGACCCGCTGTCGGTGTGCTATCACCGGCAATGTTCGCGTCAGGAGGGCAACGCCAGTGGATTAACAAGATGGCTCTCTGTTTGGCGAGTTTGAGTGGTCGTGGTTGCCGGAATGAGTCGAGAGGAGCTGGACTCTGTCGTCTCCTCCGGCGCCTCGACGTGAGTGTTTGTTGTTTACAGGAGACTCATTTTGTTTCGAGCGACAGTGGGAGTGTGCTGTCTCGAGATTTCCGTCTCTTTTCAGCATATTTTGATTGCCGCTCCAGAGGTGTCTCTTGGCTAATAAGCCATTCTTTGAATGCGGTGTGTTCCCTTGTGTATGCAGACCCGGCGGGCGGATTGTGCGTCGTTGATGTTACCATGGGAGGGGAGGCTTTTCGTTTGATTGGGGTTTGTGCGCCCAGCGGCCGGGGTGAGCGAGTCGGCTTCTTTCGGCGGATCGATCAGTTCGTAGTTCCGTCGAGACGGCTAGTGTTGGCGGGTGATTGGAATGCCGTCCTTGATCCCGATATAGACCGAGGGGTAAATAGGGGAACTAACAACGGAGACGTGATTCCGTTTCGGGATTTGATCAACAGGCTTGACCTGGTGGATAAATTCCGAAACGAACACCCCCGCCAAGTAGTATGGACTTGGACTAATAGTGGCGACCCGAGTTCGGTGCAACATTCCAGTTACATCGATCGGGTCTTAGCTAGAAGAGTCGACCATAAGTTTTTGGAATGTCCAAGTTTCCATAGCGTCCCCTTTTCGGACCATAGATTAGTAAGGGCCCGAATGAATTTAGGTATAGCTAAGCCCTTCAAGTCTGGTTACTGGAAATTCAACACATCCCTCGTGGATATGGAGGATTTTCGGGACCAGCTAACATCACTAATCCAGCGGGAACTGACGGGGGCTATCCTGGGAAATAAATTCTGGGGGAACCTCAAAAACAAAATTAGGTCTTTTGCTGCCGATTACAGTAGGCGACTCAACCTAGTGAGACTAGCGGCACAAAAGGCACTAGAAGATCGGATCGAGAGGGCGGTGGAGGGAGGGGACTCTAGCCAGGTTAAGATAGCTAAGGCAGAGTTGGCCTCCTTGCATGCCAAGAAGGATCAAGCTCTAGTAGTTAGAGCTAGATTAAAGAGAATGTCCCCCGAGGCAACGAATATGGCCGATGAGCTGAGGCTAGAAGAAATTAGGAGTGCGTCTAGTCGGCATATCTCCAGCGTCACATCGCCGGACGGACGTCTTGTGACCACAAACGAAGGTATCTGTGAGGTGTTTCGTGCCAATTTTCAGGAACTATTCACCAGGGAAGCTAGACTGAATTCGGCTCAGTTCGACGCCTATTTAGCTGACTTCCCTCGCCTTGAGGCGACTGAAGCAGCTGGGTGCGAGGGGCCCATAACAGAGGATGAAATCCGGGAAGCGTTAAAGAGCATCGAGAAGGAGAAGACACCGGGGATCGATGGTTTACCTTACGAAGTGTATTTGAGGCTGTCGCCCATTTTTGTTCACTTGCTGGCTTTGATCTTTAACCACTGGTTAAAGCAGGGGAGCATCCCCAGCCGCTTTACCAGAGGGGTAGTGAAATTGCTATGCAAGGACAAAGATGGAGGGGACGGGGTAGATAACTTCAGGCCCATAACTCTGCTCAATACAGAGTTAAAGATTTTGGCCAAGGTCCTCGCCAACCGACTGCAGACTGTGCTGGAGAGTCTGATTGGCCCCGAGCAGACTTGCTCTGTAAAGGGTCGGACTATCCAAGACAATCTGCACACGGTGCGCACGATCATTGAGAAAGTCGACAATGGAGCCGCGCTGATCAAGTTAGATCAGTCCAAAGCATTCGATAGGGTCGACCATCGTTTTCTCGAGTCCGTCTTATCCGCGTCTGGCTTCGGTGAGATCTTTCGCTCCTGGATTCGTCTCTTGTATGCATCCCCCAGCTCGGTGGTGGAGGTGAATGGAGTGAGGTCGAAAGCCTTTCAGTTGTCCAGATCAGTTCGTCAAGGTTGTCCACTTTCGCCGATGCTGTACATTCTTGCGCTGGAACCTTTCCTGCGCAAAGTAAAGGCGAATCCGGTCCTGCGCGGGCTAACCTTGCCTGGTGGTCACACGCCAGTCAAGTATACCGCCTACGTTGATGACATAACTTTGCTTGTAACGAGCAGTGCCGAGATCAGGGAAATCAGCGTAGAGATCCAAAGGTATGAGACGGTGACAGGGGCCAAAGCCAACTGCGGCAAGTCTGAGGGCTTGTTGCTGGACTCGTGGAGAGGGCGCTCTCTCCCTGGTCCCTTTGCCTGGACGGAAGGGCCGTGCAAGATACTCGGCGTCTGGTTCGGTCCCGACCTCCAGTTGGAGAAAAATTGGTCGGGTGTACTGGAAAAGGTAGAGAAAGCAGTTGATCTGTGGACTCGGAGGAAGCTCTCCTTCAAGGGTAGGGCCGAGGTGTGCGTCTCTCACATCTACCCCCTTATCCTTTACCGACTTTCAGTGCTCCCTCTTCCGTGTACCGACCAACTAAAGTTGGAAGGTGCCATGTTTCGACTCCTATGGGGTCACAGGCACCCTATGGTATCTCGCAAGATCTGTCAGCTCCAACCTGCGGAAGGCGGCCTAGGAATGCCGAACATCGAAGCTCGGCAACATACCCTGCGCTTGACTTTCTTAGGTCGGATGTGTACGCAAGAAGAGCAGAACGGCGAATTCTGGAAAGAAGACGCCAGGAAGGCTTTCCCAGCCTTAAGAAACGTGCATTCCGACGACGGGGGTGAGGCCCGCCGTAGACCCCGGGCGGAATGCTCTTTCTATCGAGAATGCCGACACGCTCTCCGAGTTTTTTCTCGGGTGAAGGAATGCCTCAACGACACCCAGTCGTTGTCGAGGAGGGCATTATATCGGGTAATAGTGAGGGGGTCCGTTCGAGACGAAATGATCGAGGGGCTCGGTTTAACGAAGGCGGAGAGTCGCTCAATCTGGCCTTGGACGCCCGGACTGAGGTGCCTCAATAACAACGAGGCGTCCCTCACCTGGCTAGTCATACGGAATGCTCTCTGGGTCGGCAAACGGCTTTTTTTAGCGAATCTGGTAGATTCACCAGAGTGCATACGCTGTGGTGGAATGGAGGAGTCTATTGAGCACGCCTTCTTCCACTGCAGCGTGGTGCATCCGCTGTGCAAGCTGGTTGAAGGCCACATGGTTCGCATCGTCGGGGCACGGTTTTTTGCCTTGGATGCCAGTGCTGTCTGCAGCAATGTGTTCCCATCGTTGGAGAAGGACGCACATATAGTGCTAATGTGCTTACTTGGCGTGATGCGAATGGTGATTTGGACGACGCGTCAGAAGGGGTTCCACGAAGGAGAGCATTTCACTCCCGAACAACTGATTGCGTTCTTTGGGCACCAGCTCAAAGTCAAAATCAGGGTCGAGAGGGAGAGGCTCCCTTGGTCGGAATTCAACGGAAGGTGGGTGAGAGTTGCGCGACTGTGTCGAGTGAAAGGTGCTGAATTAGAGTGGTTTTTTTGAAGGTCTATTGGTCAGCAAGGATTTTGCAGTCCTGACACGAACGTGCTAACCCAGCCCAGGTTAGGATAGATTAGATTTTCCTTTTCTGTTAGCCAACAGTTTCTTAGCTAGGGAGAGAATGATCATCGGCCCCCCTTTTTTTTCTGTCCTTCACTTTTTTTTTTCGATTCCCATCCCCTCCCCCTCTAGATGACAGAAGGTAAAGTTTTCCAGAGGATGTTTGAGAGGAATTTTTTTTTTTTTTTTTTTTTTTTTTTTTTTTCTCTCTCGGCATCCATCTTTTCGTCTGGTTAACTTGCTGTTCTGCCACGTTAGGTCTTTTGTGGGGGGTCACATACTAATTTCGTTTTCGTTTTTTTTTTTTTTTTTTTTTTTTTTTTTTTCTGTAAATATATATCAGTCATTGGGGTTCATTTTTATTTGTAAATATTTATCATAATTTTATTCCCCCCCCACACACAAAATTGTAAATAGGGGTTTAGAGTAGCATCATAGAGAGAATCTGACTTTATGGTAAATGCAGTATGAGAGAGACCAGGAAAAATGTGTTGTTTTGGTGAACGGATGTATATAGTGTGATTGGGTCAGTGCATGAGACTAGCTAAGATAAGATTAGGAATAGAGTCGACCAGTCCTACTACCCATTCCCCCCTCCGACTATATGTCAAATTTCTCTCTCTTTTTATATTTGTAGAGAATAAATAATGATAAGAGCACAGATCGCTCGACAGTTTTGCTGTTACTTTTTTTGAAAAAAAAAAAAAAAAGACAAGTTTCCTGCGACCACACCGAACAAGATAACGGACTAGTAGGACCCCCTTGAAACTCTAGTTCGAAAAGATAAGCCCTTGTTGTTTTTGACTCGATTTTGACTCGATTTCGACTCGATTTTTTTTTGCTCCGATTTTTTTGTTGTTTGTCTCGATTTTGTATTTTTTTCTTTCCCTTCATGGCCGACGAGGCCAGGAGGGCCTTGTTTGCTTCCCCCGATAAGGGGGAGGGCGGGGGCACATCCACACCCCCTAAAATAGGGAAAAAAAACAAAAAAAAACAAGAAAAAATGTCTACATCACAGACAGTCAGTACAAGTGAAAAGAATTCAGACATGAAAAAATCCCCCGTCCATGAAGGGAGGGGGGAAAATACAGACTCGCCGATTCCGGCGGGACAACAACAACAACAAGAAAAGACAAGTGGGGACTCTCCTAACGTTTGGTCATCCCCTCCCGTAATAAATACAGTCAATGTGGCGGAATTCGTCAAGCGTTGCCAGACATACAGTCACCTTGTAAAAGAGGACGGCTTACTGGTGGACTTGGTCGAATTGAAAGACATTGAGAAAAAAATGGTGTCCGTCTTTTTGGTCGACAAGAAGTCAAACCGAATTGTCCGATCAAACAAAGACATAGTGTTGAAAGCACTGGCTAGCTTAGGAATCAAAGCCAAACAAGTTGTTAAAGGCGATGGCTTTGCGATGTGGGACGTACTATTGCCCACTGAACAGGACTGTTCAGATCTCCTGCGCCGAGAGCTCCAAACGAAGGAGCATTACATTCGTGTTGAGTATCTCGGCCGGAGAAGGACCCGGGTAATAGCACATGAGGTGCCCAGCTTCGTACTCGGGGAACATATCGGGGCTTTTCTCCTGAAATACGGAGAAATTGTCTCGGTTGACTCCGAGGCGATGCGTGGGGAGTGGCGTTTTGATCTTATGATCGACAGGAAGGCGTTCCTGGCCATTCCCAACTATTTGGACATAGGTGGTCGGAGGCGACTGCCTCTTATCGTAAAAGGTAGGAGGCCAGTCTGCTGGATATGCGGGGAGGCCGGTCACCTCGCCGCTATCTGCAAAAAGAAACCGTCCAGCCTGACGCAAGACCCTTCCCACTCAGTTTCTGTGACCGCCCAAAAGGAGGCTCCCGTAGTCTCGCCTACTGCCATGACTGGAGGAATCCAGTCAGATGCCGGGAGAGGTAAAAGTCTCCCCTCACCTAAACCGTCGACTCCGTCACCAAAGGTGGTGGCACAAAAAGAGAAGACGGAGGGGGAGTGGCAGGTAGTAGGTCGTAGTGGGAAGAAGGCCCAAATAGAGGTACCCCTGTTGCCACATAGCCTAAAGCGAACCGACACCGACAGTCCCCAAGGAGAGACCCCGCAGTCTTATGCGGAACGGGCTAGAGTGGGGGGTTATGCTAGTCCAAGTCGTGAAAAAAAAGAAATGGCGGCGGCGTTGCTCATAAAACTTAAGTCCAGACAGCCAGCAGAGAGGGTTACCCCTCCACCCTCTCCCCGAACAATACACAGTCCTTCAATCAAAAAATCACCCCCCAAAAAAACAGAATTGACAGTTTTAAAAAAATCACCCCCCAAAGAAACACAATTGACAGTCCTAAAAAAATCTTCCCCCCAAAAAACTGAAATAACAACTTTGAAAAAATCCCCCCCCAAAAAAACAGAACTGACAACATCTCCCAGACACACACCCAGACACACACCCAAGAAAAATCAGACAAAACCAGAACTCACATCTTCTCCAACTCCTCCATTGCCGCCCACTCTACTGTTATTTTCGCAACCTCCCCCGCCACCGCCGCCGCCGCCGCCGCCATCACCGCCGCCGTCGTCGTCCCCCCCATCAACACCATCAACAATATCAACAACACCAACACCTACACAAACACCAACACAATCGGCCTCACAAAAGAGGCCGAGAAGCCCAGCCGGGGGAGACGCCGGCGAGCCAACAAAAAAAGAAAAAAAAGTGAGACACAAGAGAGGGGTCCACATCTGTCGTGTCGACCCGGACATTATAGAAAAATCGAAGCTTCAGCAGCAAGCCCTAAGGAATTTAAAAGTCCTCCACAGTTTCCGGTTCGTCGAGCCCGGAAGACGCGACGTGGAGGACCCCACCTTGTTCCCAGGGCTTAAAAAGCTGCTAACAGTAGTCCGGGTCGGAGACACCTCGCGGCAGGTGTGGGATATGCTCCGGGAGGCCAATGGGGCCTTCCAAATGACCACACCACTGGCTGTCTGGCATCATCCGGACTTGCAGAAACTGAAGAACTTTTGTTCAGGGAGGGTCCCCGTCTACATGCACCCCTCCCTTTATAGGGCAGCAAAGCTAACATTCCCTAGGCACGTCGGCGGCGTGTCCCTGGATGGCACCATCAGAACTGAGATGGGCACTGATCCTATGGGACCCGCTGTCGGTGTGCTATCACCGGCAATGTTCGCGTCAGGAGGGCAACGCCAATAGATTAACAAGATGGCTCTCTATTTAGCAAGTTTGAATGGTCGTGGTTGCCGGAATGAGTCGAGAAGAGCTAGACTCTGTCGTCTCCTCCGGCACCTCGACGTGAGTATTTGTTGTTTACAGGAGACTCATTTTATTTCGAGCGACAATGAGAGTGTGCTGTCTCGAGACTTCCGTCTCTTTTCAGCATATTTTGATTACCGCTCCAGAGGTGTCTCTTGGCTAATAAGCCATTCTTTGAATGCGGTGTGTTCCCTTGTGTATGCAGACCCGGCGGGCAGATTGTGCGTCGTTGATGTTACCATAAGAGGGGAGGCTTTTCGTCTGATTGGGGTTTATGCGCCCAACGGCCAGGGTGAGCGAATCAACTTCTTTCGGCAGATCGATCAGTTCGTAGTTCCGTCGAGACGGCTAGTGTTAGCGGGTGATTGGAATGCCGTCCTTGATCCCGATATAGACCGAGGGGTAAATAGGGGAACTAACAACGGTGACGTGATTCCGTTTCGGGATTTGATCAACAGGCTTGACCTGGTGGATAAATTCCGAAACGAACACCCCCGCCAAGTAGTATGGACTTGGACTAATAGTGGCGACCCGAGTTCGGTGCAACGTTCCAGTTACATCGATCGGGTTTTAGCTAGAAGAGTCGACCATAAGTTTTTGGAATGTCCAAGTTTCCATAGCGTCCCCTTTTCGGACCATAGATTAGTAAGGGCCCGAATGAATTTAGGTATAGCTAAGCCCTTCAAGTCTGGTTACTGGAAATTCAACACATCCCTCGTGGATATGGAGGATTTTCGGGACCAGCTAACATCACTAATCCAGCGGGAACTGACGGGGGCTATCCTGGGTAATAAATTCTGGGGGAACCTCAAAAACAAAATTAGGTCTTTTGCTGCCGATTACAGTAGGCGACTCAACCTAGTGAGACTAGCGGCACAAAAGGCACTAGAAGATCGGATCGAGCGGGCGGTGGAGGGAGGGGACTCTAGCCAGGTTAAGATAGCTAAGGCAGAGTTGGCCTCCTTGCATGCCAAGAAGGATCAAGCTCTAGTAGTTAGAGCTAGATTAAAAAGAATGTCCCCCGAGGCAACGAATATGGCCGATGAGCTGAGGCTAGAAGAAATTAGGAGTGCGTCTAGTCGGTATATCTCCAGCGTCACATCGCCGGACGGACGTCTTGTGACCACAAACGAAGGTATCTGTGAGGTGTTTCGTGCCAATTTTCAGGAACTATTCACCAGGGAAGCTAGACTGAATTCGGCTCAGTTCGACGCCTATTTAGCTGACTTCCCTCGCCTTGAGGCGACTGAAGCAGCTGGGTGCGAGGGGCCCATAACAGAGGATGAAATCCGGGAAGCGTTAAAGAGCACCGAGAAGGAGAAGACACCGGGGATCGATGGTTTACCTTACGAAGTGTATTTGAGGCTGTCGCCCATTTTTGTTCACTTGCTGGCTTTGATCTTTAACCACTGGTTAAAGCAGGGGAGAATCCCCAGCCGCTTTACCAGAGGGGTAGTGAAATTGCTATGCAAGGACAAAGATGGAGGGGACGGGGTAGATAACTTCAGGCCCATAACTCTGCTCAATACAGAGTTAAAGATTTTGGCCAAGGTCCTCGCCAACCGACTGCAGACTGTGCTGGAGAGTCTGATTGGCCCCGAACAGACTTGCTCTGTAAAGGGTCGGACTATCCAAGACAATCTGCACACGGTGCGCACGATCATTGAGAAAGTCGACAATGGAGCCGCGCTGATCAAGTTAGATCAGTCCAAAGCATTCGATAGGGTCGACCATCGTTTTCTCGAGTCCGTCTTATCCGCGTCTGGCTTCGGTGAGATCTTTCGCTCCTGGATTCGTCTCTTGTATGCATCCCCCAGCTCGGTGGTGGAAGTGAATGGAGTGAGGTCGAAAGCCTTTCAGTTGTCCAGATCAGTTCGTCAAGGTTGTCCACTTTCGCCGATGCTGTACATTCTTGCGCTGGAACCTTTCCTGCGCAAAGTAAAGGCGAATCCGGTCCTGCGCGGGCTAACCTTGCCTGGTGGTCACACGCCAGTCAAGTATACCGCCTACGTTGATGACATAACTTTGCTTGTAACGAGCAGTGCCGAGATCAGGGAAATCAGCGTAGAGATCCAAAGGTATGAGACGGTGACAGGGGCCAAAGCCAACTGCGGCAAGTCTGAGGGCTTGTTGCTGGACTCGTGGAGAGGGCGCTCTCTCCCTGGTCCCTTTGCCTGGACGGAAGGGCCGTGCAAGATACTCGGCGTCTGGTTCGGTCCCGACCTCCAGTTGGAGAAAAATTGGTCGGGTGTACTGGAAAAGGTAGAGAAAGCAGTTGATCTGTGGACTCGGAGGAAGCTCTCCTTCAAGGGTAGGGCCGAGGTGTGCGTCTCTCACATCTACCCCCTTATCCTTTACCGACTTTCAGTGCTCCCTCTTCCGTGTACCGACCAACAAAAGTTGGAAGGTGCCATGTTTCGACTCCTATGGGGTCACAGGCACCCCATGGTATCTCGCAAGATCTGTCAGCTCCAACCTGCGGAAGGCGGCCTAGGAATGCCGAACATCAAAGCTCGGCAACATAGTCTACGCTTGACTTTCTTAGGTCGGATGTGTACGCAAGAAGAGCAGAACGGCGAATTCTGGAAAGAAGACGCCAGGAAGGCTTTCCCAGCCTTAAGAAACGTGCATTCCGACGACGGGGGTGAGGCCCGCCGTAGACCCCGGGCGGAATGCTCTTTCTATCGAGAATGCCGACACGCTCTCCGAGTTTTTTCTCGGGTGAAGGTATGCCTCAACGACACCCGGTCGTTGTCGAGGAGGGCATTATATCGGGTAATAGTGAGGGGGTCCGTTCGAGACGAAATGATCGAGGGGCTCGGTTTAACGAAGGCGGAGAGCCGCTCAATCTGGCCTTGGACGCCCGGACTGAGGTGCCTCAATAACAACGAGGCGTCCCTCACCTGGCTAGTCATACGGAATGCTCTCTGGGTCGGCAAACGGCTCTTTGCAGCGGGTCTGGTAGTTTCACCAGAGTGCATGCGCTGTGGTGGAATGGAGGAGTCTATTGAGCACGCCTTCTTCCACTGCAGCGTGGTGCAACCGCTGTGCAAGCTGGTTGAAGGCCACATGGTTCGCATCGTCGGGGCACGGTTTTTTGCCTTGGATGCCAGTGTTGTCTGCAGCAATGTGTTCCCATCGTTGGAGAAGGACGCACATATAGTGCTAATGTGCTTACTTGGCGTGATGCGAATGGTGATTTGGACGACGCGTCAGAAGGGGTTCCACGAAGGAGAGCATTTCACTCCCGAACAACTGATTGCGTTCTTTGGGCACCAGCTCAAAGTCAAAATCAGGGTAGAGAGGGGGAGGCTCCCTTGGTCGGAATTCAACGGAAGGTGGGTGAGAGTTGCCCGACTGTGTCGAGTGAAAGGTGCTGAATTAGAGTGGTTTTTTTAAGATCTATTGGTTAATTAAGGATTTTGCAGTCCTGACACGAACGTGCTAACCCAGCCCAGGTTAGGATAGATTAGATTTTCCTTTTCTGTTAGCCAACAGTTTCTTAGCTAGGGAGAGAATGATCATCGGCCCCCCTTTTTTTTCTGTCCTCCACTTTTTTCGATTCCCATCCCCTCCCCCTCTAGATGACAGAAGGTAAAGTTTTCCAGAGGATGTTTGAGAGATTTTTTTTTTTTTTTTTTTTTTTTTTTTTGTCTTGACATCCATCTTTTCGTCTGGTTAACTTACTGTTCTGCCACGTTAGGTCTTTTGTGGGGGGTCACATACTAATTTCGTTTTCGTTTTTTTTCTGTAAATATATATCAGTCATTGGGGTTCATTTTTATTTGTAAATATTCATCATAATTTTATTCCCCCCCCACACACAAAAATTGTAAATAGGGGTTTAGAGTAGTTTTCACATCATAGAGAGAATCTGACTTTATGGTAAATGCAGTATGAAAGAGACCAGGAAAAATGTGTTGTTTTGGTGAATGGATGTATATAGTGTGATTGGGTCAGTGCATGAGACTAGCTAAGATAAGATTAGGAATAGAGTTGACCAGTCCTTATACCCCACTCCCCCCTTCGACTTCATGTCATATTTCTCTCTTTCAGAGAATAAATAATCACAGATTGCGAGACAGAGGGTAGAAGCAGCATATTAATCTTTCGGCAAAGAGGTACATTTCTTTCCTTGAATGATTTCTGGTGATTGACTTTGAAAACTAACTCAGACTAAACTCTTATATGTATATTGTCTCAATAATAATAATAATAATAATAATAATAATAATAATAATAACAATAATTTTAATAATTTTAATTATAATTATAAGTGGTAGTTGTAACATTTGGACCGCAGGCCACTACCCTGAATGAGCCCTGTGATGATTTTCGAAGGTTCAAAAGATATTTTACTTTAGGCTTTAAGTGACTATTCTTGATATTTTGATGATTTTCGAAGGTTCAAAAGATATTTTACTTTAGGCTTTAAGTGACTATTCTTGATATTTTGATGATTTTCGAAGGTTCAAAAGATATTTTACTTTAGGCTTTAAGTGACTATTCTTGATATTTTGATGATTTTCGAAGGTTCAAAAGATATTTTACTTTAGGCTTTAAGTGACTATTCTTGATATTTTGATGATTTTCGAAGGTTCAAAAGATATTTTACTTTAGGCTTTAAGTGACTATTCTTGATATTTTGATGATTTTTGAAGGTTCAAAAGATATGTTACTTTAGGCTTTAAGAATGATTATTCTTGACATATTGATATTTCTACTTCTGAGATGGTTTTCCTTGCGATTCCGATAAGTTTTCACCTGGATGAATTGCCCACTGCCAGATTCTGCCTAATGAAAAAGACAAAAAAAAAAAAAAGTTGAGAGAGTGGTCTGTTGTTTCTTGGAGCTGCACGTGGGTAAGTGGAATTAAATTTATAATTTATAATTTAAAATTAATAACTCTCCACCCCCCCCCACCGAGATAAGAGGTGTCTTATGGGAAAGTAATGCCTAGCTACCCCTCCCCCGAGTATGAATGAATGGAGTCTGTCCACCACTGACCGTTAGGACCCCTCAGTAGATATAAGCTAGCAGGGGGAAATCCACCGTGGGGGAAGAACACAGATTGCGAGACAGAGGGTAGAAGCAGCATATTAATCTTTCGGCAAAGAGGTACATTTCTTTCCTTGAATGATTTCTGGTGATTGACTTTGAAAACTAACTCAGACTAAACTCTTATATGTATATTGTCTCAATAATAATAATAATAATAATAATAATAATAATTTTAATAATTTTAATTATAATTATAAGTGGTAGTTGTAACATTTGGACCGCAGGCCACTACCCTGAATGAGCCCTGTGATGATTTTCGAAGGTTCAAAAGATATTTTACTTTAGGCTTTAAGTGACTATTCTTGATATTTTGATGATTTTCGAAGGTTCAAAAGATATTTTACTTTAGGCTTTAAGTGACTATTCTTGATATTTTGATGATTTTCGAAGGTTCAAAAGATATTTTACTTTAGGCTTTAAGTGACTATTCTTGATATTTTGATGATTTTCGAAGGTTCAAAAGATATTTTACTTTAGGCTTTAAGTGACTATTCTTGATATTTTGATGATTTTTGAAGGTTCAAAAGATATGTTACTTTAGGCTTTAAGAATGATTATTCTTGACATATTGATATTTCTACTTCTGAGATGGTTTTCCTTGCGATTCCGATAAGTTTTCACCTGGATGAATTGCCCACTGCCAGATTCTGCCTAATGAAAAAGACAAAAAAAAAAAAAAGTTGAGAGAGTGGTCTGTTGTTTCTTGGAGCTGCACGTGGGTAAGTGGAATTAAATTTATAATTTATAATTTAAAATTAATAACTCTCCACCCCCCCCACCGAGATAAGAGGTGTCTTATGGGAAAGTAATGCCTAGCTACCCCTCCCCCGAGTATGAATGAATGGAGTCTGTCCACCACTGACCGTTAGGACCCCTCAGTAGATATAAGCTAGCAGGGGGAAATCCACCGTGGGGGAAGAACACAGATTGCGAGACAGAGGGTAGAAGCAGCATATTAATCTTTCGGCAAAGAGGTACATTTCTTTCCTTGAATGATTTCTGGTGATTGACTTTGAAAACTAACTCAGACTAAACTCTTATATGTATATTGTCTCAATAATAATAATAATAATAATAATAATAATAATTTTAATAATTTTAATTATAATTATAAGTGGTAGTTGTAACATTTGGACCGCAGGCCACTACCCTGAATGAGCCCTGTGATGATTTTCGAAGGTTCAAAAGATATTTTACTTTAGGCTTTAAGTGACTATTCTTGATATTTTGATGATTTTCGAAGGTTCAAAAGATATTTTACTTTAGGCTTTAAGTGACTATTCTTGATATTTTGATGATTTTCGAAGGTTCAAAAGATATTTTACTTTAGGCTTTAAGTGACTATTCTTGATATTTTGATGATTTTTGAAGGTTCAAAAGATATGTTACTTTAGGCTTTAAGAATGATTATTCTTGACATATTGATATTTCTACTTCTGAGATGGTTTTCCTTGCGATTCCGATAAGTTTTCACCTGGATGAATTGCCCACTGCCAGATTCTGCCTAATGAAAAAGACAAAAAAAAAAAAAAGTTGAGAGAGTGGTCTGTTGTTTCTTGGAGCTGCACGTGGGTAAGTGGAATTAAATTTATAATTTATAATTTAAAATTAATAACTCTCCACCCCCCCCACCGAGATAAGAGGTGTCTTATGGGAAAGTAATGCCTAGCTACCCCTCCCCCGAGTATGAATGAATGGAGTCTGTCCACCACTGACCGTTAGGACCCCTCAGTAGATATAAGCTAGCAGGGGGAAATCCACCGTGGGGGAAGAACACAGATTGCGAGACAGAGGGTAGAAGCAGCATATTAATCTTTCGGCAAAGAGGTACATTTCTTTCCTTGAATGATTTCTGGTGATTGACTTTGAAAACTAACTCAGACTAAACTCTTATATGTATATTGTCTCAATAATAATAATAATAATAATAATAATAATAATAATTTTAATAATTTTAATTATAATTATAAGTGGTAGTTGTAACATTTGGACCGCAGGCCACTACCCTGAATGAGCCCTGTGATGATTTTCGAAGGTTCAAAAGATATTTTACTTTAGGCTTTAAGTGACTATTCTTGATATTTTGATGATTTTCGAAGGTTCAAAAGATATTTTACTTTAGGCTTTAAGTGACTATTCTTGATATTTTGATGATTTTCGAAGGTTCAAAAGATATTTTACTTTAGGCTTTAAGTGACTATTCTTGATATTTTGATGATTTTTGAAGGTTCAAAAGATATGTTACTTTAGGCTTTAAGAATGATTATTCTTGACATATTGATATTTCTACTTCTGAGATGGTTTTCCTTGCGATTCCGATAAGTTTTCACCTGGATGAATTGCCCACTGCCAGATTCTGCCTAATGAAAAAGACAAAAAAAAAAAAAAGTTGAGAGAGTGGTCTGTTGTTTCTTGGAGCTGCACGTGGGTAAGTGGAATTAAATTTATAATTTATAATTTAAAATTAATAACTCTCCACCCCCCCCACCGAGATAAGAGGTGTCTTATGGGAAAGTAATGCCTAGCTACCCCTCCCCCGAGTATGAATGAATGGAGTCTGTCCACCACTGACCGTTAGGACCCCTCAGTAGATATAAGCTAGCAGGGGGAAATCCACCGTGGGGGAAGAACACAGATTGCGAGACAGAGGGTAGAAGCAGCATATTAATCTTTCGGCAAAGAGGTACATTTCTTTCCTTGAATGATTTCTGGTGATTGACTTTGAAAACTAACTCAGACTAAACTCTTATATGTATATTGTCTCAATAATAATAATAATAATAATAATAATTTTAATAATTTTAATTATAATTATAAGTGGTAGTTGTAACATTTGGACCGCAGGCCACTACCCTGAATGAGCCCTGTGATGATTTTCGAAGGTTCAAAAGATATTTTACTTTAGGCTTTAAGTGACTATTCTTGATATTTTGATGATTTTCGAAGGTTCAAAAGATATTTTACTTTAGGCTTTAAGTGACTATTCTTGATATTTTGATGATTTTCGAAGGTTCAAAAGATATTTTACTTTAGGCTTTAAGTGACTATTCTTGATATTTTGATGATTTTTGAAGGTTCAAAAGATATGTTACTTTAGGCTTTAAGAATGATTATTCTTGACATATTGATATTTCTACTTCTGAGATGGTTTTCCTTGCGATTCCGATAAGTTTTCACCTGGATGAATTGCCCACTGCCAGATTCTGCCTAATGAAAAAGACAAAAAAAAAAAAAAGTTGAGAGAGTGGTCTGTTGTTTCTTGGAGCTGCACGTGGGTAAGTGGAATTAAATTTATAATTTATAATTTAAAATTAATAACTCTCCACCCCCCCCCCACCGAGATAAGAGGTGTCTTATGGGAAAGTAATGCCTAGCTACCCCTCCCCCGAGTATGAATGAATGGAGTCTGTCCACCACTGACCGTTAGGACCCCTCAGTAGATATAAGCTAGCAGGGGGAAATCCACCGTGGGGGAAGAACACAGATTGCGAGACAGAGGGTAGAAGCAGCATATTAATCTTTCGGCAAAGAGGTACATTTCTTTCCTTGAATGATTTCTGGTGATTGACTTTGAAAACTAACTCAGACTAAACTCTTATATGTATATTGTCTCAATAATAATAATAATAATAATAATAATAATAATTTTAATAATTTTAATTATAATTATAAGTGGTAGTTGTAACATTTGGACCGCAGGCCACTACCCTGAATGAGCCCTGTGATGATTTTCGAAGGTTCAAAAGATATTTTACTTTAGGCTTTAAGTGACTATTCTTGATATTTTGATGATTTTCGAAGGTTCAAAAGATATTTTACTTTAGGCTTTAAGTGACTATTCTTGATATTTTGATGATTTTCGAAGGTTCAAAAGATATTTTACTTTAGGCTTTAAGTGACTATTCTTGATATTTTGATGATTTTTGAAGGTTCAAAAGATATGTTACTTTAGGCTTTAAGAATGATTATTCTTGACATATTGATATTTCTACTTCTGAGATGGTTTTCCTTGCGATTCCGATAAGTTTTCACCTGGATGAATTGCCCACTGCCAGATTCTGCCTAATGAAAAAGACAAAAAAAAAAAAAAGTTGAGAGAGTGGTCTGTTGTTTCTTGGAGCTGCACGTGGGTAAGTGGAATTAAATTTATAATTTATAATTTAAAATTAATAACTCTCCACCCCCCCCACCGAGATAAGAGGTGTCTTATGGGAAAGTAATGCCTAGCTACCCCTCCCCCGAGTATGAATGAATGGAGTCTGTCCACCACTGACCGTTAGGACCCCTCAGTAGATATAAGCTAGCAGGGGGAAATCCACCGTGGGGGAAGAACACAGATTGCGAGACAGAGGGTAGAAGCAGCATATTAATCTTTCGGCAAAGAGGTACATTTCTTTCCTTGAATGATTTCTGGTGATTGACTTTGAAAACTAACTCAGACTAAACTCTTATATGTATATTGTCTCAATAATAATAATAATAATAATAATAATAATAATAATAACAATAATTTTAATAATTTTAATTATAATTATAAGTGGTAGTTGTAACATTTGGACCGCAGGCCACTACCCTGAATGAGCCCTGTGATGATTTTCGAAGGTTCAAAAGATATTTTACTTTAGGCTTTAAGTGACTATTCTTGATATTTTGATGATTTTCGAAGGTTCAAAAGATATTTTACTTTAGGCTTTAAGTGACTATTCTTGATATTTTGATGATTTTCGAAGGTTCAAAAGATATTTTACTTTAGGCTTTAAGTGACTATTCTTGATATTTTGATGATTTTCGAAGGTTCAAAAGATATTTTACTTTAGGCTTTAAGTGACTATTCTTGATATTTTGATGATTTTCGAAGGTTCAAAAGATATTTTACTTTAGGCTTTAAGTGACTATTCTTGATATTTTGATGATTTTTGAAGGTTCAAAAGATATGTTACTTTAGGCTTTAAGAATGATTATTCTTGACATATTGATATTTCTACTTCTGAGATGGTTTTCCTTGCGATTCCGATAAGTTTTCACCTGGATGAATTGCCCACTGCCAGATTCTGCCTAATGAAAAAGACAAAAAAAAAAAAAAGTTGAGAGAGTGGTCTGTTGTTTCTTGGAGCTGCACGTGGGTAAGTGGAATTAAATTTATAATTTATAATTTAAAATTAATAACTCTCCACCCCCCCCACCGAGATAAGAGGTGTCTTATGGGAAAGTAATGCCTAGCTACCCCTCCCCCGAGTATGAATGAATGGAGTCTGTCCACCACTGACCGTTAGGACCCCTCAGTAGATATAAGCTAGCAGGGGGAAATCCACCGTGGGGGAAGAACACAGATTGCGAGACAGAGGGTAGAAGCAGCATATTAATCTTTCGGCAAAGAGGTACATTTCTTTCCTTGAATGATTTCTGGTGATTGACTTTGAAAACTAACTCAGACTAAACTCTTATATGTATATTGTCTCAATAATAATAATAATAATAATAATAATAATAATTTTAATAATTTTAATTATAATTATAAGTGGTAGTTGTAACATTTGGACCGCAGGCCACTACCCTGAATGAGCCCTGTGATGATTTTCGAAGGTTCAAAAGATATTTTACTTTAGGCTTTAAGTGACTATTCTTGATATTTTGATGATTTTCGAAGGTTCAAAAGATATTTTACTTTAGGCTTTAAGTGACTATTCTTGATATTTTGATGATTTTCGAAGGTTCAAAAGATATTTTACTTTAGGCTTTAAGTGACTATTCTTGATATTTTGATGATTTTCGAAGGTTCAAAAGATATTTTACTTTAGGCTTTAAGTGACTATTCTTGATATTTTGATGATTTTCGAAGGTTCAAAAGATATTTTACTTTAGGCTTTAAGTGACTATTCTTGATATTTTGATGATTTTTGAAGGTTCAAAAGATATGTTACTTTAGGCTTTAAGAATGATTATTCTTGACATATTGATATTTCTACTTCTGAGATGGTTTTCCTTGCGATTCCGATAAGTTTTCACCTGGATGAATTGCCCACTGCCAGATTCTGCCTAATGAAAAAGACAAAAAAAAAAAAAAGTTGAGAGAGTGGTCTGTTGTTTCTTGGAGCTGCACGTGGGTAAGTGGAATTAAATTTATAATTTATAATTTAAAATTAATAACTCTCCACCCCCCCCACCGAGATAAGAGGTGTCTTATGGGAAAGTAATGCCTAGCTACCCCTCCCCCGAGTATGAATGAATGGAGTCTGTCCACCACTGACCGTTAGGACCCCTCAGTAGATATAAGCTAGCAGGGGGAAATCCACCGTGGGGGAAGAACACAGATTGCGAGACAGAGGGTAGAAGCAGCATATTAATCTTTCGGCAAAGAGGTACATTTCTTTCCTTGAATGATTTCTGGTGATTGACTTTGAAAACTAACTCAGACTAAACTCTTATATGTATATTGTCTCAATAATAATAATAATAATAATAATAATTTTAATAATTTTAATTATAATTATAAGTGGTAGTTGTAACATTTGGACCGCAGGCCACTACCCTGAATGAGCCCTGTGATGATTTTCGAAGGTTCAAAAGATATTTTACTTTAGGCTTTAAGTGACTATTCTTGATATTTTGATGATTTTCGAAGGTTCAAAAGATATTTTACTTTAGGCTTTAAGTGACTATTCTTGATATTTTGATGATTTTCGAAGGTTCAAAAGATATTTTACTTTAGGCTTTAAGTGACTATTCTTGATATTTTGATGATTTTCGAAGGTTCAAAAGATATTTTACTTTAGGCTTTAAGTGACTATTCTTGATATTTTGATGATTTTCGAAGGTTCAAAAGATATTTTACTTTAGGCTTTAAGTGACTATTCTTGATATTTTGATGATTTTTGAAGGTTCAAAAGATATGTTACTTTAGGCTTTAAGAATGATTATTCTTGACATATTGATATTTCTACTTCTGAGATGGTTTTCCTTGCGATTCCGATAAGTTTTCACCTGGATGAATTGCCCACTGCCAGATTCTGCCTAATGAAAAAGACAAAAAAAAAAAAAAGTTGAGAGAGTGGTCTGTTGTTTCTTGGAGCTGCACGTGGGTAAGTGGAATTAAATTTATAATTTATAATTTAAAATTAATAACTCTCCACCCCCCCCACCGAGATAAGAGGTGTCTTATGGGAAAGTAATGCCTAGCTACCCCTCCCCCGAGTATGAATGAATGGAGTCTGTCCACCACTGACCGTTAGGACCCCTCAGTAGATATAAGCTAGCAGGGGGAAATCCACCGTGGGGGAAGAACACAGATTGCGAGACAGAGGGTAGAAGCAGCATATTAATCTTTCGGCAAAGAGGTACATTTCTTTCCTTGAATGATTTCTGGTGATTGACTTTGAAAACTAACTCAGACTAAACTCTTATATGTATATTGTCTCAATAATAATAATAATAATAATAATAATAATAATTTTAATAATTTTAATTATAATTATAAGTGGTAGT
This sequence comes from Thysanoteuthis rhombus, assembly GCA_963457665.1. NCBI lineage: Eukaryota > Metazoa > Mollusca > Cephalopoda > Oegopsida > Thysanoteuthidae > Thysanoteuthis > Thysanoteuthis major. The sequence goes on from OY735215.1 coordinate 8,087,727, forward strand.
TGTAACATTTGGACCGCAGGCCACTACCCTGAATGAGCCCTGTGATGATTTTCGAAGGTTCAAAAGATATTTTACTTTAGGCTTTAAGTGACTATTCTTGATATTTTGATGATTTTCGAAGGTTCAAAAGATATTTTACTTTAGGCTTTAAGTGACTATTCTTGATATTTTGATGATTTTCGAAGGTTCAAAAGATATTTTACTTTAGGCTTTAAGTGACTATTCTTGATATTTTGATGATTTTTGAAGGTTCAAAAGATATGTTACTTTAGGCTTTAAGAATGATTATTCTTGACATATTGATATTTCTACTTCTGAGATGGTTTTCCTTGCGATTCCGATAAGTTTTCACCTGGATGAATTGCCCACTGCCAGATTCTGCCTAATGAAAAAGACAAAAAAAAAAAAAAGTTGAGAGAGTGGTCTGTTGTTTCTTGGAGCTGCACGTGGGTAAGTGGAATTAAATTTATAATTTATAATTTAAAATTAATAACTCTCCACCCCCCCCACCGAGATAAGAGGTGTCTTATGGGAAAGTAATGCCTAGCTACCCCTCCCCCGAGTATGAATGAATGGAGTCTGTCCACCACTGACCGTTAGGACCCCTCAGTAGATATAAGCTAGCAGGGGGAAATCCACCGTGGGGGAAGAACACAGATTGCGAGACAGAGGGTAGAAGCAGCATATTAATCTTTCGGCAAAGAGGTACATTTCTTTCCTTGAATGATTTCTGGTGATTGACTTTGAAAACTAACTCAGACTAAACTCTTATATGTATATTGTCTCAATAATAATAATAATAATAATAATAATAATAATTTTAATAATTTTAATTATAATTATAAGTGGTAGTTGTAACATTTGGACCGCAGGCCACTACCCTGAATGAGCCCTGTGATGATTTTCGAAGGTTCAAAAGATATTTTACTTTAGGCTTTAAGTGACTATTCTTGATATTTTGATGATTTTCGAAGGTTCAAAAGATATTTTACTTTAGGCTTTAAGTGACTATTCTTGATATTTTGATGATTTTCGAAGGTTCAAAAGATATTTTACTTTAGGCTTTAAGTGACTATTCTTGATATTTTGATGATTTTTGAAGGTTCAAAAGATATGTTACTTTAGGCTTTAAGAATGATTATTCTTGACATATTGATATTTCTACTTCTGAGATGGTTTTCCTTGCGATTCCGATAAGTTTTCACCTGGATGAATTGCCCACTGCCAGATTCTGCCTAATGAAAAAGACAAAAAAAAAAAAAAGTTGAGAGAGTGGTCTGTTGTTTCTTGGAGCTGCACGTGGGTAAGTGGAATTAAATTTATAATTTATAATTTAAAATTAATAACTCTCCACCCCCCCCACCGAGATAAGAGGTGTCTTATGGGAAAGTAATGCCTAGCTACCCCTCCCCCGAGTATGAATGAATGGAGTCTGTCCACCACTGACCGTTAGGACCCCTCAGTAGATATAAGCTAGCAGGGGGAAATCCACCGTGGGGGAAGAACACAGATTGCGAGACAGAGGGTAGAAGCAGCATATTAATCTTTCGGCAAAGAGGTACATTTCTTTCCTTGAATGATTTCTGGTGATTGACTTTGAAAACTAACTCAGACTAAACTCTTATATGTATATTGTCTCAATAATAATAATAATAATAATAATAATAATAATAATTTTAATAATTTTAATTATAATTATAAGTGGTAGTTGTAACATTTGGACCGCAGGCCACTACCCTGAATGAGCCCTGTGATGATTTTCGAAGGTTCAAAAGATATTTTACTTTAGGCTTTAAGTGACTATTCTTGATATTTTGATGATTTTCGAAGGTTCAAAAGATATTTTACTTTAGGCTTTAAGTGACTATTCTTGATATTTTGATGATTTTCGAAGGTTCAAAAGATATTTTACTTTAGGCTTTAAGTGACTATTCTTGATATTTTGATGATTTTTGAAGGTTCAAAAGATATGTTACTTTAGGCTTTAAGAATGATTATTCTTGACATATTGATATTTCTACTTCTGAGATGGTTTTCCTTGCGATTCCGATAAGTTTTCACCTGGATGAATTGCCCACTGCCAGATTCTGCCTAATGAAAAAGACAAAAAAAAAAAAAAGTTGAGAGAGTGGTCTGTTGTTTCTTGGAGCTGCACGTGGGTAAGTGGAATTAAATTTATAATTTATAATTTAAAATTAATAACTCTCCACCCCCCCCCACCGAGATAAGAGGTGTCTTATGGGAAAGTAATGCCTAGCTACCCCTCCCCCGAGTATGAATGAATGGAGTCTGTCCACCACTGACCGTTAGGACCCCTCAGTAGATATAAGCTAGCAGGGGGAAATCCACCGTGGGGGAAGAACACAGATTGCGAGACAGAGGGTAGAAGCAGCATATTAATCTTTCGGCAAAGAGGTACATTTCTTTCCTTGAATGATTTCTGGTGATTGACTTTGAAAACTAACTCAGACTAAACTCTTATATGTATATTGTCTCAATAATAATAATAATAATAATAATAATAATAATTTTAATAATTTTAATTATAATTATAAGTGGTAGTTGTAACATTTGGACCGCAGGCCACTACCCTGAATGAGCCCTGTGATGATTTTCGAAGGTTCAAAAGATATTTTACTTTAGGCTTTAAGTGACTATTCTTGATATTTTGATGATTTTCGAAGGTTCAAAAGATATTTTACTTTAGGCTTTAAGTGACTATTCTTGATATTTTGATGATTTTCGAAGGTTCAAAAGATATTTTACTTTAGGCTTTAAGTGACTATTCTTGATATTTTGATGATTTTTGAAGGTTCAAAAGATATGTTACTTTAGGCTTTAAGAATGATTATTCTTGACATATTGATATTTCTACTTCTGAGATGGTTTTCCTTGCGATTCCGATAAGTTTTCACCTGGATGAATTGCCCACTGCCAGATTCTGCCTAATGAAAAAGACAAAAAAAAAAAAAAGTTGAGAGAGTGGTCTGTTGTTTCTTGGAGCTGCACGTGGGTAAGTGGAATTAAATTTATAATTTATAATTTAAAATTAATAACTCTCCACCCCCCCCACCGAGATAAGAGGTGTCTTATGGGAAAGTAATGCCTAGCTACCCCTCCCCCGAGTATGAATGAATGGAGTCTGTCCACCACTGACCGTTAGGACCCCTCAGTAGATATAAGCTAGCAGGGGGAAATCCACCGTGGGGGAAGAACACAGATTGCGAGACAGAGGGTAGAAGCAGCATATTAATCTTTCGGCAAAGAGGTACATTTCTTTCCTTGAATGATTTCTGGTGATTGACTTTGAAAACTAACTCAGACTAAACTCTTATATGTATATTGTCTCAATAATAATAATAATAATAATAATAATAATAATTTTAATAATTTTAATTATAATTATAAGTGGTAGTTGTAACATTTGGACCGCAGGCCACTACCCTGAATGAGCCCTGTGATGATTTTCGAAGGTTCAAAAGATATTTTACTTTAGGCTTTAAGTGACTATTCTTGATATTTTGATGATTTTCGAAGGTTCAAAAGATATTTTACTTTAGGCTTTAAGTGACTATTCTTGATATTTTGATGATTTTCGAAGGTTCAAAAGATATTTTACTTTAGGCTTTAAGTGACTATTCTTGATATTTTGATGATTTTTGAAGGTTCAAAAGATATGTTACTTTAGGCTTTAAGAATGATTATTCTTGACATATTGATATTTCTACTTCTGAGATGGTTTTCCTTGCGATTCCGATAAGTTTTCACCTGGATGAATTGCCCACTGCCAGATTCTGCCTAATGAAAAAGACAAAAAAAAAAAAAAGTTGAGAGAGTGGTCTGTTGTTTCTTGGAGCTGCACGTGGGTAAGTGGAATTAAATTTATAATTTATAATTTAAAATTAATAACTCTCCACCCCCCCCACCGAGATAAGAGGTGTCTTATGGGAAAGTAATGCCTAGCTACCCCTCCCCCGAGTATGAATGAATGGAGTCTGTCCACCACTGACCGTTAGGACCCCTCAGTAGATATAAGCTAGCAGGGGGAAATCCACCGTGGGGGAAGAACACAGATTGCGAGACAGAGGGTAGAAGCAGCATATTAATCTTTCGGCAAAGAGGTACATTTCTTTCCTTGAATGATTTCTGGTGATTGACTTTGAAAACTAACTCAGACTAAACTCTTATATGTATATTGTCTCAATAATAATAATAATAATAATAATAATAATAATTTTAATAATTTTAATTATAATTATAAGTGGTAGTTGTAACATTTGGACCGCAGGCCACTACCCTGAATGAGCCCTGTGATGATTTTCGAAGGTTCAAAAGATATTTTACTTTAGGCTTTAAGTGACTATTCTTGATATTTTGATGATTTTCGAAGGTTCAAAAGATATTTTACTTTAGGCTTTAAGTGACTATTCTTGATATTTTGATGATTTTCGAAGGTTCAAAAGATATTTTACTTTAGGCTTTAAGTGACTATTCTTGATATTTTGATGATTTTCGAAGGTTCAAAAGATATTTTACTTTAGGCTTTAAGTGACTATTCTTGATATTTTGATGATTTTCGAAGGTTCAAAAGATATTTTACTTTAGGCTTTAAGTGACTATTCTTGATATTTTGATGATTTTTGAAGGTTCAAAAGATATGTTACTTTAGGCTTTAAGAATGATTATTCTTGACATATTGATATTTCTACTTCTGAGATGGTTTTCCTTGCGATTCCGATAAGTTTTCACCTGGATGAATTGCCCACTGCCAGATTCTGCCTAATGAAAAAGACAAAAAAAAAAAAAAGTTGAGAGAGTGGTCTGTTGTTTCTTGGAGCTGCACGTGGGTAAGTGGAATTAAATTTATAATTTATAATTTAAAATTAATAACTCTCCACCCCCCCCACCGAGATAAGAGGTGTCTTATGGGAAAGTAATGCCTAGCTACCCCTCCCCCGAGTATGAATGAATGGAGTCTGTCCACCACTGACCGTTAGGACCCCTCAGTAGATATAAGCTAGCAGGGGGAAATCCACCGTGGGGGAAGAACACAGATTGCGAGACAGAGGGTAGAAGCAGCATATTAATCTTTCGGCAAAGAGGTACATTTCTTTCCTTGAATGATTTCTGGTGATTGACTTTGAAAACTAACTCAGACTAAACTCTTATATGTATATTGTCTCAATAATAATAATAATAATAATAATAATAATAATTTTAATAATTTTAATTATAATTATAAGTGGTAGTTGTAACATTTGGACCGCAGGCCACTACCCTGAATGAGCCCTGTGATGATTTTCGAAGGTTCAAAAGATATTTTACTTTAGGCTTTAAGTGACTATTCTTGATATTTTGATGATTTTCGAAGGTTCAAAAGATATTTTACTTTAGGCTTTAAGTGACTATTCTTGATATTTTGATGATTTTCGAAGGTTCAAAAGATATTTTACTTTAGGCTTTAAGTGACTATTCTTGATATTTTGATGATTTTTGAAGGTTCAAAAGATATGTTACTTTAGGCTTTAAGAATGATTATTCTTGACATATTGATATTTCTACTTCTGAGATGGTTTTCCTTGCGATTCCGATAAGTTTTCACCTGGATGAATTGCCCACTGCCAGATTCTGCCTAATGAAAAAGACAAAAAAAAAAAAAAGTTGAGAGAGTGGTCTGTTGTTTCTTGGAGCTGCACGTGGGTAAGTGGAATTAAATTTATAATTTATAATTTAAAATTAATAACTCTCCACCCCCCCCACCGAGATAAGAGGTGTCTTATGGGAAAGTAATGCCTAGCTACCCCTCCCCCGAGTATGAATGAATGGAGTCTGTCCACCACTGACCGTTAGGACCCCTCAGTAGATATAAGCTAGCAGGGGGAAATCCACCGTGGGGGAAGAACACAGATTGCGAGACAGAGGGTAGAAGCAGCATATTAATCTTTCGGCAAAGAGGTACATTTCTTTCCTTGAATGATTTCTGGTGATTGACTTTGAAAACTAACTCAGACTAAACTCTTATATGTATATTGTCTCAATAATAATAATAATAATAATAATAATAATAATTTTAATAATTTTAATTATAATTATAAGTGGTAGTTGTAACATTTGGACCGCAGGCCACTACCCTGAATGAGCCCTGTGATGATTTTCGAAGGTTCAAAAGATATTTTACTTTAGGCTTTAAGTGACTATTCTTGATATTTTGATGATTTTCGAAGGTTCAAAAGATATTTTACTTTAGGCTTTAAGTGACTATTCTTGATATTTTGATGATTTTCGAAGGTTCAAAAGATATTTTACTTTAGGCTTTAAGTGACTATTCTTGATATTTTGATGATTTTTGAAGGTTCAAAAGATATGTTACTTTAGGCTTTAAGAATGATTATTCTTGACATATTGATATTTCTACTTCTGAGATGGTTTTCCTTGCGATTCCGATAAGTTTTCACCTGGATGAATTGCCCACTGCCAGATTCTGCCTAATGAAAAAGACAAAAAAAAAAAAAAGTTGAGAGAGTGGTCTGTTGTTTCTTGGAGCTGCACGTGGGTAAGTGGAATTAAATTTATAATTTATAATTTAAAATTAATAACTCTCCACCCCCCCCACCGAGATAAGAGGTGTCTTATGGGAAAGTAATGCCTAGCTACCCCTCCCCCGAGTATGAATGAATGGAGTCTGTCCACCACTGACCGTTAGGACCCCTCAGTAGATATAAGCTAGCAGGGGGAAATCCACCGTGGGGGAAGAACACAGATTGCGAGACAGAGGGTAGAAGCAGCATATTAATCTTTCGGCAAAGAGGTACATTTCTTTCCTTGAATGATTTCTGGTGATTGACTTTGAAAACTAACTCAGACTAAACTCTTATATGTATATTGTCTCAATAATAATAATAATAATAATAATAATAATAATTTTAATAATTTTAATTATAATTATAAGTGGTAGTTGTAACATTTGGACCGCAGGCCACTACCCTGAATGAGCCCTGTGATGATTTTCGAAGGTTCAAAAGATATTTTACTTTAGGCTTTAAGTGACTATTCTTGATATTTTGATGATTTTCGAAGGTTCAAAAGATATTTTACTTTAGGCTTTAAGTGACTATTCTTGATATTTTGATGATTTTCGAAGGTTCAAAAGATATTTTACTTTAGGCTTTAAGTGACTATTCTTGATATTTTGATGATTTTCGAAGGTTCAAAAGATATTTTACTTTAGGCTTTAAGTGACTATTCTTGATATTTTGATGATTTTCGAAGGTTCAAAAGATATTTTACTTTAGGCTTTAAGTGACTATTCTTGATATTTTGATGATTTTTGAAGGTTCAAAAGATATGTTACTTTAGGCTTTAAGAATGATTATTCTTGACATATTGATATTTCTACTTCTGAGATGGTTTTCCTTGCGATTCCGATAAGTTTTCACCTGGATGAATTGCCCACTGCCAGATTCTGCCTAATGAAAAAGACAAAAAAAAAAAAAAGTTGAGAGAGTGGTCTGTTGTTTCTTGGAGCTGCACGTGGGTAAGTGGAATTAAATTTATAATTTATAATTTAAAATTAATAACTCTCCACCCCCCCCACCGAGATAAGAGGTGTCTTATGGGAAAGTAATGCCTAGCTACCCCTCCCCCGAGTATGAATGAATGGAGTCTGTCCACCACTGACCGTTAGGACCCCTCAGTAGATATAAGCTAGCAGGGGGAAATCCACCGTGGGGGAAGAACACAGATTGCGAGACAGAGGGTAGAAGCAGCATATTAATCTTTCGGCAAAGAGGTACATTTCTTTCCTTGAATGATTTCTGGTGATTGACTTTGAAAACTAACTCAGACTAAACTCTTATATGTATATTGTCTCAATAATAATAATAATAATAATAATAATAATAATTTTAATAATTTTAATTATAATTATAAGTGGTAGTTGTAACATTTGGACCGCAGGCCACTACCCTGAATGAGCCCTGTGATGATTTTCGAAGGTTCAAAAGATATTTTACTTTAGGCTTTAAGTGACTATTCTTGATATTTTGATGATTTTCGAAGGTTCAAAAGATATTTTACTTTAGGCTTTAAGTGACTATTCTTGATATTTTGATGATTTTCGAAGGTTCAAAAGATATTTTACTTTAGGCTTTAAGTGACTATTCTTGATATTTTGATGATTTTTGAAGGTTCAAAAGATATGTTACTTTAGGCTTTAAGAATGATTATTCTTGACATATTGATATTTCTACTTCTGAGATGGTTTTCCTTGCGATTCCGATAAGTTTTCACCTGGATGAATTGCCCACTGCCAGATTCTGCCTAATGAAAAAGACAAAAAAAAAAAAAAGTTGAGAGAGTGGTCTGTTGTTTCTTGGAGCTGCACGTGGGTAAGTGGAATTAAATTTATAATTTATAATTTAAAATTAATAACTCTCCACCCCCCCCACCGAGATAAGAGGTGTCTTATGGGAAAGTAATGCCTAGCTACCCCTCCCCCGAGTATGAATGAATGGAGTCTGTCCACCACTGACCGTTAGGACCCCTCAGTAGATATAAGCTAGCAGGGGGAAATCCACCGTGGGGGAAGAACACAGATTGCGAGACAGAGGGTAGAAGCAGCATATTAATCTTTCGGCAAAGAGGTACATTTCTTTCCTTGAATGATTTCTGGTGATTGACTTTGAAAACTAACTCAGACTAAACTCTTATATGTATATTGTCTCAATAATAATAATAATAATAATAATAATAATAATTTTAATAATTTTAATTATAATTATAAGTGGTAGTTGTAACATTTGGACCGCAGGCCACTACCCTGAATGAGCCCTGTGATGATTTTCGAAGGTTCAAAAGATATTTTACTTTAGGCTTTAAGTGACTATTCTTGATATTTTGATGATTTTCGAAGGTTCAAAAGATATTTTACTTTAGGCTTTAAGTGACTATTCTTGATATTTTGATGATTTTCGAAGGTTCAAAAGATATTTTACTTTAGGCTTTAAGTGACTATTCTTGATATTTTGATGATTTTTGAAGGTTCAAAAGATATGTTACTTTAGGCTTTAAGAATGATTATTCTTGACATATTGATATTTCTACTTCTGAGATGGTTTTCCTTGCGATTCCGATAAGTTTTCACCTGGATGAATTGCCCACTGCCAGATTCTGCCTAATGAAAAAGACAAAAAAAAAAAAAAGTTGAGAGAGTGGTCTGTTGTTTCTTGGAGCTGCACGTGGGTAAGTGGAATTAAATTTATAATTTATAATTTAAAATTAATAACTCTCCACCCCCCCCACCGAGATAAGAGGTGTCTTATGGGAAAGTAATGCCTAGCTACCCCTCCCCCGAGTATGAATGAATGGAGTCTGTCCACCACTGACCGTTAGGACCCCTCAGTAGATATAAGCTAGCAGGGGGAAATCCACCGTGGGGGAAGAACACAGATTGCGAGACAGAGGGTAGAAGCAGCATATTAATCTTTCGGCAAAGAGGTACATTTCTTTCCTTGAATGATTTCTGGTGATTGACTTTGAAAACTAACTCAGACTAAACTCTTATATGTATATTGTCTCAATAATAATAATAATAATAATAATAATAATAATTTTAATAATTTTAATTATAATTATAAGTGGTAGTTGTAACATTTGGACCGCAGGCCACTACCCTGAATGAGCCCTGTGATGATTTTCGAAGGTTCAAAAGATATTTTACTTTAGGCTTTAAGTGACTATTCTTGATATTTTGATGATTTTCGAAGGTTCAAAAGATATTTTACTTTAGGCTTTAAGTGACTATTCTTGATATTTTGATGATTTTCGAAGGTTCAAAAGATATTTTACTTTAGGCTTTAAGTGACTATTCTTGATATTTTGATGATTTTTGAAGGTTCAAAAGATATGTTACTTTAGGCTTTAAGAATGATTATTCTTGACATATTGATATTTCTACTTCTGAGATGGTTTTCCTTGCGATTCCGATAAGTTTTCACCTGGATGAATTGCCCACTGCCAGATTCTGCCTAATGAAAAAGACAAAAAAAAAAAAAAGTTGAGAGAGTGGTCTGTTGTTTCTTGGAGCTGCACGTGGGTAAGTGGAATTAAATTTATAATTTATAATTTAAAATTAATAACTCTCCACCCCCCCACCGAGATAAGAGGTGTCTTATGGGAAAGTAATGCCTAGCTACCCCTCCCCCGAGTATGAATGAATGGAGTCTGTCCACCACTGACCGTTAGGACCCCTCAGTAGATATAAGCTAGCAGGGGGAAATCCACCGTGGGGGAAGAACACAGATTGCGAGACAGAGGGTAGAAGCAGCATATTAATCTTTCGGCAAAGAGGTACATTTCTTTCCTTGAATGATTTCTGGTGATTGACTTTGAAAACTAACTCAGACTAAACTCTTATATGTATATTGTCTCAATAATAATAATAATAATAATAATAATAATAATTTTAATAATTTTAATTATAATTATAAGTGGTAGTTGTAACATTTGGACCGCAGGCCACTACCCTGAATGAGCCCTGTGATGATTTTCGAAGGTTCAAAAGATATTTTACTTTAGGCTTTAAGTGACTATTCTTGATATTTTGATGATTTTCGAAGGTTCAAAAGATATTTTACTTTAGGCTTTAAGTGACTATTCTTGATATTTTGATGATTTTCGAAGGTTCAAAAGATATTTTACTTTAGGCTTTAAGTGACTATTCTTGATATTTTGATGATTTTTGAAGGTTCAAAAGATATGTTACTTTAGGCTTTAAGAATGATTATTCTTGACATATTGATATTTCTACTTCTGAGATGGTTTTCCTTGCGATTCCGATAAGTTTTCACCTGGATGAATTGCCCACTGCCAGATTCTGCCTAATGAAAAAGACAAAAAAAAAAAAAAGTTGAGAGAGTGGTCTGTTGTTTCTTGGAGCTGCACGTGGGTAAGTGGAATTAAATTTATAATTTATAATTTAAAATTAATAACTCTCCACCCCCCCCACCGAGATAAGAGGTGTCTTATGGGAAAGTAATGCCTAGCTACCCCTCCCCCGAGTATGAATGAATGGAGTCTGTCCACCACTGACCGTTAGGACCCCTCAGTAGATATAAGCTAGCAGGGGGAAATCCACCGTGGGGGAAGAACACAGATTGCGAGACAGAGGGTAGAAGCAGCATATTAATCTTTCGGCAAAGAGGTACATTTCTTTCCTTGAATGATTTCTGGTGATTGACTTTGAAAACTAACTCAGACTAAACTCTTATATGTATATTGTCTCAATAATAATAATAATAATAATAATAATAATAATAATAACAATAATTTTAATAATTTTAATTATAATTATAAGTGGTAGTTGTAACATTTGGACCGCAGGCCACTACCCTGAATGAGCCCTGTGATGATTTTCGAAGGTTCAAAAGATATTTTACTTTAGGCTTTAAGTGACTATTCTTGATATTTTGATGATTTTCGAAGGTTCAAAAGATATTTTACTTTAGGCTTTAAGTGACTATTCTTGATATTTTGATGATTTTCGAAGGTTCAAAAGATATTTTACTTTAGGCTTTAAGTGACTATTCTTGATATTTTGATGATTTTCGAAGGTTCAAAAGATATTTTACTTTAGGCTTTAAGTGACTATTCTTGATATTTTGATGATTTTCGAAGGTTCAAAAGATATTTTACTTTAGGCTTTAAGTGACTATTCTTGATATTTTGATGATTTTCGAAGGTTCAAAAGATATTTTACTTTAGGCTTTAAGTGACTATTCTTGATATTTTGATGATTTTCGAAGGTTCAAAAGATATTTTACTTTAGGCTTTAAGTGACTATTCTTGATATTTTGATGATTTTTGAAGGTTCAAAAGATATGTTACTTTAGGCTTTAAGAATGATTATTCTTGACATATTGATATTTCTACTTCTGAGATGGTTTTCCTTGCGATTCCGATAAGTTTTCACCTGGATGAATTGCCCACTGCCAGATTCTGCCTAATGAAAAAGACAAAAAAAAAAAAAAGTTGAGAGAGTGGTCTGTTGTTTCTTGGAGCTGCACGTGGGTAAGTGGAATTAAATTTATAATTTATAATTTAAAATTAATAACTCTCCACCCCCCCCACCGAGATAAGAGGTGTCTTATGGGAAAGTAATGCCTAGCTACCCCTCCCCCGAGTATGAATGAATGGAGTCTGTCCACCACTGACCGTTAGGACCCCTCAGTAGATATAAGCTAGCAGGGGGAAATCCACCGTGGGGGAAGAACACAGATTGCGAGACAGAGGGTAGAAGCAGCATATTAATCTTTCGGCAAAGAGGTACATTTCTTTCCTTGAATGATTTCTGGTGATTGACTTTGAAAACTAACTCAGACTAAACTCTTATATGTATATTGTCTCAATAATAATAATAATAATAATAATAATAATAATTTTAATAATTTTAATTATAATTATAAGTGGTAGTTGTAACATTTGGACCGCAGGCCACTACCCTGAATGAGCCCTGTGATGATTTTCGAAGGTTCAAAAGATATTTTACTTTAGGCTTTAAGTGACTATTCTTGATATTTTGATGATTTTCGAAGGTTCAAAAGATATTTTACTTTAGGCTTTAAGTGACTATTCTTGATATTTTGATGATTTTCGAAGGTTCAAAAGATATTTTACTTTAGGCTTTAAGTGACTATTCTTGATATTTTGATGATTTTCGAAGGTTCAAAAGATATTTTACTTTAGGCTTTAAGTGACTATTCTTGATATTTTGATGATTTTCGAAGGTTCAAAAGATATTTTACTTTAGGCTTTAAGTGACTATTCTTGATATTTTGATGATTTTTGAAGGTTCAAAAGATATGTTACTTTAGGCTTTAAGAATGATTATTCTTGACATATTGATATTTCTACTTCTGAGATGGTTTTCCTTGCGATTCCGATAAGTTTTCACCTGGATGAATTGCCCACTGCCAGATTCTGCCTAATGAAAAAGACAAAAAAAAAAAAAAGTTGAGAGAGTGGTCTGTTGTTTCTTGGAGCTGCACGTGGGTAAGTGGAATTAAATTTATAATTTATAATTTAAAATTAATAACTCTCCACCCCCCCCACCGAGATAAGAGGTGTCTTATGGGAAAGTAATGCCTAGCTACCCCTCCCCCGAGTATGAATGAATGGAGTCTGTCCACCACTGACCGTTAGGACCCCTCAGTAGATATAAGCTAGCAGGGGGAAATCCACCGTGGGGGAAGAACACAGATTGCGAGACAGAGGGTAGAAGCAGCATATTAATCTTTCGGCAAAGAGGTACATTTCTTTCCTTGAATGATTTCTGGTGATTGACTTTGAAAACTAACTCAGACTAAACTCTTATATGTATATTGTCTCAATAATAATAATAATAATAATAATAATAATAATTTTAATAATTTTAATTATAATTATAAGTGGTAGTTGTAACATTTGGACCGCAGGCCACTACCCTGAATGAGCCCTGTGATGATTTTCGAAGGTTCAAAAGATATTTTACTTTAGGCTTTAAGTGACTATTCTTGATATTTTGATGATTTTCGAAGGTTCAAAAGATATTTTACTTTAGGCTTTAAGTGACTATTCTTGATATTTTGATGATTTTCGAAGGTTCAAAAGATATTTTACTTTAGGCTTTAAGTGACTATTCTTGATATTTTGATGATTTTTGAAGGTTCAAAAGATATGTTACTTTAGGCTTTAAGAATGATTATTCTTGACATATTGATATTTCTACTTCTGAGATGGTTTTCCTTGCGATTCCGATAAGTTTTCACCTGGATGAATTGCCCACTGCCAGATTCTGCCTAATGAAAAAGACAAAAAAAAAAAAAAGTTGAGAGAGTGGTCTGTTGTTTCTTGGAGCTGCACGTGGGTAAGTGGAATTAAATTTATAATTTATAATTTAAAATTAATAACTCTCCACCCCCCCCACCGAGATAAGAGGTGTCTTATGGGAAAGTAATGCCTAGCTACCCCTCCCCCGAGTATGAATGAATGGAGTCTGTCCACCACTGACCGTTAGGACCCCTCAGTAGATATAAGCTAGCAGGGGGAAATCCACCGTGGGGGAAGAACACAGATTGCGAGACAGAGGGTAGAAGCAGCATATTAATCTTTCGGCAAAGAGGTACATTTCTTTCCTTGAATGATTTCTGGTGATTGACTTTGAAAACTAACTCAGACTAAACTCTTATATGTATATTGTCTCAATAATAATAATAATAATAATAATAATAATAATTTTAATAATTTTAATTATAATTATAAGTGGTAGTTGTAACATTTGGACCGCAGGCCACTACCCTGAATGAGCCCTGTGATGATTTTCGAAGGTTCAAAAGATATTTTACTTTAGGCTTTAAGTGACTATTCTTGATATTTTGATGATTTTCGAAGGTTCAAAAGATATTTTACTTTAGGCTTTAAGTGACTATTCTTGATATTTTGATGATTTTCGAAGGTTCAAAAGATATTTTACTTTAGGCTTTAAGTGACTATTCTTGATATTTTGATGATTTTCGAAGGTTCAAAAGATATTTTACTTTAGGCTTTAAGTGACTATTCTTGATATTTTGATGATTTTCGAAGGTTCAAAAGATATTTTACTTTAGGCTTTAAGTGACTATTCTTGATATTTTGATGATTTTTGAAGGTTCAAAAGATATGTTACTTTAGGCTTTAAGAATGATTATTCTTGACATATTGATATTTCTACTTCTGAGATGGTTTTCCTTGCGATTCCGATAAGTTTTCACCTGGATGAATTGCCCACTGCCAGATTCTGCCTAATGAAAAAGACAAAAAAAAAAAAAAGTTGAGAGAGTGGTCTGTTGTTTCTTGGAGCTGCACGTGGGTAAGTGGAATTAAATTTATAATTTATAATTTAAAATTAATAACTCTCCACCCCCCCCACCGAGATAAGAGGTGTCTTATGGGAAAGTAATGCCTAGCTACCCCTCCCCCGAGTATGAATGAATGGAGTCTGTCCACCACTGACCGTTAGGACCCCTCAGTAGATATAAGCTAGCAGGGGGAAATCCACCGTGGGGGAAGAACACAGATTGCGAGACAGAGGGTAGAAGCAGCATATTAATCTTTCGGCAAAGAGGTACATTTCTTTCCTTGAATGATTTCTGGTGATTGACTTTGAAAACTAACTCAGACTAAACTCTTATATGTATATTGTCTCAATAATAATAATAATAATAATAATAATAATAATTTTAATAATTTTAATTATAATTATAAGTGGTAGTTGTAACATTTGGACCGCAGGCCACTACCCTGAATGAGCCCTGTGATGATTTTCGAAGGTTCAAAAGATATTTTACTTTAGGCTTTAAGTGACTATTCTTGATATTTTGATGATTTTCGAAGGTTCAAAAGATATTTTACTTTAGGCTTTAAGTGACTATTCTTGATATTTTGATGATTTTCGAAGGTTCAAAAGATATTTTACTTTAGGCTTTAAGTGACTATTCTTGATATTTTGATGATTTTTGAAGGTTCAAAAGATATGTTACTTTAGGCTTTAAGAATGATTATTCTTGACATATTGATATTTCTACTTCTGAGATGGTTTTCCTTGCGATTCCGATAAGTTTTCACCTGGATGAATTGCCCACTGCCAGATTCTGCCTAATGAAAAAGACAAAAAAAAAAAAAAGTTGAGAGAGTGGTCTGTTGTTTCTTGGAGCTGCACGTGGGTAAGTGGAATTAAATTTATAATTTATAATTTAAAATTAATAACTCTCCACCCCCCCCACCGAGATAAGAGGTGTCTTATGGGAAAGTAATGCCTAGCTACCCCTCCCCCGAGTATGAATGAATGGAGTCTGTCCACCACTGACCGTTAGGACCCCTCAGTAGATATAAGCTAGCAGGGGGAAATCCACCGTGGGGGAAGAACACAGATTGCGAGACAGAGGGTAGAAGCAGCATATTAATCTTTCGGCAAAGAGGTACATTTCTTTCCTTGAATGATTTCTGGTGATTGACTTTGAAAACTAACTCAGACTAAACTCTTATATGTATATTGTCTCAATAATAATAATAATAATAATAATAATAATAATTTTAATAATTTTAATTATAATTATAAGTGGTAGTTGTAACATTTGGACCGCAGGCCACTACCCTGAATGAGCCCTGTGATGATTTTCGAAGGTTCAAAAGATATTTTACTTTAGGCTTTAAGTGACTATTCTTGATATTTTGATGATTTTCGAAGGTTCAAAAGATATTTTACTTTAGGCTTTAAGTGACTATTCTTGATATTTTGATGATTTTCGAAGGTTCAAAAGATATTTTACTTTAGGCTTTAAGTGACTATTCTTGATATTTTGATGATTTTTGAAGGTTCAAAAGATATGTTACTTTAGGCTTTAAGAATGATTATTCTTGACATATTGATATTTCTACTTCTGAGATGGTTTTCCTTGCGATTCCGATAAGTTTTCACCTGGATGAATTGCCCACTGCCAGATTCTGCCTAATGAAAAAGACAAAAAAAAAAAAAAGTTGAGAGAGTGGTCTGTTGTTTCTTGGAGCTGCACGTGGGTAAGTGGAATTAAATTTATAATTTATAATTTAAAATTAATAACTCTCCACCCCCCCCACCGAGATAAGAGGTGTCTTATGGGAAAGTAATGCCTAGCTACCCCTCCCCCGAGTATGAATGAATGGAGTCTGTCCACCACTGACCGTTAGGACCCCTCAGTAGATATAAGCTAGCAGGGGGAAATCCACCGTGGGGGAAGAACACAGATTGCGAGACAGAGGGTAGAAGCAGCATATTAATCTTTCGGCAAAGAGGTACATTTCTTTCCTTGAATGATTTCTGGTGATTGACTTTGAAAACTAACTCAGACTAAACTCTTATATGTATATTGTCTCAATAATAATAATAATAATAATAATAATAATAATAATTTTAATAATTTTAATTATAATTATAAGTGGTAGTTGTAACATTTGGACCGCAGGCCACTACCCTGAATGAGCCCTGTGATGATTTTCGAAGGTTCAAAAGATATTTTACTTTAGGCTTTAAGTGACTATTCTTGATATTTTGATGATTTTCGAAGGTTCAAAAGATATTTTACTTTAGGCTTTAAGTGACTATTCTTGATATTTTGATGATTTTCGAAGGTTCAAAAGATATTTTACTTTAGGCTTTAAGTGACTATTCTTGATATTTTGATGATTTTTGAAGGTTCAAAAGATATGTTACTTTAGGCTTTAAGAATGATTATTCTTGACATATTGATATTTCTACTTCTGAGATGGTTTTCCTTGCGATTCCGATAAGTTTTCACCTGGATGAATTGCCCACTGCCAGATTCTGCCTAATGAAAAAGACAAAAAAAAAAAAAAGTTGAGAGAGTGGTCTGTTGTTTCTTGGAGCTGCACGTGGGTAAGTGGAATTAAATTTATAATTTATAATTTAAAATTAATAACTCTCCACCCCCCCCACCGAGATAAGAGGTGTCTTATGGGAAAGTAATGCCTAGCTACCCCTCCCCCGAGTATGAATGAATGGAGTCTGTCCACCACTGACCGTTAGGACCCCTCAGTAGATATAAGCTAGCAGGGGGAAATCCACCGTGGGGGAAGAACACAGATTGCGAGACAGAGGGTAGAAGCAGCATATTAATCTTTCGGCAAAGAGGTACATTTCTTTCCTTGAATGATTTCTGGTGATTGACTTTGAAAACTAACTCAGACTAAACTCTTATATGTATATTGTCTCAATAATAATAATAATAATAATAATAATAATAATTTTAATAATTTTAATTATAATTATAAGTGGTAGTTGTAACATTTGGACCGCAGGCCACTACCCTGAATGAGCCCTGTGATGATTTTCGAAGGTTCAAAAGATATTTTACTTTAGGCTTTAAGTGACTATTCTTGATATTTTGATGATTTTCGAAGGTTCAAAAGATATTTTACTTTAGGCTTTAAGTGACTATTCTTGATATTTTGATGATTTTCGAAGGTTCAAAAGATATTTTACTTTAGGCTTTAAGTGACTATTCTTGATATTTTGATGATTTTTGAAGGTTCAAAAGATATGTTACTTTAGGCTTTAAGAATGATTATTCTTGACATATTGATATTTCTACTTCTGAGATGGTTTTCCTTGCGATTCCGATAAGTTTTCACCTGGATGAATTGCCCACTGCCAGATTCTGCCTAATGAAAAAGACAAAAAAAAAAAAAAGTTGAGAGAGTGGTCTGTTGTTTCTTGGAGCTGCACGTGGGTAAGTGGAATTAAATTTATAATTTATAATTTAAAATTAATAACTCTCCACCCCCCCCACCGAGATAAGAGGTGTCTTATGGGAAAGTAATGCCTAGCTACCCCTCCCCCGAGTATGAATGAATGGAGTCTGTCCACCACTGACCGTTAGGACCCCTCAGTAGATATAAGCTAGCAGGGGGAAATCCACCGTGGGGGAAGAACACAGATTGCGAGACTTATACTAAGTCAAGACTTAGAAGATTTAAGGGAGACGTATGATCCTCAAGGTTGTTAATTTCACGCAGACGAAGCTTAGTGCTAATTTTTAGGCCTGAATTTAGGAGGGGATGGTCATACCACCAAATAGATATATCTGTGCAGCAGAATGGCCTATCCACGTAAGGTTGTACCATGGGTTGTAAGAACTGGTGGAACTCTGAGAATGCCACTGAACTCATTGCCCTCAACGAACCCACCAAGGTCTGGTGCTACCTTAAAAGAACCAAAAAGAGCTGGTGGGGCTCTTCGGTTATTTCTGAACCACATCGGTCTTAACCAACCCACCAAGGTCTGGCGCTACCTCAAAGAACCAAAAAACCCCTATCATGACAGTACAACCAAACCATTTTACCGCAAAAAACGGGGCACAAATTCAAGATTTGTGTGTCGTAACCGGCAGGTGTTCCCTTGTTAGCCACCAGGAGGGACCCGGTCGTCATCCTGTGACTGCTGGCCAAAACTCCGGCTCGTGTACCCTTAATGGCCTTCAGGAGGGACACAGTCGTCACATAGCTACTGTTGGCCAAGACTCATATACCTCTAACGACACCCAGGGAAGGCGCGGTCCTCTCGGAGTGACTGCTATAAAAAACAAGAGAAAGAGATGGACAAGGGAGGAAAATAGGCTAGTTATGTATTGTTACTTTAAAAGCAAGCCTTCAGTGCGATCTTATAGGGAGCGTATGCTCCAAATATGGAGGGAAAAATCTGATGTGGAAGTATCGAACCAACGCCTTGCTGACCAAGTAAAGCAAATTCAAAAGAAGAAATGGCTGTCTGAGACTGAACTACTAGAGATTCGCATTAATGTAGATAGAGGTTCAGGTGACATATCTGAAGAATGCCCCCCCAGCACAATTAGTACCAATAACAAAACTAGAATAACTCCCCATGAGACCCCCACAGTAAGCTATGTATCAGAGGGTGACGACGAGGCACCAACGGAAGAAGAGAACACCAAAATACAAGCTTTGAAAGAGATCATGCGAGGAGAGAAAACAACACTCCCCTCCCTAAGAGACAAAGACAGAAAGAAAGTCGGAGAAGTGACCGAGCAGGTCAACTGCCTCTTACAGCACATAGAAACAAACACCCTCCTAGAACTTAACAACCTAATTTACGCAGGGGCGAAAATGGTAGCACAAAGCTTTACAACACAAGATAGGAGCCCGAGCAATAATAGGGAAGGGAAACCCAACTGGGAGAGAAGGTTACAAAGGCAGATCTCCCAACTACAGAGAGATGAAGTACTGCTTAGAAATACACCACACACAGACAGACCACGAGTAAGACTTTATAACAAATACAAGGTAACGCAAAAAGGCATCGCCACTGTAGTCGAAGAGTTACACCAGAAAAGACTAGCCAAAGAGGCAAGACTAAAAAGATACAGACTAAGAACGGCCCAATACACACAAAACCGCACATTCCAAAACAATGAGAAAAAGTTTTATCGAGATTTAAATGGGGAAAGAAGGCAGGACATGAAACCAGATGCCACAGAGGCCAAGAACTATTGGGAAAGCATATGGGGGCACCCAAAAAGACATAACGTAACACCGCAATGGTTAGGAAACATGAGAAAAGAACTAGGAGATATAGACAAGGGAGAACCAATAGTACTGAATGAAACCACATTGAAACATACTCTTAGGAAAGTAGCCAACTGGAAAGCACCGGGTCCCGACGGGATCCATGGGTATTGGTTCAAAAAATTTACCACGTTACACGGCAGACTCACTCACCTACTCCAAAATTGTCTGAATGAAGGCAAAGCACCAGAATGGATGACTAAAGGCAGAACCACCCTCATCCAAAAAGACCCGGGAAAGGGGAACATAGCAAGCAACTATAGACCAATCACTTGCCTACCACTTATGTGGAAAATCCTGACCGGGCAAATAGCAGAGAGAATATACATGTCAATGGATAGAAGGGGGCTACTACCAGAAGAACAGAAAGGATGTAGGATAGGAACCAAAGGGGCAAACGATTTACTCTACATAGACCAGATGATCTTAAAAGAAGTAAGGAAAAGGAGAAAGAATATCGCAATGGGATGGATAGATTACAGAAAGGCATACGATATGATCCCACATAGCTGGATACTCGAATGCCTTAGAATGTTCAAAATTAGCGAACCGGTGGTTAAATTCATTGGTAATTCAATGGAAGACTGGAAAGTAGATTTGACAGCTGCAGGGGACAAACTAGCCGAGGTAGGGATAAAAAGGGGGATCTTCCAAGGGGACTCGTTGTCCCCACTGTTATTTGTTCTAACAATGATACCGCTTAACAGAATCCTGAAAAACAGCAAAGGATACCACTTCTCTAAAACAAAAGGAAAGGTCAACCACTTAATGTACATGGACGATATTAAATTGTTCGCGGAAAACAGGGGAGAGCTTGAGACTCTGTTCAACGAAGTAAGGGAATATAGTGAGGACATAGGAATGGAGTTTGGGATAGAAAAATGCGCAATAATGGTGATGCATAAAGGAAGGCTTTCAATGACTGAGGGAATTGAACTTCCGGACAACAACAAGATTAGGGCATTGACTGCACAAGACCGATACAAGTACCTAGGTGTCCTTGAATGTGACACGATAAAACGGGAAGAGATGAAGGAGAAAATTAAGAGGGAATACCTTAGAAGGATAAGGAAAATATTAGAAACCAAATTAAATAGCAGAAATCTAATAAAAGGAATGAACACCTGGGCTGTGTCAGTAGTTAGGTATACAGGACCATTCTTAGGATGGACAAAGGAAGAGCTCCAATCAATGGATAGGCGAACAAGGAAACTTATGACGATGCATAAAGCATTACACCCTAGGGATGATACAGATAGACTATACGTTAAGAGAAAAGAAGGTGGTAGGGGGCTCATCAGCATAGAAGATTGTGTCCAGAGAGCTAGAGTAGTCCTAGATAAATATGTGCAAACAAATAGTGAAGAAATCATAAAGAGCGCGAGGGATAGTGCAACAAACAAAGTAGAAAGCAATGGAACGGTACAGCAAACTAGAAAAGAAAAGTGGGAAGGGAAAAAATTGTACGGCGAGTTTAAAAGACAGATAAAAGATATAGCAGACGAGAAATCATGGACGTGGTTACGAAAGGGAAACCTTAAGAGAGAAACAGAATCGCTCATCATGGCAGCCCAAAACAAAAGCATAAGGACAAACTACATAAAAGCTAAAATCGACAGAACACAGGCAAACAGCAAATGCCGCATGTGCGGTGAAAGAGATGAGACAGTAAACCACATAACTAGTGAATGTAGTCAACTCGCCCAGAAGGAGTATAAGCATAGACACGATAGAGTAGCAACGATGATACACTGGGAACTAAGTAAACAAATGGGATTCAACCATGGGGAAAAGTGGTATCAGCACAAGCCAGAGGCAGTTTTGGAGAATGACAACCACAAACTACTGTGGGATTTTGACATCCAAACTGACCACCTCATCCAGGCAAGAAGGCCGGACTTAGTAATAGTAGACAAAAAAAAGAAGGCCTGCCAAATAGTAGACGTGGCTGTGCCAGCAGACCATAGAGTAAAAAAGAAGGAGGGTGAAAAAAGGGAAAAATACCAGGACCTAGCAAGGGAGTTAAAGAAAATGTGGAACATGAAAACTAGGGTAGTACCAGTCATAGTGGGAGCACTAGGAACTGTCCCCAGAACGCTGAGGGAGAGACTGGAGGAGATCGGGATTAGGGGGAGGATAGAGACCGTACAGACCACAGCACTACTGGGAACTGCACGGGTACTGAGGAAGGTGCTAGAGATATAAGTACTGCAACGAATTGTAACTCTGTCATGATATGCGAAAGAGGGAGGAGACGGTAGCTGAAGACCTGAGGAGACTTATTGTCACTCAGCCCTCAGCGATAACCACTGGGCAACCGGTGTGAAACTGTAAATCGCAGAATTACTGCGACCTGCTAGTACTAGGAGAGGAGGGCTGGAGACTTGAGGAGACTTGCTGTCACTCAAACTCCAGCGGTTACCACCAGGCAACTGGTGTGAGATTCCTAATAATAATAATAATAATAATAATAATAATAATAATACCACCACCAGAGCACTCCTCGGGACTGCACAAAAAAAGAGCTAGAAATATGAGATCTACGACCCCCAGCTGTTAGCAGTGGCCTAGTAGAGAGAAGAGATGATGAAGGACGAGGAAAAGAACCAAAAAAAAAAATGCTAAAAAACCTCAACACACATCACAAATGCTTGTGGAGGTACAAACCATAGCACCGCTCTGATAGGTTAAGATATTATGAGATAAGGGTTGAAGTCCTGAGGAGACTTACAGTCGCTCAGCCTTCAAGGATACCCACGAGGCAAAAAAAAAAAACAAACAAAAAAACAAACCCCAGGCTTCTCCGTTCGTCCCACCAAAGCTAACACCAATTAGTTCAAAGTAAAAAATTCAAAAGAGTAGAAAAAGAGAAGCTGACTACAAACTTAATTTGTGGTGTTAGTTTGGTGTTAAAAATTTAATTACAATTTGATCTTGGCAAATAAAAACATGGCTTCTTTTCTCCCGAACGGTCTGTCTTGTTTATCTTGTGTGTAACAAATTGCAATAATTAATAACTCTACACCGGCTCATTGTTAAACAAGAGCTCAGAAGTTAGAATACCATATCATCATCCGAGGCAGCAGCATCAACAGCTGTAATAAGTCCTCTGCTAGACAAAATCCTTTCCTATTTCTTTCCATGGAAAGTAAAAGTGTGCTAATCTTGGCCATGTCTTCCTGGCAATCTTTTCTTCTTATGTCTGGTCTTTTCTTAGTGCGTTTACTGTCTCATAGATACCATTCGGTTAGCCTTTTGCCACTAAACTGATAATGCAATTTATATATTTTTCCTCGGTATTTTTTTCTTCCTGTACAGATATACTTCGTTATCATGGTACAATGTATACATTGTCTCTTGTTGTTTACTATGTAACCGTTCCGGGGATTTAAAAAAAACCCAAACAATTATATTAACATGGCACCCAGCATTGTTGATCGAACACCACCTCCCTTTTTCTCAAATATATTTTATGTCATACATGTAGTTTGTCATTTTATATAAGATTATATGTGTATTATATATGTATAGATATATGAATAGTTGTTTCTGTTTAATATGTATAATCTAATAACGTTGGTCAAATATAGAATCGATCAAGTACAGAAACGCACAATTTAATGCTACCATCGACGCCAGCATCTAATTTTAGACAAGTTTCCATTGCGGTGTCAAAAAGCAACAAATGTTTATCTACAATGTACTGATAATGCATTAGATCGCATCTTTGCGCTTGGAAGGTTTTCTCGATTCCGGCCAATCAGGCGACGGGGTCTGACCAACACACATCATCTGTTATGGGTCGTCTGCAACAACAGTCAATTCCTGTATCGGATGGCAATGTATGTTGACCTATGTTTTTTTTCTCTTTTACCCAGAACGGTCTAATTGGCATCCAGTTTCAATATCCGTTCCTATGCCTGTATGCACCGCGACTACTTGACAACTGATCATTTTACGAAGTTGACCTTTGCCAAATGAAACTGTCAGAAGTATAGTGGCAAGTTTGAAGTTCTCTTTGGATTAGCAGTTCTCGAGAATTCCAATAAATATAAATTGATTTAGATTTATGATCACAAGACAGCACAGTACATCATTAGACAGCACAGTATTTAAGGAAGAAAACAGGTATTCGTGACATCATAAAAACTATTAAAAAACTCAAATGGCAATGGGCAGCCCATGTTGCAAGAATGAAAAACAACCGATGGACATCACGTCTCACAGCATGGATCCCCAGAGATCACATGAGAAAGCGAGGCCGACAGAACACAAGATGGAGAGATGAACTTGAGAAATTCAGAAAATACTGGCTCTGCGATGCCCATGATAGGGAATTGTGGCGAATCCTGGGGAAGATCTGTGTCCAAAGACGGACGATAAAATCTGATGATGATGATGATGATGATGATGATTTAAATTGATACATTTTTTAATCATATTTTATATAGATAATCTCCTTTGATTTTCACCGCGTAGAATCATCGAAATTTTGATGTGCAAACATCTAAATCTGTAAAATCCAAGAGAGGTAACCGAAATACTTCGAAGCCACAGTTTTATACGACGGACTGAAAATTATTTTACATGATTATTTTATCAGGCTACTCAACACACAATAAAGTAAAGCTCTTTCCAAGCATGCACCTTTTGAACGGGCATTGTCCTAGTGCCCCAAAATACAGGTATGCACATAAAGTTCAATCGAGATACATATTTCTGGCAACAGCACTTTTTATGCTTGCCATTCCATGCCACACATTGATTAAAAATTTTGATACAAAAACTATCCTGACCATTTCTTAATACCACTAGTTCTCAACCATCAATGGAACATGGCAGGTAATGGCAAGAACTTTGTTTATTCTTGAAAACTAATTGTATTATGAAGTGGCAGAGAGTGGCAGGGAGTATCTTAAAGTTTGCAGACCAATAGTATTGAGAAGTGACAGGAAATGATAGGGGAAGGCTAGGTGCAGTAGGGGAAAACATCACCCATTTTCTAATGCTGATCTTGTTCGCGGACATATTTCATCAAGGATGCTTGACTGGTTCTTCCGGAGCAAATCTGAGATCGATAAGTGTGTCGCTGAAGTTCTGATCTCAACCTTGTGAACTTGACATTTCCCACCAGACAGCCATTCTGTCTGCTGCAAGACATAACGCTCAGCACCCTACCTCGACCACACCAGACAACAAGTTTTAGGTGACACCACTTGTCCCTCTGCGTCGAGTCGCACAACTAAAGATGTATTTGACTTGGACGTGTACCGTCGTCACGCGTCACTGGCCATCATTTTTCTTTAATAAGTTTCTCAAGGCAAAAGGATAGTGCTTATACTTATCTTATCAAGATCTGAAAATATATGCTTTATTTAGGTGGAATGAATTCCGAAACCTGCCTTTGGATCTCATGAGGTACACTAAAAACTTCCGCAATCCATCTCAGTCAGTTTTTATATTCTGCTATTATCAGTGTATTGATGTGGATAATAACTTATCAGATAATATTAGAATGAAATAATAGTTCAGAAGACCCAGTGGTGTATATATGAGATTTCACAGTTTATTTCACGTTTCACTGTTCATGCTGTCTTCTTCAGAAAAAAAAAAGTCATGGAGATACGAGGAATGGACTGTATATAACAGACGCTTATTTGTGTTACAAATATATTTTTTTCAAGAAGCTAGGATGAACTGGCAAAACTAAAAAAAATATCATTTGTACACAACGAAGTTTTCTGAATCGTCATTTCACTTTATGTATCTCTTGATGTACTGTCGCCAAACCAACCAGTGGGGTACAGATTCTTCTCTCTTTGCTCGTGTGTACATCTCCAAGAAAACCTTTGGTTACATTTTGGGGCAAAAACTTAGAAAATTTGCACGAACGTATCTATAGAGGGCACTGTTTTTTTTTGTTTTCACAGAAAAATTCTCTCTTGGGTCTCCATGTTTATTTTGACACACCGATTCTAAAATCTTGTGCTAGCGGCTACCGAAAAAAAAAAAGAAGGAAACTTCGAGATAAAACATCAAATTAAAAAAAAAAAAGATTTTAAAAGATGATTTAAGATAATCTTTTAGATGATTAGTTCCGTTACACGCACGGGCTACGATGATTCATTTATGAGACATATTGATATCTAGCTATCTAACATATTTTTGAAATTTGTTTTCGACTGCATATTCATTTTAACGGAAAAAGGTGAAAGGGAAAAGTAGCATTCAGTGTTTGCTTTAGAGCAATGTATTATAGCGACAGTGGGCACCCTCTTCCTCTCTTTTCCTCTCTTACATCTGAGTCCCCAGTATTTCCCAGTGACTCAGCTCAATGTATCATTACTCTTTTTTGAACCGAAAACGCTTACGAGAGTTTTTTTTCTACACTTTTAGAAAGCAACCATGATGATTGGATGATGATGTTACAAATCCAGAGAGAATCATTTTTCTCTCCCTTTTTCATGTGAATGTATAGATCACATGTTTTGTGAATGAGTATCGAGACAATAAAAGCTGAGCAGCCATGTGGATCTTTGCTTAGAGATACCTCTGCAAGAAAACCTGCTGACCTCTCCCCCATAGTCGCAGAGCCAACATTTCCTAGTCCAGTTCGTCACGCCATATTGATTTTTGACGGACACAGTTTTGAATATGATCTGTGATAGTTGTGAACAATAAAAAGCTGAATATGAGTAAACACGAACGAATGGAAGCTAGCTAGAAGGCTAAACATATTTCATTTTGCTCGATCCCATACTAAGACCAAATGACTGAAAAGAACGTAAAAATATTGTGCTGTGCCATTTTTCTGTTTCGGAGTCCTATATATATGTAAATCAACGTTGGTTAGATTGTGGGGTTTCGGGGGACGTTTGGATTCTATGTTAGAAACCATCAACCAAAGCTGTCAACATAGGTTTCTTCAGTTTTTAAGTGTGTCTGACTGGCTGATGGGTCAGCTGTATGTCTGTCTGTCTGTCTGTCTGTCTGCATGCCTATGCCTCTATGTATTGCATAAACAAACCACACCAACTGAGCTCAAGGGCTGAACATTGAAACATGAGCTCCTTATTAGGTTTATATAAACGTTGTTTTTGTTTTGTGGAAAAGTTACTCCTCAAAATGTTTTTTTTTCTTTTTTACTGAGGGTGTGTTCAATTTGTAATGCAAGTTTCTGCTGAATCAGTTCTTATTTTGTGTCCTGTAGTTTTTTCTTTTAAAATTCAGACGTTTTTAGTGATCATTACACGGTGAAGGGTGGGACAAGTAACTCATTCAGTGATCACCTTTCCATCCAATGTTTTGATTGATCACCACCAAATACAGCATGCTGCCAAAAGACGTTGGTCACACGATGGTCTCCATTGAGTGAATAACCAGACCTGCTTTATACTTGGCTTTCGGACTCTTACAAGAACAAAATTGTTGAGGAGGACTTACGAAGATTTCATCGTGCTAATTTTACATGTTTGATCTGATCTGAATACGAACATTTGGAAGGCTAAAAATGTGGGGGACCTAAAGTTCAAATATTCTATATAAGTAAAGGTTATTATTTCTATTGATATTCGGACCATCCTTATCTTGGTTGTTTTCCATACAACGTTTCGGCCGTTGCACTCAATGAAAAACAACCAAGATGAGGATGGTCCGAATATCAATAGAGATAATAATAATAATACCTCATCTCAAAAATTCAGAGATAAGTAAAGGTTGTCTGAAATAGCCTGTTGGCCATTGCCTCTTTGTCGAATCAATCAAGTATTGAGGATCACAAGGCCAAGTGAGACACAAGGCCTCGATTGGGCAGCTCCCAGTGAGGATCGAACTTATTTTAGTTGATATGATCTGCTGAACAATGTTACGAATCTGTATTCTATGATTTTGAATTGAACCGACGCACCCACTTAAATACGACACAAGATTAAAAAAAACAACAACTGGTGAGAGCAGACAAATGGAACCAAGTTCAGATTCGTGTTTGGGTAGTTTGTTGTTAACTTCGCACTAATGCCTTTTGGGAAGGCATGAATCCAATTCCGGTTTCAAGCTATAGGTAAAATAGTAGATGGAGCAATGTGAAGCAGTCTATTTATAGAGAGATTACTCAGCAATCGTTTTGGCCGTCTCTGGCCGCCGAGTTACTGAGGAAAGGCTCTAATTCCAAAGATTGGACTTGATGTACGCGAGCTGATTTCCACTTAGAACAATCAGGTGAGAGGAAAGTTCTTTCCTGATCCTAACAATCGAAGAATAAACTAACGATCCCATAGTTATCAAAAAATCAATTTTAATTTGATCAACCCAATAAGTCACTGAATATTTCTGGTTTGCGTTTTGAAAACCAGCCATGTGTGGGTCAGTACTAGCGAGGAGCAATCATGTGTGGGTCAGTAACAGTAAAAACGAATCATGTGTGGGTCAGTACCAGTAAAACTAATCATGAACGGGTCAGTACCAGTGCTTTCATATATGAGATCATTCACTTATGAATTCAGTGATTGAAGTACTGGAGGAAATGTTGGTAATTTGATGAATTGAGCAACGTTGTAAAATGATTGTTGTATATTTCTCCTCTTCCTCGTGGTGTGAATGGCCCAATGGTTGATACTTGAAAAAAAGGGATCAGTAAACCGATTTCAAATTCTGACTGTGACTGTTTGCGTTCACCTCGAACTGAACTACTGGAGAAAATCATGTAGTTGTATACAAACCGAGTGGCTGGTATGAAACTTTTGATTAGGAACCACTTCCCAATTGTCCTTGTGGATATGGGCGTTGTTTGAATGCATGCAGTTGGTCACAAAATCACCTCTGGAACAAGTTGGTCCAATTTATTGAACTTTTCCTTGCACACAACAACATATTTTTTTAAATTCAGGATCAATTTTTAAAAAACTCAACGAATTATGGCTTTTTTTGTTTTACCTTTTTATTTTCAAAAATTTAATCCGCGAGCTGAGATTATTTGAAGGTCAGTATATTGAACCCCAAAAGATATTTCTTAGTAATTCTATCATATTCTTACAAAAATGTTTATTCGGTAGCGCTGAAGGTTTGGTCCAAATAATCGATCATTGGTCACAACAAACGAAGTAAATCAGCGATGATTACATTCGTTTGAATTGGTTCTTAAAAGATTGACCCTATGGCTTGGATGGTCCTTAAACTCGTTGGCCCTATCAATTGGATTCCTCTGTATTTTTGTTTTAATTGAAAGGAAATAGAAGGGAGACGACAAGGAGAGATAAACCAAGAGGGATTAACCAATAAGAGAAATCTTCTTTCGGGATAATGGAATGGAAGCGATTTATTCTCGTTGATTTGATGAATCGTTCAATCAAAATTTATAAACTTCATCCAATATGACAGGCTTATACAGGGTATTACAAAAGATAGAAATAGTTTCGAACATTCATTAAAGGAAAATATTAGATTTATTTACGCTTAAGCTGCACACTTTTATAGAGCAACACTTGAAGTTCATTTCTGCAACTTACAGTGGCTTAATCTGTACATCTTCTATTTCTACAAAGGAATATATATATATATATATATATATATATATATATATATATATATATATAATTGAGTCATCTGTACACAGCCCTGAATATTAGCAATACATTTACTCACGCACTATTCCCCATCCACCAGAGTGCTCTATTCCAGAGTTGAAAGAACATTGCTGTATAGCTTATAATGAACAGGTTGCCTTACTTAAGGAGTGCTCAACTCTGAATTAGGGAGTGTTAATCATAATAATTAATCATTGATAATAATAATAATAATAATAATAATAATAATAATAATAATAATAATAATAATAATATATATATATATATATATATATATATATATATATATATATATATATATATATATATATATATATATTGTGTCAGCCATACCAGAACACTTTTGGGCCTAATACATCGTAATCTGCATGAATACTCGTCTAAACATCTTGAAGAAACCTTCTTTCATAAAAAATATTTTTTTGGTATTTTTTAACCTTCTAAAATCTTTTGTCAGCGCTACCAGACGAAATATTTGTCCTAGAACCTTGTCGATTTGCACAAGTAATGAACTAAACATAGAGATCGTTTTTTTTTATATGGGGGGGAATTTTCAACAATTCTTTACAATGGATTTTGTTCGAGAACGAACCTCTTTCACTCTAATTTCAGTGCTACCAAACACATCTTTCAGTGTAGGAGCTTGCAGTAATAAACTCAAAGGATTTCTTTACAAAAATGTACATAATGAATATCAATATCTTAAATAGTTCGCTTCAATAGCTTTTTGAAACTGCCTATTTCTTTTGTGATCGCCCTGTATAGAACGTTGGAGGGTACAAAGGCTGAAACGCAATAGCGATGACAATCGAGAAGAGGACCCCAGTTCAAATAAATCAGGGTATAATATTTTGAAAATGAAAAACATCGAAAAGTCTCTTCATATATACAGCTTTCCTTTCAGTGCCCTCACGTATTGCAGCAGCGCTGTGGTTTATATCCAAGCCTCCCATCACCTTTTTGATACTCATAACACGTTTTTCTATCTCTTTGGTCATGGAAGTCGTCGCCCTCTCATTTCTAATAGTCTCCTCAATATTCTTGCACATCTGAATACTTTTAGGGTCCATATTGTCGCAATCTTCCCACGTATTTCAAACACCTACAATCTTGACTTCAGTGTCTCTGGCACAGTTCAAAATGAAACTACTATCATTGGCACTACCCCATCGTTTATGTTTCGTACTTTTCTCAGCTCCCGGGATAAGTCCTGGTATTTTTCCAGTTTTCAATCACTCTCTCTCCACGACAATGTTTTGACAAATCCTCTTTTACTTGTTTACGTCCACGAGATTTGTTCCTCTAGCTTGATTTTTTTATGACATCACTGGTGTTTCCCGCTGGAAAGCATCTAAAATAGAGTAAAAAAGGAACATCTAGAAACATCGGGATTCTGGAGAATATAGATGGTAGTATATACCTGGCAGATTGGAGACCAATAGGATAACCCCTCCCATATGAGGAAAAAAGGAGGAGTTTAGTGGAGTACTGATGCCAAGTCTGTAGACAAAACGTTATAAGCAGAGGCACCCATACAAAACAAATAAAAAAACAAACGAACAAACGTACATATAGAAAGGATAGAACCATTTGCTCTCTTTCATTGCTACGGTTGGTCGATATATATATATATATATATATATATATATATATATATATATATATATATATATATATATATATATATATATAATGATTAAAACATGTATAGTGAGAAATGTTCGCCTTTATATACACACACGTACACAAATATTCCTATTTTTTATGTATATTTTTGTAAATGAAATAAGTAGGCTGTACATTATCTTTGTAATATAGTGCTTCTATAATGATAATGATTTCGAATAATTAACAATAGATAAACATATATATATATATATATATACGTATTGTTCATAATTCGAAATTATTACCATCATATCTTATCTATCTATCTATCTGTCTATCTCTCTCTCTCTCTCTCTCTCTCTCTCTCTATATATATATATATATATATATATATATATATATTGTGAGAATATTAATATTGTCTTTTCTTGTTTTTGATCTAGCTACTGTATAGTCACGTTTATCTATGCCTGCTCCAAGAATTGCTCATCATTTGATACGTTTTTACACCTGCGTCAAGGAGATAAGTAAATAAATAAAAATAATCGTCTGGGTCTACGGGCAAAATGCACAGCTGTCTGTTGCATTGAATTTTGCAACGTGAACAGAGATGCCAAACCCTCTCATCCTCTCTCTACCTGAACCTTCAAACGTGTTACTCGAGCTAAATGCTCTGTTGAGTATACTTTTAAAAAAAGCCCATCGTCTCTCATCTTCTCTTATGTAACAATCGTTCCCTTGTAAGAGCGTTAATCACCTATGGCGATGTTATAAAATGAGTCACCCACTTCGACTGTTAACGAGCGAAACGACGTTGAATAGTAATGGATGGCTGCTTCAAGGTCGAACTTCACTCTGAACTCAACTATTTCAGCCACTGAGCCGAATTTAAAAGATGAAAAGTTATTTCCCTACTTTTGCACACAAACTCCCTTGAAAAGAGTGTGCACGCAAAGTTTCAGGTTTTTGCTATGGGCTGAAAAGAGTAAAGAAGAAAGAAAAAGAAATTATAGTGAAGATAAAGAAAGGAATAAGTAATGGATTCTAATAATCTAAGAATCCGGTTAGTGACACCGGATAATTCAATGTAGCAGCCATAGCTTTCTATTTTCTCTTTCTCTCTTCTGTCTGTCCATAATATGTTCAATATCAATTTTTCTCAATTGTATCTTGTTTGATTGATATGAAACTTGGTCCAGACCTTCGGGTGAACTATCATCATTTTTTTCTTCGTCGTCCTTATCATCCTCCTGTCACAACTACCACAACTAATAATGCTAAATATCGATTTTCTCAGCCGTATCATGTTGGATTGAAATGAAACCTGATCAAGACCTCGGCTTTCTCCCCTCCTCCGTCTGTTATTACTACCCCAGATAATGGACGTATCGTTGATTTCATGGTCCTTGTAAATTATCAATATTTACCCATCAGCTGCGGATGACGTGAATTCTCGTCATTACAGTTTCATGGCTGACTCGATAAAATATACGCTTTATTCTGATTGATAACAAATCCAGCGTTGGATTTCTACTCCTTTTTGTAACCTGTCGCGGGTGATCGATTAATTTTATTGGAAAACATATTCATCGTTGTGTTCTTTTATGATCTGTCATCCTCCTGGCAACGTCTTGATCCCATCTTCCAGAACTTTAAATTATTCTCAGCAAAGGACTGCTCTACCTGCCTTTTGCAGTCTCTTAGGGATTATTTTTTATCAATAAAACACTTCAAGACAAAAATGAATGGCAATCCGGAGGTGTAATATCTGACGAATACTGCAGATGAGATGTAACAATTTATGTAAGATTATTAAAGAAACACGTTTGGTTAGCCACTCGGCAGAAACTGTCACATAACAAACGTCTCTTGGCAGCATGCTATGTTTGGGATGACCAATCAAAAATTGAAAAAGAAGGTGATCGATTTAAAGAAAATCAAGCGTGTGCTATGCTGGCCATAAACCAAGGGACCCACTCAGCATAAAATTATATTTCAAATAAACCCTTTCTAAAAGACTATTTAACAGGGAAAATCCCTTCCCTTTTTTGTAAACTCAATAAATGTTTAAACTTTCTGCCCTCTAGTTGTACTGATGCAGCTGTAACGAGTGATACATTAGTATACGGCCAGTCAAGCAGTGCCAACTTGAAAACTGAAGAAACCTATGTTGACAGTTTTGATGACAGTTCTAATTGACGATTTTGTAATCAATGTTTTTATCATCTATTTCATTTGATACCCTGGCCCCAAGGTTATTAAAATTCAATAAGACTGGTTGCTGCTGGGAAGAACTCCATCCCAACTTTAATTCTAACTGAAGATGATAACTGCAACTTTTGTATTGTATATTTGATAAGTAAGAAAACACCTGAAAATATTTTTTCCTCTGTAAATGTACTCATTTATTAGACTGGAATATATCCTGGCATATTGAATCACCTTCATCCTGCAGATGGCAAACTTGACCTACCAGCCAAATGGACCAAATATTATTTTGTACATGAGTATCTGTATCTGTGTATATTATCTATCTGTGTATCTATGTCCAGGTGCTCCTGGTCACATTTTGGGAACTAAAACCTTGAACATTTGCACGAGTACAACACTGGACACCATCTAAAATGGTTTCTTTTGTTTGTTTGTTTTTACAAAAAAGTACTTGGGTAGGGTCATAGTCATTTTTGACCGACAATGCGGAAATCTTTAGTTGGTATCTTAAAAATAATTTTGGATCGGAGTTCGATTTTCTTCTGGAATAATATTAGATAATTTTCTAGTCATTCACGTACACATACGGGCTATAGGGATTCATGTATGAAAGGCACAAAGATTTCTAACATAATTTTTCATAACTTTATAAGACTTGACCCAGTCGGTAAAAAAACCGCTTACCATTCACTTGGTCGTGGTTTTAAATCACTGTCGGGAAAAATTAGTTTTATGTTTATTCATTTATTTGATGAAATGGGCCCTTGAATAGTCGTGGTATTATTTTGCATAGATATGTGAGGCTTGTACGTTTGGCCCAGTCAGTGAGAGGACTGCTTACCGATCCCTTGGTCATAATTTCAAATCACAGTAGGGGGGATTATATCTATTGGTTTGGTTTGAAGTGACGGAGCGGACAGTGATTAATACAGTCCAACCTGGAGTGAAGTTTGACAATACTGATGAGGACTACCCATGGTGGAAGACTTCTGACGACCTGGGTATACAGGAAGAAACAATAACTCACCCCAAATACCCGACTAACATTAATGTTTATCACGGTGTTCCAGACGACATTGATGTGAATTTATGGACCGATCCTGTTTTGTAGATAAACTTCCTGTGACGCATGTGTCTTGTGTCTGAAAGGAATTCACAAATCGATAGTCTGCGAGGCGAGTCTGTTAACCATCGCTCTTCTGCATAGATTCAACAAAAGTAGACATTCCACTTCTACTAGATGAGATATAGATAGACTCACCGTCAGAGTCAATAATTCAACAACTGTAGCGTCAAAATTCGAAGTCACGTAAAAGAGAATTCCATCGAAAAATACAAATGGTCAGAATTATATTCGTATATGACATCACAGGAAAATTCCACTACAAAACATTAAAAATAGAAAAAAAAATGTAGATTCCCGAGGATTTGGAAAATTACTTTGCCCAGTCCAGGGGATCATTAAGTACACTTTTGCATTGCACCAAGAGCAGAGGGCCAGACTCGCCCTAACGCCAGTTGCAGGGGATAGAGTGATTTTTCAGCTTTCCGTTTACAGGAGCAGGCATTAAACCGACCTTGGGTCACATCTTGCTCTTGAAAGCGATACAAACAAAACTATATTTACTTGTCGAGCTAACTGGTCAGCTGTGGTCGCTGGTGAAACTTTTAAGCTCTCCTTTTTTTCTGCAACTATCTTTTCGAATGGTGATGGGCGTGACTTCTATCTTTGGCTCGACAACATTTTACCCTCAATCCTACTCCCTTGCAAAGAAACATTGAGCACAATCCTAGAAACCTTCGGTATGATTTAGGTTACGGCAGTTTGTCGTCCCAGACGGACACACATCTAGGCAATGGAAAGGCTCGACTGCTCAACTTCAGTGATCTTGCGAGAACAAAGGTCCCACACATGATTTGACCGCATATATTTATTTACCCTAACTTGCTATCTATCATAATAAGCAACGTATAAGTCTGTTTGTAGGACTTTAACCATTACATATTCGTCAAGGAAGGATTATTAAATAGTAAGTGATTGCAGTCTCCTTCATTTATTTGCAAATGCACAGAAAATCGAGAGATACGAATCCACAACTTTACAGTGGTGCTCTTTAGTCGGGTCAGCCCTTACGAATTGAGCTTCAAAGAGACTGCGCAGTGGACGGATGTCCGATTAACACCCTTAGCTAAATCTTCCATTCTGGTCGGTGGCTGCTTTGTTTACATTCTGTTGGTTTTCGGAAATATTTGCATTGTGACTTATATCTACGCATTAATGTCCCCATGTCAATAATATAATATGTATAAATGGATATTATTATCCAGCAGGGTGATGGTTCGCATCCCACTTCGATCTTCGCCGTTGCTCAGTAACGAAAGTAAATCGGTCTGAGCTAATCGTCCCAAAATTGTCAAATTCATAAATAGTCTAGGAAGCTTAACAACTTTAGATATACCAAAAAGTTATGTCAATTCACTTAATCATTTCCTATTATATCTGATTTTCCCCAGTGTTTTTTTGTGTTTCATACAGAATTCGATATTATGTTACTATTTGTGTATATTTCTTTTTGAATTATATATATATATATATATATATATATATATATATATATATATATATATATATATATATATATATATATATATATATATATTTGCTAATTAATTGGAGTCAATGATCATTGCTGGGTCAGCGTTGAACTAGTCGGGAGCAGTACTTGTTCGGATCAATTGTTTGGTCTACCATAAGGAGCAAATAAATCCAACTATATGCATTTGGATAGAGACTAGACTTAGGTATGGTTCACGTTCCTTAACTTATCTTGCATTTTTATAATAATATTGTTATTATGTGTCCAGATTTCATTGCTAGCCTCAACTTGTCTCAGAATCAGAGCATTCAAATAGAACCCAGTTGTCATGAGAAGCCTTCCGCGTGAGCGACTGCTGGGTTGATTTGAATATTCATTCTAACGAGGAATTAAAATTATTCGAGTGAAATCATCAGCTATAACACCAGCCGAGTAGTTTTGAGAATTACTTACCGATTATTAATAGATCATTGGCAAGCCTAATTCCAGCTGGTGAGATACACTCAAAATTGAATTTGAAAGGAATTGATAAGAAATAAATATCTACTTTAACAAAAGCTGCTAAACAAGAACTTGGTTTGAGTATCAACAAATTTATGGAAAGCACCTAATAAACGTAACTAAGTTGGTACAGATGATTGACATCGCTTGATTAGGATATTTTAAGTATGTTGGCTACCTTCTGCATCGGATAACACAAATTATTCACAAGTAACATCTTGATTTTATCACCATCAATGTTAGCTGATCTACCTTACCAAAGAGCACAGTATAACTGCTCAAACCATTTCAGAAGCGTTCGAACACTCATAATAGCTCCTTCATGCACTGCTCACATCTTTATTATTATTATTATCAATATTCAATTGAGCCTCTCTCTCTAAGTCTCATTGCAAGATCATAAGATTAAATCAACTTCGCCGGAGAGGAGATGAAAGAGAGAACGTTTAGCTGTTCATTGATATCTCCAGGGGAGAATGACACTTGTGTTAAACAAAGGAAATAGCAAATTATATTGTCTGGTTAATCTTTTGATGTCTTACCTGTAAGTTTAGAGAAAGAAGAAACAAGTATATATAATTGATATTTCTTCGTTAAAGTTTTTGGATTCGTCGTCATTTCTGAAGTGAGCATTCAAATAAGCGTTGGCGAAACTTGTAGAAGAAATTTCTCATACATGTTTGTCAACAGATCTCGCCCTCCCTCGCTCTTTCTTCTTGTACATTATTGAATATTGCCAATGAATTCCATATATATATATATATATATATATATATATATATATATACGCCTAGACGTCTAGTAAGTCTGTCGCTGAACATACTTCTTAATGTAAGTGCGCGCGAGAAAGGTGTGTATATAATTAGGCATGGGTGTGCATGTCCGAGTGCGTTTGAGAGAGGGTGTGGGAAAAACATAGAGAGAGTAGGAGCGAGAGGGAGTGGTGTGTGTGCATGCATGCATGCATGCATGTGCTTGTTAGAGCAGATTTCTTCCCGCTGCAAAGATCGCACAAATATCGCCCACATTTACAGCCACCATTGCAGTGAGACCTGAATCCACTTACGGCTCGGTCAGCCCACGTGATGACGACGTCATTCTTTAACAAAGACCACCAACAATTACACGCAGCAAGGCACACAGGACACCGGCAAAGGACTTGCCTTTATTTTCTTTTTCTTTTTTTGTTTCCTCGATTGCTTTGGACAAAATAATGACTCATCCGATGCTAGTTGAGCTAATAGACGAGAGAGCTTTTGAAAGTCTCCAGTATTGCATACATGAGTGCGCTGACATGTACGTTGTTGCGTCTACAGCCAGGTCCTTCGCATAAGATGAGGCATATACCCAGATAATAACATGTTTGGATTACAACAAACAAATGCATACCTTTATATAGGAAGGTAACTAAGTTTTCTCCAAAGTTTTCTGGACACATGCAAATACACACAAACACACACAGAGACACACACACACACACACACACACACAGACACACACACACACACATATATATATATATATATATATATATATATATATATATATATATATATATATTTTAAAGGGAAAAATTTGAAAGCGCAAAGCTGGAGAAAGTGGACTTCTGCATGCATCTAGGACAATGAATCTCCAGTAAATACTCCAAACCAAGCGAAGAATCAATTTAAAATGGCAAGCTTCCGGTCGAGCTAGGTAAACCATCGAGAACTTGT
The DNA here is from genome assembly GCA_963457665.1 of Thysanoteuthis rhombus. Lineage (NCBI taxonomy): Eukaryota > Metazoa > Mollusca > Cephalopoda > Oegopsida > Thysanoteuthidae > Thysanoteuthis > Thysanoteuthis major. The sequence goes on from OY735215.1 coordinate 8,126,088, forward strand.
CCCAAAAAGAAAAGTTTACAACCAATGCATCCTCCTGATAGTCACCTATGGAGCTGAAACATGGAACCTAACCGAAAGATTGACAAACAAACTAAGGACCACTCAAAGTGCTCCAGAATAATGCCCAACCTCAAATGGAGAGATCACAAGACAGTACAATATTTAAAGAAAAAAATGAGTCTAGGATCTCATGAAATCCATTTGGAAACTCAAATGGCAATGGGCTGGTCATTTTGCAAAAATGACAGACAACTGATGGGCATCATGACTTACAACGTGAATATCCAGAGATCACATGCGAAATTGAGGCTGGCAGAATACGAGATGGAGAGACAAACTAGATAAGTTCAACATTAGTGGCTTAAGGAGATCTCGCAAATCCCAGGGAAAGTCTATCACCAACGATGGACGATAAAAGATTGATAATGATATTTATGAATAAAAGAAAGATAGTTTAAAGAAGTTCCTAAGTTACATATACGTAAAATCATCGCTGGAAACCTGGGAAATTGAGAAGAAATGACCAAAATCAACCTCTGGTGACTTTGAATAATCTCAAATGTCTAGTTCGCTTAGCCTATTACCTTTGATGTGAGAAGACATAGTTATGTGTTCAATTGAAGCATCCTTGGTGCAAAATTGTACCACACAAACCTGGAAATAGGCTAGAAATGACAAGAAACGGCATAATTATATCGTCAGAATATATATATATATATATATATATATATATATATATATATATATATATATATATATATATATCATTATTATTATTATGAAATTAATTTATTTCGGTAGAAAAGTTCATAGTTTCAAACATTGGGTAGTTGCTAACATATTACTCCTGGGTGGAAGAGTCCAGTGAAAACATGAAAGAAAAACAGAAAAGACACACGACACATAATATAAATTATAGAAAATCATCCGTTTCATTTCAATACTTGGAATACATTGATACAATTATTTCTGTTTAGTTCACTGGTAAGAGCAATGCTGCATTGTAACGACTACCTTATCGGTCACAGGTTCAATTCCTGTAGCAGTCCTAAGTTTCGATGGTTAAGGGTAGTGACTTAATACTCACTTGACCATTGAACCGAATATATATATATATATATATATATATATATATATATATATATATATATATATATATATGTATAAAAGAGATTAAAAAATACGTTAAAGTTACATGTTCTTTATTTACCAAGAACTGCTGATAATATTCCTGTCCGTCTTGCAGACTTACTAACTATCAAAGACTCACAGGAATCAATGCCGTCAAGCAGGTAGCCGTATGTCAATTTTTAGGTGATAGAATAAAACTTCGTCTTCAGCCAGGTCTGCATCTATCTTTTCGCTTTGGACCTATTTTTTTCAAACATTCTTTCTGCCAACCAAAAAGAACTCAGCCATTCAATATTATGAGTTATTCCTCTTCAAAGAGCTTTTCTCTACTAGATGAACCGTCCACTTTATGGCGTCACATTATTGTTGTATTGAGGTGTAGATGCAAAGACTTTGTAGGAACATTTCTTATATATTCCTCAGTGCCAGACCTGTATATTTTTGTTACTAAAAAAGAACTCTCTTTCTATCCCTTGGTTTATTCAATTTCGAGCCTATAATCTTCGTATTTTTTCTCTCTCTTATTAACATTCATATATTTTCTCAGTCTTTATGTTTTGTCTATCCTTCTCCAGAATCATGAATTTTTTCTATCCGTAATATTATTGCGTCAGCACTGAGAGAAAAAGAAATCCACATTCCTCGTTTTCCAACGACGAATGGAATGTGAAGATCCAGTTTAGAATAAAAATTACATTGTAAATAAAACTCCTTCTAAAACCTTTGAAAAGTTATTTTCTCAAAATTGACGAATTTCCATGAGGCTTGAAGGTGAATTAGTTTGAAGGCATATGGAATTGAAAAAGAAAAAAAAAACAAACAAAAAAACTTCCTCGATTCGAGTTTGAACTTCGCCAGTAAATCCTATTTTTTGATGCATTAAAAAAGCTCAGTTATTGAACGGTCATATTTTTGAAACGATGAAACACAGCCCCACAAGAAAGTAAACAAAAAAATATTCATACCCCATATGTGAATCGGATCAAATAAATGATGAAAAACCCTTCCCTGGATGATACTGATTCAATATATATATGTAGCTTCATTCTATGTATCTGGATCTAATCATTTTGGGGAAGACAGACTTGTTTCCTGAAAACGCAGATGTGAACCCCTAGAGATTGACGAATGTTCTTTTGTAAAATTCATTCTCATGATGTTTGCTCAAGGTTTTTTGATACTTACTGATTTCAGAAATGTCTTTGTTTCTGTTATGTGATTCTTAGTGTTCGACATCTTAGAGCATCTACGCACATATATAAAAACGTGCTTAAGTCCTTCATTATATACTAGCTGAGATACCTGTAATAGTCCCGGTAAAAGAAATCTGGAAACACATAGAAGCTAATGATATTATGAAGGGATTTAAAAAAATCGCCGGTCGGACATTTGTACCCTCTATTAAAACTTCAAAGATGATTTTTTTCTGAAAATTGACAATTCATTCGTTCAATTTTGGCTTTAGTAGTTCGTATGTCAAAGCGGACTACAAGATTCAAATTCTGCCCATATTTCATGATGTTTGAACTTGGATTAGGGTCAGGTGAAGATTACTGTTTTTGCTCTAAGGAAAACATGGTTATTGTTAGTTTAAGGTTGGTTTCTTAAACATATTTTTAAACTAGTATTAGCAGTGATAAAAAGGGAAATTCACGTCTATGGTCACCTATGATGAAAGGAAAATGAGGTTGCAGTTCTATATCATGGCTACATTGTAAATAGAACCTGCCCCCACTTAAAAAAAACAAAAAACAAACTTCAAATATATATTTTATCAAAACTGACAGATTTCTGGCAAATTTGATGGTTTAAAAGTTCGAAAGCACAGGGAACTGATTGGAAAAAAGTAACATTCCTTCAAATGGGTCGGAATTCGACCTGTCAATTGTACTTATAGCATTTCTAAACACTGGTGTATTGTTGCTTTCACTGATTTTTTCAGGGCTGAAATTAGTTCCTATTGTTCGAACATGATCAGAGACTAAGTCCCCCAACTCAAAAGAAATAAAACAACTGTTTATTTCTGATAAAATTTTACTTTTCATTGTGATTTGCTGATACGCCTTTGTTTTTTCTCTTTGATATCTCACCGCTTGGGCTACCGGAAATTCCATGACAGAACCATTCAGGCCAGTGCAAAAGAGAAAGCTACATCCATGGTCACTCGAAACACATGAAAATCGAGGTTTCAGTTTAGCATCATTGACACAATGTAAATAGAAACCCTTCTTATAAAAACTTGAAATACTTCTTTCCTCAAACCTGCCAGATGGTTCAATATATTGGACACTTTCAGTCTGAACTCAGTCTGCCAAATCTATTTTCCAATGTTTTCGGTTACTGAACTACTGTCCCTTGAGAGACTGTCCCTGTAGCATGTTTAAAGCATTGAATCCCCTCACATGTAAGTCACGTTCAAATAAATAATGAGAGAAAAAAATCCCCAAATAATACTAATTCAAAATGAACGAATATTTTTATTTCATAGATCAATCCCCAACAGTTTTTGAGAAAATTTTAGATGAAGAAAAATACAAAAAAACAAAACAAAGCACAAAAAAACAGAATACTATTTTCAACTGACCCAATAGAAATCGTCGAACTTGTTTTTGTGAAATTCAATCTTGAAGTATGTGTTGCAGGAAAATTTTGAGCTGACGATTTCAGATGTGTGAGAGTAAAGTTTATCATTATAAATACATTATGAATAAAACTCCCCCTCTGAAACCTGAGGGAGATTATTCGATCAAAACTGACAAATTTCCATGAGATTCAAGGGTCCAAATGTTTGAAAGAATATGAAATTGAGAGGGGAAAATTACCTTTAGAGTTCGAAATTGGTCCATCTATTCTATTTCCCAAGAGTCTAAATTCTAACTCTAATTTTCAACTTAAGAATTACTGCTCAAAAAGAAAATTAAAAAAAAAAAGTGTTTGCCCTCACCTCGTATGTGAGTATATTCAAATATATGATGAAAATACATTCTGTATGATGCTGATTCAAAGTATCCGTATAGTTTGATTTTATAAATCTAACTTTAATATCTTTTTCTGAAATCCTAGGTGAAAAGAAAAAATATTGTTCGACGAACATTTTTTTCTGAAAGCACTATTGAAACCTCAAAATAATCAACTAAAGATGTGTGCTGTTGGAAATTATAAATCAGCTGATTTCAGACATGCCTTTGTTTCTGTTTTTTGATGCGTTGTTCTCGACAACTTTGACTTAAAATACAAACACGTTAGCTCTTTATATATATATATATATATATATATATATATATATACATATATATATATATATTATCGTGTTATCCAGAGACTGCTGTTTCGTTGTATCACAACTCTTGTGTGGCTATCGACTATCCATTATTCGATTCAGTACCGCAAGGCAGGATTGAAACCTTTGCTTCAGACCGAATGGCCGGTATCCTCTCTCTGCTCGAAGGAACTGGACGGTCAGTAAGGTTGAATTAAAGCAATGTATTCATTTATGCATACATTCCCCATATATATATATATATAGAGAGAGAGAGAGAAAGGATACTGGCCATTTGGTCTGAAGCAAAGGTTTCAATCCTGCCTCGCGGTCCTGGATGGGATAAAGTCAATAGCCATACGGAAGAGATGTAATACATCGAAACAGCTGTCTGTGGATGACACAATATATATATATATATATATATATATATATATATATATATATATATATATATGTATATATATATATATATATATATATATATATATATATATATATATATATATATGTATATATATATATATATATATATATATATATATATATATATATATATATATATATATACAATATATTCTGTATCAGACCATCAACACAGAGAGATCCAATGACCATCGAAACAAATAACAGAAGTTAGTAAGATATTGCTATACGATGTGCACCTAGATCCATTTTTTCATAATTTTGATCAAAACAGAAGTCATGTATCAGAACAACAATAGAGGGATATTCAATGAGGAGCGAACGCACTAACAAGAACCAATGAAATCAGCTTGTTGATCATTTATTTGCGTCATGTGCATTTCATGTTATCTACCCGGTGATCCAAGTGCAAATAACAAAAAAAAAAACAAAACAAAGACAAACAAAATACAAAAATATTTGATGAAGGTGTGGATTTGGGTGGGGTATACTGAATTCGATTACCGGGAACATCGCATCTGTTTCAATTCAAGAGTTTATTGTTTAAAAACAGTGTGTTGAATTTTTTATTCTCGGCCAAGATTTAACCCCTACCATTAGTAGAGTTGAGTGTTACAGACGGTGTACCAAGAAAATAAAACTACTAATTATTAGCTCAAATTACTCGTTTGGAAGGGGCTTGTATGTGGAACAGCCTACCATATCCATCATTCAAAATAATTTCCCATCTGTCGTACGAAACTGTGGCTCTGAAGAGTTCAGGTTACTTCTTTTCAGTTTTGCCGATGTAGATATTTTATATCTAAGTCTAAATCCATAATTTTTTATTTATTTTTATTACATTTTCTCGACTTTGCCCAGCCTTCTCTGCTGACTAATCAGCTGACTGTCAGGTGAATGTTAACTTGGCCAGTTGTCGAGTAATTGCAGTGAATACACATTTCCTGACGCAGAGATTTCTTCAGATATTGAGTAATCGTAATGCATATACACTGACTGAGGAAGAAAGAAGGATAGAGAGGTGAATTTCTTCAATTGTAGTTAGATATGGTGACTATGCACTTACGTGTGTCTCTTAATACTTATGTAGAGAAAAAACGATTGGTTGGAAAGCTCTGTTCAAAATGGCGGCGCCCACAATGTTCCTAATATTCGTGATAATGACGACACTTGGCGTTCGTTCTGCCGGTGAGATAAGCGCATGTCGTGTGTTAAATTCTCTCGACCAATGGATATGCCTTCTTTCCTTTCAACGCTCTCTCTCTCTCTCTCTCTCTCTCTCTCTTTCCGTCTCTCTCTCTCTCTCTCCACTTTCTTGCCGTCTTCAGTCTCCTTTCTTGCGTGCGGATCCGAATGAGTCACTCGTCTACGGTCGTTAGTGCTTTCAGGGGGAACCACCTTCTTCTGACTCACCTTTGCTTTCGAAGCACGATGAGTCATTTGAGTCGTGTAGGTAGGCGAAATGGTGTTTTCTCGCTTCTTTCTTCAGTCTCTTGATGCGTGTACACCGTGTGCCTACATTGATCTGAAGAGTGTATAGGAGTTCGAAACCTGAATACGTGGATAAATGTTGTTTTTCTTCTAACGTTATAGGAGACATTAATGTCGGTAAGATTAAAAAAAACACGACGGTCATTAAATCCTTGTTGCATCAAAGATGTCGGCGGGCCGTGATGTTTTTCACAAATGTTTACACAGAACTACCAAGAGAATCCTACTCTCTATGAAGATACACTGTCTGGAAATCCATGAGTCATTGTCAAGATTCCTCAAATGATTCGAACTGATAATCTCATTCTTCATACTTTTAACTCCATGTTTAGGTTGATGGGGTTTTCTCAATCTCTCACTGTCCGGGATTCGAGGTGCAAAATTTCAATTTGTATTAGAATCCTTGATTTTTCTATCAGTACGTTTCGGTCGATGTAATCCTGGGCCTTCTTCGCTATTTAAAATTCTGAGATATTATCGCCACTGTTCCAAATGTAGTTCGGACAATTCTTCTCACCATCGCTGTTTTCATCTGTAGGTTTCTGCCGATAAATTCTACACAGTTTTGAATTTCTGAAATGAGTCATTGTCCTCATTCCACGAGTATCCCAAACTTTTGTCGATATAGTTCAGAATCGTCATTAAAATTATAGGATCAGCCTTTTTCATTATTCTTTTTATGAGTTTTATATGAGTTTTATGGAACAGTGCTTCCATTCTTGCTGTTTTTGATACCATTCTATGGCTAAAGTGATCAAGAGCTTTGCCCGTTCATTGTTTTGTCTCTTATAGATACCCTTAGGCATGAGCATAGAAGATGCCGAGAGAGACAACATAAACTATTTATTCCGTCTTTTTAACGAGGTTTGCAATCCCATCCCGAATGGCTTTGGGTCGTTTACACTTGACCTGAGATAGCAGGCCGTTCCCCTGGCTTTTTAGTGCTTGTTTGGGATTGTGTGTGTAAGATATATTTCTTCTTTGGACAAAAGGATTTACATCAGTGCTATAGTTGGAAACCATCAACCAAAACTGTTAGCAAGACTGTCAATATATATTTCTACTGTTTTCAAGTGAGTCTACCCGGCTGGCTATCTGTGTATTGCTCGTAAATACCGCACAAACGGAGCTAGAGGGCTGACAATTTCAACATTTACTCCTTTTTAGGTAAAAAAAAAGTTCTTTTTTAAAAATTCTTTTAAATCCTTCATGGAAAGTGTTTCAGTTGGGGAGTCGATTTACAATGTAGATTTATGCTAGATCAGTCAACTCATTTGTTTCCAGCAGCATTTACACTTGCCTCCCCGAAATTCAGACTTTTTGTGATCACTGTCAGACAAAGGCCGACATCAATAACTTAACCATCGAGCATCCCTTTTTCCAATTTTTTAATTGCTCACCCCAACACGATATGATTCAAAAAGATATTAGTCGCATGACAGTTTCTATTTGGTGACCAACCAGACTTGTTCTGTTGATTGTTTTTAACTGTTCTCTAAATCTGTTTTATATTCTCCTCAATATCAGTGGTAATCTTTTGAGATCATATTTCAAAGAATCTGACGAACAAATAAGAGGAATATAATTGCATTTTTCACTTTTTGTACGAAGAAAAAAAGCCTTTGATTTTTGAAAGCTGTTCCGCCTAATTCAGTCCGTGTTTTGAAATCACGTCTTGCCGAGATTTAACAACTACCAGCCAAGTGTAGTCAAGCAACACCGATTAAACAAAGATTTGGCATAAATTAAAAGAGCTCAAACGAGAATGAAATTCTAGGAACGGTATTACCATTTCAGTGAGTTTTCAATGGATACAAACATGAATACAAACAGTCAAAACACCTTATCGAACAACAGTAGCCATCAAAGATGGCAAAGGATTGGATTGTTTTTTTTTATGTAAGTGTTTGTTGTGAGTTTCAGTGTATTTAACTATACTGTTTTGTCTACAGACTTGAAGACTGGCATCATTACTCCACTTGACACCTTCGAAAAGATTTTTTTTTCAAATCTTTGTAAAACAAAGCGTTTTTGGACTTTATTGAAGCCTTATTCTGATGGCTTTATAAATGACATCTAGATTCCCCAGAATGTAGATGTTTCTAAATTTATTTACATTATTTTAGTTGATTTCCAATGAACAGAAACTATTCTTTTTCTTCGATTGAATTTCTTTTACATGACTCCAAATTTTGACGCTAAGATTGCTGAATTATTGACTTTGAGGGCAAGTTCAGTTTAGCTTCTATTCTTCATAAAATTTTCTCTAAAAGTATGATATCTTTTTCTCTTTTAGTAGGGAGACTCAGTGCTAGATAGTAATTAAAAAAAAAAAATAACATTGGCACTATGTATCCGAAGTGATGACTCGCCATTTTTAAAAATATGAAACTTAAATTTTTAGAAGCTGTCAACCAAAACTGTCACCAAAAGAGTCAAAATAGATTTCTCCAGTTTTCAAGTTAGTTTGGCTGGCTATGTATGCCTGAGTATTGTCATAAAAGCAGCACATTAGACCCTGGGTAATATTTGAATATTTTTCTTCGAATGAAATGTCCTTCTTATACATTAACGGATAAGGTATTTGCAAAGAAGGCAAATAAAACAGGTACGTTTGGTTACTCGATAGAAACCGTCATGTGACCAACATCTTCTGGTACCATGCCGTATTAGGGGTGATCAATTATATGATTGGAAAGATTAATTGCCTCTCTCACCTTTTGGTTGTCAGTGATCACTAACAAGGACTGGGAGTGGAAAAAAGAAAGCTGCAAAACAAAGAGATCAATTTTGTAGGACGTTACATTGCAAGCTAAACCCTCGTCTGAAAAGGCTTTTATCTGGTTAATTTGACCCCCCCCCCGAAAAAACCCCCAGCAAGAATAAAACATTTTCACGACATCATCATCATCATCATCATCATCATCATCATCATCATCATCATCATCATCATCATCAGTCTCATCGTCCGTTGGTTGACAAACACCTTCCCCAAGATCCGCTGGACCTCCATATCATGGACGTTGTGGAGCCAATACTTTCTGAACTTGTCTAGTTTGTCTCTTCAACTTGTATTCTGTCAACCTATTCCCATTAAAGCTTTCTGATTGATTCGATTATACCACTGTCTCGCGTGTATTTCTTCGATATACTGTGCCGTCTTGTGATATCTCCATGTGATGTTGAGCATAAGCCGATCATGTACACGTTGCATAGTTTCTGGTTTAAGGGTCCATATATATATATATATATATATATATATATATATATATATATATATATATATATATATATATATATTATTGGCTGGTAAGGAGTCTGAAGGGTTAGTCTAAGAATTTCCTCTTCCAAAAAAAAAATGCTAATCTATTTTGTAGACGTTCAGGAGAATTGGCACCATGCAGAAAAGAAAAAAAAAATAGTCCAACTTCAATTGAAGAAATTTTTATCTCCATGTGCCGACTAAATATTATAAGTTAGCACAGAAGGCAGTGCAGTATCAAGTTTGACGTGGTCCAGATCAGCCGTTCCAGACAAATCTGAGAAAATAAATCATATGATAAAAAATAAATTTTGAAAATGTACCCGGATCTTTGATGTACATATTACAGCTCTAGTGGTCATTTTCAATGTTTTAATAAAGATGATAAAGATTATAGATATCCTTTCATAGTTTCTACGAATTATCTCCCTTGACACCTGCTCCTTAAAATTATCAGATGTAAAATATCAGATAAAATTTACTGAAGAGAAGTAGGCGAAACACTTTGAAGCTTTCGCAATTTTGTACGACGGACAGAACATTATTTGTAAGAAAGTCTTGGAATTAGATTCTAAGAAACAATGCGTTCTTATTATGTGTATTTTCCACAAAAAAATACTTTTTTTTGAGGGGGATAGAAATATTATAAATATCTGGGGAAACGTAGTCATCCATCTCCCAAATAATTTCATTCACCCTTGGGTGAATCATTCATCAGTTTGAGAAGCACTGAAATAGATGACATTTATAGAACGAACAGACTGTCTGTCGTAGCAGAAGCAGTATTACTGGAGACGCAATTAGAACGACCCGTGATCGTGAATGTCCTTCAATTCCGAGGCTCGTTCTCAATTTAGACAGCAGTCATGGTTATCCAGGAATAGACTATGACCACAATTCTAGGCGACATTATTAATGGTCCTTTCACGAAAATTGTTCAAATCATTCCAGGCCAAGGTAAAAAGCACAGATTTTCCCAATAATTAGTTTGATCTTAAGTGCTTAATTGTCGGGAGGGGGGATGTCTGGATGAGCAATGTGGTGGATAATCTATCACGATTCAATAAGCGGGGTTGGGGGGAAAATCATCCATAATTTAATGAGCGGGGGCGGAGAATGAAAATAGGAGGGGTTAGGATTCTATGGCCAATGATACAATTTTGTGGGATCTTACGACAACAAAGTCGTTTGAGGAAGATTTATAGTAAGGCAGTGCAGTATCGAGTTCGACAGAGTTTGGATCAGCAGTTCTCAACAAATCTGAGAGAATGATTCAATAATAACTAATAAATTTCGAAAATGGAAATAATGTTTTTTTTTCGTTTAGGGTGTATATATATTTATATATATATATTCAAGCATATAGAGAGTCAAAACGTGTAGGAACACGATAATTCTTTCGTTTTCAAAGAAATATTGAACCAAAAAGTCTTTTAGTGGTATTACTTTTCTAAAATCGCCGAAATTACAATTAAAATTGGTCAACCAAGTTTTTTACCTTGCTTTGTTGTATTATGATGGGAACATTTTGATAAATCTTAAGTGGCATCCCCACTCAACTGATGGTGGGGAGAGAATAGATATTGACTCCCTAAAATCAATTATTGACTCAGCGGGTCCTATTGAGACCATGGGTGGTAGTAATATTTCTTAAAGTCAAAAGCAGCAGGGAGGAAAGATAGCAATTAAGCACTTAAAAGTAATAATTTTTTTGGCTTGTATGTATCTTTGGTCGTATCTTTTCACCGACGTACGTGTTTATGTCTGTTTGTATCTTTTTTAACTATTGTAATCGGTGTATACCAATTTATGCCAATACAAAATGACTTGAGAGAGAATGATCAGAGCCTACCCTTTTGACTTGGTTCGTATGTATGCATTGTTCGTACCTATTTAATATCAAAACTTATCTAAGTCTACTCATCTATCTCTGAATGTTTGTAACTTTCTCTGTTCCTATGCACCAATCTGCCTCTCTCAGACTTTGCCTGTAAATTTGTCCATTCGTCATAGCTCCTTCTACGCAGTTTGGGTGTGCGCGCTGTCACACGTTTTGCTACCAGGGCGCAAAAGAGATTTATGCGCGCACAAAAAGTTTTTCAAATACTGTAGATAGCTTACCGAGTTTTTTCTTATAGAAGGAAATATTGATTCACCACGTCGAATTAAAAAAAAGTGCGCACATACTCTTGTCATGGGGAAAAATCTTACCCAACATGAAATTATTGCGCAGAACGATTACAATAAAGATAGATGGAACACTGTTCTCTGTTTTCAGTGATTCCACCCGACTAACAAGCTTTTTTTAATGATTTGCTATGACTAACATAAGAACTGAGTACAGAGATTTGCTTTTACGAAATCTAGGTAAAAAATCGAAATGCTTAGGCATTAATTCATTACTTTTACCTCGAATGATATATGGTTTGTTGATGCAGAAGAGTTAAAGCTAAGCCAGTGCGTGATGGAGTAGCAGCAAAGTCAGTGAAGCGTTGAGAAAGTCGATATGTCTCCTTGGTATAAAGAGTTCAAATGGAGTCAAAGTTAAATATAATGAATATTGTTACATTATTTTTCTCCTCTGTGTCGCTATAAGTGAAATGATTATGATTAATTGACGTACTCAATAGAGCTGAACCATGTCGGTAGTGTAAATATTCGAATACTCCCCAAAATAGACGCAGGTCTATAGGCTATTCATGTAATACCCCGTCGACTCAGGACCTGAAAAAACTTGGAAAATCTTCCTAAATCTCCGAGCAAATCCATTATATATATATATATATATATATATATATATATATATATATATATATATATATATATATATATATATAGTGGTACACCGAAAATTCAGTGCGTTGCAGTGACTCTGGGTTAAATACCAGCTGGTGTAATAATCAGCCGGAGATTGCACCAACTGTCATAAAACGAATTTTTTTATGTATACCAATTTACAATGTATACCCAATATTGAGCATTATTTATTCATAGATGACTTAATCCTCCAAAAATAATAACAATAAATATATGCATGTGTGTGTGTGTGTGTGTGTATGCGTAAATCCGTGCCTAATTGTTGGGAATTGGTTAGCAATTTTGTCTTGAAAACTATCAATATATAAATTTTTTCGATCTCCAGTCAGTACTCCGTAGTATGGCCTTGTGCCAGTTTATCTAAAGCTCGGTAAATGCCCGTACATATATGCTTGCGTGCGCATGTCTGTGAAAACATATATGATCAAACATATGAATTTTTGATTCTTCGTCCGTAACCATGGAGTCATCCACTTACTTATGCTGATAAAAAAATATCTCTTACCTACTATTCGAAGCATTAAACTATTCCACTTGAGTTTTTTTAGCTTCTTCTCTAAGAAATGTAAACAACCAAAAGAATCCTAATACCACTTAATAATCCAATGTTACTTTTTACTTTAGTCGAAAAAAAGGTGAAAAGCAAAAGTAGTTTCTCAATTCTGTTTTGCAGAAACTCTCTATAGAGGCAGCACATACCCACTTCCTATTTTCCACTACACCTCCGACCTATTTCTCTGCCACAACTACAACTTCTGATGGGTCCAACTGATATACCATCCTCAATATTTTTTAGGTACCTGGGACGCTCAAAAGTTTTTTCCCATATAAATTAATGGTAATTGCTTGTCGCTTAATGCCATTTCAGCTTATGAAAGGTTTCAATAGGAATTTTCTGATTGCGGGGGAACCTGTGTAGCTGAATTTTTCCACAGAGATTAACATGATAATGTACAATGCTATAAAGGTATCCACAGTCGATAATATATGCAAGACGTGAGTTGAGAAACGTTCGTTATGTGCGTGTGTATGAGTGAGACTTTTGTTGCGTGTATGTGTCTGCAGAACGTTTGTCGTATGCGTGTGTCGCTAAGACGTTTTATGTATCTCCAAGACGTTTGCTTTGAGCGTGTGTGTATGTGTAAGATGTTTGTTATGTGCGGGTGTGTATGAGTGAGATGTTTGTTGTGTGCGTGTGTGTATGTGTAAGATGTTCGTTATGTGCGTGTGTGTATGTGTAAGATGTTTGTTATGTGCGTGTGTGTATGTGTAAGGTGTTTAGTATGTGCATGTGTGTATGTGTAAGATAGTTGTTATGAGCGTGTGTCAGGAAGACATTTGCTACGTGTATGTGTCTGTGAGATGTTTGCTATGATGTGTGTGTGTGTCTGTCTGTAAAACGTTTGCTCTGTGTGTGTGTGTGTGTGTGTGTGTGTCTGCAGGATGTTTATGCGTGTGTGTTTGTAAGATGTTTATTGTGTGGGTATCACTAAGATGTTTGTTGCATGTGTGTCCGTAAGATGCATGTTGTGTGTGTGTGTCTTTAAGACGTTTGTTGCATATGTGTGCCTATAAAAAGTCTGCTGAGTGCGTGCATATGTCTATAAGATGTTTCGTATGTGTATGTGTGTCTTTAAGACGTTTGCTGTGTACGTGAGTGGCTATGAGCCTGGATGTGTGCGTATGCCTGCAAGATGCTTGCTCTGTGCGTGTGTGTAAGGCGTTTGCTATAAGCGTCTGTACCTGTACAATGTTGGTTGTGTGTGTACTTGTAAAGTGTGTGTTGTGTGCATGTGGGTCAGTAAGACGTTTGTTGTGCATGTGTACATGTAAGACGTTTGTTGTGTTTGTGTGTAAGACATTTGCTCTGAGCTTGTGTACCTGTACAATGTTTATTGTGTGCGTGTGTCTGTAAAACGTTTGTTCTATGCTGTGCTCAATTATGCCTGTAACACGTTTGTTGAGAGCCAGTGTGTCTGCAAGACGTTTTCTTTGTGCGTATCTGTCGATAAGACGTTTGGTGAGTGCGTGTGTGTCTATGAGACGTTCATTGAGTGCATGTGCGTCTAAAAGCCGTTTATTGTATGCTTACATGTGTGTAAGATGTTTAATGTATGCATGCGTGTCTATAAAATGTCTTCTGTGTGCGTGCGTGCGTGCGTGTCTTCAGGACGTTGACCTTTTGCTTGTGTGTCTGTAAGACTTTTGCACGTGTGTAATATGAGTAAGATGTTTAGTGTGTGCATGTGTCTCTATACGACGTTTGTTGAGTGTATATGTGTATATAAGACGTCCGTAATGTGCTTCTGTATATGTAAGACGTTTGTTGAGCGTGTGCGCTTCTAAGGCGTTCGCTGCTTGCATATACCTCTGTAAGCCGTTGCCTTTGTGCGTGTGTGCGTTCATAACAGGAAAGCTAGTGGATGGATTAAGCTGGATTTTTATCACAACCTTCTGATGTCAGACGCCCTGGGATCCCTCAATTTCTTTTAATAAAAATTATATATATATATATATATATATATATATATATATATATAGTTAATAATTCTGTCAAGTGATCTTTTGTCAAATTCTTCGGCCGAATACATCGGTTGAAAATCGTCTCGAATATTTCTTTCGGTTTAATAAGTATTCTTTAGGATTATATCATAAGTTGGTTTGCTGGCAGTGTAAGATTAAATTTGGCCTAACAGATGTATTATTCCCATGCGTAAACACACCAGATGTTACACGAACACGACGAGTCATCTCCCTTGTTATACTTACTGAACCCTCACCGGCACGTACACTTTTGGATAACCTACTCAAGTTAACCCTTTGTACAAAGAAAAATAGAATGTAGTATAGAATAACATCTATATGCAATACACAAGGATATATATATATATATATATATATATATATATATATATATATATATATATATATATATATATATATATATGATATAAAATCTGGGTATTATCACTGTGCCCTAAAAATAATAATACGAAGCTAAGTATGAAAATTATAGCTTTAAATTAAAGCTTGCCCCAGGAAACATTTCTGAGGAATGAAGATTCAAGTCATGCACGGTGCACGATTTCTTGATTTGTTCACGTGATCAACATTTCAATTTGCTACTTGCCTAATCACGGTACCAACCGAAATATGTTTCCAAATAAATGAGACATTCCAGAGTGCTCATGACTGGAATAATATGTAGCAGTGACTTCAACGTTTCGTAAGAACAAAAAAAAATGCATCAAATTATGTTTGGTAAACTCTTGACAATACGTGCCAGAGTGGAGACACTTGTAATTTCAGGAAAAAAAATGTTTCCCTCATTTGGAAAAAAATTTCATATTGTTTTTGTTTTTTTTTTCAATTTGGATAAAAAAAAGAGAGCCAAGCTCATAAGAACGATGTATGAGTGTATCATAATGTAGATCACTCATCAGATCGCACCAGATGCGTAGCATAACAATCTGTGCTTGAAATCAATGATTTGGCGTAAGGATCAGTTTCAAACCAATTGTTATCCACGGATTTTTACTTTGGTCATGATCATCATCAGCAGCAGTAGTTGCATCATCATCATCATCATCATCATCATCATCAATCTTTTAGCGCTTGTTGTTTCGCACATATCAGCCCCCAAATCCGTCAGACCTCTCTATCATGGGCGTCACGGGGCCAGTACTTTCTGAACTTGTTTATTTTTGCACGACATCTTATTTTTTGCCGGTATCAGTTTCGCAGATTTTCTCAGTGGGATTCACGTGGTGAATCGTGATGTTAAGCAGTTATCTGACATTCTTGCAACATGGCCAGCCCATTGCCATTTGAGTTTTCTTATGACTTCTATGATATATCTGACTCCTCTTTTCCCTCTAACGTGATGTGCTGTCTTGTGATCTCTCCCTGTGATGTTGAGAATTATTCTCTAGTTTGCACGTTGCATAGTTCTCGGTTTGAGCGAAATTAATTTTGTAAGATTCCATGTCTAAGCTCTATGGAGGACTCTGTTTGGTCAACAGTATTTCCAATTACTATCTTTGATGTTGTCAAGACAACATATCGACCGATCTATTCTTCGCCCCCCCCCACCCAACGACTGTATAATAAAAAAAAAAAGCAATTATTTTCTTCCAAGTGATACAATGTTCTCTCTAACTGGAATAGTCTGCGCATGCAACAATCCTATGGATTGCCAATATTCGTTGTCATAATGAAAACATGTGTGCAGTCTTGAATTCAATAATTTTGAAATTTTGTGCACACATAAATTTAATTTGTGCAGTGGTTGTAAAACTAGTGTGTGTTTGTGCACACGCGCACAGTTCAGCGGGAACGATGGGAGCAAAGAACAATACTAGTCATTGATGCAATAATCGAATTTACCCTCGACTGAGGAAACACAGTTTTGTCTCTTTTCTTGAAGTGTCGACCTGACAAGGGCTGAAGAGCAGATCAACTGGAAAGTCTTGTTGACAGCAACAATCGGAAAGGATCTGATGTTTTCTGAACATAAGTTGAAATGTCAATGACTCTTCTCAAAGTTTCCAATCTTATTCAGAAGAGTTTGCAAAAGGTTGATCGTTGTGCACTATTCTCTTGTACAGCAGTTCTTTAAAAGATGAGTTTGACCCCATAGGTGGGTTCTGAGTAGTTTCAAGGAATGAGCAAAGTCTGCTGGAACAAAAAAGAATTTCCCAGTTTATCTGGATGACTGTTTGCATATCGAAGTGAACATGATTTGTTTCCGACAGTTTGTGTTCCTTTCATCTATGATGTATTCGGAACATTTCGACTGATTGATTTGTACAATCCACTTCAGGTATGAATTGAGATACCTGTAAAGAAGAGGAATCTCTCCCACAATAGACAATAAATTCACCGTCAATACGGATCTAGCCTTACAATGAAGATGTGGTCGAAATGTCCGAAACAAAGTTAATGTCTTTTCTCAGAGTAGAAAGTATCATACAATGGTACTTCTCATATCGAATGATTCTCATAGGATCTCACTTAGCAAGAGGTCCCATTCTTTTAGAGATATATTTTCAGTTTAACAGAAATGAAGAGAAAAGCTATTAAATTCCATAGAATTATCTCGAATCATCTTGATTTGATTTATAATTATCTATATTCATATCTATTATCTACGCGCTTCATTTTTAGATAGGCAGACGAACAAACATTTGGTGAATCATGATAAAATGAATTATTTATTTATCACATTATTTACACGTTTAATTATATTTGTTACTTAGGGATTAATCAATGCATTATATATCATTTGCAAAGTGAATATTAAGGCTTTAGAAACCCTTAGATTAGATGTTAAACTGAATTTAGATCTCGTTGTTTTCAACCACGAATTCATAGTAGAAAGATTTCACGATTTTTCCTCAATAAAACTAACTAGTAGGGATATTTTGTTTCTGAAATCCCACATGGTATCTAAAAGCCGTTAATTTCTATTCTAACAATTCTTGCATTAAATGAAAAAAATCAACATTTTGAAGAACTTAAATCTTGATGGGATACATTTGTCCAGTTAGACAAAACTTAACGGGACAGATGAAAAGTACAGTGTTCGTAAATCACTTCACTTAATTGTATTTCCTGTTCTTAGAAAAATCTTAAAAGATCTTAGTGGTTACAGGAATCTCAGGATATACACTCACAGGACTTACTCGAAAAAAAACAAGCTGTTTTATCAACTTCTCTATTCTAGCGATTATAAGTGACATTATTGATAACGATTTACAATTGTTCATGCAGTGTTTGTGTGCAAAGTATGTCCAATTATGGCATAGCTCTTCCGATGTATTTCCTCCGAAAACTGAGCCGTTTGGTCAAGCTGTCCAATGATTGTCTACGGTATACTGCAACAATCCTCTTCCATTCATTTCTAACTGATTCTCATAAATGGTCAGTTTCCCCGGATTTTTCCCCAATCAGTTTTCCCCTTAAAATGTGCTCACACGTTCCTCGGGGTCTTAAGATCTTTGGTAAGATGGAAACTGCTTGACTTATATTTTTGCCCAGGAATGTATATGTCACAGGAGCTTCAAAATGGGTAAATGAGATATTACTTCTCGGGAAAGTCAATATTTACATGCCGATGGGAAACCTTTTTTCAAGAGATGTGGATGTTAACTGATCCATATATTGAAATTAAGCCTTAGAAACCACTGCAAAAATTCCATACCATACCAAATATCTGAGTCTGCAAATATTTATCGGTTCATGTTATGTATACAAGCATGTGAACAGAACTGAATGTGTGCATTGGATTGTCAGCTCAGGGGACTGACGAGGCTTTGTTACAAGGAAAACGTAGATAATAATAAAATTAAGTAAAATAAAAGAGGTCTGGTTAGTCACTCGATAGAAACCGTCACATGATTAATGTCTTTCAGCAATATGCCAAGCTGAGGGATCAATTAAAAAATTGGAAAAAGGGAGATCAGCGGATAAATTATTCCTCTTGCATTTTGTTGGGCAGTGCTCACTAGAAAAAATTCGAATTTCCAAAGAAACAAGCATGAACGCAGCCTGATAAAAAGTAAACGATCAATTTGGCATGAACTAACATTGCAAATTGAACCACGTCTATGATAGTTATTTAAGGGGGCAGGATTGAAAAAAATGCTTTTCTAGATTAAAAAATCGACCTTCTAGCTTGTTTGGTACGTGTGATGCACACATACGCAGCGTATCAACCAAACCAACTGAAAAACTGAAGAAACCTATGTTAACAGTTTTGACTAAAGGTTTCTAGTTAAACAAAACGAGAACAGATTGTCACTCAATAGGAAATATCAAGTGACTAACGTCTTTTGTCTTCTTACAGCATGGTAGTGATCAGTTAAGAACTGAGAAAGCGGGTGGATAAATTACTTTTGTTGGACAGTGATCATTTTCAAAAAAATTAAAAAAAACAAACTTACGGATCGATTTACTTTAAAGTTTACATGGCAGGTTGACCCCAAATAAAAACCTATCTAGGGCCAGGAATTTTCAAAAACCGACACAAAAAAGATCTTTTTAATAATATTAATAATAATAATAATGATAATAATAATAATGATAATAATGATAATGATTATGATAATGATAATAATAATACAGGCTAATTTAGATATTTTTTTTCCGAAATTTATTAGTCCAGTGTTGACAACATTTTGATCCTTTAGAAATGTTTCCATATTTTGAAGTACAATGTTACCAATCGAGGTGCTTCTTTTCAATTCTTTGGA
Organism: Thysanoteuthis rhombus; assembly: GCA_963457665.1. Classification (NCBI taxonomy): domain Eukaryota; kingdom Metazoa; phylum Mollusca; class Cephalopoda; order Oegopsida; family Thysanoteuthidae; genus Thysanoteuthis; species Thysanoteuthis major. The sequence goes on from OY735215.1 coordinate 8,145,727, forward strand.
ATTTGAGAGTGACGTCTAGATTCGAAAAAATTGAAGAATTGCTACCATTGGCAATCCTTGTAAAGGATGCATGTTTGAAATTCCAGTCCTTTAGCTCCATTTAGCGGCCTGTGTGCGTAATACATACATACACACATTCATACATATGTACATAGCAAGCAAGTCATCCATCCATCCATCGATCCATCCATCCATCCAGCAAGCCAGCCAGCGAGCCAGCGAGCCAGCCAGACTGACCTGAAAACTGGCAAATCTATGTCGTCAGTTTGGGTGACAGTTATGGTTGACGGTTAAATCATAAAACGGATTGCAATTTTATTCCAGCAATCGAGTGAATTGCGATAATTTCAAGACAGCGGTTTCTCAACGATGCATACAGATGAGTTGATTGGCTATTTTTAAACAAATCTCCTTTCCTTTATCGATTTTACTCGATTCCGAATGTTGTTTCAGGTTGTGAGATGTGAGGGAAAAACAATTAATCAATATTCCTTAATCGATTTTGTTATCAGTGCAAATATTTTGCTTTCATTTTGTTATTAATCGATGAAAGACGAAAGCAAAAAAAAAAAAAAAAAATGTCGATATATTTTACCAAAAGGTTGTTTCCAAATTTCGGAAAAGAAAAACAAAACTGTCAGGAACAGATTTTATAAAGTGTAGGCGAATACGTTTACCTCGACAAGAAATGAGTCGTTAGGGGCCGGTGCAAGAGTCTCTGACGCCCTGGGCGAGATTTACGATTTACGGCAAGATTTACATGTGTCCTCGTGCAGTAGCAATTGATGTTGTCTGTAACAGCGAGTTAAAGGGAATCAGTGACCCAAGGTTCAACTCCGACCTGGGCTCGCTGTATTCATTTCGCACTAATGCCATTAGGAAAAAACCTAAATCCATCTATTCATCCCCCAACCAGATATGGGTAAAATAGCATTGCAGATTGGTTTCTGTAGCCTTGTGAAGGAATCCATTTAGGAGAATGACAACTCTGATTCTCAGGGAATGAAGCTGCTTTAAGAGGGTTCAACGACCAATTCGACGTCCTTCTGGCAGCTCCTGCAGCTAAACTGATGCTAGACTATCGCTTTCTTTCCTTTGTCCAATATCAGCCAGGCAAATAGGGCATCCTTACGACTAGACATCCAAGGATCACCAAACGCTTCATTCAGGTATGCACTCCAGTTTGGGTGAGAAGCTTCCAATTGTCTGTAGAGAGTATGGATGCAATTTATTCAGTTCTAACGACTATTTCTTTAAGTTTGGAAGAGGGAGGTATGTATAGAGAGAAATAGAGACAGAGGGGAAAATAAAAAAAAGAGAGAAATATATATATACATATAGAGAGAGAGTGAGACAGAGAGAAGGGGGAAGAAACAGAGCGTTGATCTGTCAATTTTATTTCAGTTCATCTTTTACCAGATTAAGACATTTCTCTATTTTGGTAATACAAAATGTGAAAATAGGGATATTTTTCTTCAATAGAATATGGCTTTGTTGTCCCTTACGATCCCATGAATGTTTTTTTTAGATACTATGGTGCTATAGATTTAGACCGATCAATCTTTGCATAGTGAATAAGGCTAGTCGCAGTAAAAAAAAAATCAAGTATCACTCAAATGCATTTCCCAACCACTGGTCTTTTCCACCGGAATGAACTCTTTCACGGCATAAATTTACATGTCATAAGTTAGCCATAGTTGTGTCGTTCTTGAAGTAAAAAAAAGCTTTTGTTTTTTTGATTCCACCGGGTACTGGTGTTTGCTAAGCGCTTTTGATTTTTCTGTGTCATTATTGGAAACTCTACCTGACATCAACTGATTACAAATATTTTGCAGTTCATCAAAGTCGATTCGTCAAGTTGACATGTTTTTTTCGTTAGTATCCCCGCTAAGTGATTTGTCCAACCCGGCCCCACTGTCTGTTACTTCTTCAGAGCTGTCAATCCTCGTCTCTTGCTCAACTTCGTTCTCAGTATTGATTTTGCTGACACGAAGCATCTCTCTCTTTCTCTCAAGTGTCATGTTCAAGGCACCATTAACAAACTTCTGTCGTCTCAGAGCTCTTGTTATGGCTGTCCTACTCATTTAATGTCTTGCATACTATATACCTTTTGCAATGCCTTTTCGAATCTACATACTGCCATCAAGTCATCAGTGCTACCCCCAAAACTCATCAGGGTATAGAATGCTCCGAGTCTGCACAAAGTATTCATCCATTTGGCTGTAATGATATCCATTGCTTTGAGATAAACTTTGGTAAAATGTAGAGTGATGGTATGTTTAACCTTTTTGCTTAGCTCCTATATGAACAAAAACAATATAGATAGAAGTGTAGTTAAATGGATTAAGAAGTATTATTGGAGGCATCGTGATCGTTGATTAAGGCAGACATTCTCCTTTGAGAACATGCTACATGAGCCAAGACTAGTAGGGTCGCGATTGTCCAGCTTCTTTCAAGAATATTGCAGACAAATTAAGTCTTTATTTGTTGATCAGTCCACTGACCCCCTAAGAGCAAGAGTATCGATGAGGCTGAAAACGATTGATTTCAGTCAATTCTTTTTAGGGAAATCGTAACACTTCATTGAGAATCATTTTTCCACAACTATACCCTTTAGCTTCAAATCCTTCTAAGAATCTCATTTGCACTTGGTTCACAAAACTTTCCGCCAGTTTAGTAAATACAGCCATCATTCCTATACCATGGAATGAACCCAATTCTAATATACGAACGGTATGGTCTTTATCTGGAGCCCATTGTGTTAATCAACCACTAAATGCAGTCGAGAGAATCTATTCAACGTTTGTTGTCCACACAACCTTTTGGATTATCTCATTTCTGCCCATGAAAATACGAGCTTTGTATGCCATTTTTTAAATTGACTGAATGTTTGTGTGGAGAATGCATGAAAGAAAAAAAAAGTTAATACATAAATTATATTTGGTGATACACGCACTCTTTTTTTCCCATTTTATAGCCATTTTATAGCTATTTACTATCAGGATAGCCATTTTATAACCATCACAATTCGAGTATCCATTTTATAGCTACTCTCATCGGGGTAGCCATTTTATAACACTTTGCAGCCGAGTTAGCAATTTTATAGCCATATACAATCAATTTCAGCAATTTTTTAGCCAGAAGGAAAGCTGTTTGAATTAGCTGTTTATATTTTCCCCAAAGGTTCATTTGTTTTTTTTTCTTCTATAAATTAACATTAAATTGCACTTCGTTTGGTACAATATTTGTTAATGGTGCATTTACTGCTGGCTTTGACAGTCTTTTGGTGGAAATTCAACTAGACTATGCATTCGTAATGCTTACCCTAGAGGAATAGTCAACTAATTTAGTGAATAAGATTCCTGTTTTTTTGCCTTAATAAGTTTAGCCTCACTTTGATCTATCTATCTATCTATCTATCTTTTTAAATACAGGTTTAATTGAAGACAAAAGGCCAGGCATTTTTTAGCATTCTTACCATGGAAAGTAATTCATCCTATATTGAATTCAAGAACAACACATAATTAGAAAATCTGTCGCTTACATGCAATCCAACAGTACTTATCAAGGATATATATATATATATATATATATATATATATATATATATATATATATATATATATACATGTATATATATATATATATATATATATATATATATATATATATATATATATATATATATATATTACCAGTCATAAGTACTTGAACAAACAGAAATGAATGTTGCATGTGAGGATTAGATTTAGAAGTTGAAAACGAACACCTTAAACAAGAAGAAACAAAATCTCATTGCAACCAGCACAATAACCCCCGCATTTAAGTATATTTTGTGAATATAATTGCTAAACTTCAAAAAAATAAAATAACTTGGATTGCTCTATGAATTAAAGAGTGTGTCATTTTCCCTTACTACAAAAGTTTTTTTTGGAATTCATCAAATCAATTAAAAAGGCCAATTGATATTGCAATTGAGAAGAGCTGTCAAGTAGTTATTACAATAGCCCCAATCTTCACCAATGCTTATATAACAAGAGTGCAATTAGAGGCAAGAACTAACACGGTTGAACTTGGTTCAAAGGTTCATATTCAAGTAAAATTTCTGTTTGTTCAAATATTTACACACACACACACACACACATATATATATATATATATATATGTATATATATATATATGAATACTATCAGGTAGAATATTATTTAGTTTGTCTCAAGAGTATATGTTTCTTTATTTTTTTTGTTAGAAGATATGATAATATAGATGAAACTGAGTATTGATGTAATAGGTCAATAAGTAAGTCTAAGTTCAGTGATCTTCAACAATATTTGTCTTATTCTCTAACTGAATTTGTTAGTAAAAATCGACTTGAATAAGGTTTTCTGAATAGCTAGTATTCTTAAAAATGATATTAAGTGTTTCGTATACAGTTCGAGATTAAAACTGACACAACGGATTTAATATTTGCATGGTTGAACATTCAATAAAAGTTACACGAAAAACAAGTTTTGCCAGCAATAACACTTTTTGATCTCTCATCGTCAAACATATTTGTTTGGGTAACGTACGTATGCCATTACTTTCAAAACATTAAAAGATGTTGAGTATAAATACTATCAACGTACGATATGGTATACAATATGATAACACATTATATAAAATATCAATGTATTATGACAAAGTCCTGAAAATGATTAAATAAACCGATATATTGAAATGATAGTTTGAAGGGAGATGGTGTTTGATCAACACTGGCAGGAATCCCTGTAAATAAAACTGTTTTGATTTTTCAAATCCCCTACATGGTCACATGGTAAATTATTGATGGCCAGAAATGACAAAAATCACATAAAGAACGTTAATATCTAATTCTGTGAAAACGTAAAAGGAAGATTGAAAAGATACATGAATAAAGATATATTGGTAGATAACTGATGGATATTCCCAAAATGAAAGAAAAAAAAACATTATGAACTATATAAATCATCATTATCATATCAGTCTCTTAGCGTCCGTCATTGGACATAGATCTTCCCAATGATTTGCCATACTTCTATCGTGGGCATTGCAGAGCCATTACTTTTTGAATTTGTCTAGATAGTCTGCTGGCCTCAGTTGCACATGTGATCTCTGGGGATCCATATCGTGAGTCGTGATGTTCATCGGTTGTCTGCCAATTCTCACAACATGGCCAGCCCATTGCCATTTGAGTTTTTTTAATGAATTCTATAATTTCTCTGACTCCTGTTTCTTTTCTCTAATATATTTTGCTGTTCTGTGATCTATCCATGTGAGGTTGAGTATCGTTCTCTCATGTACACGTTGCATGCTTCTCGGTTAGCAGGTCTATCTCTTGGTTACATCCCATGTCTCAGCTCTATAAATTACTATTGGGACGATGCATGGTTGTATATTTTTCCTTTTAAGATTATTAGAATTTCCGTATTTTTGAAGGTTGAGCTTGCTCTGCCAAAGGCTTGCCATCCTAGGGTGAGTCTTTGCTTGATTTCTTCTCCTTTTGTGGATTTCATTGAGATTCATTGTCTTAGATAGATGTAGTGATCTACTTTCTCCAGTTCTGTGTCCTCGATTCTGATCTTAGTGTTTTTATTTCCGATGTAGTTGCTCCAGATGATCCTTGTCTTGCTGAACATCATCTGAGGCCAACTTTTTTGCTTTCTTTGTTTTGTCCATCTAACATTAGTTAGAGGTCTTGTAGGTTCTCTTAGAAAAGGGCCATGTCTTCTGCAAAACTGTGGTTCAGATATTTGCAGTTGTTTTTCATTCTTCTGGAGATCATCTCAAAGCAGGCAGCAAAGAGTTTGGGTGAGCTGGTATCACTTTGTGTTACACTTTTGGAGCTAGAAGGGCTCCAAGTTTTTATGTAGCCTGATAAAAGAGCTGCTGCGATTTTATATTTGTTGCAGCACTCTGAAGTATACTGTATCTACATCTTGTAAAGCGATGGTCTTCATGACCATGGGGATTTCAGCTGAGTCGAAAGCCTTTTCTGAAGTTGATAAATACTACAGCAGATAACAGTTTCTATTCTGTTGCTTTTTCTTTCTGCTGATTCATTGGATGTAGGTGGTCCATAGTCGAACAGCTTCTTTTAAAGCCAGCTTGCTCCTATGGTTTGTTTTAATCTAGTGTTTTTGTGATTCGTTTGGTGATGGTTTTTGTGAAATGTTTGTATATGCTGTTTAATAGGCTTATGTCTTTGGGGTTCCTTTTTCTATATAAAAGCATTATGATTGCAGTGTTCCAATTATCTAGAACTTTTAGTTTAGGCATGAGTAGAATATGGATGATTATATATATATATATATTAATGAATATATTCATATGAATGAATATATACATAAGAATGAATATAAATATATAAACATATAAGTACATCTCGCTCTATATATATTAAATGAAAATTATTGTGACATCCACGGACAGCTGTTTCGTAGTATTACAAGTCTTCAGTGCAGCTATAGACTATCCATTATCCCATCCAGTACCATGAGGTAGGATCGAAACCTTCGCTTTAGACCCAGAGGCTGGCACCTCTCTGCCCCACGGAAGTGGACAGTCAGTAAGGTTGAATTTAGGCGATATATATTCATTCATGCATATATTCCACATCCATCGGAGTGCTCTATATGAATAAATACATTTTGAATAAAGACATATATATTCAAATATAACTCAGTGGTCCTATCTGATGCGTGATGGGCTTATTTCATAAAGTGCTCGATACGTTAAGTTGAAGTAGAACTTCAAATGTGGTAAAAAAATGGATTCACAACACAGAAACATTCACGTTTCTGCCATTTTGGGCTTCTTCAGGCGAATAATTCAATTTATTTGAATCCTTATTTAAGACATTATTTGGAATGTGTCCATATTTCTGGGTGGAAAACTTTTGTTTTATCCTATTCCTATTTTCCTCTTTCTTTCCCTGAGTTCAGTTGTTGATCTCTATTTTAATTCTATCTTCCATAGGGGAAGTGGATCCTTGGCCAATTGATACAAATTGCTCTGGGATGTTTCAAGTATATATATATATATATATATATATATATATATATATATATATATATATGCCAATGACAATGACTATTTGAAACTGAAGAGAGAAGTGTAGGAGAAAACCAGTGGTACATTTTAATTTTCTCTATCCCAAGGGCATGTTTCGGTGTATTTCGACGGGTAACAGCCATCTATTTCAGAGAAGAATTCGCAGCAGTTCACAGAAATTTTCGCTGTTTACATATTTGAATTGCAGCAAATTTTACTCCGAAAAAGTTTGATGCACCCGTCAAAATGGACTTAAAAATGCCCATGGAATAAAAATATGAGATTTAACACCTGTTATCTTTGAAGTTTTTCTCTTCGCCTTCCAATTGTCGCTTTCATCAACATTCAGTCGGATCACACACACACACACACACACACACATATATATATATATATATATATATATATATATGTGTGTGTGTGTGTGTGTGTGTGTGTTCTAATGAATCTTTTACATGCTTGGAATATCAACTTTGGATATCCAGAAAATGTCGATATTTTGTTTAAAAGTAATTCGCAGCTGATAGAATGTCTCTGAAATGATTTTGTATAATGATTCGAAGATAATCATATCACAGATGAATTTTCTCCGTTTTCAATTTAAAAATAATTTGATTATCTTATTTTGTGTCCACTTTTAGATATGCTAGGCGTATTAATGAATACCTGTTTATTATTAGGTTGAAGCAAAAACAATATCAGTTCTTCGCTACAACGTTGAAGCAGTATCTTGCAGGTAAGGATAAAAGTTAATAATCGAAATAAGAACCTTCAGAATCTACATATTTCTGCCGACTAGAAACAAGTCCATTTATTCCAGAAGCCTAGAATTATGGCGTCCAAGAACCAATGAATTCTTCGTAGGCGTTTTGAGAACAGCTGGTCAGTTGAAAGTCTTCCTTTGCAGTACGTGGTAAAACTGCTCGAAAAAGTTGCAGTCGGTTGGACAAAGGTCTGGTGAGTAAGCTGAAACCAATGTCGGGCTGTACTTTCGTTGTCAGTCCCCAGGCCAAGTAATATCAACTGAGTCCTTGTTTGATATTGCAAGCTCATTTTGAACTCATGCAAGAAAATTTTTCGAATGCTTTTTTTCCATCTTTGTTTCCACAGCCCGAAACAAACCAGAATAAATAGTGGAAAGAAAATTTCTATCAATGTTAATAGAACAAGATACACGCCTTAAAAAGGTATATTCCACGAACATGAATTAAATATTAGTTCATTTCAAAATAGGCATGACAATTTGAAATAACAGAAACTGCAGTTATTTTTTTTTATCTAATCTAATAGAAATCGTCAACCAACAGAATCAACAGGTTCGATGGGTCTCTTTAGTTTTTAAGTGATTCTTATTGGCCTACGAACAGGTTTGCTGTGTATGTGTCACGCGTACGGACCACACCAACGGATGTAAAGGGCCGAAAATTTGAACATTTTCTCCTCATTATGTCGTGAAAAAAAAAACAAACTTGGGTTCAATTTACGATGTGAGTTTATGTTAAATTGGTGCCTAGTCTATGTCCTCTTCTCATGGATTTCATCAAATGACACACGTTAATCTCTGATGAATTGTGATGTCTTGTTATGGGATGTTGAGCATTATTCTCTTAAGTGCTCAGTAAAGAGAACCAATGTTTGGGGCCAGGTTTCAGGTTTCAGCTCCATAGGTGACTACAGGGAAAATGCATTGTTTGAAAATCCTTCTTATCAAAACTAATGGGATCTTTTTGAACTTGAATTTTGAGTTTGTTTTACCGAAAGCTTGTCAACCAAGGATGATTCCTCGTTTGATTTCTTCTTTTTGGAAGATTTCATGAATATCCGTTGTCCCAGATAGATGCAGTAGTCAAACACATCTTTGACCTTAAATACGACACAGGACTTGACATTTAATATCATCTGACATCGTCCAGTCTAGAAAATAGTTTCTTAGATAAAATCATATCCTACAATCGTCCTGTACTTTGGAAGAGTTTGCTTATCGCCACTTTGCACAAACGAAAATCCTCGGGCCACTAATGCCATAAACTCTGTTTGTGAACATAGGGGCTATCCATCGGTATTGTGCACTTGTTTGCAAGAGGCATCCTGAGATGTATTAAGTTCCCGAATAAATGAGTGATAACTATTCTTTCGCTTTATACCATTTTGGTTTCCATGAGGACTTTCAGAAAACGGGGAAAATCAGAAGATATGTGTATGGATGTGTGCATATGAAGACATACACACATACTTCCTTTAAATATTCGTCAAGATTAACGAACTGTTTGTAATTGCCCTCAGCCCTTGAATATAAGTGCAGATCATTCAAATTTGACACATGTTTCATCTACATAGACCTAGGGGCGGGTTACAAAGGAAACAGTTCTGCAAAAAAAAAAAAATAGATTTTACTAGAGTTGGTTCCATCCGCAATGTAACTACAACGCTGAAATAAACCTTACTTCCCGTTCAGCACCCACCTAATATATATATATATATATATATATATATATCTTCATTCCAACAAATGGAGAATTTCACAAAGTACCAAAATATCAAAGTATGCGTAAATCATAAAGAAACACAGAAGAAAATTGCATAAATTACATTAATATAATTTGTATAACAACACATGAAAACAAATGATATTTTATAGAGATTTCATAGACGTTATGTAAAGAGGGTGCTTGACCTATGAAATTCTAAGACCTAATGAAAAATAATTTGTTTACGTTTCCAGTCGATAATACCTTTGTATCCTATGTGAAACTGCCATTTGGCTGGTAGGGGGTAATGTAGGTTTCATGGGCGTTGGTTCTATTCACAATGTAACAATAAAGCTGACCTTTGCTTTCCATCCATCGAACAACCGTCCGTCGTGCCAAAGTATGGGGGTGTAATTTGTAATCATGTTCAGATAGTTGCGGTTTTTGAAAAATGTCTGTGAATGATCGTGCTACAGACGGAAAGCAATGGTCCGGTCCAGTATTATAGCTACACCGTTATTAGAACACCCATCCAAAACCCATACCTAAAAAGTTTTTTTTTCTTAAAACTGTCGCTTTGCCAAAGATAATGTAAGTCTGATTCAAAGAAAGAAAAATATCTGAGAACAAAGCATTTATACGTTATTTTGCTTGCACTGGGGAAACGAATATCAGAC
>OY735215.1:8160942-8183442 GCA_963457665.1 Thysanoteuthis rhombus
GTAAAGCTATATATATATATATATATATATATATATATATATATATATATATATTTATATATATATGTATATATATATATATATATATATACATATATTTAGATATAGATAGAGATAGAGATAGATAGATAGATTGATAGATGGATAGATAAATGGATATTTAATCAGATTACTTAATTATAAAGAAGTTAACTTGCTGATGTTTTTTTTTCAACTGACACTCCATTTATGACTGAAAATATGCCAATAGGCCAAGACAGCGTAAATGGATAAAAGATTTGAAAAATCGGCTGCTGCAGAGATCGAACCTGCGTTCATCAATAATGCCATCTTAACGCAATGCCGCTCTCGCCAATGACTTGTGTAGGGTAATGATTGATTTTCACATGGGATGACGGAAATTTGTGGAAGCGATAAAGTCTGTTGAGGAAAATAGGGACTGATAACTGTACCGATAACCCCACAAACAAGCTCACGCATATTAACAAAGACAAGCATACAATGAATTGCTTCACATCAGACCTAACACATACACGATTTATAGACTTATCAACACATACACATACATAGATATTGATAGCCTTAAAACACATTTACACACGATTGATATCTATATCCACTCACAAACATATAATTGATATCCTTATCACAATATATTCACATGTACTTGATGGTCATAACAAAACACACACACATACATACACGGATACACAACTGATAGCCATCCTTAGACACTCACACTATTGATAGCTACACACAAACACACACGCATACACACTATCGTCTACCATTTCAACACATACACAATCATAAATATACCAATATATGCATACAATTAAAAGCCAAATCAACACACAATTGATAGCCTTACCTACACGCACTATTGATTGCCACACACACTCACACACACACTATTAACTTTCATACCATCATAAGTGCATTATTGAATGTCATACGGACACATATACACATAATATGTTTGTAGTCATACCAACACACTAACACGTAAACAAAGTATAGTATTATCAATACACAGAATATTGATAGTCATGCACACACACACACACACAGAGACACACACAGACACACAGACACAGACATACACACACACACACACACACACACACACACACACACACAGAGTATTGAAAATCATGTAAGGACATATTGATAACCTTACTAACACGTACACACAATGACAGACAGCAAGTTTTGTTTACTTAAACATACACACTAAGGTCAGACTGTCAAACACATAGAGAGAGACATATACACATGTGTATATACGTACATATATATATATATATATATATATATATATATATGTATATATATATATATATATATGTGTGTGTGTGTGTCTGTGTGTGTGTGTGTGCGTATATATATATATATAAACTCGATATGCTGTATAAAAGAAGTTGGACAGCGCTGGCGAGCGAAAGTAGTACGGACATCTACCACAACCCTTTTTGAGCAGTAATCTCTGGGATCTGAGGGTAATACATCGAAGGAGACACAGGAGACTGGATCTTGGAGTGAGTAATATTTTTCACTATTAACCATAACCCCGAACCATTGATATCTTCTTGCACAGATTAGGAATTTTCCCAGCTTCACATTTTCTTCTAGTCTTACTCTCTAATCTGCTGGGTCGGCAAAATCCACTAAATAGATCTTCTTCTCTTTCATCACGATGAGAGGATATGAAAAAGGCTTTTGTTCATAAATAGATGATGATTATGATGATGGTATATTATTTATGATAGGGGAAGAATTTCTGCAAATTTCTCCAAAGAAATATTCTAACAAATGAATTCAGGCATCGATACAATGAATAGAGCGAGTCTTATTGAATTCCGAGTCTCGGTTGAATTTCCACATATTTGGAATTGCGGGTGTGCCTTACGTTCAAAGTCTGTCTCTATCGATTTTTCATAATCAAAAACCGTCAACTACAACCGTCGCCAAAATTGTCAAAATAGGTTTCTCCAGTTCTCAAGAGGATCTGGTTGGCTATGTATGTATATTTCTATCATACACACAAGCTGCATCAGCGGATCTAAAGGGCTGAAATTTTCAAGACTCATATTTCATAATCATTTTTCAATTGCCAACCTAATCTTTTTCGAGGTTTTCAATTTGCAATGTAAATCATGCTTATTGATCCCTTACTTTCTGTGCAGCACTCACGTTTTTTTTAAAATGAAGACTTTTTGTAGCAATTACAAAAGGTGAAAGAAGTAATTCATCCATTGGTCACCCCTTTTTCCGATGGTTTAATTGATCACCACCCAATACAGGGAGACCAGGGCTAGCTCAATCAGCAGGTAAGTAGAACCACAGTCTTTCATATCGAGCGAAAGTGGTTTTTCAGTTATTTTGGCTGTCACATGATCGTCTGCCTTCTTCTACCGGAAGTGTGGCGTGTACGTATGCAAACTGGTGTGGTGAGTGCTATAAAACAAATTCTGAACAATAAAGGTGAAATGCTGAAGATAGGTCCTGATCAGCTATTTGAAAGTATTTTTTTTGAATTCCTGAGTAGAATGGGACATAAAACGACTTAGAAATAAAGCATGGCTCAGAGTTCTTGTATATTGTTTCCTACCTATTGAAAATGAGTGGACCAACACGCCTCGAGATGGGGTAACTCCGTTCCTGAGTCACGAGGCAAGCAAAGAGTCAAATTGTGAGTTATCTTACAATAGTCTAGAAATTTATTGATAACACAAATTCAGACAAGACACAGGTAATCTGGATATATCAAGACATTTCCCACACTGCTCTGAGACTGACCAGCTCCAGCCTCTCTTATATATACGGACTTTCACAACATTGACCTTCCCGACCGAAAATCGATTAGAATTGGCCATAAAATTAACTTCAATTTTCCCAAAGTTTTTTCCGTTTGAGAAGAGGGTTGAGGAATGTATTTTCACTTAGAAAATTATTTGCGGAAAGGGTGTATTTGGGTTTGAATTCTTCTTTCAGTTTTCGGAACATTTTGAAAAGGGCGCCCGAATTGTTGTTTTTGAATAACAGTGTTCTAATAATCAAGACATAGAAGAGGTCATCGATAATAATTATTTGCAGTAATTATTATTTGTAATTTAAATAAAAAATTTTGGTTAATAAGAAGCTATTAATTTAGCCTTTATGGAGGCCTATAACTCTAAAGACTATGACTTTGCCTTATTGGATAATTTCTTGTGATGACCAACATTTGTGATTTAATTCCCGTTTTAATAGCCATCCCATAGAATAATGAAATGTCTTCTCAAGCTGTCATATTCTAACATCTTCAGAATTCTTAGAGAATAACTCTCAGCTTTGGGAACGGAAAGATATCGGCAGGAGCTAAATCTGAAGAGTGAGGTGGCTGGGTACGCAGGAGTATCGCACTTGGCCAAATATTTGTCCATTTGCTAACAGACGCAGAGCAGATTTTGCAGTACTATATTGCATCATCACATTTTACAGATCCTTACCTCTTTGGAAACTTCACGGAAAGTCAGGCGACGATTTCCACGGATCACAGCATGTACCTTATATATATTCACAAAATCGTCGGATTTTTATGTAATCAGGCTTCCATGAATGCTGAATTGATATATCCTTGTTAATCAAGAATTTTATTGAAATTTCAATGTGATAGCAACACGTCACATGAAGGGTTTTCCAGATTTAGTATCGTCTTTGTCGTTTTGAGATGCTGGTACCACTCGATGTATTGTGAACAGCTCAGTAAATTACCCCCCTCTGGTTGGCCTGTTACAACATTAGATATGTCTAAAGATACTATTTACCTAATTTTAAGCATAATTTGACACAAATAGGATGCTCTTCAAATGTTTTCCTCATTTAACTTGGTAAAAATACACCAAGCACTCCACACACGGGTTCATTTGTACACATTTACCTGACAAAAGCTAACCAACGTAGGCTGCATTTCAGTCATATTTGCACAGAAACCAGTCACGACATATATATATATATATATATATATATATATATATATATATATATATATATATCATCATCATCATCATCATCAGTCTTTTAGCGTCCGTCGTTGGACATAGACCTTCCCCAGGATTTGCCACACTTCTCTATCATGGGCGTCACGGAGCCAGTACTTCCTGAACCTGTCTAGTTCATCTCTCCATCTAATATTTTGCCGGCCTCGGTTGCGCATATGGTCTCGGGGAATCCATGTTGTGAGTCGTGATGTCCATCGATTGTCAGCCATTCTTGCAACATGGCCAGCCCACCGCCATTTGAGATTTTTTATGGCTTCTATGATGTCTCTAACTCTTGTCTTTTCCCGGATGTGTTGTGCTGTTTTGTGGTCTCTCCATGTGAGGCCCAGCATTATTCTTTCATGTGCACGTTGCATGGTTCTTGTTTAATGTTGAATGTATCGATGACTTTGAGAAATAAACCAATCTTATGTATATATAAGAATGTTTGCTGGCACAAATGATCCAAATATTTCTTTATATATACATACATATATATATATATATATATATATATATATATATATATATATATATGATTCGGATCAATGATCTTGACACGCCTAACTGACGATCGGTAATGAATTTGCAAAAGGTCCTTTATTGTAAGAGGGTAAAAAAAGAAACAACACACCTGGACCAGCTCTTTCGGCTAAGTCCGGCCGATGTTTTTCCAATTTGTCAAATAAAAATCTCCGATAACCCTTTTTTGAACAGGTTTAGCTTATCTTTCAGTATCATATGTGTCACTTTTTTTATGAGCTTCTCCATTTTAAATTTTGAAGTTGATATTTGTTTGCAAGTGTTTTTCTTTAAAAAAAGTACTGAATTAAGATTTTCACCTTAATCAACAACGTATTTGAAAAAAGAGTTTTCTTCTAAAGCCTTTCAGAGGGATATTTTGTTACTTTACGGTAGACTGTTCTTTGTACAAAAATATCGTTTCAGATAATAAGAAATTCCTTTATAAGTTTTATATTATTGAATCGACTAGATGAAATGAAAAATTGTGCAAACTACATTCACGCGTTTGACGGTGCGTCTGAACCTGTACAGGTATGCCCAGGGGAGTGCATGAACTTGCCCCAAGATGTGCAATACATATTTCAAAATTGTATTGTACAACCCAAGAGTAAATTCACTGAATACACTCAAACACTTTTTGGCTCTTGCCCCTCCGGTCATCTCGTTGGGTTGTGTAAGGGGATATTTTGAAAATAACATTTTATTTTTGCATTGACAGATGTTCAGTCATATTTCCCCAGGTAACGTTGTGACCCCCTACTTACATACACACGCACACACGCATGCACATACAGACATATATATACATATGAAATGAAAGATTCACTGCATAAACACGTTTGTTTCTGCCCTGATTTGGCTTCTGTACACAGATGATTTGGTTGATTTTAAATCCCTATTTAAGACATTTTTTTGATAAGTGTCTATTTTTGTGGGTCGTAAGATCTTCCTCTTATTCTATTTCTATATTTTCTTCTTTTTCTTTGTTTAGTGGTTGGTCATTACTTGTTATATTTTTCTGTTTTAACCGGTGGATATACTGTGTTTGTTGGTAAGATATAAATTTGCAGGATATAGTGTAGACATTTTCCTTTGTATCGGGGTGTTAAAACATGTCTTTTAATAGAAATTTTAGCGGTGCCAGGATTTCATTGCTACTGCATTTTTTCTATTTGATACTTCTATTTTTTCTTGTTTTTCTGTTCCATTGGCAAGAATGATGATTTCAAACTTTTCATTCAGGCATAGGTAAAATGGGGTGTTAATATTATGGCATATGTGTGTTTGTTTTAATATTTTCCAGTTTACTTTGGGTTTGAGGTTACTATACCTTAGTTTCCAATAATATGTCAACCGTGATATACTATCTTTATATTTTTGTTAGTGAATGATGATATATGGTTAGTTAACCCTAGTTCAAAACCTGTTTTTGATATTCCTATATAACATTAGACATCTAAGGGGTGCTTTCGGGTTGATATTTCAGTTTAGTATGCAATGTTTGTTTTGAGACTTTTGTTTTGCGAAGGGCATCCGTTCCTAGTTGCACGATTGCAATATGGTTTGTTTATGCTTTCTCCATTAGTATTATATTGAAAGTATAATACCTCTATTGTTACGTTTTATTATGGACTTATTAGAATTATCTGTACAACTATAGCTAATTCTCATTTCGTTTTTGTTCAATATTTTACTCAGTTGCTCTAGTGAAAGTGTTTTTCTGATTATTTGAGGGATATCTTTTCTCAGTTGGTTTTGCTCGTAGGTTGAACAGTGGTGTAACCCGGATGATTTTCCTATCTCTACTTCAGCATAAAAATGTCCTAAATAGGGATCTAAATTGAACTGAATCATTTGCCTGAAGAAGCCCAAACATAGCTGAAATGTATTTGTATAACAAATCCTTTACTTAATCATATTAAAAGCTCTACTCTAACACAACTTAATATTCAATACCGAATGTATCTATCACTTTATGAAATACAACCATCACAAATCGGATATGGAATTATATTATATTATATTCTTGATTTGTATTATATTTACGTATATCAAGAGACATATCAGTAATTCAATATCCGATGTGTTATGGGTTTATTTCATAAGGTGCTCTATACACTCAACATTTAGTTGAAGTAGAGCTGTAAATGTGGTGGAATAATGGATTTGCTACGCTAACACGTTAATGTTTCTGCCCTTTTGGGTTTCTTCGGGTTGATGATTCCATTTATTCCGATTCCTATTCAGGACGTTATCGAGGTGTTTGTGTATACTCAAGTGTGAAAAAATTAAGCTGAATTTTTTCATTCAGAAAATAAACACACGACCCCCACCGCATAATGTTTTAAATAGGGATCCAAATAAATCAAATCATTCACCTGAAGGAGCCCAGAAGGACAGGAGCATTAACGTGTTTGTGTAATGAATCCAATATTCCCCCATATATATATATATATATATATATGTATATATATATATATATACATGTGTGTGTGTGTGTGTGTGTGTGTGTGTGTCTGTGTGTGTGTCTATGTATGTGTCTGTGAGCTTTAGGAAAAGGTGAAAAAACAAGCAAAAATTTCTCGTCCTTTTTAGGCATAGTAATTTAAACCGGTTTTCAGAAGGCAGGATTAAATGTATTGGTATAAAAATTAAATGTCTGGTCGTCAATTATCCAGTAGGGTAGCGTTGGGTCATTTATACAACTCCTTAATCTCGATTTCTGATCAATTTTTATGAATATGATGAAATGCTTGTGGTTGGTGAGTTTATGCTAAGAAGAAGGAGATTGTCTGGAGGGAAGTTGCTGTGAGTCAATAATTTCAGGAGAGAGAGCTTTGAGTTGGATGATAGATATACACAGCTGTATAGGTCTGAGGGTCTGAGTGTGCATAAGTACATGTGCGCTGCTGTGGTCAAGTTATAGTGCATTTACATATTTTGGGCTTGTTGTCTTGTCACTGGCAGCATCAGTTGCATTCCGAGGAAAATCAGTTCCAAATTTGTAATTCGCTACGTAAGAAATTTCCCATTCGTCTGAAAGTCATCCAGATTACGTCGTTTCGATGTTTAATTAGCAAAATTTTTGTTTAGTATGAATTTTAACAAATAGAGTTTCATCATTGCATTTTGCTTCAGTCTTCATGCTAGATTAGAATTCAGAAAATAATTGTGAAATATTTTGGAAAATTGTTAATTTCGTGCGTATCAGATTTTGATAATTATACCCTCGTAAAAGTATTGATTTTTTTTCCGTGCGATTGTTAATTTCATGATGCTAATTTACCTGTTTTTTCTCTTTTCACTTCCTTGAAATACTTGTAAATTTTCTTATGATCAAAGAAAGTGAAATTGCTTTCGGATGTATTCGGAAAATAATGTGTTAATCAAATAAACGCTTTTTAAAGAAACACTCTATGATATTCGTATAGATAACGTTGTTTGAACATTATTTCTGGATATTATTCAATGAAGCGGTACAAATTAGGTCGCTATGTACATCTGATATAAAGAAGCGGTGTAAACAATTTTGAACATTAAAGCACGTATTCCTTTCAATACATTAAACTACGAGCGATAAGTTGATTATGGAATAAATGAAAGCAGGAAACTTGACCACCTAAACCTCTATTTTCTTGAATTTACCATTAAAGGATATTATTTAGAATAAGTTTTCAGGGTTGCTGTAAAGGGTTGGTGTTAGGGCTAGGTTAAGTAAAATCGCATTAGAGACATCCATTCTCGTTATATCACCGAAGTTAGACAAAGTCGAGTCTGGTCAGTACCCAGATAGGTGACTGTGTAGGTTAGCCAGATACATCAACATGATTGTTCCGCAGCCGTCTCAGCCTATGCTCTGTCGCCGAATAACTGAACATCTTGCCAAGCAAAGACCGGACTGTGCACCATGTACTTTCTCACGAACTCGCTGCTTCATAGAGGACATATTAACGTATGTTCTCCTAGGAGCCACAATACTCGTATCCAGTGGCAGTGATCATGTTAGGGCTAAAGTTATATGTCAATTGTGTAATGAATGAGGGCAGCAGACTTATTATTTTCACAATAGAATGTCTGCAACTGGAATTCTGAGAGATATGACTGAAACAGAGCTAGAACAACCAAAATATGTCCAAAATATCTTTCACAGTCCATACGAAAATGCTGAGTCTAAATAGAAGGGTAAACAACCAATGCATTGTCCCGATAGTCACATGGAGCTAGAACATGGAACTTAATCAGAAGACTAACCCTCTACATGGGAACCATGAAACATGTACAGGAGAGAATTACATATATATATATATATATATATATATATATATATATATATATATATATATATATATATGTGTGTGTGTGTGTGTGTGTGTGCGTGCGTTACTAACCATAAAAAAGTGAGCATGAAAACCCTAACCCTGAAGCTGGAGGCAACAATAGCCCACTACTGAACCAAATGAAAAGTTATGCAAAATTTGAATTGAGTTATTTCCATTTGAAATAGAAAACTAAGACAAATACATAACCCTTCCTAGCTCAGTTTTCAGCGTTTCTCTTGTTCTACACTACGTGCACGCCTTGCGTATGAAGGCAAGCCTGCTTAAGTCCAGACGAGCAATGGCCTGTCATCTGTCATCTTCATCAGTAAGCTTTCAACGTCTGTTCTTTGCCTCGGATTTGGGTTTTATAATGCTAATTTTATTTCCTTTTTTTTCATTTTCATGCTTCGATCACCTATATTCATTATTGTGTTTACTCCCTTCGCATGTAATTTACTGACATAACTAATCATCGTAGCCCCACAAACAGCCGACCAACCTGTCGAGTGAGCTACTGATTTATCTCTCTTTGTGTGTTTGGGCACTCTTGGTCATAATGTTGAGGTTATCACCTTGCATATTTGCAAGATTACGCCGCTTTTCAAAAAGTGCTTTTTTGAGTATCTGTGGCTATTTAAGGCCTTTTCATTCGATAATTCTGAACAAAAGATCTATTTTTCAAAGACAATTTTAGATAAAGGATCTATTTTTTAGGTAATTCTAGATAAAAAATTTGGATAATTTCTAGATACTTTCTGTAGATGACTTCTCCCAGTACATGCACATGCTACGGTGATTCATTTTTATGAGGCACTGATATTTGACTGATGTTGATAAACAAACAGCTCTAAAATATACGCATACATTTTTCTATGAGCAACTCTTTATTTCAATGGCGACCCAAACTACTTAATTCCTATAGAGAAATATTTGTCAGAGAATCCATCTTACTAAACCAATCAAAATCATTAAGAACCTACATTCATAACTGAACACTTCGTTTATTCTATGGAAATTGGGTATTCATTCTTTATCAAAGAACTGGAAACCGAGTTAAGCAGAGTAATTTCAACAAATAATTTATTAATGTTGATAACAACATACATAGCTGGTCCGAATAACTCTGAAACATTGATGGCCATTAAGATATTAAAAAAAGTTTTCATCCAATATTCTTTTCAATTTAGCACGTTGGAAGCGGAAATTTAATTTCAACGCGCGATCAGTTTAAAGGCAGGTGACGTATTTATGACGCGTTATCAACTGACAGAATCCAACAAACGGTTTCTATGACAACCGAGGCTTCCATTTTGAAATTACTTCACTCTCTCTCCGTCAAACCTTTTTAAAGAATTCATTATTTCCCGGTTGTTATCGCCTTCCCAATTCTAGCAAAAGATAACAGTAAATCGCCGTGAAGATGTGCAATGAATTGATTGAGATATGGATCTGAATTTTTTAAAGGCAAAATTAAATATTTGATGTTTTTTTTTATGATCGTCATTCTTCATCAGCCTTTCAGTGGATTAGCCAGACCTCTCTTTCATCGGGTGCTGCGGAGCCAATACTTTCTGAACTTGTTTAGTCCGTTCCGCCATCTTACATTCAGCCAGCTACAGTTTTGCTTATGATCTCTTGAGATTCACGTTGTGAGTCATGAACATGTATCAGTTATGTGACATTATTGCAACATGACCAGCCCGTTGCCATTTGAATTTTCAAAAATATTCAATGATATCCCTGACCCCTGATTTTTCTTTCTCATATACTGTGCTATTTCGTAATCTCTCAATGTTATGTTGAGCATGATTCTCTTTTGTACACGTTGCATGGTTCTCTTTCGGGTTTGTCCCATTTTTCAGCTTCAGTGACTATGGGGAGGATGCATAAGTTCTAGGGATCCACTTTGTGAGATATGATATCTGACGTTCTTGTAACATAACCAACCCATTGCCAGTTGAGTTTTTTAACAGATTCTATGATATCCCTAACTCCTGTTTTTCTCTAATATACTGCGCTGTCTTGTGATCTCTCCATGTGATGTTGAGCATGATTCTTTTATGTACACGTCACATGGTTATCAGTTTGAGGCTCAATCTTCTAGTTTTGTTTTATGTTCCAGTTTCAGTAATTATCGGGAGGAAGCATTAGTTGCAGACTTTTCTTTTTAACAGTACCGTATTTGTTCTTTTTTCTGTTTATGTTTTTCTAGGTTCTGATCATAGGCAGATGGCCTGGGAGTGACGATTAGAGAGGCACACAGATACTTTGATATTTGGAAGAATTGTGGTTCCATACATACATAACCCACCATTTTTAACGGACACTATGCCTTCACTTCCAAAAAAAAACATGGGTTTACACCCAATGCACCCTCCTGATTGTGGCCAAACGAGCTGGAACATGGAGGTAAACCAAAAGATTGATCCTCAAACTGAGAACCATGCAATGGTGACAGGAGCGAATCACGCACGACATCACATGGAGACATCACAAGACAGCACATTATATCAAAGGAAGAAGAGGAGTCAAAGATATCATATAATCCATTGAAAAAATCAGATGGCAATGGGCTGGTCACGTTACAAGAATGTAACATAGCGTTGATCCCAGATATGTCATATGCAAAACTGTGCCAGGCAAAAAATGACGTAACGAACTAAACAAGTTCAGAGAGCATTGGCTCAACAATTTCCTTAATAGAGAGGTCTGAAAATGATGATGATGATGCTAGAAGACAGATAATCCTCGAAATAGCTACTTATTTTACATTCCATAATTTTGAGAAAATTCCAGAATTTTTGGGACAACTGCTTCAATTCATTTTTGTAAAACTTCTGTCCAAACGTGGAATTGACTCGTTTTTTACTACTGTAACGAGAACTACAAGAACAATCCTCACCAAAATTAGAGGAGTAAAAAAAACATTTCTCTACCGTGATTTCAAATCACGACCAAGTGATTGATAGTAGTGTCACTTACCGACTGAGCCATATTGACAAGTCTTATATATCCTTGAAAACGTATGTTAGAAATATGCAAGGGCTCATTTCATCCTTACAAATAATACTTATAAGCAGAAAATAGATTTTTATAATGTCTTAATCATTATATACACAATAGAATTTGCTGCAATCGTTTTCAATCGGGATATAAGGAACTCTGGAGCTTGGCCATTCAGCAGCCTGGCTCGTCTTAGTTCATCTTGTTGTTACAGCATCATCTGATCTATTCTACAGTCTTTTTCAGGTATACAACCTATGATGAAGGAAAGAGACTTCTATTTTCCAGAATTGTTGAAAATATATTGATAGGATCTAACCATTCCAAGCAACACACGCAATACAAGCGATTCCTTGTTGCTGAGCTACGAAGAAAAGCAACGCAGAAAAGAATATATTCAATACTCTATATAGTTTCATTCACCTAAAAACCATGACAATTTTAGAATTTAAGTTAAGACTAAACAGAGAAAAGTTTAAAATGATGGAGAGAGAGAGAGAGAGAGAGAGAGAGAGAGAGAGAGAGAGAGGGGGAACTCTGAGAATCATATTCTATTTCGACGTCACGAATCAATGAAAGGAAAAAAAAAGGGAGAAAAAAGAGAGAACGAAAGAAAAAGAGAATGGAAAAGAAAAAGATAAGAGAGGAAGAAAGACAAAGAAAGAAAGACAAAATGACAAGGGAGAAGGGAACAGAAAAAGATGAGAGAAATAAAGAGAAAAATATGAAATGGAAAAAAAATAGGAAAAACATGAGAAGGCAGAGAAAATTAAGAGAGAGAGATTTAGTGGAAAGCCATGGACGTTAGATTTCTGTTAATATCTAAATGGCCTCAAATCATTGCTAGAATCATCTATATTCTCATGCCAATTAACTGAAAAAAATGTCTATTTGCTTTTCTATTTAGTCCCTTCCCTAGGCCAAACCTAAAAACCTTTTTTTTTCGGTCAGTAGAACATGTTTTTACAAAAGTAGAAATATTTCCAAGGCTTATAAACTTCTGTCTGAGTAGAATTTAACCCTGATACAGCCCATCTTGTTAACAGTAGTATTATTACTCAAATAATAATTACTCCCCAGAAAAAAAAGTATTAAAAATATCAAAAAACGTATTTTCTGTTGTTGTTTTTGACTGAAGAACATGTATGGATATTCTGAGGGCATACAAATTTCGTCAAGTCACAGATAACAGTTGCAAAATTACAAAAAATTCATATTTCTGTATACAGAGCGTAAACACTTTCTTTATAGCAGCTAGTGTTATTTCCAGAGAAATAAGTTAACGATTTCAAAGAACAAAAGTTCAAAACATCAATTAACTTACTTCTCTTTCAGTGAAAAAATGTCTCAACCAGAAACGTCTAGACGGTTTATCAGCTTAGAAGTTTGCAAGACTCTTTCTTCCCTGACACTTTGAAAACTTCAAATAAAGAGTTATTCAAACATTAATACTGAATGTTTTATTGCAAAACTTTACTATAATATCTACTTTTTAATATCGGAACGTTTGCTCAGAGCAGTTTGGACCAATATGCCCAATAGATTTTTACAATCACGGACTTCAGGAGAAAGTGATTATGAAACACTAGTTGATGTCTGCTTTACTTTGTACGGCACGAGGCCAACATTTTCAACACTTCAAATCAAGGGGTATTTAAATATGAATATCGAAAGTTTATCTTCCTAAAACTTTATTTTCACGTTTTCAAAAGTGTGTCCATTATCCAGATAAATCACCCTGGCTGCTCCCAGTTAACTGACAACATTAATACTTTTTCAATCTATTCTTGTGATAGAATAAATATCTGCGGTTTCTTTTGCAGTGGTACGTCCTTTTTTTTTAGTCATCACAGAATAATCATCAATTTTTTTTTCAATCAATTTTCGAGATAGATTTAAAATCATGCATTTGATTGCATATTATTTTTCTTTTAGATATAATTTGCATAATTTGAAATTTCCTTTCGAGTAGTCCCCCTTATCCACGGTTTTTCCGACACCAGTCCCGTTTATCCACGGATTCTATTTCAATGTTCCTCCTTCATCCATTGTTTATCTTTTAAAACATTCCCTGTCATCTGCAGTTTCCATTCCATGGGTGCGTGCACACATCTTTTGAATTCTGTTCTTGTCTTATGATGAAAGTGGTCAGCTCTTTGATATTTTTTTTGATTGAAAAGAATATTGTCCAATCACAAGAAATATATTAGTTATTTATTGAAGTCATTACTGCATTGACAGAGGAAGTCATTTTGCTGGAAAACAAATATTTGTTGTACAAAATGATGCTTCTTCATTATCAAACTCATTGATATAATCATGTACACCCTCCCTCCCTCTCTCTCTCTCTATCTATCTATCTATCTATCTATCTATCTATCTATATATATATATGTATATATATATATATATATGTGTGTGTGTATCTCGGTCACATGCACAACCAAAAACATAAGACAACAGACAACTACTCCACCCACTTTCATATCCTTGAACACTTAATCATCAAAGCCAAATACTTATCACCCAACTCTATCTTAACCCCCTACAGTGATAAATAGAACATTCCCAAACTGACCGTTTCTCATTTACTCTTCTTACTCTCATCTGGGTTAACTCCTCACCTCCCTTCCCGACTGACGAACCAAAGAGAAAAAAAAAGAAAAGCCAAACATAATACATACCAATTTTCTCGTTTCGTTTCTCCACTCAGATATGTAAACGGCTACATATTTGTCGTCACAGTTTTCTGAACCATGTTGTGCGTTTGAAAATGCTGGTAAAATCAGTAAAATGCATCAAGTGCGTCCTTATGATAATAAAAAAATTGAGATGCCACTTGTTTTCTCAGTTTTTTTTCGATTTTCATTTTGTCAAATCACCATCACTGTTTAGTCAGATTAACTCACATCTACATAACAAACATACGTCAAAAACCATAAAGAAGACAAATACTTGTTTGTTTTTAATTTTGTTTGTTGCTAACGATGTCTTTATGGATTTCCGAACGGCTGCACCCTGCAAGCAGGACATAGGGTAGGTAGCAATGATCACATTGACCTTCCGAGTTCAATTCGGGGCCTGGTCGATTTTGTCATTTTCAAATCTAACAGAGATGGCTGCACCTCGAAGGCTGTAATAATCTGTACAGAGGAAAGCTACCCCAGGATGAACATATAATAGGTAGTACTGACTTTTAACATTACTAGCAGAAAAGGGATATTATATGCATACGAGTATATTACCTGTGAAAAATGATGGTGATTTTTGTATGAAGTGGCACCAAGGTACATAAAACTTATTCAATTGGTAATTTAGTTTTAATAATTCATGTGGTTTGATCTTAATTTTATTTATATCTCAACTCGACTCAAACTGTTTTAAAAAGTGATCAGACATGAAGTTCTCCAGACAAAATGTTATGTAAAAAAAAAACACCACTTATATCGTGTGGTTTGAAAAATGAGCCGTAGAAAGAAATTTATTTATTGAATGTATAACTCATTTCAATCTTAAAGAAGCTGAGTATAATCTCATTAGAAATTAAGGAAAAGGTATGGCCAAATTCGACATACCTGGCTTCCGAGTTTTTCTTTCACTTTAGTTTAAAACGTCCGTCAATTTTATGAAGTATTATTCAGTGTTATATCACAACAGCTGAATTCAATTTTATTGCAACTCTTTTAATTAGTTATGTCAATGTACTCCACAAGGACCAATCCATCATAACAGGAATCGGACAAAACAGTCAGCGATATAAAAATATAAGCATACTAATTCGTATGCATGGCTTTTATGTAAAAGGATTGTGATTTCTGTGCCAAGACAATCAATTTTTTATAACAGAAATACATGGATGATTCAGAAGTAAAGGATCATCATCATTGAGCGTCTGCCGTTGGACATAGACCATCCCTTAACATCCGTAAGACTTATTACGTGGAGCCAGTATTTTCTAAATTTGCGTAGCCCGCCACACCATCTAATTTTCTGGAGGGCACAATTTTGCAAATTTTCTCTGTTGATCCACGTTATAAGCCGGGATATACAGCAGTTGTCTAACATTCTTGCAACCAGACCACTTCCATGTCATTTGGGTTTTCCAATAGTCTGTAATGGTTTCCATTATATCTCTTGCTACTTTTTTTCTCTAATATACTGTGCTGTTTTTTAAAAATCTTTTTATGTGATGTTGAGCAGGATTCCTCCCAGTACAAATTGCATTGTTCTCAGTTTAAGCATCAATCTTTTGGTTAGCTCCCACGTTTCAGCTCAATAGGTAACTGTCGGGATAATGCATTAATTGTAGGCCTCTCTTTTTAGGACTAATATTTATTTCTTTATTCCTGACGGTTTAAATATCCCTTCCGAAAGCTTTCCAACCTAGAGTGATTTCTTCTTATTTTCATTGCTCTGGTAGATGTAGTGGTCTACTTTCTTCATCTCTGCTTTTTTGATTGTGATTGCTGTACCTCTGTCTCCAATATGTTCCTTGTGTACGCTGACATTTGATCTAATGAATTTCATGTAAAGACCAACCATGTTTTTTTCCCCATTTAAATTGTGTCAATTATATAACAGGGTTATATAAGATTGATAATATCTACGTATGCCTCGGTACTTCTGACAAAGATCAGAGTGCATTATCTGTTTGTGTCATGCAAAAGTGTTACCCACCCCCCACAAAAAAGTATTTTTTGTTTGCATTGTTAATTTGTTGATGCCAGACAGCAATTCCTTTTATATTAAATTTTTGATAATATCTAACGTCTCAACTACGCCACTGGTGTAAACAGATACAAATTATGTTATCACTGGAAGCATGAAATTCGATTGAAGCAAGTAAAAAGCAGAATAATATTATAGGCATAGATTTTTCCTGCGTTACATTGTTACATTGCATAGATTTACCGATTAATGTTAAGGTACAAAATGAAAAGGTAGGTAACTAGTTTACATCCTGTACATAATAAAAGCATGAAACGTAAGGCGTAAATTATGCAGAAAATTTGGAAAATATAGGAGATCGTTTTAGATTTTGGAGAATGTTTTTTCTTGTCATTGCAAATGTTTCACTGTGGAAAACGCCGGTGATATCATGAATAGAATTTATGCTGACCATAATTATTCTTTGATTGAACTTTCCTTTCGATTACTTCAGATTTCGATGCTATAATAGTTCAATTATTGTCTATAATAGCAAGTTTATTTCTTATTTGAATGAGTTAATGCGGAGAAATATTAATAAAAATGACAAAGGACATTTATTGATATTAATCTCAACTGGATATTCACTTTACTGTTACAGATATGGAAAATAAATCCAATATCTTTATTAAAATTGCTGCCCTGACCAGAAACAATCACCCTGAATTATACCCTCTATAACAAAATTTAATGAAATCAAGTTTTAAATCATCAAATTTTCTGCTGACATGAAGTAAGAGCAGCAGCTCAACTAATCGGACTTATTACTTCCCATTTCTTTGCATACCTAATCCAAACTATAACCAATTAACACATCGCAATCGTATAGAGATTGGGGATTAGGTTTCAGATCCTCGTTAATAATTCCCCTTCTTTTATTTTCGATATTAAATTTGATTAAATGCATTTTTTCTTAGTTCAGACCTTTAAAAAATATTTTTTCTTTTTTACTTGACCTTGTTTTTTTCCTACTTTCGTCCATTTTATTCTCTGATTTACACTCCTTGTCTTTTTATTTCTCTAATCACGTCTTTTGGCCAATTTCAAATCGGTCTATTCTTAGAATTTCTTTGCTATTTTGGAAACTACCATTTTATTTCTCCTTAAATCGCTTCCCCCCTGGTATCAATTTCTTACATTGGCCCCTTTTTTGAGTGTTTTTATCTTTTTTTTTTTAAGTCGGGGCGTAGATTCTGTTGTCTATCTATTTATTTCATTTTTTTTGCGATTTGACGTTAATGCACTCCGTCAAATTTTATTACGGGAGAAAAGATGTTCAAAAATACCTTTCACGTTTTCTCCTTATTTAGTGTCCACTAATTATTCGCTGTGGTATTTACCCCTCTCTCTCTTTTTCGCTTTTTTTCTTTTATTTTAGATTTTTTTTTATTGCTGATAGATATTCGCCTTTGTTGAGGATTGATTTCATTTCTCTGTTTCTTCTATTTCGGGCCACAAGGGCTCATCGATTTTTTTCAAACAAATGATTCACTTGTTTTAATTTCCTTATTATTTGGAACTAGATTTGCCATTTAGAAATGAATACTGGAAAATTCTGGAACTTTCTCTGGATAATAACCTACCTTGTCTTTGAGTTTCAGGATCTGCATTAGTCGAATATTCGATTATTGTCTGGCAGGGCCTTCAAGGGAGAATTTCATGAGCCGATCGCAAATCTGTTTTCGCCCCCAAACCCTACACCCACCACACACGAATACGCACACACACACACACGCAAATACACATACACACACAAACTCTCAAACACGCACACGCAAACACACACACGCACACACGCACACAGACACGCACACACACAAATCTCTCTCTCTCTCTCTCTCTCATACACACACACACACACACGTCCTTTGGCCATGCTATATTCGCAAACAGGTGAACCATAGTCAACCTATTAGAAACCGTAAACCAAATCTGCCACAAAAACTGTCAACATAGGTTTTTCTCAGTTTTTAGTCTGGCTGGTCGCCTACGTGGATATCACATTTACATGTCGCTCCAACAGAGGTAGAAGGCCGAGAATTACCACTTATCATGCCTTAAAAACGTTTTCAAAGCATACCATTAGGTTTTTATTGGGGGGAGATCAGTTTACAATGTAAGATAATACTAATCTGGCCCCTAGTTTGCTCTTGCTTGTTTTCGTTGTTATTGAAAATTCAAACCGTTTTCATGATCACCGTCCAACAAAAGGAGAGAAAAGTAACACTCATTGATCACCAAGTTTCAAATATCTTTTATTGATCAGCACCTACACAGCATGCTTCCAAAAGGCGTTGATCACGTGACAGTGTCTATTGGGTAACTAACCAGACCTATTTATCAATAGATGTATAGCACCAACTTGGAAGTTTCTATTCACGGTTCTACCTAAAAATATTATCCCAACCTTCCCCTTACCTTCAAGAGATCCTCTGGATCCAGCTGCAATGTAGCGGCTGCACCCCCCCCCAGTTCAGGGGGCCCTGTGTCCTGGATCCCAAATTCGCATCATTCGTTGTAAGCCTCACACAACAAGCACTGAAGTGTATATTACAGGAATCTATCCACAGTCATATTTACTTATCTGTAAACAAACAACCATGAATACACAGGGAAACTTTATAAATCGCAGAGTTGTTCAGACTATTTGAAACAGTAAACTAAGACTGTCACCAAAAGTATCAAAACATGTTTCTCCAGTTTTTAAGTTAGTCGGGCTGGCTTGCTACGTATTATTTTTTTTTTAACGCGTGTACTTTCCACACCTGTGGAAGTAGGGGACTAAAAGTCCAAACATTTACTCTTTGTTATGCTGGAAAGAACTGTCTTTTTTTACCGGTGGGGGATTCCAATTTACAATGTAAATTTTTGCAAAACTGGTCATTCAGTCCGTGCCCAGCGGCTTGAGTGCTTGTTTTTCGAGAATTCGTACTTTTCAGAGACCCAACAAAAGGCGAGAGAAGTAGGGATATTTTTTTTTACTCCCACATGGCATACCATCGAAAGACGTTGACCAAGTGACAGTTTCTGTTATGTTACGTGCCAGACCTGTAGAATTATTTTTTCACGCTGCTTTCGTTGTTGCTAAATTGTTCCGAGTTAGCCATCCAATGTCTTCTTCAGTTCAGTCCAAGCAAATTGATCCCTCAATTTCTGATAAGAAGAGATTCATCTCCTGTTTTACGGATCGTGAACTTAATGAAGTTTGCAGAATGAATCGATTGATGAAAACGTGAAAAATGATTTCAATCGTTCAATGTTCAATTGAATTGATAAGAAAATTTATTCTCAAAATTCTCATAGGTATTCAAGAACAAGAAAAAAAAACCCAGATCGACATTCTTATAGGTATATAGAAACCAAAACAAAAAAATCAGATCAAAATTTAGCTTATAATTACGTGTCAAGCTAAATGGCTTTTATTTCTGCCTCTTCTCCACAAAAACTACGTGGCCCATCTGCGTAGTATTTGGCATGTAGATCGGGCAGAGGTCAACTTGAAACATAAGCTATATGAGGTTTACCTGGCAGATGATGCAAGGTCATTTCTTGATCATTTCTATTCAATCTGAGCCACAATATGACGCCAGGAATGATGGGTACTCACTGGAAAGATCGCAATCCATGTGATGTTGACTCCCGAGGTCATACCAGGTCACCGTAGGACATCATCATCATCTACGATCTTTTTCAAAGTTTTTGATCACAATTTAAGACCCATGAAACTAAGATTGAACACAGATTTACATCTTTCCATAGCAAAAAGGTTATACATACAGACAACAACTGAAGTTATCTAAGGTCAACAGAGGAAATTTCTGGTGATTTCTAGCCAATTTTCTGACTTGAGGGATGTAATTTTACACCAAAGACGGTGAAATTGAACATATTAGTATATCTTCTCACATCAAAGGTAGCAGACTATTCGAACGGAGATTTCCTTGGAGGTTGTTTGAGGTCACCAGAGGTCACCAGAGGTCAATTCTCATCACTTTTTACATCTGTGTAACTGAGATTGGGTATATGGTAGAGCTTTGGGCAAAATTCAGAGGCTATGCAAATTCATTTGAGGACAACTGAGGCCATTTTCAGTTAATTCTAGCCAATATCCCATTATGAATATATATATATATATATATATATATATATATATATATATATATATATATATATATATATATACGGATGGGATTTGGATGCTCCAGCATTGACAACTCTTTGCTTTTACTGATCAACATTAAACGCCGTAAAAGTGGTGTAAAAACCATCAGAATTGGACAGTGGACCAATTAAAGAATGTGATCCCCGAGACAGTTACATGGTAGACAACAGAGGATTCGAAGAAGATTTCAACGAGAGAAAAATTTTATATTTAGTGCTACATAAGCAAAGTATATGTAATTCTGAAAAAAAAATTGAGGAAAATTACATAGATTATATTATGAGATATTTCTAGAATATATATATATATATATATATATATATATATATATATATATATATGTATGTATATATATATTTATAGTAAGCTAGTTTCGCACATCATTACTACTTCATTTGGTTCGATCTGCACTGATCACCCCACATCTCTGCCTCTGTGCTAAACAAAACTGGGTAGATAACACGTGCGTGCCACTCTGGTGTAGGATTTAGTAGGCCTGTCTCACAAACCATTAGTCAACTGATCTTCATTTGGCACCATACATGCATTTCCTTGTGTCAGAGAACGGCATGAACTATTGTGCCCATTTCAAAATGTTTTTTTAAATACTAAAACACGCGTACATATCAGTGCATTTGACTACCAAGGATATGATCTAATTACGGCACTAAGGAAAGAATAAAACCTGATTATTAAAAATTTTAGGCTACAAAGATTACAATTAAGAACCAGTGTTCAGGGTTGGTGTTTATGGTTAGTGTTACGGTTAAGGTTAAGGTTATGTAAGTCAATTACGGAACGAACGGAAGTAGCAAACTTTTTTTATTATCGCAATGGTAGTTTCGCCACTAAAATCCCGAGAGATACGTCTGGAACAGAGCTCGAGATTTACCGAACTACCGCAGTAGTTTGCGTTTTATGTCAAAAATAGTTTACGCCGTCCATACGGAGATAGAGAGTTTACGCCGCTTCAATGTATAATAACAAATAAAAGTATTCCTGGTCGAAAGGATTGCTAAATTCTTTCATCCGATTTCGCTTAGAGAATAGGCTTAGTTGATCGATTTTAGCTCAAGTTCTTAAGCGCACATAAATGGCTGTGTTTGCGAAATAAATAGAAGATTCTTTTATTCCTGATGGGCCAAATTTCAGTGACATAGAAAAGAATATTTTACTTTATTTAAGCATTGGCAAAAGTTCCGGTGGCCGAATGGTTAGCAGTGCAGAAAATGGACTGCACGAGCTGAGTTAAGACTGAGACTGCCATTAATGCTTTTTTATTTGATGAAGCATTGTCAATCGTCAATACTTTTATTATGAGTATTTATTCTTTAAAAATCAATCATGATCAAATGCACGTTTGCCAATCGAATACTTTTAAGCCTGTTTCTCTTTCATGAATTAAATTATTATTCAGAGTCACAAAATTTTATTAATTTGCTCATTATTTGGGTTCTTTATGAGTTTGTTCCTGGCCATCAATTTGAAGCTTTCTCCCTAAGAGAGGATTTCTCATGTGGGGTGGGGATTCATCACGCAGGGGTAGGGGTCACTTTCTCGCTCGGAGGGGCTTTTAAAACAAGTTTTGCATGTTGTTCAGAGATCCTTATCCGAACAAAATTTCCGAAATGCACTCAGTGAGACAGGTTCAGAATTTAAACATGACATTTTTCTTGTTGAGCTTTAGTGGGTACAGAGATTGTGATGCGCCAATCTTGCAGGTGATGGTGGGATCAAGCTGTACTCAGTCAATTACTATAAG
>OY735215.1:8188442-8243442 GCA_963457665.1 Thysanoteuthis rhombus
TAAGGTATATTTTAGCTCACAGAACAATTCTTCATTTGTCATTTATCTTTCCTCAGTGAGTTTTGTTCTTATTTTCTGTTTGAGTGTGTTTTTTTTTTCTCTATTTGGATTTGTACATATACGGATACTTCCACAAACAGGGCCAAAATCTAGTTGTTACGAACATATATGAATGTTTTCATAAATTGACTTGTATTATTTCGAAGACCCATGGAAAATAAGTAGTTTAAGTCCAGATTTCTCATTTCATTTGGGCCTTTGCATTATCGGTAGCTGTTTAGCTCGATGGTTAGAGCAACGCTACGTTGTTGCAGCCGTAGGTTCATTTTCTGCAGCAGCCCCATTTTCTTTAATCGTTTATCATATTCACGTTGTGTAGGCCAAATGATAATTCACCACGTAAAAACGGGAGATAATTTCAAATAGAGTTTCAAAAAAAAAATACAACAGGATTTACAATTATTTCTGTTGGATTATACATCAATTTCTAAACAATAAATATGATTATGTATATACAGAAAGGTAAATATTCTGTTAAGGGCTTCCCTAAAAAATGGAATTATTGAAAGTTTGAAAACTGCTGGATCATTAACTTAGTAAAAGGTAATATATACTGTAAAAGTGATCTGAATCCTGGATATGAGTACGAATTATACTTAGTATAAAATTATGAATGAACAAATTGTCATGAATAACAAAAGCCGAATATCATTGCGTGGGTGTCGCTCTACCGTGGGTACTTCTCTCTAGGGTAGGTGTAAATTTTTGCCGTATATTCACTATGTCCGTATTGTAAGAGAAAAATAAAAATTTTTGACTATAAGGGGTCATTGAACGGTGGGAGGGCTTAACACTTTTTTCTGTTTCTATCCCTCTTTTCCCACCCTCTTTACATCGTCGTCCATTCCATGACATGATAGATAGAGAGGGTAGCGGTTACACACTTTGATGGTGATGATATTTATAGGATGTTAAAGAATAAAATGAACATATAAGTTAATTTATGCTTACTGCTCATGATCACAAATTATATATAGAATTATACACAAAGGAGAATGATGTGAAATTTAGCCCCAGGTGAATGAAATTTAGTGAGAATGAATGTCACTGAAATAGTTCAAAAAACGCTTTTTTATATCGTGAAAGCCAGTGAAATATAATCAGCCATTGTATATTATCCAGCAGAACAGAGGACATGCGCATAGTATCGGGAAAATAACTGTCGACTCCTCAGTGTGCGATCTAAATCAAACAATCAACTTGGACATTCAATGAATCGACTCGTAGACTCTGATTTGTCTACTCTAGAACTTTCTTCCTCTTTTTCGTCACTATTTTACCGCCTTTCCGTGTTCGTCGTCCGCCACGCCCTTTTTTTTCTCCCCGGGGAGTTGCTGAAATGCCACTCCTCTGTATGTAAACAGAGAGAGAGAGAGAGAGAGAGAGAGAGAGACGCACAGAAAGACAGATATACTCACAGACAGAGACAATCTCATACAGACATATCCACAGTTTGAAATAGATTCATACACACAGACGGTGACATACCGACCCACAAACAGATACACTCACAAACACGCACACACTCACACATGCACACGCACGTACACTTGTATGTATACATTTTTAAAAACTTCCCACCGTTTTCATTTTCAATAGCCACCGAATATCCATTCCACCGTATTTTCTCGTCTCTCCCAGATCAGGTTCGCTCTCTTCTCGTCTTTTGTATGTACTTACAAAATTCACTTACGACTGCACTTGCATACATGCTAATACACACTTATACACACTGATTTACACATACAGGCCCACTTGCTGATACATGTATACATTCAAACTGATACACACGCAAGCTTATGTGCTCTAACATACCTATTTACAGATAGTACGAACTAAATATATCCACTCTTTTGTCAGGCTCGGTCAAACCTTCGTGTATGAGTCTGCATACGTGTGCCTATGTGCGTACTGACATATGCATGTGTGCATGTGTGTATGTGTGTTGGTATGTGTGCATATGAGTGGTAAATGTGTGTACGTACCTAAGTTACTTCGGCGTATGTTCGTGTGTATGCATGTGTGTGTATGATCGCCAGTATGCGTGTATGGGCGTGTGTATGTGTGCTTGAGTGTGCATATGTTTGTGTGTATGTGTGAACATGTGTGCATGTTTACGTGTTTGTGAGCACATACATGAGTTCGGTGAGTGACTAGATATGCATTTGTGGGCGTGCATATGATACAGCGATTTAAGTTAATGCAAATAAATGGAATTAGGGAGAGAGAGAGACAGAGACAGACAGACAAACAGAGAGAGATAGAGGGATAGAGTATACGACCAGTGAGTCTTGGTGGGTGAGTTTTGCAGAGTCTACGAAGAAACTACAAGGAATGGTCATTCTGAAACTGCCACTCTTCTCTCTCCGCTACTTTTTCCCCGTCGTCTTTTTTGCATTGTATATGAGGTCAGTCAGTGAAAGTATCCAACCATTTTGAATATCTCGGGAACCGGTTGTGCAGCCTTAATGAAATAAGGCAATCTTTCGAAGGAGAACTCGCTGCACATTTACAAGCAGGCAATCTCCGGTGGCGTCACTCAGCCAGATGACATTGAGTCAGCTGATGTACTGTGGTATTGTTACAATCACAATGACTAAAAAAAATCATATTTTTCATCAACAAAAATAAAAAATCACATCTCTTTGCTCTCTCAGCCCTCACCTCCTACAGTCCAAATTTCTACTTTCTGTAGTATATGGTTTCTCCCCAAAAGATTTTAGATCATGAGCAAAATTGAAGAGGGTGCAATGGGGAGTGTCAATGCCTACCCACTAAATAGGACTTCGCAGACGGAAAAGCAATGATGGGATACGTGTGTGGAAACCCAAAGGAGGGGCTACTTTAAAGACGATTAAGGCGTGCTTCAAGGTCGGCCATTTTCTTCTTATACATTGGTTTCTGTAATTTTCAAGTTGGTCCTGAAACCTAGACTGGGAAAAGTGGGGAATCAAAATTGACCGCGAATACCTAACCAACAGCAGATTTGCAGACGACATTGTCCTTTTTGCAGAAAACCTAAACAATCTCTAAGATAATGGATGAACTGTATGAAGAAAGCAAGGGAGTTAGTATTCACATTAAATTCAAGAAAACAAAGATCATGTACAACAAACATATTGAAATAAACACACAGCGATCAGAATCGAAGACGCAGAACCGGATAGACTACTATATCTACCTAACGAATCTCTTTGAGATCCTCAAAAGAAGAAGAAATCAAGAGAAGAATTGCTCTAGTTCTGGAAAAAGGATACTACCAATCGATTCCTCTGATAGTCACCAATGGAGCTGAAAAATAGAACCTGACCAAAGGACTGGCCCTCAAATTTAGAACCATGCAACGAGCACAGGAAAGAACAGTACTCAGCATCACGAGGAGTGATCACAAGGCAGCACAATATTTTAAGGGAAAAAACAGAAATCTTCGACGTCACAGAAACCGTTAGAAAACTCAAATCGCAATGGACTGGTCATGTTGCAAGAATGGCAGACAACCGATGCTCATCATGGCTCATAACATGGATCCCAAAGGATCACATGGATAACTAAAGCCGGCAGAATACAAGATGGAGAGACGGACTAGTTGAGATCAGAAAGTATTGGTCCTGCGACTCCTACAATAAAGAAATCTAGCGAATCCTAGGAAGATCTATGTCCACTGATGCACGATAAAAGATTGATGATGATTATTAGTGACTTTGAAATATTTATGAATTATGAATTTATCTAATAATCTTATTATCCTCGTTGTCGTCACCAATTTATTTGTTATACTTATTAAATCATAACATTATCAGTAGACTTGTCTTGGTTGAGAAGCAACAATTGAGGTTTAATTAGAGACAATGGAGGAAAAGGAGGAAAGAAATGGTAGACAAAACACGATTCGTACGAGTACAGTGTGACGAGTATATTCCATACGTACACACCCTTGGAACAAACACAAGTTTAATTGAATTTGAACTCCGAGAGTGTCAAGTAGCCCTTCTTAGTTGTCTCAAGTGTATGACTTTACCGCACGAAAATATGAATCAATTATATGTCAGTTGGTCGTGGGGTTATTGGATGAAATTAAATATGGTCACGATCGGAAATGTTTGAAGAATCCTAGGTAAGAGTTCTTAGTGAACCATTCGTCAACGACAGGGAACCCAACTTTTTTTTTTTTAAGCCGGGCACGGGGCAATAATCATGAGACACTTACTGGTGCTTGAATTTTTTTTACTGCAGTAATGGTCGGATACCAGTGTTCCAGGGATGTTTCAGGTTGGTGTCCACATCTTTGTTCAGATTTCTACATTTCGGCTTGTGTTCCCTAGAACCTTACATGTGTTACCTAATAATCAGAAAAAATATTCTAATTATTCCAGGAATTTATTTTGGGGGGGGATTGATATGATCATGGCTGTTCCTTTGATCAGTACTTCATACCCACGGTGCTCAGCACTACTTTGTGTTATATCATGTTTTGAGGTAAATTATTCCATGGATTTACAAGATCGTTACCCTCTCAGATGGGATATTAATATTAGAAACCGCCAACCAAAACAGTCAACATATTTTACTCCTGTTTTCAAGAGGTTTTGGCTGACTGGCTATATATATATATATATGCATCGTGCGTAGAGGCCGTACTGATGGAACTACTGAAAAAAATATAAAGATTTACTCTTTGAGGTGTCTGGAGAAAATAATTTTGTCTTTTTTTTGTCCCCCCTCCCGGTGACACCTTTTACAATTGGTCCCTTAGTTTGTGTCCACGTTTAATTTTTGAAAAATTGAAGCTATTTTTTTTAGTAATCCCTGTCCAACTAAAGGCAACCGAAGAAACGTATTCATTGTTTACCCTTTTTAACATTTTTTTATTGATCACCTCCAACATGACATGCTGTCTGAAGACTTTAGTCACTTGACAATTTCTATTGAGTAACTAACTAGACCTTTTAATTTTTTTGTTGTTGAGATTAGGTTTTTGCCTATTCACAGTTCTCCAAGAAAAAAATTTTTTTTTTCCTTTCGATTTTAAGTGAATTCAATCAATTGGTCCTTCGAAACCATCTGGAAGTTTTTTTAGTTTTAGAGAGAGGATCTCTGTGCAATGTATCTAAAGGGCTAAATTGAGCACCTACTTTCTGCCACGAGAATACGGCTCACATTGTTTATCTTTTTTTTTTTTCTTCCAGTTACTTTCTCTATCACCATCAAACACAAACCTTACCCAAGTTTAATGCTAAAGAAATCAAAATCATCTAAA
Source organism: Thysanoteuthis rhombus (assembly GCA_963457665.1). Lineage (NCBI taxonomy): Eukaryota > Metazoa > Mollusca > Cephalopoda > Oegopsida > Thysanoteuthidae > Thysanoteuthis > Thysanoteuthis major. The sequence goes on from OY735215.1 coordinate 8,193,760, forward strand.
TAATTGAAATTCTAAAAATTCCAATTTCTTTCTTTGAAACCATCGACCTAAGCCCCAACCCCGGCCCTGAACACAACCCAAACCCTACCTTCTTAAAAATGAAATTATTAAAATAATTGAAATTAAAACATTAGAATCACGTGAAACATAATTCTGTAAACATAATGGGAAGTGTGTTCCCACATTCTCTCGTAGGAGAAACGTGAGCTGCTAAAAAACAATTCCTAACCGTTTTAGCAACTGACAAAATTGATAGGATTAATCTAAATAACGCATTACTCTCCATATCTCGCTGGCCACGTTTACATATCTTATCTTTGTATGCTAGGAATTCCGATCATTGCCAGGCGATATCTGATTCAGTTTTCTTATCAGTTCACTAAATGAAGGGTGATCGAGAATTGGAGTCATGACAAATTCGAACGTTCCTTGTTTTTGATTTTGTCTGTCGGGAAAAACTGCTTCTGGCGGGGGCGGTGATTTCGATTCCCTTGCAGATAATTAGTTCGTGAAGATTGCAGAGAAAGTAAGATTAAAACGTCAGAATTAATCTGGTTAGTTCAATAATATTAGAATCGATCAAGGCAACACGCATAATTACTTACTGAATATCTGTCTCTCTATCTCTCTCTCTGTCTCTCTGTCTCTGTCTCTGTCTCTCTCTGTCTATGTATATAAATAAACATTCCAATATGTATATATCAATATACATATATATATATGTATATACATATGCACATACACGGACACACACACACACACACACACAGATATATCTCTCTCTCTCTCTCTCTCTCTCTCTCTGTATATATATATATATATATATATATATATATATATATATATATATATATGTGTGTGAGTGAATCATTCAACTAATAGATTGATAAGAGGGAATGATATAAACGAAAAAATTAACAATGTATATCCTACTATCTACCCATCTATATATTTCCTAGTTCGTTTCCATCGATGTCAGTCTGTACATATATATATATATATATATATATATATATGTATATATATATATATATATATATATATATGTATACATACATATATATATATATATATGTATATATATGTGTGTGTGTGTGTGTGTACGTGTGTGTGTGTTCCTATTTATCTATTTATATATCTATCTATCTGTATATCTATCTATCTATCTATCTATCCATCTTAAATGTTAAGAATATGAGCCGCCAAAATTCAAGAAAATTATAGAAATTCTACAGCAAAATAAACTGTGCCGTTGCGCTGGCTTCGATTTCAACCGTCCTTGCCTGGGCTCCATAATCAATTCGCCGTAACCCTGCAAATGGCCTGTTTGACCAACCAGCCAAGTTTGCTACATTATTCCAGGTGTCCCTGGTCACATTCATACACCACCATGAACCATTTGAAACCGCTTGTTTCGTGTGTGTGTGTGTGTGTGTGTGTGTGTGTGTGTGTGGGAGGGTTCAAATAAGTTTTTTTTTTCAGGGTCAACAATGCACAAATATTTTGCGAATATTTTTTCAGATAATTTTAGATAATAGATCTAATATTTTCCCGGTAACTTTCGATAAAAGATGTAATCTTTTCCTGATAATTTTAAATAAAATATCCCTTTTTCCAGATAATTTTATATAGATGTTATCTTTTTTATAGATAAATTCAGAGAAAAGATCCAATTTTTTCCAGCTATATTATACATCTTTTTTTCCCCCAGGTAATTTTAGATAAAAGATGCAATCTTTTCCAGATGATTTTAGATAAAAGATCCAATTTTTTCAGATAATTCTATTTCAAAGATCTGATTTAAGAAAAAAAAAAATACTTGAAAATTCTGTTCGTTTATATACTTGCAATATGTGAACTAGATTCAGAGGTGACTAGCACCTGAAGTGGCGTCACTCACTCAACCTTACACTATTTTAGGCATGCAAGGGAAGATTGATCGATTCTTGCCTTTTTCAAGACGGGATTAGTGCAAAGTGAAATCAAACTGTCACGGGTGGAGATTGAACTCGGCACATTGAGTCAATTCTTAGTGACGTTACTTGAGAGGAAAGAAAATAAAAATAAAAACCGGAAATAAAAAAGTGACATGACCAGTTCCTATTGAATTCAACCGATATATCGAAATGTGATCGGTTTTATGCAAACACTTACCATTACTCATAGAAGAGTGGGTCCAAACGATGAAGACAAGAAAATTATCCCCCTTGAATAATTGCGTTTTGATTTTCCAAGCTTGATATACACGAAAATAATTCCCTTACACATGGGTTATACTTTTATTTCCTTCTGCTCGTACTTAATTTTTCTCCCCTTCACTCGTTTAAAGCTTTCAAAACCTATTCAAGCTAATGTTTCTTCATACACGGAATGCATGAATAGAATTTATGTTTGTTTTGAAATTAAAATGGAAAAATCTTCCATGCATGAAAAAATAGCTTACGTACGTTCCTTATCTACCTCTTCTTTCCTTCGCCCGTTTAAAGCTTTCAAAATCTACTTATGCTTATGAACAGAACATATTTTTGTTTTGATTTTGGAACAAGCATAAAATTTCTATTATCTATCTATAAAAAAAAATGCTTTAAGATGGCGAAGGAGGGAAAAAATACAGAAGGATTCTACCTATGCTAATATTTTACGTACCGAAATATTTTTTTGATTAGAATTTCAAAACAAACATTTCGATTTATACCTTCCATGCATAAAAACATTTGATTGGGTGAATTTTGAAAGCTCTTAACGGGTAAGAGGATGCAAAAATAAATAAAAATCGAAAAGAATAAAAATTAAACACATTTCGTGTGGGATTATTTTCATATAAGTCCAGGCAAGAAAATTCAACTCCTACGACTTTTTAGGACTCGATTCTTGCACGAGAACTCACCCACTTAGCTAAACCTAATCTGACACAAGGTCACAACAACAGAGTACGTAGTGAGAATCGAAGTTGGAAAATTAGCAACCGTTTGCCGGACTAACTTACTAATCACTACTTTGAATTAGGCGTCTATGTATGTTTTTTTACGTAAATTGAGTAAATAAACAAGAAAAAGAAAATAGGTCTGGTTAGTCACTCGATAGAAACCGTTAGATGACCAACGTCTTTTGGCCGCATGATTTTGTGCATAGAAGATTTTTCTAATTTAATTCCAAAACTAACATAAAATTTGTATTCACGTCTTCCGTGTACAAAACATAGCTTAAGTAGACATCCAAAGTTTTAAACGGGTGAAGGGAAGAAAAAGTAAAAAAAATAACTGTCCATTTGAGCTTTCATGGACAGGCTTTTATTCACCATACCAGAGCGTTATGCTCAGCCTAATGTTTATATGGTTTAAAAAAATGTTTGCCTTATATAGCATAATATTCGGTAACATGAATTCACACCAATAGCAATAATGTAATCACAGGTAGAGAAGATAAAACCGACTGCAGTCCTTAGATGCTTGATCTTTCCAAGTTTTCGGGGAATACTCAGGACAAGAATTCCTTATATTCAAGACTTCTCCAATTCTGATCAAACTGGAAAAAACTTTACTATATATGTGTATGTTTCAGGATTAAGATTCTGAAGTGACATGAAAACAATTTTGAAAAAAAAATCAATATTTAGTATTTGAAACTGTAAAGCTTTCTAGACTCTCTCTCTCTCTCTTTGTGATTTGACGATTGGACGGTTATGCAAAATTTCAGTGAGAAAAAAACTGTCGTTACATTTAAAAAATGTTTATTATCATGTAGGCATATTCTGATGAATTTCGACGGTCGCAAAACACCTTTTCAAAAAACCCTGCAATCTCAAACATGTGAAAGGCAAACAGTTTTCTCTTCAACAACTGCAAGGTTTTTGAAGAAGGTGGTTGAAACCGTCGAAATGCTCTGAATTATAAGAGTTTTCGATATGTTACACCTAGTTTTTTTTATATGAAATTTCTCCTTACCTTCAAATTGTCAAATCAACAATATTCTATTGGATTACCTCACATGTACACGCACACACACACACACACACACACACACATATATATATATATATATATATATATATATATATATGTATATATATATATGTATATATATATATATGTATATATAAATCAGATGTTTGAATGAGGAATTTTTCTAGTAAAGGAATTAGCGACATGTCCTCATAAATATTTTAAAGTCAATAAGCAATATTATGATTGAATAAATCATATTTTTATGATTTTTCCGACAATTATTTTTAAATAAATCCGCCTTTTCTTCTTTATCAAATAGCCTAATAATGTTGATGATTGTATTTTCACGCTTAATAATTCTGCGAACATAACTTGAAATAAATCTGTTTTACTGTTATTGATTCTTTTATCAGGCATTTCCCTTTGATATTCCGTTTTTTTTCCCAGGAAGTGTGCCAGCAAAACCTATTTTCACTGACCAGGAATCTCTGGGGCGAAAGTTCTTGTGTTGTCGTCCATGACAGACCTTCAAAGGAACTAGACTAAAAAAAGTAATAATTGCCAAATTGGTCTTCAATAATTGTATTTTTTCCCACTTTCATCCACAGTGAAGTAGAGGAAGGGAGGGTAATTCCCTCACAAAGAATATCTTGATTATTGAAGATGTAGCAGGTCATATTTCCCTGGTAGGAATTCTATTTATTGAATCGAGGGAGCCAATGAAAGACAAACCAATTTTAGGGTGCGTGGTAATAGTGCAATCTTTAAAATGCCCTAAGCTATGTTTATGTAATCAGTTAGTACCATTGAACAGTTCTGAGAAAGAACCACAGAGGTGTCGACACCATCCAGACGACAGAGGTACTGAGATAAGTTGTTAGTTTGTACCACATGAAATGGTCATTTTTTTTCATATTTGTCTTCATGATTGAGATTTCGACCGATTCTGTGGGAGAAAATGTAGTTGTACATTTTCGAACATTTTTACGACGTTAAATGTCTACTAAGTTTTCAACTTATTATTCCTCATATCATTTTTAATGAGATTATCCCTGACTTTTACTTTTTAAAGTTGACGTTATCAAGCGAAATCAGACTATTGTTTCTGCATGAGTCCAACCTCGGTAACAATTCTGTTCAAACTCTTAAGGATATCAATTTTGCATTTCGAATGGGAACTTGCTCAGAAAGAGCAGTGTGGCAATGGTTCCACAAATTTCCTTTTAGAGATATGAGCCAGGACAATGACCTTCTTGGACGGCTTCAATCAGTTATTATTAGATCACTTTAACATCCTTACCTTACATTGGCTTTGTTGATGATCAGAATTTAAGTGATGTTGTGAAAACAGACATAAGTGTCATCAAGCATACTTTTCATTTCATGGGAGAATTTAATAATAGAATAGTGGAGTAGTTACTTGCTGTCACTTGATATCCAGAGGAGCCACGAGTCACTGCTGGTATGGTAAATCAACGAATACAAACAATAATTACAACAATGATGAGGGCTCTCCCTGATTAAAAGGATATCTGACAACATTTCATCTATCGCAGATTATCGCGCTTATCATGGGTTTGATTTCAACTCATTGTTCAACTGATACCAAATTTTTGAAATTAGTAAATATTCGCGATTATAATTATGATGGTTGTAATTGTGCATCCAAATGCTTGTAGAGACCTTAATGCACACCATCCGATAATAATAATAAGATTAATTATAATAATAATCATAATAATAATAATAATAATAATAATAATGATGATGATGATGATGATGATGATGATGATGAGAGAAGAAAAAATTATACAGAGAATTTTAAAGACATATAATGGATGCGGAAGACAAGAGATCATGGACATGTCTACGAAAAGGAAACCTGAAGAAAGAAACGGAATTGCTCATCATGGCAGCTCAAAACGAATGCGTCAGGACAATCTATATCAAAACAAAAATCGACAGAACATAGACTGACAGCAAGTGTCACCTCTGTGGTGAAAGAGATTAGACTGTAAACCACATAACTAGTTATCGTAGTCAACTAGCTCAGAAGGGGTATAAACACAGATACGATAGAGTAGCAACATTGATATACTGAGAACTGAGTATACGAATGGGATTTAATCATATAGATAAGTGGTACCAGCACTAATCGGAGACAGTCCTGGAGAACGGTAACCACAAATTACTTTGGGACTTTAACATCCAAACAGACCATCTCATCTAGGCGAGAAGACCGGGCCTGGTAATCGTAGACAATAATAGGAAATACTGCCAAATAATAGACGTTGCTGTGCCTGCAGACCATAGAGTGAAGAGGAAGGAGAGTGAAAAACTGAAGAAATACCAGGATCTAGCAAGATAACTGAAGATGTGGAATATGAAAAACAGGGTAGTGCCTGTAATAATAGGCGATCTCAGAACTGTCCCAAAGACACAGAGGGTGAGATTGGAGGAGTTTGGGATAAAAGGAAGGATTGAAACTGTACAGATCACAGCACTGCTAGGAACCGTAGGTATACTGAGTAAAGTGCTAGAAATGTAGGGTCTGCAACACTAAATATTAGCAGTGGCCAAACAGAGGAAGGAAAATGGAAGGGGAGATGTGAACCACAGCACTTGCGTGATAGGCGAAGGACAAAAGAGATGTGGGTTGAAGACCTGAGGAAACTTACTGTCACTCAGCCTTCAGCAATAACCACCAAGCAACTGGTGGGAAACTGTGAATCACAGTATTGCTGTGGTCTATGAGAATGTTGAGAGGAGGACTGGAGACTTGAGGAGACTTGCTGTCACTCAAACTCCAGCGGTTACCACCAGGCAACTAGTGTGAGATTCCAAATAATAATAATAATAATAATAATAATAATAATAATAATAATAATAATAGTATGATTATCAATGTGTCTTTGTAGTCCGTCACGCTAAGGAATGAAACCTACGCTTAATTTTCTGCTTGCTCGATGAAAAGCTGAATATATGGAACATTATGAAAGTCGAATAAAGGCAAAATAAAGAAAAATTGTTTGAGGTCTACAGAACGCTTTTTTTCAAGTTCACTACAATGTAAATCTTCATTATCTTTCCATATAAAAGTCCTGTATGTAAATTGGTATATTTGCTTGCATTATTTCCTGTCGTGTTATAAATCAAGAGTTATGATCGATTCTAGAGGTTTTGAAATGTGATCGTATGTTGTCATAACAAAGAGGAATTCGCCAAAGAAACACAGATCGTCTGAAACCGAAAAAAAAAAATCAGTGTACAAGTGACTGATAAAAATGTTTATTGTTCCATTTTTGTTTAATGTTGTACTTAAGACTTGACACTTTATGTCAAATCACCCTTCAAAACATCTTGTTGAGTTGAGACTAAGAATTTGAAAAAAAAATGTGATACATGAATTATTACATAAATCACTTATCATAATAGCTTCGGACTCCGTAATTCTGATCCATACATACATAATCCTATCATGTTTAACAGGCATATACTATTCTACGTTAATAAGTTGCAATCTATATATCACAGTATTTCATATAAGTCATCATTTTTGACGACACGGGTGAACTACTACTACCATTACTACTACTAAGGATAACACATGCATACATACATACATACATACATACATACATAAATGCATACATACATACATACATGCATACATACATACATACATAAATGCATACATACATACATACATAAATACATAAATACATACATACATACATAAATGCATACATACATACATACATACAAACATACATAAATGCATACATACATAAATACATACATACATACATACATACATAAATGCATACATACATACATACATACATACATAAATACATACATACATACCAACAGACGAAATCATTGCACACAAAGAAGTAGAATAAATAGAAAAATACGCCAATTTGGAAGCGGAAATTTCCAGAAAGGGGATATGACTTGTGGCAAAAGCGAAAGTCTGTCATTTGTAACTGGGGCAATGGGTTCGAACTGTTGGACATCAAGAGAGGCAAGCAAGTTCTCCAAAAATTGAAAATTCCAGGATCTGGTAAGAAAACTGAAGAAGGTGTGGAATGTGAAAGTCAGGGTAGTACCAGTATTAATGGATGCACTCGGAACGGCACCAAAGACACTAGAAGTGAGATAAGAGGAACTAAGAGAGAGTTAGAAAGATTGACCGTGTAGACCACAATACTCTTAGGAAGTGCACGAATACTGAGGAAAGTGCAAGGAATATAAGATCTATGTTTCCAGCTGTTAGTAGTAGCCTAACAGAAGAGGAGGGAAAAACACCCAAATGAAAGAGGAGGTACGAACCACAGCACTACTGTGATAGGTGAGGAAGAGATGAGATGAGAGGAGGGCAGAAAACCCGAAGAGACTTACTGTTACTCAACCTTCAGCGATAACAACCAGGCAACCGGAGTGAAACGTAAAACCAAAGTACTGCTGTGGACTATGAGAGTGTGGAGAGGAAGGCTGGAGACTTGAGGAGCCATGCTGTCACTCAACCTCCAGCAGTAACCACCAAGCAACTGGTGTAAAATACTGATAATAATAATGACAATAACGATGATGATGATGATGATGCTATATGTAAATGTTCTCCTGAGCTAAGATATTTATTACATGCGAGAGTTGCAACTTAATTTTGAGAAGATCCTTGCGGAAAAGCACTCACTGTGTTAAAAAAAAGTTCTCCGTCAGTCTTCGCTGAGAACGGATGTCGCCTTCCTTTCAAGCTTTTAAGTCTGATGTCTCGCTTCTAATTTTATCTTTCCAATTCACGATCCGCCATTCATTGACAAATCTTTATCTGGAGTCAGTGTCATGTCTACAAAATTACATTCCTTTACGCAAATATCGTCACTGCTATTGCCATGTATATCTATACTAGTTAATTCCCCGTGAACAAAAAAAAATCATGGTTTCTCCCGCTCTCCAAAAATAAAGTCTTTCTATACAGTGTGTACCTGGAGTTCTGAAACTCAACCCGAGAAATCAGAAAAATAAGCGTTTCCCTCAATTTAAATTACTATATTCTTTGATTGTGTATCAAAGTTTACGAGAAAAAAAAATTTGAGTTACAATTAACCTAAGTGTAAAAGTAAGTATCTACAAGGAAAATATTCGTTTTTGATCACAGCTTTGACTCTGGAAAAATTGATGCTGCAAATCTGAGATCATCGTTGGCTTCTTGGTTTCAAATTGTCTTCGTACTTCTTTCAGATGATCTATGATGGGGATTTTCACTGGAGAAATCTTCCTTTTCATAAAATTCCACAGATAGTCCCAAAGAGAAAGATCTGCAACAAATGCACTCTCCTGATAGTCACCTATGATGCTGAAACATTGAACCTAACCAAAAGATTGACCCACAAACTGAGAAGCATACAACGTATTTTCATTGGAGCAATCTTTCTTTTCATAATATTCCACAGATTTTCTATCGGATCGTGGTCCTAGGAATTTGCCGGCCATGCCAAGAGTTCGACATTATGATTCTGGATCCATTTCACATGTTTTATGGTATAGCACGGATCACCATCTTGCATGAATTGTCTGCCACGAATCTCCATGAAATGTTCACAAGAAGATTAAATCAACTGAAAAATCACTGGTAAGCTTTCAGTAGAGCAAGCTCAAGAAAATCCCATAAGTTCCCGAAAGAAAAGTCTGCGACCAATGTACCCTCCCTATGATGCTGAAATATGGAACCTAACCAAGAAACTGACCTGCAAACTGAGAACCATGCAATGTGCACATTAGAGAATCATACTCAACCTCAAATGGAGAGACCACGAGATAGCATAATATGTTAGAGAAAAGACAAAAGCCCGAGATAACAGAACCCAATAGAAAACTCAAATGGCAATGAACTGAAGATGTTGTAAAAAAGTCAAACGACGGCTGGACTGTACGACTCATATCATGAATCCCCATAGATATTATGCGGAATTGTGACCAAGAGAGTGTAAGATGGCGTAACAAGCTAGACAAATTCAGAAAGTACTAGCTCTGTGATGCCCATGATAAAGAGGTCTGGTGAATCTTGCAAAAGGTCTACATCCAACAGCAGACGCTAAAAGGTAGCTGCTGCTGATGATGAAAGGATACTATGAATCAAGGGAGATAATTCGCTGTCTTCTAGTCAAATCTACTAACATTCATGCAGACAATAAAAAGCTCCATTTTTATGCTGGATAGCGCTCCAGTAATTCTCTGATCACAATAAAAAAATGTAATACTTTCAAGTTGAAAAAAAAAGATCTTATTTTCACGATTTCACGGTGAGGTTCTTAACCTTTCACCAGACAATGTGAGTGTCTCTATTGAGCAAAAATAGCATACAGCTAAAAAGAAATTACCGTCTATGTATATGGGAGAAAATAATGAACGTCCCCTGCCCACCCTAAATGGTTAGGATGGTATATCAGGCTGATTTACCGGAGGTCGTAATGGTGAGAAGTTCAGGAGACAGGGATGTAGAAGAGAGAGAAATCGAATATGCGCTGCCTATATAATATTTAGCCTCAAAATGAAAGCTGAACTATACTTTTGCTTTTTGCCTTTTCTCCTGAAGGTAAAGAAGAGGCGTAAAGTGAACTTTCAAAAAGTAGGTCCACCTCTAGTTGGATTCTATAAAATGATTTCTTCTAAGAAAGAAGCTGAAAAAATCAATGCAGTGGAGGTGTCCATTGTTTCGAATGGTGGGTAGATGTTTTTATCAGCAAAATTCTTATCTTCAAGTGTAAGAGTCCATAGTTACGAAAAGACATCCAAGAAAATCCACACTGCTCGTCATCAGAGTACACTAGGGCAGTTTCTTTTCCCAAAGGTGCAAGATCAGAAAGGCCCCGACATTTTGGTGTGTGAGCAGCCTGCCATATTCTTCTATAAAATAATTTTCAGGTACTTCTTTTGTGTTGCTAATTTCATATCTGATTTTAGATTTTTTGAAATTTTCTATATTTTATATAGAAGAATGACGTACATAATTTTAGATCCAAGATCTATATGAATTTTTAAAAAAATTCTTTTCCTAAGGTTTCTTGAGTACAACTGATCAAAACAACTTCAAATACGACACTGCGGTGTCTCATGAGCTGAAAACATATCAGGCAAATGTCAACAGTACTCACAGTATACACGTGCACACACACACACACACACACACACACACACACGTTTCTTCAATAATAATTAGATTGAGGTGAATTACAACCAAGGTCTGCTCAGTCGTATTTTTTATTATATAGGCATAGCTTGTCTTTCATAAGCTTTCTCTTCCTGTCGAGTTCCCGTCTTTCCTCTGTCAAAAAAGCTTCGTATTTTGTCTCCACGCTTATCGTCTAAGACGCACTTTTCCCCACAAATTCCGTCTCGGGGACGCAAACGCTTCATCAGTTGTTAACTAACGTTACTATGCAATTCAAATGATATTATCCAACACTCACTGTATGGGTTAGAGATAGATTTGAATTGATGAGAGCAAAATGAAATAACCCGACCGTCAGACGTTTTTGTTGACTTGGTTTTTCTACTGTGACAACAACAATAATAACCCTCGCTTACCTCACGGGAATTAACTTATGCACTGTTTGTCTGTCCCATAATCTTGAACTAGACACATATAATTAGGATAAAATAATTGTGTCATCCACAGACAGTTGTTTCATTTTATTACAACTTTTTAGTGTGGCTATAGACAAGCCATCATCCCATCCAGTATCACGAGGTAGGATCGAAACTTTTGCTTCAGACCCTGAGGTAGGCATTTTATCTCTGCCCTATGCAGAACTGGACGGTCAGATAAGGTTGAATTCAAATGATATATTTACTCATGCACAATTCATCATCGACCAGAGTGCTTTATTCTCAAGTTGGAAGAGCATTGCATAAGCTTATAATGAACGAGTCACCTCACTCAAAGAGTGCCCAACCCTGAATAAGGGAGCGATATATATATATATATATATATATATATATATATATATATATATACATATATATATATATTTATATATATATATATTTATATATATATATATATATAGAGAGAGAGAGAGAGGGGGGATAGATAGATAGATAGATAGATAGATAGATAGATAGATAGATAGATAGATAGATTGATAAGATTAACTTCTCCCTACGGTGATTTGTAATCGCGACCAAATGATTGGTGGGCAGTTCTCTTGACGACTGAGTCAAACTGACACATCTAAGAATTCATTTATCATAATATACCATAGGCAAATCGAAGTGATCATCATGGGTTGGTATAAAAATTGGGATTTTTTTTTAGATCCACCAGCAACCAGGTTTGTCCTGTTTTATGGAAATTAAATCATATTGTGAGAATTTGGGCAATAGGCTACGAGAGAATGGATTAAAGTTTAAAGCTGATTCGAGCAAATTACCTGATTTCAACACAAATATGCGCTAAGTGCTCTCTAATTCTCATTAGTGTTATAACAACAGGATAGGCAGGTGTTTATCACACAAACAATCAGATTACAGACCTATACAAGGTAAAAAAACAAACAAAAATGTTTGGTGACCTTGGGCAATACCAGAACCTGGTCTGGCCCCTGAACCATTATAAAATTCTAGCCTTTGAGTAGGCTTGAACTGCAACTTCTGTGACCCGTGTCAAATACGTGATTAGTATTTCGACCTTCGCCCAGAGCTCATTCTTAATCTCCGATCTGGTCTGTTTACCAATGACCGTAGAATGACGATCAGAGTTGTTGCGATAAAAAAAAATTGAAGTTAAGATGTTAAATACTGACCGTAGAGTAAAGTGATACAGCAGCCGAAAACATTGAAAAATAAACAACAAAAATCAGGAAACTGATCTCAAAGATCCATTGTATCATAGTAAATACACCTTGTCTGTGACATTTAGACAGGAGTTTGTTTTTTTCCTTTTCCCTGAAAATTAAGAGGTGAAAGACAAAGAATTAAAGAAAACATGGCAATTTAATCTAGAAATACAACGACGAAATCTAAAATTACATCAAACAATCAAAACCGAAAAAAAGCAAACCAATTAAAAATACGTCAAGCAAATCAAAAAATACACCGAGCAAATTCAAATGTATCTAGTGCGCTTATCTTTTAGATTTGCTCGGTGTATTTTAGATTTGGTCAGTAAAATTTGGCTGTGGTAGTTTTTAATTTGCTTTGCGTATTTTCAAATTAGCTGTAATTTTCAGTTTGCTTGGAGAAAGATATAGATATGTTTGGCATATTTCTTTCGTATTTCTTCTCCCTTCAGACATGGTTGCTTTTGCGTCGTGTGGCACATTAAACACTGATTTTGTCTCCTTTTTTTCTAACGATCCACGGAGATCGATTCATTGCTCTGGTGGCAATTGATGGTTTTTACGGAACCTGGTTGGTAGCCTGACACCAAAGATTGACTGCCATAGAAGGCCAAAGTGCTTCAACAGCCCTGCTATTTGTAGATAGCTAGAGGAACAGCAGTGAATTGGATTCATGCCTTTCTTAGTGAAATGTAAAAATAGGCTGTCTCAGCTGGAGTTGGATTTCGATTGCACCGATTATATTGTCCGTGCTGTTAAACGTCAGGTCAAGCGCACCTGCCATCATCTTTGTCGTTATTCTGGTTTGGGTCCGATTTCTGTTTTTTGACTCAAGTTGCAGTTTTGTCCACAATTGTTACATAATTGCTTATTGGATTGCACCCACACTTTCTTTGTCTCTTCCTCCCTTCTTTCCTTCCCTTTCACCCTTTCCCCTCGCATATCCCCTTCCTCTTCCTTCTTTTTCCCTCTTTCTTTTTTCCTTCCTTCCTTCTTTTTCCCTCCTTCTTTTTTCCTTCCTCCTTTATTTCGACCAACTTTCTTTTGACCCCTTCCTTATTTCATCCTTCTTTCTTTCCTTTTCTTCCCTCTTCCTTCCCTTCTTTATTTCAGCTTCCCTTCTTTTTTCTTCCTTTCTTTCTCCTTAATTTCACCTTTCCTTCTTTCTTCCCTCCCTTACTTCTCCATTTCACCCTCCTTTCTTTTCTTTTTTCTTTCCTCCTTTCTTTCTTTCTTTCTTTCTTTCTTTCTTTCTTTCTTTCTTTCTTTCTTTCTTTCTTTCTTTCTTTCACCCTTCTTCCTTTTCCTCCTTTCTCTCTCTTTTTCTTTTCTCCCTTCCTCCCTTTTTCTTTCTTTCCTTCCTTCCTTCCTTCCTTCCTTCCTTTCTCCCCAGAATGGACGCAGCTGATTTTGCAAGCATAATAAACACGGTTGTTATTGTTACTGGAAAAAGTTAATTGGCCAGCCTTTATGCACGTTGAGAAATCGAAAAGCCTTTTCTCAATTCATTTTTGACGGATTTTTTTTCATCTTTTTTCTTCTCGGTCTAAAATAAGCAGCGTCGAGTCGGAATTATGCCGACAAGATCGTCTAATATCATTGTGATGAAAGACGGGAAAAGAGATGAAGGAGCTTACTAGTGCTAGCGTCAAACTCCCTTGCTTCATTAAAACATAAAGAGTAAATGATACAGAATTCATTCCTGAATACAAGATTATTCCAAAACTATGTGTCTCATTTCAACTCTTTTACTAAGAAATTACTGGAAATTGGATTTGCTAACTTTAGCAAAGCAAGTCACCTTGATTTGGGCTTCATACACACACACACACACACACACACACACACAATTCTGCCTCGCAGTACTGGATGGGATAAAGTCTATAGCCACACTGAAGAGATGTAATAAATTGAAACAGCTGTCTGTGGATGACACAATAATATATATATATATATATATATATATATATATATATATATATATATATATATATGTATGTATGTATGTATGTATGTATATCTATATATATACATATAGTCGAATTATTTTGGCGTGCCAACGCACACACACACATACAAACACACAAACCATAAAGAAACATTCTGAAAATTCTCAAATCAGAGTAAAGATATATGGAGTCTATAAGGTTGTAACAAACTTGGCAGCGCTAAGGTCAAATCCGCTTGCCCCATTATAATCTGAACAGTAAACGAAACAGTACTCATTTCTTCATACAATATTAATTCAAAACTATTAAAATCTCAATTCCCTTATTTACAGTTTCTGTAGATGGGATTCGTTAACTTTGACAGAACTTGTCAACTCGAGTTGGGCTTTAGAACTGCGAGTGAATTCATCATGATTTGTTGTGTACGTCGCTGTGTCACTGTTAATTGTGTTTCAGAAGTGGAAGTGAATCTGTCAACAGAAAAAAGCATACTCAGACTAATGGTTGCTCCAGCGCTGGCCTCGAAAGCAAAGATGAAAGAAAGGAAGAAATAGAAAAATTGCCGTCGCTAGGGTCCAACGCCCTTGTTTC
The DNA here is from genome assembly GCA_963457665.1 of Thysanoteuthis rhombus. Taxonomy (NCBI): domain Eukaryota; kingdom Metazoa; phylum Mollusca; class Cephalopoda; order Oegopsida; family Thysanoteuthidae; genus Thysanoteuthis; species Thysanoteuthis major. Next base: position 8,209,090 of record OY735215.1, read on the forward strand.
AATAAATCAAAAAGGTAAAGTAAACTGAATTCATTTCTCCAAATAATATGATACCTCAACCACGAGTTCCATTTCAACTCCTTCATTAGTAGTTCCTGTAAAAGAAATGTAAAAACTTTAGGGGGAAAAAGTTGGCCTGAGTAGGGCTTTAGAAGTGAAAGTAAATTGGTCATCAGCATTTGCCATTTTCATTGTTTTTTGATTGTTTTTTCATACGAAGATAAAGTCAAAATTCAACAGTAGGGATATGACAAAAATATTCTGTAATAATGAACAGTATTATTTTCCTGATTCACTGTCATCAACATTTGACTCTTTCATCCAGGGGTGAAAATTTTGATGATAGAAATACATCGTACCCACCGTTTCGAATTATGCTGTCAACCCAGTGAGAAGGCATATCAATCCGAAAATATTCTTGATTTATTTCCACTTGTAACAACGAATTGACGATATGAAAAGAGAAAAAAGATCGGGAATCACATCTTCTTGCAATGATCAGCAAACTATTCTTGCAGGTTGTTGAACGTGGATTCAACCATCATTGGTCACCTGTAATTGATTGCCTGATACCAACCCAGTTAATATACTTATGTAATGATCAATATGACCTTTTGTCTTTCTGTCTATAGCATTGAATTCTCCCATTCACGGGTTAAGATTTGCTGATGATTTTAAAGTCACAGGTGCCACACTAAGTAATAGTATAGTAAGATCGTTACACATGAAATGTAATCGTTTACATCATAGAACAGTGCTTCTCAAACTGTGTGCCGCGGCACTATTTCCTATATGTGCTGCGTATATTTTTCTAAATAAGCAAACATGTATTTAAAGGCTTAGCCATGTCCAGTACAGGTACTGTGTGTGCCCAGGAGTGGATTTATCCCTAGAATTTGTGAGATAAAGGCCTTTTTGGCGGCTGATGAAATGAAAAGAAAATGTTGAATACGTGTATCAGTTTGCTAAGATAGAAGTTCCCATTATTGACAACAGAAATATATTAGATACTGTCAACTAAACCTGTCACCAAAACTATCAAAATAACTTACTGAATTTCTCAAGCTGGTTTGCCTGGCAATGTATGTATGTATGTACAAGTTGCATCAGCAGACTTGAAAAATTGAGCATTTACTCTATGTCCGGAAAATGTTCTAACCCTCCCAAGTAGATTTTTGGTGTGTGCTAAATTGATCTCTTAGTTTGTGCCCAGTAGTGTTTACTCTTCTAATTCAGACTTTTCTTTAGTGATCAACGGCCAACAAAAGTCGTGAAAAGTTATTCATTCATCGATCATTCCTTTTTCCAATTAAAATTGCTCAGCCCCTCAACACAGCCTTCTGCCAAAAGACAAAGGTCTTCCGACAGATTCTATTGAGTTTTCCTATACAGTCGATTTTCTGCATGTCAAATATTTTTCTGAGTATGCTGTTGTGCAATGGAGTTTGAGAATCACTGTGATAACAATGATGTTGAAAATGCAAGATTTATTATCGCAATTACATTTTTCGCAGATTCGTGTAAACAGAAATAAAATCAGTTGATATGGCGGATGGTTCAGCCTTTCAAGGCAATGGTGTTGACCAAAGGAGTTAGACTGATTTTCAAATACGATTTGGTAAGGACAGAAAGTTGCTGAAGTTGCAGATAACGTCGACAAAACATTTAGGGAAAACACTACAGTGCAAATTCTTCAACGTTGTTTCAACGAGTTCAAATCAGAAAAATGTGTTTACCAAGAATAAAACTTTTCCTAATGATAGACAGTTAACAACGGTAGCGGTCAATGACCAACAGATAAAAATTCAAGACGTTTCTGTAAACTTTAGAGCTTCAACAGCAACAGAAGTATGTCAAAGTAATAAAGAAATTAGAATTTTCTAAATATAGGACCTACTTAAACAGAGAAATGCTCCATTGTAATGTTTAACCCCAAACCTTTCCCTTCACTACTTCGAAGCTGAGAGAATTCAAATATGAAGTCTTGCAACATCCACCATGTTCAACTGACATTTCTCATGATATTATCATCTTATTATATCCGTAATAAAAGTTACAATAATAGGGAAGCCATGATGTGTGTTTTGAAGAATTAGTAACAAGAAATCTAGACAATTTGATAAAGATGGTGTATTATCGCCAAATAATCGTTGAAAAAGGTCATAGCTCTAAATGGATCTTATTTTGATCAAATAATTAAACCATTTAAGAAAAAGAATGCTATCTTTACTCGTCTGGTTGGTCACTTGATTGAAATCGTCCTGTGACCAACGTTTATTGGCAGCATGAGGTGTTAAGGGTGAATAATTGGAAAAATTGAACAAGGAAGGGTCAGTGAATGTGTTACTTCTCTCACTTTTTGTTGGATCAAAAAAAAATTGTCGTGAACGCTGCTGGACACATTGTAAGAAACTTCATGAGCAAAATTTCATATCATAAATCGATCATCCTAAGACTGAGGGGGGTGAAGGGAAACCAAAAAAATTCTTCAATACATGATGAAGAGTAAATGTTTAAAGTTCTAGTACAAGTGGGGTACACTGCATACTTGACACATACAATGATGTATATAGCTAGCCAACCTACAAGAATCACTTAACAACTGAAGAAAACTATTTTGACAGTTTGTGAAATTCCTCGGATTTATATTGTGAACACTCTACTCAAAACCTTGAATTGGCTTTGTTTTTCTACCTTAACAAAAACAAAAACAACAAACCTCCCCATTCCCCTGTCGTGATTTGAAATCAAAACCTTGTGATCCGTTGTCATGCCTCATACGAACGGAGCTAAATTGACAAGTCTTACCTTTCCTGAGAAAATTTACGTTGGAATACAAATGGCTGATTTCATTCTAACAAATAATCACATTTGCAAAATTAACATTTCCCTGGCGTGGTTTCGAATTGCAATCAGCTGATTGGTACGATGGTTTCTCACCGACCGTGCTGAACAAAAAAGTCGACAAAAATCAACACATCTACAAAATACAGATGATGAGTCATGAAACATTTTATTTCAATAAATACATTATTACAGTAGAATGTTTCTTTTTAAATTTTGAACTTCTGCAAACGTCGCAGTAGCTAAAAGCTCGAATGAAAATCAGTCCCTATTTAACTACGATACTGCTGAGGTAACTGCAAAGAATCTGTCCTCAAAATTTAAATAATTATTGTCCAGTGCATTATCCAATCTTCCGCAAAATGTCATCGGAATTAATTTTAGAGACTCTGATTGAAACTTTTACAGACATTTTATAGATAAACGTAGGTGATTACATTATTTTACGAACACAAAATGAACAAATGTTTCTCTAACTCACCATCTAAACAAGGAATTTTTAGCACCGCTTCCTAAATTGAGCCGATTCTCCTTCATCCCACAGAACACTGCTCTGGGAAATTTCATTGAAATTCATTGAAACCTTTTGAAGATTGTGTGGAAGAATAAACAGATTGACAGACAGACATAAGTGGATACATATATTTCATCCAACATATTTGGCATGAGTAGAAAATAAAAACAAAAACCATGAATAAATGATACGTCCACCATCTTTACATCCATATCAGTGACTTAAATTTCCAACGGATTCCAAACGAAGCGGTTGGAGCAGTAGTTAAAGTGAGGATGGTTCATCTGAAAATCTGTATATTAAAAAAACAAACAAAAAAAAACAAAAACAATTAGTACCTTCAAAATGAAGTAAGTACACAATTTTTATCAATAATTTTTTCTGGAATCTACTTGTATGGTCATTCCATTTAGTAAGTTGGTTTCAAATGAGTATATATATCATTTTAGCTATAAAGTTAGGTCGAAGTAGAAAATCTTAGGCTGTTTTTGTCATTTTTGAAGACATTAGTAGCTATCAATAACAGACGATACTTGGCAACACCGTAAAAAATGCACTGTTGATACATCACCAACTGATCAGATTATATTTTCTTTTAATGACGTCACACATTCCCTTCCTTGCTCTTTCTGTTGTTTACATAAACAGAACCGAACGACCAACCAAAAAAATTCCTTATTGAGCTATGTGGACACATCTTAAAATAGAAACAATTTAGCTCTTTAATGAATCTATAGCAGAAGCCGAACTTTCGATTTCAAAGTTGGTCGAAGGAAGACGTAATGAGTATCGAGACTCTTGCTTTACGAAACTCTCAAGTTATTCGGGTATTGATCAAGTGCATATTCCATGTGGGGGAAAAAAAGAAAACTGACTGGCTCCAGCTTGGCTGCTGGGATTTGAACAGAAACAAAACAAACAAAAAATAAAAAATAAAACCAACAAACAAAAAAAAAGCAAAAAAAAAAAGACTCACAGAGGGAAATCAGGAATCTGTTCTTTTGAGAAAAAACCCATCTTTGTTTAGATTTGAAGAAAAAAAGTTGATAACATTTGGCGAAAACTTAGAGATTAAATTTCTCTGCAGAGCTTTGACAAAATCGACATGCAGGAAATTGAAAAGTTTGAAAAAGGTGAGTTCTTTGCTGATGCGTTGATTTGATTGGGAAAAAATGAAAAAGGACAATAGAAACAATTTTTGTATTATTTTGTGATGGATTTTGACGTATGGATTGTTTTTTATACAATGTTTTATCCATTAACTTCTGGTCCATTTAGAAACCCTCAACCAAAACCGCAAACATATTCAACATAGATTCATTTGGGTTTCAAGTCTTTCTATCTATTTATCTATCTCTGAAAATGAAATACACGTATCGGAAGACATTCTGAAACAAACGATTCTCCATTTGGACATTTCACTCAAACCGGGCTCTGTCAAGAAAAAAACGCCGAAATAGAGAATTGGTTAATTCAGCAAGCCTTCCGATATTATCATTTCAATCTCATACTATCACATTAACCCTGATCCCTACGGATACATAAGTCTTCGTCTATCTAACTATCTATCTATCGATTTATGTATCTATCCATATGTAGCGTCCTTCCAGGACATACTAATGTAGGTCACAGCTGAAAATTCAAACATTTACTCCTTTTTATATCAAGGAAGAAGAATTGTTTTGTCTTTTTTCACCTCCTCAAAAAAAAAAAAAACAACAACAAACATGAACCTAGGTTGAGCTTATAACATAAGTTTATGATTAATTAATCGTTTAGTTTGTATCCAGTTGGATTCGGGAAATTTAAAAAATAAATTTAGACTTGTTAGTGATTATTACCGAACAAAAAGTATAAGAAGTAACTCATTCAATGATTTCTCAATGTTCCATTTTTTTTTCAATTGATCTCTCCAACAAAGCATGCTGCCAAAAAAATTTTTGGTCACATGACGGTTTCTAACACTAGTATAACCAGATCTATCCTCCTGTATAGTATTGGTATGATTTCCTTACACAGTTGATACCCTGTCGAATGTCAAGAATTTTTGTCAAAACATGCAATGTGAAGGGTTGCCTACAAGGATATTTGAAGAACTAGGAAGCGCTCGGAGAGTGCACACCTCAGCCGACGTTATTGACGAGTACATTATGGTGCATGGATCTGCTCCTGAATCAATCAGGTCTTCCATGGCCTATAGTCGACCTTTTCCATAAAATCTCATCGCAATTTATTGATAACTTTTGTAGATATTGTGTGGACACTCATGAGCGTATATATGAAGATTAGTGAAAAAAATACCCAGAAAATAATCTGTAAAACAGAAATTTCTGGAAAACTCTATCACCTTTTTTTATTACCGAATTTCCCATCCTTCAACAATATTTCATTGGAATTCATTCAATACTTTGGGTGATATCTTACAGACAGACGAACAAATGAACAAACTGAATTTTACAAACGAATCAACAGACGAACTGACTCGACCAAAAATATATACCTCTTTTCAACTTATTTAGAAGAGGTTAATGAGTTTGCATGCGAATAGTTATGCGAGAATGATTTTTTGAGTCCAATACGAAATGAAAATTGCGGAGCATTTAGTGAGAATCGAACTCGCTGCAAGAGACATTGTTTACGAAACTAAATTACTAATTAGTATTCCTCAGTGAGGTGTGCAGGAATATAAGAATATTTGTGTGCGTGCGTGCGTGTGTCTGTGTAGTCTTGACCTTTCCTGAAGAGATTTCAGTTTGAGTAGGAAATTCGCGCTATTGAAGAATATGATTTCTATGTCACCTCGTGCGTGAAGTTCTCATTAAGCAAAAATTGCAAGGGCTTGAAAAATAGATAACATCGAATTATTTCATTGACTTTCATGTACGCAGAACAATCAGCTCAAGAGACCTCGACTGCGAATGTTCGGCTATTTTCTTGCAGTCATTCGATTCAGACATGAGTTTTCTTGTATGTGAACAAAAAGTTTAAAAAATTATTAACCAAAACAACGAAACCGAATTATCAGATAAAAAAATGAAGTAACATTAAAATAACAACATTGTTGAAATTTTATATCAACAAACAGAACAGATTTAAGTGAGGATAAAATGCTCTCAGAGAGGAAACATGCCGCGAACTGATGGTTTAACCACGTACTGATAACGGAAATTCCTACACAACATCTTCCTAATTTGTCATTCATTGCTAAAAATAAGCGCAGCATTCCCACTAAATGAAACAGGAAAGCATAACAAGCAGAACAAAACAAAACAAAGAAGAAAAGATGTATAAATAGAATAAAAAGATCTGAAAACCTAGGAAAATGACCCCCCTGAAAAAAAGTCCTAAATAGGAATCTAAAATAAATCGAATCACTCGCCAGAAAACAGCCCAAACAGTGTAAAAACAAAAAACATGTTTGTGTAACGATTCCTTACTTCATTATATGTTAAGCTCTACTCTAAATCAATCTAAAATTTAATGTTGAATGTATCGAGCACTTCATGAAATGAAGCAATCCCACATGATATATTGTATTATGTTACATTATGTTAGGATTTTCGATATATATATATATATATATATATATATATATATATATATATATATATATATATATATATTACATAATACTTGCGTATACATATGCACAGATATACATATAAAAATCTGGGCCATATACATCAATCACAGCCCTATATGTATGTGCGTGTTGATAATTGTGAATGATAGTCGGTTTTCCTCTATGAATAAAATTATGCAATTTATTTGAATAGAATCAATCAACAATTACGAATGTTCCATGATTGAGTAGATTAAATTATTCTTGTCGATTCATCCCTCAATGTTGGCAGCAAAGTTTACGATACGTGTGTACCTGATTACTCCTTTGTTGATTCGATCTGTGTTTGTTAATTGCTCGTTACTGGCAATCAGCAATGGACCAAGCCTTCATTGGGGGCCTAAGCAGAATTTGATTTGGTGATTGTTACCTTTTCCGTGCTAAATTCAGCAATCATTTCCAGTGTTCAATATGATGTGGTTCTATACACTGGCGACAGTCGAAAAGTATTAGAATTTAAAGTATCGAGTGAGTAGCCCAATTAACTAACCCTTATTACTAACCCTAAAATCTACACTAACCATGAAAGCACTTATACTAAAAACAACACTAATCTTAACAACACCATTAACCCTAAAAACACTAAACCCAACCACTACACTAACCGTGAAAGCACTAACACTAAAAACATCAACTCTAAAAACACCAACCTTCACAAAGGCACTGAGACTGACAACACCACTAAATCTAAAAACCTTAACCCCTAAAAGCACTAGCTTTGAAAACAACAATAATCCTGAAAACCCTAAACGTGACAATAACACGAACCCTAAAAATACAAACCCAAAAACAACTGTAACCTTACAAACTACATTAACCCTAACAACACTGAACTTAACCACAACACTAACTGTAAAAGCACTAACACCAAAAACACTAACCCTAAAACACTAAACCGAAAAAACTCTAACTTTAAAAACAATTATAATCTTATCAACACTAACCCAAGCAATAACACTAGCCCTAAAAATAAAACTAACCCTGAAAACACTAACCTTATCAACAAATCTAACCCCCAAAACAGCAGTAACCCCTAAACAAAGAACGCTGAAAATAACTACTGAATTTCAGGAGGAAAAAAGTAACAATTGCCTGTTCACAGAAGATTGGGGGAAAATGGTTGCTGAACCATAGATAGGAGTCACACCAACCCCTATCCTCAATAGAATAAGAAATCGTCGGGTCACGTCCAACAACGCCTAAGCAACCATGAAAACAAGTTATTAATAAACGCAGGCAAATAAATACTTGAGGAAGAGATTTGGATAAAAAATGGTGGAATCCAACTATAATTCACGAAATGTCTCTCCATCTGTCTGTATGAGCGTAAGTAACACAGGAATCACACATATTCCCAACTAATCCCGAGCGTACTAATAGGACCAAGTGATATTTTTTTGAAAAATTACATGAATGAAAACAGACTATTGTTGGGTCTACGATCACGCTCCCACCAACTCTATCTATCTATCTATCTACCTATCTATCTATCTATCTATCTATCTATAAATAATCAATCATGTAATCTCCCTAGATGTTTGCATTGAATGTAATCCAAAAGTTGATTTTCAAATACGGCCATTCTGGCCTTCTGCAATAACTAGCCTAAATCCTGCCTGTAGGATTGGCCTTCAGTCAGTATGTAAAATTGATTGCAAAAATAATCAGAAAAATGAATTTTACGCGCCAATTTGATGAAAATGAAAACGCAGGAAAGAAAGGTGCAGAGGATAAGATATATTCCGAGGTACACAGATTTAGTCCTTGGGATGGGATAGAAAAACAAGCCGGGCGGCTGCAGGGTCAAACTCCCCTCTTCTTCTATTCCTGCTAGAGATGATTACTTCGAGTTTTGTATTTATATATATATATATATATATATATATATATATATATATATATATATATATATATATATATATATATATATATATGATAAATCATTGAAAAATATATTTTTCCAGTATAAATGTATCTATTTATTAAAATGGAATAACCCCTGGCGTATTTTCAACTTGAACTGGTATATATCTAAGACTTGTGAATTTAGCTCAGTTGATAATAAACACAACTACCAATCAGTTGGTTGCAGAACTGAGTTAGTGCAGGGATTATTTTCCACCACACTAAATCTTGTGAGGATTGTTGAAGTTGTTCTTGTTTTTGTGAAAGTAAAAAAACGTCAACACAGGTTTAGGATAAAGTTTGGCAAAATGTTTTACAATGAGATCGATTTAGGAATTCATGAAGGATAAATAACGGGTTGTCGGAAGAAATCTCAACGAAAAGGATAAATTTGGAAAGAGGTCGGAAAATAGAGAAACAGAGAGAGAGATGTTGGCTTTCGTTGAGAAAAAGTCATGTTTTATGTAAAATAGGGACGATTTTTTTTTAATCAAATATTCCCAGACATTTTGTATTTAAGAAATATACCATATCATGCCAGCAAAGAACATATATAGTCTGGAGTCTGTAATGTGAATCCATCCGATGACCATATTCCATTATATAACGGATGTTAATCCTTAATTCTAATTACTTTCAGATTTTATCCTTAAAAACCCAGGCGAAGCTAGTTTCTTGTATCTATATATATACATATATATATATATATATATATATATATATATATATATATATATATATATACATACATATATATGTATATATATATATATATATGTATGTATATATATATATATATATATATATATATATATATATACGGTCCTAATCAGATCGCATGTATTCAAACTGACCCTTTTTTCTTCATTTGTGGCAGCTTCATTTGTTACACACACACACACACACACACACACACCTACACACACACACACACACACACTCATATATATATATATACATATATATATATATATATATACAAATATATATATATATATATATATATATATATATATATATATATATATAAAATGCACTGTGATTACTACAATTTCAACAGTCACAATATACATATCTCCATGGAAACGACCAAACTCAAAAAAGAAAAAAATTCAAAAGAACTCAAAAAAAACAAAAAAAAAAAACAAAACGGAAAAGACATCCGTTTACTAAAACACCCACTCGAAAAAAAAACAAAAAAAAAAAAACAATACGCAACTTCGAAATTTTTGCAAAATAACCTTTATTTTCAATATATATATATATATATATATATATATATATATATATTAGGTTCTAAAGATTTTTGATCAATCACAGAGGTTCAGTGAGTGTGAAAACTTTGAGGGACCCTGGATTAGGACACATAACGAAACGATTGTTTCCAAGGACAGTAAAAGACGAAAGACCGTGGAGGAAAAAGTAAGAGAAAGTGAAGGAATGAATAAAAAGAAATTTATAAGTATATCTGTTTTGTATGAGTGATTTGTTCTTTCTCTTGATCATTTAGCTTCATTTAGGAAGGAAACAAGCTCGATAGTTGGAATCTGGTAATTGGTGTTTGGATACCTACATTACTTTGAATACGCTTGATAAACATACGGCTCGATGAAGAATTTTTTTTTAATGGGGGTTTAATTTGCTGTTTAGGTTTGTACAAAACTGATTACTAGTTTGTGTCCAGCTACATTCCCGTTTTTTTTTCGAATTCAGACTTTTTTAGCGATCATTGCCCAACAAAATGCAGGAAAAGTGACTTATTTATTGACCATTCCCCTTTTCGATTCATTTCAAGTTGATCACCCCTTAAACGGCATTCAGCCAAAATACGTTTATCATTTGACGGTGTCTGTTGAGTGACAAACGAGACCGGTTTTTCTTTAGTAATTGAAAACGAGATTTTGAAATTTAATTTATGACATTGTTGCCGTCGGGAATTCAATCACTCTTTTTGCCACGAAAGAAGAAGAATGAATGGTCAGTTTGAATCCATGGAATCTGATTAGAATCGTTGGACTGTCTCCAAGAGCAACCAATCACTTCGTTATTCGATTTCTGTAAGGGTATTCGATTAAACAGATTCCATAAATATGATAAAAACTTGATTTATTGAATATGAAATGGCAATGAATGGCTTAAAGTTGAGTTGTGTCTCTTTGCCTATCCTGTAAACAGTTGACAGTAAGTTTGTTCCTATTTTGAAACCCCCTTCTTGTATGTATACAAAGGATAATTAAAAAAAAACATCCTGAGAGTGTATACCTCAAACAACACAGTTGCCCCAAATAATTTTGATCAATTGTGGATGGCTCATCCTTCTATACAATGTCAATGACATTCATTGAGAACTTTTAGGGATTTTGAGTGAACAAACAGAGAGAAAAAATGACAGACATACAAACATGGGAGAATACGTGAACTTTGTCCTACTTTTTGAAATAAATAAAAAGTGGAGAAATCCATCATATAATCAACAGAACAAAGATATTTGTATAGAGAAATGAAAAAATAAACAAAAAAAAAATGATCTTTACACCATTCCCAGGGACTGTGACCCCAACTTTGAGAAACCATATCTCTTCCTATAGGCTTTGAATAATTTTGGACTCAAACAATAATTATTTCCTTCTCGAACAAAAGAAAGGAAAAAAAAGTGTATGTATTTCGTGACGAATAATTTTTATGCAATCATCTAGTTTACACAGACCCTTCATTCTCGCTGCCAAGCTTTCAAACAATTTTTTCTCAAAGATCATTGTTTATTTCCCCATCGTTCCTCCCGTCTGACGACCAAATTACGAATTCCAATCACATCGAAATAACTATGGCAGGCCTAATATTCTTCCATGATTTTATTTCTGTGAATTGACCGTTTTCCCTCTTTCCGGAGCTGATTTGAATTACACGCATAAAACAAGGGGTATGATTTTATTACCACACTTCTAATTGATAATAAAACTGATTTACTTCGAGTAGAGAACAGCAAGAAATAACTAATATCAAATGATTACATACTTCGACAATTCTAGTTCGATGAAAATTGAGGGGGTAAAGTTGATTACTTCAGTAGCACATACACACACATCACACACACACACACACACACACGTATATATATATATATACATATATATATATATATATATATATATATATATATATATATATATATATATATATATATATATAGCACATTGGAAATTAAGGATGCAATAGGATATAATATAAAATAATACAACATCTGATGTTTGATGGTTTTATTTCATAAAGTGTTCCATGCATTCAACTTTAAGCATTAAGTTGGTTTAGAAGAGAGATTGTGTTTATATATATATATATATATATATATATATATATATATATATATATATATATATATATATATATATATATATATATATATATATGTGTGTGTGTGTGTGTCTGTGTGTGTGTGTGTGTGTGTGTGGATGACACAATGATAAATGCTCCTCTATTTAGGACAGAGCACTGTTTAAGTGAGGTAACTCATCCATCGTTAGCTCATGCAATGCTCTTCCATAGGAATAGAGTACTCTGGTGTAAATAGATATATCAATATATCGCTTAAATTCAGCTTTACTGCCTGTCCAGAGGTAGGATATAGGCATCCGGATCTGAAGTGAAGGTTTCATTTCTGCCTCGCAGTACTGGATGGGATAATGGAAAGTCTATAGCCACATCGAAGAGATATAATACATCGAAACAGCTGTCCGTGGATGACACAATAATATATTATATATATATATATATGTGCAAAAATTATTTTTCAACCCTGTTACCTGCAAAGAGAAAATTATTTAGAAAAAGGTCTAGTTGAGTACTGGTGTCGGTTTTCAAGTCTGTAGACGAAACGGTTCGGCAAAGAGCATTGGAACACACAAACACCCGCACATATTAAAAGGGATGAAATCCGTCGCTACCTTTGGTGGTCACGAAGGTTCAACGTCTGCATGATACGATAAAAGCGCCAACGGCTCCAAACAGAGTCGGTGTGTATAGTATAGTTCCTTATCTTGCCAGTGGATGTGATTGGAGCCGAAGTGACCGTCTTCCAAGACCATACTGGAGTTGTACCAAGAAAAGTTGGACAAATGACGTGTGATTAAATAGCAAATCACTTGACCGGTCAGTAATTTACTGTGTCTGAACAGCCCGCAGAATCGGACGTAGGTATTATTAGGTGATAACTGATTTGCCAAATGATTTACATACACAAGGCGATTAAAGAGAAATGGTGGCATCAGCCTGCCTCTCACGTTTCAGATACTGTATTCCTTGGTTCAATTTTCGAAATGCCCTAACATCTCAAGTGGTGACCTCTGTCACTGACTGACATAGAGAAATGTTAGTTACGCTCCAGGCTCAGTGTTGACAATTTACATCCGGTAGAAAAATCTAAATGTAAATGCTTATAATTGTATGTAAATGTCTAAAATTACTATTTAGGATATCATTTTAAAGTATTATAAGTAATATTTTTATTTGAATTATAGTAGGAAAATAAGTTTACTTTTTGATAGATTAATTAATGCACCAACTTTTTTGGAGGATTTGATCTCTTCTTTTCATCTTCGATGTAGATACGACGGTCAGGCCGATTCATTTATGTGACTGTCTTCAAATATGAAGTGTGATATCTATTAGGGAAGACAGAAGAGACGTGTTGAAATCAAGCGACTAAAGCCTTTTGACGATATCTGAAATCGGAATAATTCAAATTGCTCCACCTCCAAATTTGTACGTCAATGACTCTTCAACAGGAATAACACGGAAAGCAAGTCATATCTAATATTATACTTAATGATCCATCATCGTTAAAAAACGTTTTTGGGTAACCTTCATAAGTAAGCCTTGTTTCAAAAAAATGAATTGCTAGCATAAAATAATATTTATATACAATACACATAAAACCTCATATGAGATGATAAACTAGATGTATAGCATAAACTACGAAAGGAAAGAAGGTGGTGTTGGAGCTGTACTGCTGAGATGCAATGTTAATATAACTGTATGTTTTTAGAATCCCTGCAACAGTTACATGGTATCATGATCCCAACAGGAGAAAATGCACACACTGTACAAAGATAAAAAAGTATATGGGAAACAAAGAAAAGAATACTTCTGAGGATTACATAAATTGCATTGATAGATATTGGGAAATAGGTGACTGGAGTGACACAAAAATCCATCGGAAAAGTTTTTAATCTCCAGTGTTTAGAGCTGTAAAACTTTGTAGACAATATATATATATATATATATATATATATATATATATATATATATATATGTAGAGAGAGAGAGAGAGAGAGAGAGAGAGAGAGAGAGGGTCGGGAAGGAAGAGAGAAAGAGGATGTAGAAGCTTCTACGTGTTTTAATGTGTTTTTCAACTCAATTTTAAATGTAATTCTTTCTGTTTCAATGCTGCAGAGTTAGTAAATATTACCAAATAAAATCTGTTTTGATTGAGTGATGCTCCACTATAAACAACAGAATCCTGGTATGTTATATATATATATATATATATATATATATATATATATATATATTGTGTCATCCACTGACAGCTGTTTTGTTGTATTACAATTCTTCAGTGTGGCTATTAACTATCCATTATTCCATTAAGTACCACGAGGAAGGATTGAAACCCTCGCTTCAGACCTGGAAGCTGGTATCCTACCTCTGTATCCTGCGCCATGGAACTGGACGGTCAGCAAAGTTGAATATAAGCGATATATTCATTTAGCATAGATTCCCAATGTATATATATATTCATCTTTTATGACTTTTTTATAACATGATTTGATTTAAACGTCTTTGGAGATTCATTGATGTCACCTCAACTATAACACGATCACTTATTTATCACCGTCTCGTCGGAGAAGATAATTAATGCTTTTGACCACGTTGAGGGAGTCGGTAAACAATTAACAGCTCTCAATACAGGGAATGAAATCATTTTGTACGAGAAGTTTGAAAACAGATAACCCCTTTCAACTCATTCGCTCTGTGTCTAATCTTTTCCTTGTTTCTGCTTTGACAAAATGATATTGTTGTCGTTGTGTCTAGGGTTTCCCCTTACAAAAATGTCAAAGTGTGTGATTCTGGGCGACGACCAAGTTGAATGGAAGAAACGTCAAAATCAAAAGAGAAAGGAAATCGCTCGAATTTCAAGAGCAAGGTTTTTGACCGAACTTCCAGTCTGTCATTTCATTTGGTACAGCTCTCAATGAGTCCATAGTGATTGCCAAAACTGTTAGCTAGTGCATTGCATTCCTTAACATCACAAATCCGATATCGGCGCCGAGATGGCCGGGAAATCAAAGGCGTTTCAGTTAGGGCCAGCTTCTTTTTGCGTTGCTTAATCATTCGGTGAAATCCATTTACCTGTTCCATTGACTCCTTCCGATAATTATCAAAAAAATATTTTTAGACATGTAATATGACCGACACATGCGTGACGGAGTATGTCTCGACTTGACTCTCACGGGTTCATTTTGGCAATATTACAGTACGATTGTGAAACAAATAATTTCGTGAAATCTCTAGG
This sequence comes from Thysanoteuthis rhombus, assembly GCA_963457665.1. Lineage (NCBI taxonomy): Eukaryota > Metazoa > Mollusca > Cephalopoda > Oegopsida > Thysanoteuthidae > Thysanoteuthis > Thysanoteuthis major. The sequence continues at coordinate 8,224,543 of OY735215.1, forward strand.
GATCTTGTTAAATCCCTGAACATTTCAATAATTTATGGAAATCCGAACTTTCACTCTCGATTTATGTTTAGTAATGGTCAACGAGTTTGTGATGTGGATCATTATTATTGTAATCAGTTCAATCCTTACTTGGTTCCCGACTACAGTGGCCTTGTGTCAAACTAAGCTACACATACACTGTAAATAATATAGTAGAATGTATTTGATATTTACAAGGTTTAGCTTATTATGACACAAGGACATTATAGTGGAACACCCAGTGAGGATTGAACTCATTAAAACAGTTATGGTCAGCATACTTTCCATGTTGAACATTACAAAACAGAAATGGATTGTGAAATCATGGATTTCCATAAATTACTGAAATATTCAGAAATTTTACAAAACCCCTAGGAATTTCATTATTTTTGTATGAATGTTTCAAAAAAGATCTAAGGGGTTTCAATAGTAATTTTGGTCTGATCATGCCCAAATCTTGTGATGATGTAATTTTTTACACGATTTCACATAAAAAGTCTATTTCTCTTGATAAATTCAGGTAATTTTCTGGTAGTTGGGCCTGGAACTTGTGAGTTTATGTAACTTACGGATATTTTTTACATGTTATTGGATTAATTATTGTAACACATTATTTCTATTAAATTTGACTAGATTTTACCTTCACCTTAATTCCAAGCCATGAAATCATCAACCGATTGGTAAAGGGAGTCAGGCGGAAACTGAACCTCTGGTAAAGAGTGGTCTGAGGCTTTGTCTTTATTTCAGACCGTGCTGTGATTCGTTGCCATTAGCCCAGTCTCAAAGTCGTGCAAAAATAACCAAAATAGGATAAAGGTTAAAAATAGTAAAAAAAGAAAATGTGTTACAATACTTCATCAAACATTTATCATATATATTTGTACTTTGCAAACATGAATGACAGTAGCCCATACATATAGTAGCATAAATAACATGTCGAGGGTTCGAGTCCTGTGTAAGGATTTTTGCTTATGGGCCATCTGTGCTGTTTACTCACTGCTGTAGAATTGACTGTCGGAGTGGTTGCAATGAAAAGCCTCTGAAAAATCGAGATGAAAGAAGATAAAAACTTGTGAAAACAATTATTAATGGTTGACAACATTTCTTTGTACTTATCTAATTAGCCTTGTTCAAATATCGTCATCCAGTAGTCTATAATTTGTGGGAGTGTTTAGAGACGCGTCAACAACAGAGAGAGAGAGAGAGAGAGAGAGAGAGAGAGAGAGAGAGAGAGAGAGAGAGAGAGAGAGAGAGAGAGAAATTGAGGGAGAGTAGAAAAAGTAAGTCAGAAGAGAGAGGGTTAATAGGTAAGTCAGAAGAGGATGTTGGGGGTAAAGAAGGGGTAGATGGAGGAGTTGCTGAGATGAGAAGGGCAAGGGGAGTGTGAAGAGATATATGTTGATAAATTAGAGGGAAAGGTTAGAAAATACAGTGGAGGTACGAAGAAGATAATTTGGAAACAAGTCTGGTTAGTCACCCAAAAGAAACTGTCACGGGAACCACATGTTTTAGAAGCACACTGCGTAGAGGGCAGAATAATTAAACATTTCGAGGAGCTGGGTTATCTATGGATAAATTGATACCCTCACCTTTTGTTGGGCGATGATCATAAAAAAGGTCAAAATTAAAAAAGATGATAATCAAGCGTAAATGCTGTCGGACACAAACTGAGGGGTCAATCAAGCAGGAAATTACTTTTCTAATTGAACCTTCGAATAAAAACCTATTCAGGAGAGGAGTTTTTCAAGAAACCAAAATACTGTTTTTTTTTTAAAGACATAATAAGGAGTGAATGTTGGTACTTGCAGCCCAAAGATCATTTAGTGCAGTCAATACTTGTCATATGTACACTCAAACATACATACAGAACCAGCCAGACCACTCAACTAACTGCAGAAACCTGTGTCAACCGTATTGGTCGACGGTTTTTAATAGGTAGAAATTGAAATGTTGGAAGATGAAGAAGGTTGGTCAAATTAGTAGGAAAGACAAGTCTGCTTGCTGCAGGGTCAAACTCAACTCCAACTTCTATTCTGACTGATCTGCAATGTTTGTATTATATACATAATATACATAGAAATAATTTTTTCAGTAAAAAATGTATTTATCCGTTAGAAGGACTTGTATATATGTAAAATAAACTTGAGTTTATCAATTCAGCTCGATCAGTTAGATAGTCTACTGGCAATCGATTGATCGTGAATCCAAATCATGGTAAAGGTATGTTAGTTTTATGTATTGGTTTACACACACGATTTCGGTGAGGATTATTCCCGTTGTTTTTATTACAGTATTCACAAAAAAGTGTGAACACCGTTGGGCACTGATGATGGGCCAATTTAGCAAATAAATAAATAAAAAAAAACAAAAAACAAACAAACTTACGTCGTAAATGGTCAACTCCAGACCTATTTTTTTTACTGGAGTCTGACAGAAATAGAGATTGCTATGAAGAGCGATCAGTGGGTAGGCATAGGATGATGCAGTGTATAGTTTGGAGGAGAGGTAAATATCGTGAATAGAGAAAGAGAGGAGACAAAACAGAATTAGAGAAAGAAAATCGTAAAAGCAGACAGAAAGAGTGAGAGAGAGAGAGAGAAAGAGAGAGAGAGAGAGAGAGAGAGAGAGAGAGAGGAGAGGAGAGGTAAAGAGAGGTCGGTTAATATATGAGAGAGTAGCAAAGGTGACGAGAGAGGGGTTGAATGGAGTGGCGAAAAAGAGAGAGATCTGCAATCATTATTTCGATTTAGTCCATCAGAGGCGTTTCTTGCTTCGAAACATCTGAAATAGAGTAGCAAAACATCTGGGAGATCTAGATTATTGAGAATCTAGATTATTTTTTAGAAGTGGTCTAGTGAAGTACTTAGGCCAATTCCTAAGTCTGTAGATAAAAAAGTATGGCCAGGAGCAAAGGAACACAAAAACACATTGACAAACGCACAAACATATAAAAGATGGTAAAACCCTTCGCCGCCTCTGTTGGCTACGGTTGTTCAAAAGGGGAGGCCACAATAAAAAACTTCTTTCGGTGATTGCCTTCGAGCTTTGATCTGAAATAATTAGCCCCGCCAAAGCGATCAGAAAAAAAAAAGATTGATGCTATTCTAATTACTGAAATTTCCAAATCAACTCTTCACAAAAATAACAAAAATATTTTTGCAATTCTTCTTAATTCATGTCAAATATTTCGCACACGGTTAATTGTTGTCAAATCTTTTTAGATATAAAGTGAAAATAATTGCAAAAAAATCGATAAGACAAAACGTTTAAAACAAACATTTCTGGCTAGTACTTTTGGTAGTATCACTAAAAGTCCGAATTTTCAAAAAAACAAAACAAAACAAAAAAATCAACGGGAGAAAAAACAAAGCTGGGAGCCTCCAGACATAAACTTAAGGAGCAAATTAACATTAATTTACATTGTAGATTTCATCATCATCATCATCATCATCATCATCAGTCTTTTAGCGTCCGTCGTTGGACATAAACCTTCCCCAGGATTTGCCACACTTCTCTATCATGGGCGTTACGGAGCCAGTACTTCCTGAACTTGTCTAGCTCATCTCTCCATCTAACATTTTGCCGACCTCGGTTGCGCATATGGTTTCGGGGAATCCATGTTGTGAGTCGTGATGTCCATCGATTGTCAGCCATTCTTGCAACATGGCCAGCCCACCGCCATTTGAGATTTTTTATGGATTCTATGATGTCTCTAACTCTTGTCTTTTCCCGGATGTACTGTGCTGTTTTGTGGTCTCTCCATGTGAGGCCCAGCATTATTCTTTCATGTGCACGTTGCATGGTTCTCAGCTTACGGTAACCCTTAAATAAAACCTAGTCAATGTACGAAAAACAAAAAAAAACAAGACAAAGCGGTTTCTATAGACGTAATGATAAGTAAACCTTCATCAATGTTGACTGTGTCGATGTCGATAGTTTTGATATATACAGTAATTCGATTGTTACCCGACGAATATCTATATTTTTTTCTGCTTTTGAACATTGCATTACGACCTGCTAAATTTCCGACCTATAAAGTAGTGCACACAGTTATGGTAATGTACAACAATCATGTAGGGAGCACAGATGCAAACACAACAAAAACTGAGAGTGCTAAGAGACGTCTAAAGACCATGTGACTCAAAACAGAAGACAAGCTTAGGTGAGATTCATCTTATCATAATACATCTTTGTATCAAGTTTCAAGTAAACCTGATTCAAAAACGATTTCGATATATAAACCATTGAACGTCGTGAATTTGAGTAGAATATTTTATAGATAAGAAACATATTATCAAAGGACACATTTTTATTCAGTGCCAAGTAAATCTGACTTGAAACACCAGAGAAAATTGATTTTGATCAATTTTAAAATCTGAAGTTTAAACACCATTATTACTAGGACACTTGACTCTAAGAGGAAGATTTTTCTAGGTAAGAAACATCTAATCAAGGAACACCTTTTTATCACGTTTCAAGTAAATCTTACTTGAAACAGCCAAGAGACAATATGGGGTATAAAGCTACGGACTTGCAGACGGATAAAGCCACTTAAAATCTGAATCCAGATTTGAAGAAAGTAGACCCCTATATCCACCGCGGATAGTGAATCTCGATGATTACAATCTAAAGAGGAAAATTGGTGGATAATCACTCAAGGGCTGCAAGCTTTCGGTAGAGCTTGCTAAACCCTTCAAGGAAACATGGAGAGAAGGGTCTATGACCGATATGTACCCCCTATGGAGCTGACACTTGAAACTTAGCCAAAAGTTTTACTTCCAAACTGAGAACCATGCAACCTGCACGAAGTAAAAATCTTGCTCAACATAGGATACAGGGATCAGAAGACAGCATAGTATATGAGAGAAAAAAAAACAGGAATCAGGAATATCATAAAATCGATAAAAAAAAACTCGAATGACAATGGGCTGGTCATATTGCAAGTATGGCAGACACTCGATAGACGTCACGACTTACAACGTAGACCCCCAGAGATCATATTCGAAACTTTGACGGGTTAAGGATACGCTGGTGTGATGGAGAAGTTAAAAAAGTACCAGCTCGGCGACGCCTCATGATAGAGGGGTCAAACAGATCCTGGGAAAGTTTATGTTAAACTACGGATTCTAATAGGCTGATGCCGTAGAAGATGATGATAATGATGTTGTTGCTGCTGCTGCTGATGATGATGATGTTGCTGCTGCTAATAATGATGTTGCTGCTGCTGATGATAATGATGTTGCTGCTGCTGCTGATGATGATAATGATGTTGCTGCTGCTGCTGATGATGATAATGATGTTGCTGCTGCTGCTGCTGATGATGATGTTGCTGCTGCTGATGATGATGATGAAGATGAGCGTTTTATTCCTTTTTTCTCCTTCCACCGAAACTATTTTCAAGTTGTTTCAGCTGGCTGGCAATAAATCATGCATACGAGGGAGCTAGAGGACAGAAAATTTCAACATTCACTCATTATGTCTAAAAGCTAAGTTCTTTCTCTTTTAGAAACTCCTTCCCAATAATCTTTTTAGTCGGGGATCAATTTACAATGTACGCTGTTGCAAATTCGATACCCTATTTCGTGCCCGGGAGCATTAACACTTGGGGTTATATACATTTCCCGATTGCTTCTTGAAAATTCAAATTTTTATTTATGATCACTTCCTGCCCAATAATAAGCGACAAAAATAACTTAATCATCGATCACTCATATTTCCAATTTCAATTGATCACGGCATGGTGTCAGAAGATGTTGGTCACTTTACAGTTTCCATTCAGAGATTACCCAGACCTATCATTCCTAATTGTCTGGTTCTTTCTTCTCCCTGACCTCTGTATCTGTTTCCGATCAGCAGCGGGACCAGACCCAAAATATTGAGACAGTGTTGCAAACTCAAAGGAATTTTTTTGCACTGAATCAACTCCGAAAAAGTGTCGAAATGCACTAAAGGCATTGTTAGCCATTTTATGATTTTTTAAATGGTTAAAAGATGGCTACATGATACCTAAAATGGCTAAAAATAGCTACAAATTGTCAGAGATTGCTCTGGAAATGTCGCTAAAATGCCTCGGAAACGGCTCTGCTCTTAGGGCTTTTGCACTGCCAAAACAAGTAACATGCTTAATTTAGCGTGAAAAAAGCGCAATTTGTCAATGCTTTGTACTGTTCGAAGATTATGAGGGTCGCTCTTGAAGACTTTTGGGGTCTGCACCCCTTCCCCTGGCTCGGCTTGTGCCCCCAACAAGGTGAAGATCAACGCTCATAGATTACTGTTTGTTTAGGAAATTAAAAAAATCTTCCATCAAATTCTAGTTTTTTTTCTTCCTTTTATGACATTTTCTCTGGAGTTTTCACCTTTGCACAATATTTCAGTGTCGTCTTCCGTCACGATGTTTCTGCACTCATGCACAAAAAAAACATTCTCCCAAGAGAAAATCGAAGAAATCAAAGGAAAAAAAAACAGTAGAAAAAAACGATTTTATGCTTCAAAGAAGTCCAGACACACAGTTGCTCACCGCTTCTTTCCAGAAGATGTCTTCGAGACAGGGTTAAGTACAACATTGTCTCTATTCGTCAGAAACTATCAACCAGAACTGTCAGCATAGGTTTTTTTTTTCAGTTTTCCAGTAAGTCTGGCTGGGTATGTATGTGTAGTTGGAGGGCTGAAAATTAAAACATTTAATTTTGGAAAAAACTTTTCTTTTTTTTTTCTTGACCCCCAACGGGGTTTAGAGGGGGTTCAGTTTGCAACGTAAGTTTATGCCGAATCGCTCATTTAGTTAGTGTCCTCTTGTTTTTTTAAATTCATGCATTTTTAGTGATCATTGCCCAGAAAAGAGACGTAACTTGATCTCCCATTTCCCAGATTTTTTAATTGATCACCCAAACGAGACATTTTCAAGTAAGTCATGCTGATTACGTATGTATGTATTTACGTACGTATGTTTTTTCTCGGTAAGGGTTCAATTCAATACTTAATTCTATGCCAAGCTGACCCTTTAGTTTGTGTCCGGCATCTTTCAAGCCTATTTTTTGAAAAATCTAATGCCATGGCTCAACAAAGGGCGAGAGGAGAGATTCATTCATTGATGATTCCTTTTTCAAACTTTTCAATTGATCATCTCCATCCTGGCGTGTCGCCACAAGATGTTGATCACGTGATGGTTACTATTCAGTGACTGACCAAACCTCTTTTTTTCTCTTTTGTTTATTGTGTTTTGTCGAAGACGATTTTCACCAAAATCAAAGGAAACAACAACAACAACAACAACAACAACAGCAAAAAATTGGTTGAACGCGTGGCTTAGCAAAGTAAACATATATCAACATTATATTAAACTGACTGTTCAGCCGATTCAGAAGATTTGACCTTGAGTAATCTTGTACAAAATCAGAAATAAAAACAAAAAATATCCGATACACTCACAAAAAAAAAACATGATAATAGTTTATCAAAGTGGAACTTTTGGCGGGAGTGCACAGAGATTGATCTTGCAAATTCGGGGACAGGTAATTATCTTCTTGAAAAGCCCATGGAACGCTTGCATAAGGTTTCACGTGAAGAAATTTATTGGCACGTGGAAGATACCATTTTTTCTGTTAGTGATTTTATGAAGAACAAAACTAGTTGCTCCAGGTTTAAACTTCACGATAACAAAAGCCGTTCATTATTTGTTTGAAAAATATTTCAACTTTTGTAAAAACATTTTTCCTGTTAACTTGAAAATATTGGCCACAGAAGGGGACAATTTAATTTTATCTAGATATTTTTCTAGATAAATGGCATGAAAATCTAGATAATTGTAGATGTATTTTTAGGCAATTCAGAAAATGACTAGAATTTTGCATCTGTAGCTCTCCATTTCCAACTTATCTTTCCATTTGCGTTCGTCTCTTTCTCTTTTCCTTTCTCCTTCTCTTTCTCCCTATCTTTGTGGCCCTCTCTGTCTTTATTTTTCCCTTCCTATCTTTCGATTTTTCCTTTCTTTCTTTTTCTTCTCACTGTTTGGTCATTGGCAGGTGAAAAATGAAGTCAAAACTCAATAAGAGTTTGACAGAAAAAAAATTGGCAACTTTTAATTCATCAACTGTCATCTCAGTTATTAATTATCTAAACAGACTTCTCCGAAAATGCTTTCAAGCATTTTGTTGTCTTTCTCCATGAAATATTTTGTAAAAAATAATTATAACGAAAAAGAGGTTTGAAAAATTTTGATGGGCACTCTAAGGGATTTTTTTCCAATATTGATGTGCACCTTCGAAAGGTCTATCAACTCTAGCCCGGAACATTCACAACTTGTCTTGACATCATTTGTTTGCATGTCGTTTGATCATTAACTGCGAGTTCAGGACATTTAGGGTATCATAAGGTAAAAAGTCGAAAGAGTTGTTACAAGTACTGATTATGTTACTCCGCTCTGCGTTGGAATATGAGAAAATCCCGTATAAAATATCGTATTTCAAGGCACTTAAGACGCATTTCCTTAAAAAAAGAAAACACCTCGATCTTCCAAGAGAAATTTTCTCGAAAAATAGAGGAAAAAGTCATCTTTTTCCCCCGATCTTCAACTCTATCTTACCCGCCACCCAATGGCTGACTGGTTACATTATCTACATAGCACTGTAACATTCGTGAACCAATGATAAAACGTCTGTTCCACCAGACAGAAAAATGTGCCTCTCAAACACTGTAAGATACGGCAAATATCCCGATTCCCTCCATCGTTGACATAATTCACCAATTCTAGTCACATTATCGACCAATTATTTTTCTCTATTTGAATGTCTTTCCTAGCTTCAAGTTCAAGCCGCTAGATTCAGTGTTTGGGGAAAGTGATGGTAATGCCAGGGAGAATGCAGGGAGTTGTTTTTAGAGATTGGGAGGAAAGCCGAACAGTGTATAAGAGGACTACCAGATTAGGATGGCGTTTATCGTTCTTGAATATTGCGTTGCTGAAATCTAAACATATTCAGGGACGTCTAAATTTTGCTGAAGAACACTCGAAAAATCCTATGTTTTACTGGAATTCTGCAATTATTCAAAAGAGATCAAAACAGAATTATTAGGTCTTGATATGGTGTACCATGTATGGAGAGAGAATGGGGTCTAGCATGCTTCATGTAAACGAAGGGTTGATGGGTTTGGCTGCTTCTGTAAAGATGTTGGGGGAGCACTTGCAACAGTCTGTAAAAGCCTTTACATTAGACCCATCAAAAACATAACAATTGGATGCATGTAGTTGAAGCGACAACGGAATGGCCCTTGAAAGAAAATAATAAACTTCATTGGCTAGAGTGGGATCTAAAGATTTTAGTCGTCCAAAAGTTTTGTGATCAGAAACGTATTTGTAAAAAAAATTTGCTACTGTAACGACTTTAGGTCATTTTATCAAAGTAACGACTGAAAAATGCCGAAAATTGGTATCATTATATCATCATCAATCATTTAAAGTTTGTTGTTACACAAAGATCATCCTCAGGATTCGCCACATTTCTCTATCGTGGGAGTCGCTATCATAAGTCATTTAATCAAAATTTATTCACTCTTTGGGTTATCATGGGGACAGGCAGGAGCAGATATAGAAATGTGAGAACAAAAATGAGGAAAATATTTCTCAATCAAAACCGATTTCTTCATTCTGTTGTAACTTGGAATCCACTTTAAGCTTCCAGGAATTGTAACGCTAATTTGGGAAGTTACTTCAAATTCCGAACCGGCCACTGTTCATTCCTTTTTCAGGCTATTTGAGGCCTTATTTCAATTTTGGGAAAACTTACCAGAGGAAGCTGCTATGAAAGGGTAACAATATGATAAAGAATTAACGGTGCTGAAATAAATAGTACAGCATATATGATGTCGGAATAAAAACAGAGTTATAAGATCTAATTGAAGACTTGTCCGGCTAGTCACTCAATAAAAACTGTCACATAGCCAAGGTACTTTGGCAGTACGCCATGTTTGGAATGATCAACTGGGAAAAAAGGAAAGAGATCAATGTATAAGATATTTTGCCTGTTTTTCATTCGGTAGCAATCACTAAAAATTCAGATTTTAAAAGAAAAAATACGTGTGAATTTTACATATACTTACATCGCCAATTGAACACGCTAATAAAACTATCTTATTGGGGAATTAAAAAAATGTATTTTTCCAAATATAACAAGGAGTAAATGTCTAGCATCATTGGTGTGGCTCGTAAGCATGATACATACTTACAGCCAACTCGAAAACTGAAGAAATCTATGTTGATTTGACGGTTACTATTTTATATCCTTAAAATGACATAAACAAAAGATCTCACTGGCCCGTATAATCCATTTGGGGACCATGTTCATGAAAGTGTAAAGATTTTGGTAACTTTGCCAACGTAAGTATTGATGTGACATTGAGAATCCGATTAAGATCTAGAAAATTGCAGAAACTTTGAAAAACTATTTTTGTGTTGAATGAACGTGTCAGAAGATTGGATATCTAGATCACTACAGTTGGGAGTAATCCAAACATTTTTTACGGTCTATAAAACAGTAATTATAGGTTCTTTTGAAACAGAAATATTAGTCGCACTGGAATTCTAATAAATATGACGTTGGGGAACTTATAAGTCTACAAATGTGTCTACCATACTGTTTATAATTTTGAGAAAGGTGATTAACATACAAAGAGTTTTTTTTTAGACGATTGAAATCATCCCTGTTGTTTGTACTATTGACACGGGATTACGACCGATCTATTCTACGGCCTAATCCAGATGTACAGTCTGATTGTGATTATGATGAATGAAATTCTTTTTCTCTCCGATGATTGCAATGTTTATAATATAAGCCTCATTCGCTTTCTTTCCCTCACCTTCCAACAGGTACAAGGTATGAAAATCAAGCTTGAAAAAGACTGGAAAAGAAAACATACGAATCCCACTTTATAAGCGTTAATATCATCCGAGAAAAAAATTCTGTCACATTTGAAGCAGGCCTTAGAATTGATCGGCTGAAACGTCATATTAACAACAGAGAAAAAAACACAAGAAGGACGTCAATCGTATGAGAAACTCTTTAAAATGTCAACCATAGCACGATGATGTCACAAGGTCATTGTACAGACCATCTGACAATTGAACTGGTGTCACACTTCTCAGGCTGCCATACTCTTGACACTGCAAAGAGGACACATAAAAGGCGAAAAAGTATCCCTGGGCACAGATTCCAGTCGGTTTCAATACAGATAATCATGAAAGAAAGAGAAATCCAATAAAAAAAAAAACGTTGTCACTTAGATGCAAAAGGTTTAATGGATATTCCATCCTCTGCAATAGTTCTTATCTTACATAAAACGAGGAAAAAGAATTATCCAGATATTCACTTATATAACATTAACTTTGAGGAATTTTTTATCCATCTATCTTCCTATCTATCTATATATCGATCTATCTATCTACTGGAAACTGTCAACAAAATCTGTCAACATATATTGCTCTATTTTTCAAATTGATCTGACTGGCCATGTATATCCATATCGTGCGTATAGGCTATGAGAGCTAAATTAAAGAGCTGGAAATTCAGAATTCTCAGAGATCAATATATATATATATATATATATATATATGTATATATATATATATATATATATATATTGAAAATTAAATATTTGTGTCATCCGCAGATAGCTGTTCCGTTGTATTGCGACTCTTCAGTGTGGCTATAGACTATCCGTAATCCCATCAAATACCACGAAGTAAAATCGAAAACTTCGCTTCAGACCCAGAGGTCGGCATTTTATCTCCGCCCTACGCAGACATGGACAGTCAGTACGGTGGAATTTGGAATTTCAAAAGAAGGGGGGTGAAAAAATAGAAAAAGATGATTGAGACAGAAAAAAGTAAAAAGGAAAGAAAATAGAAGAAAAGAAAAAGAAAGAATGAGAAGGAAAAAGAAGTAGAAGAGAGGAGAAAGAAGCGTAGATGGATGAGAAGTAAGAGAAGGAGATAGAAGAGAAGTATAAAAAAAAAGAAAAAAAGAAGAGAGAAAAAAGATTGGAAAGAAGAAGAATAAAGAAGAAAAAAGTATTAGCAGATGTGGAGAGAAAGAAAATAAGAAAGGGAAAAAAAATGAAAAAAAGGAAGAAAAAGAAGAAAGGAAAAGAAAGGAGGAGGGGGAACGAAAAGAAGTAGAAAGTAGGAGGAACACAGGAAGAGATAAAAAAAGTGGAAAAATGGGAAGATTTAAGGTAAAAAGGAGATGCATATGGAGATAAAAGAAAACAGGAAGAAGAATGTAAAAAAAAAGAGGGAAGAGGAGAAAGAAGAACAAAGAAAAGGAGAGGAAGAATAAAGATGGAGGGAAAGATTGAGAAGAAGAAAAAGTAAGAGGAGAAGTGGGAGAAAAAAAGCAAGGAAAAGACTGAAGAATGATATCAAAAAGGAGAAAAAGTTGTGAAAAGAGAACAAAAGGAAATGAAAAATAGGAGAAAAAGAAGGGGGAAAAAGGTAAGATGAAGATGGAGAGGGAAGATGAGAGGAAGAGGGGTGAAAAGGACAAAAAAGGGGAAGAGAGATGAAGAGAGAAAAGGAAAAGGAGAAGGAGAACAAAAAAGAAGTAAAAGAAGAAGAAAAGAAGGAGAAAAAGGAGGGAAAGGATAACAAGAATAAGGGATTGAAGAAGGAGGAGAAGAAGTGAGAGAAAAGGGAAAAGAAGAACAGGAAGAAGATAAGTATACGAAGGAAAAAGGTAGGGAAAATAAGGGGGAAGAAGAGGGAAAAATCGTAGAAAGAAAAAAAAGAGTAAAGAGAGAAAAAAAGATAGAGAGAGAGAGAAAAAAGAAAAAGGAGGAAAAAGTGAAGGACATGAAAATGAAAAAAACAAAGAAAGAAAAAGTCAATTAATGAGAAAAAAAAATGGAAAAAAAAACAAATGAGAAGATAATAAGAAGATGAAGAAGAGTGAGAAGAAGAGAAAGAAAGGGCCAGGAGAAAAAAAGAAGAAGGAAATGAAGGAAAAGATGAGAAAAGGGAATTGAAAAAGATAAAGGGGAAGAAGAACTGGAGGGTAAAAATGATTGAAAGGTAAAAAAAAACGAAAAGGGAGGAAGAAAAGGGTGGAGAAATACAAGATGGGAAAAAAGGGGAGAAAAATAAAATACAATTGAGAAGGAGGATAAGAAGAAAGGAAAAAAGCAGACGAAAATAGATGATGGGGAAGATGGTGAAGAAAAAGAAGTAAAAGAAAGAGGAAAGTATATGAAAGAAAAAAAAGGGGGAGAAACATGAAAAGGAAAACATGTAGGAAGGAAAATAGAGAAGAAAATGGAGTGAGAGGAAGAGGAAGAAAAGAATGGAAGAGAAAAGGAGAATCATGGTGGAGGAGAAAGACAAAAAATAGATGAAGAAAAATATGAAAAAAGAAGGAGAACAATTAGAAGAAGAAGAAGAAGGAGAAGAAGAAGAAGAAGGGGAGGCAGAGGAGGAGGAGAAAAGAGAGGAAGAAGGAAAAGAAGAAGAAGAAGAGGGATGCAAAATATATGGTGGAGAAAAGGAGAAGGAAGGAGGAGATGGATAAGAAGAAGAAAGAGGAAGAAGAAGAAGAAGAAGAAAAGAAAGATGAGATGGCACCAACCTGTTCAACCATCTTCGCACGGAATGACAGTGGCAAGACTCTCAAGGTGACATTGAAAATGAAAAAAAAAAAGCGTCCTTGTTAATTTACATTTCTTCACTGATACATCCATGTTGGTAAGAGCGGTCATGTTGGCTGTTACAGTTATGAGTTCTTTTACTCCCATACCTCATCTAGAAACGCTATTTATCTCAGGGAATTCTTGGATTATTTGCTTTCCTTTACAACACCCCCCTCTCTCTCTCAGTATCTTTCTAGCTCTTTCTCAATATCTGTCTGTCTGTCTCTCTCTCTGAGACTCTCCCTGCTTACGACCAGATATTTTCATTATTCCTTTTCGCTTTCTATTTGATTTACTTTGCCACTGGGTTGATCGATCAGGTCGTTCGATTTTAGAACAAGCGTCCAAAGAAAAAAGATAGAAAGAATGAGAAAAAGATGTACACAGATTGAGATGGGGGGAAAGAGAGAGCTATAAAGAGGAGAGGGAGAGAGAAAGAGAGAGAGAGAGAGAGAGAGAGAGAGAGAGAGAGAGAGAGAGAGAAAGAAATAGAAAGAGAAAGAGAGAGAGAGAGAAAGTGAGAAAGAGAGATGGGATATGATTGATGAAGAGAATTGGAATGAGTAGGAGAAGACGCTGTCTTGGAGGAGAAGAAAAGATGAATAAGAAAGAGTGGAAAAGAAAGGAAAAAAAAGGAAAAGATATATATATATATATATATATATATATATATATATATATATATATATATATATATATATATATAAAGAGAGAGAGAGAGAGAGAGAAAATCAGGATAAGAAGGAGGAAGACGCAGTTTATACGAAGGAGGAAGAAGAAGAAGAAAATCGATGAGGAGGAGGAGAAGAAGAAAAGAAAGAAGAAAAAGTAGAGGGAAAATTAAGGCATATAGATAGAGAGAAGTCAAAATCATAGAAAAGCAGAAGCAATTTTGAAAAATTATAAGAAGGGAGGCGGCTATCCATGAAATATAATGAAAGAGAAAAGACGAAAAAAAGGAAGAACAATTAATGGCGTAAGTCATGAATGAAATTGGATTAAAGAGAGTGGGCGTGTAGGGAATACAAAGAAAGAAGGAGATAAAGACAAAAAGATACGAACAGAGAAATTGAACGATGGAATGAAGGAGAGATGGAAAGTAAGAAAAGGACAAAGATATATGGAAGTGGTGTGCTAGAGAGCAAGGAACAAAAAAAGAGAGAGAGAAGCGTACAGGTGAGATCAAAGAAGAAAAAGAAGGAGAAAAAGAAGAGAGAGAGAAAGGGGGGAGCGATATCAAAATGAAGAATGGATTGAGAGAGAGAGAGAGAGTTGTACAATGATTATAAGAAAACGGAGAAAGAGAGAGGGAGAGCAAAAGAAAATTGCGAAATTGCTGAGAGCGATAGAGAAAAATGAGATTGGATAAAAATTGGGAGAGGAAGAGAGGGAGAAAGAAAGGCGCACGAGGGATATAAAGGAAGAACTAAAAAATGAGAGGAAAAGAAGGTTGAAAGAGAGAAGAGGAAAATGGATGAGAGAGAGAGAGAGAGAGAGAGAGAGAGAAAGGGAGCAGCGTGAAAGAAAAGTGTCCATTTTTGAAAAGGAATGGAGAAGGAAGAGTACAAGTAATGTGAAGAAATAAAAAGGGAAATGAGAAGAAAAACGTAGAGAGAGAGAGAGAGAGAAAGAGAGTGAGAGAGGAGAGGAGGCTATAGGGACATAAATGATTGAAATGAAAGAGACATCAAGGAGATGCACAAAAGAATATAAACAAAAAGAAACAAAAAAAGAGAGAGGGTGGAAGAGAGGAAGATAGGGCAGAAGAGAAAGAGGGTGAGAGAGGGGAGAGAGAGAGGAGAGAAAGAGAGAGAAAGAAATTAGAAGCAAAGAGATAGAGAAAGAGAGAGCAAAGAAGAGCGAAAATGACGTAGAAACAGAAGAATGAGGAAGTGTCGAAGGCGGCCGTATGGAATATTGAAGCAAAATCAATTATTTTTCTACAGACATAATGACGGCCACATTGATTACGTTCGTTGAAAGATTTAGTGCGGGGGACACTGCTAGAAATCTATTTCCAATCCAAGGCAGTTCTAGCCGGGGGCGACACAAAAGATTCTTCCATTGTCTTCCACGGGAAGAGAACAGGGGTACGTTGCGTGGCTCATTTGGTAGATGTCTTCTTTCGACTCGTTGGCTCAGTTATGTTGGAGGTGCTGACGAGCCGAACGGTTACCAGCACGGAGAATGGACTTGGCGAGCCGGTTTCAAACCTTGACTGGGACAGTTAGAGTTTATTTCGTGCTTATACCATTGGGAAATGCAGGGATCCATCTCTCCTCAAAATTAATGGTAAAATAGCGCAGGGTAAAGTCATTACGGGTGTTTGCCGCCTATCGGCATATTTCACATATCTCAAACCGGCCAAGTGATTATATGTATATATATATATATATATATATAGAGAGAGAGAGAGAGCACACGAGCGAGCAGGGATGGCTAAGGGCGTTGCTTAATAAATAATTACAGTTTTCGTTTTTCAAATTTGCGATTTTCATTCCAGTATTATTACCCATGTTCAAGGAATATACAATTTTTCAAGTATTGATATTGCTTCATCTTTTTTTTTTTAGAGCTGAACGATTTCTTTCAACTATTTATTCCGGTTTATTTAAGGCTGTCAAAGAAAGGAAATGAGGTAAATTCGGGCAATTTTATTCGAAAGGGAACGTAAAGCAGTAATGCTGCAAATTAAAAATGGTTCTCAATGGATCGTTCAAGAAGTGGGGATCCAATAATCGCCCCATGTGTTGCCATGCTAGAACCAGACTGCGCACTCGGTCCTTACTCAGGGCAACTTTGCGGAGGACACATAGGAGTGTGATATTTTAGACTCTTCCCTTTTCGTATAATCGAGAGGCAGCAAACCGCTTGTGTTTGGAATCATCAACAAAACTCCCAACATAGGTGTCTTCAGTTATTTAGTGGCTTTGGCTTGCTGGCTGGCTATCTATGTATGTGTCGGGCGTACAGGCTGCATCAGTGGAGCTAGAGAGCTGCAAATGTAAACATTTTAGATCTGGGAAACTGAGTTTTTAGTTGTTTCTTACGGGTACCCCTCCCCTGGAAACGGTCTGTATGGGAGTTTCAATTTACAATGTAAATTTGGTCCCTTCAACGATTGATTTTGAAGGAGAAATAATTCTTTCATTGATCACCCCTTATTCGATTTTTTTCATTTGATCGCGATTTCTAATTAGTAACTAACCACGCCTGTTACCTGAACATTCGTTGCCTGGCCATCAAATTTATGCGTTTATTACAATGTACCTTTAGGCAGTAACTCGTTCGACAATAAAATGCTAGAGGATTAAGCGCACGATCACTTCACTCAAGGAATATCGCTGGGGATCCACGTTGTGAGTCGTGATGTCTGGCATTTTGCAAAATGGCGTTCTCTTTTTTATTGTATCTCTGTTTTTCTTCGCCCTTTGGAATTTCCATGTGATGCTGTGCATGATTTTCATATGAGCACGTAGCAAGTTTCATAGTTTGAGAGCCAGTCTTTTGGCTAGGTTCCATGTTTCAGCTCCATAGGTGACTACTGGGAGGATGCATTAGTTGTAGACTCTTATTTCAAAATGCTAATGGGGTTTTCTTTCTCTGCCGAAAGCCTGCTACCTTAGTATGATTTTCTGCACGATTTCATCTCTAAAAAATCGACAATGGCGGATATCACAAGTCTCTTAAGCAACACTAGTAATAAGGAAAACAAATAATGATGGGAAAAACGAAGGAAACAAAAACACTTGCAAAAACCGAAGCAAAAACACAGAGCAATTGCCCCCCCCCCCAAAAAAAAAACGAAGAAAAAATTGGAAGAGGAAATAAAATAAAACAGATTGACCCCTCAGCTGCGCGTATTTTCGCTGGCACACGCATTTTACACGAAGGAAGTTAATATGCACGTAAAAAGATTTCAAATGCTTTTCTCACCGGGTTCCTATCGGGATGATATTGATCCCCTGTGTCAAATTCAAAAGTGTGCACATGATTTTGTCGCTGGGAAAAAATTTACCACGTATAAGATCTCTTTCTTTTTTTTTTGCGCACTCTGACAACTGAAATTTAGAGGAAACACTGCCCACCCAATCAAAATAACCTCTATAAAGGGGAAAAATTCGTTCTTCTCCGTTAAAATCCGATCATTCGTAAGCCACGGACTGCATCGAATTCGAACAACGGGATACTTTGAGTTATGATAGGGAAATTACAGTGTCTAAGGTTGTTCATCATGCTTAGGGTATTTTCAGGGAGACGATCGAATTAACGAATACGGATGAATTCAACCCAAACTTATCAAAGTTTCATCAAAATTGTTGTGATTTATGAGTGGAATTATTCCTGGTTGAGCTCGTCAACGTACGCCTTGACTCAGTATCGGAAAGAGTCAATATACCAAACAATATTGCAGCTTGTTTATGATTTTTCGAAAGCAGACCTCTGTGGCCAGAGTCACAAATTATTTACAACTGTTCAACACCACCAAACGCTGGAGATTACACACGTTTACTTCATTGTGAATGGCAACGAATAATGAGCTTTTCTGTTCGCTGAATAAATACAAAAATTTCCACGTACATTTGGTGAGTACGGAATACGCTTTCTGGAATGTTTATGAGATTCAATTTATAAGTTGTACACCGGAATATATATATATATATATATATATATATATATATATATATATATATATATATATATATATATATATATATATATATATATATATATATATATATATATATATATATAAATATATATATATACATGTCCCTGACCATTTGCAGGTTATCCAAAATCCACTCCTTAAGAAATACCCTGCACAGCATAAACAACGTAAAAATTTTAGGAAATCATAATTTAATCGTTATCTATTGTTTATCAATAAGAAGAAAGACTGTACAAAATTTTCAACAAAATTGCTTATGGTTGGAAACTCCTAGAAAATCATAATTGCGTCGTAATCTTTCTTCTGTCAACGAGAAGCAAAGATTGAAGAAAAAAATATATTGTTTATGAAGACAGTACAAACCCTGTCGAAAACTTCTCGTTGTAGAAAACATAAATTTGTTCACACCCCTGAACCGGTTAGCCAAATGATATCTCAGACATTTTTTTTTTTCCCTATTCGCTGTAAAAAAATGTATTTACTTTATTTTCAATAGATAAAATATACCCAGTTATTATTAACGTTTTTTTTTCATTTTTATG
>OY735215.1:8248442-8545942 GCA_963457665.1 Thysanoteuthis rhombus
GGAATGCAAGAGTAAATGCATCTTTTTTCATAGTTGAGCATGAAAAAAGAGGTTTCATGGTGTAGGGGTGCTTTCCAGCCGGTACTGGTGAGCTACGTCACTGAGAAACCATGATTAATGCATTGGAATACAGGAGCATTTCTCCGAAAAGCCTGAAAGTTGTTTTCTGGAGGAGAAAAATCAGATGCTATTTTTTAACAAGACAATGCTTCAACTCACACTGCAAAGGCCACCAAAATATGACTTTGAAATAGGTCCATCCGGTTCATGTTTTGGAGTCCAGATTTGAACGCCAAAGAGAATACTCAATCTCGTATTGAACACAACCTGATGAGGAAACATATTTCAACTCCTTGTCAACTTTTTGAAGCCACCAACATCGATTGGAATAACATATTTTCTACATTAGCGTAGACACAATTAAGATTTTTTGGCCATTTTGGATGTGTTTTGAGCTTTTTTAGCATCTCCTTTTTATGTTCTGATCATTTTAAAGGCTTTTTTCCCATTTGAATCTTTTTAGTGTATTTTTGGCAGTTAAACTACCGTCATAGTATTTGGTCGGTGGAAAAAAAAATTGCAATTTTTGTTAATTTGAATGTTGATACTTGTTGTTGAAATAAACTATTATCAAATATGTTCATGTACTTTACCATTTTAAAATGGGTATTTCAATTTATTTATTTGAGCTGAATGTTTTTTTATCACTTTTTATTCCAGTTTTTTCAAGCTATTTGCTTCATGAGTCGTTAAGAATCAGAAACTGTTTGCAATATCAACCGATTATTTGGACAGTGGGTCATCAACGAATATACACCTTGACATTGTTCCAAACATTTCAAAACAGATACGTGTATCATATTGGTGAGGACCCTCGCAAAAAAAGATGTTGCAAAGGGACTAAACGTTGGCCATTTAACAGTTGTAGGGCATTGGTGCTAAGTAGGAAAAGCACAAAAAGCTCGACATGTCACACGGATGAACTTGAATAACCACCCCAAAAGCTTACATGCCATGCGAATCACCCTGTAGAATAAACTAAACAACGAAACTCCGCCTCTTCCAGCTGATTTAACGGTCAGGTCTACGACCAACAAACACTTTTTCAAGAATTTCGACCACTTCCTGCTAGGGAAGGTTTCTCACAACCAAGCAGCAGCTTAAAACGCCTTCGAACAATCCATTGGTTCCATAACCCCCTCATTCTATGCTTCCAGAATATATCGGACTTGTTTCTGATCGACAAAATAGTAGAGATTTCTGAAGGTTCTTATTGCAGATAATAACTTTTATTCCAACCTGAGATATACTTCTTTGAGTTTGATGACGAGAAACTGCAATTATTTCTGCACCAACCTAATAGTAAAAAAAGGTAGAATTGGCGAAAAGGTTTTAGTCTAAGTCGGTGTTTGCTGAAGTATCTGTGTATAAGACACACCATTACATAAGACGCACGTAAATCATATTTTAGAGGAAAAAACAACAACGAAAACAAAAAAGCAACCCCCTTCTTCACCTGATCTCCATTACCTTTCACACTATAAAGTTCTTTTTCTTCAATTTTGCTGTTATCAATTCAAATCTATATCAGCTCCACAGTGACTGGCAGTTTATATCATTTGCTTAGCACGGTAACGTTAGTAAACAATTGATAAAGCGTTCACCACCTGGGGTAAAACTTGGGAAAAAAGCGTGTCTTTTATGCAGTAAAATGTGGTAAGTATTTAAGAAAAATTGGGAGATGGTATAGCACCAATCCCTTAAATTGGAGACGGTTAGCTTGTTTGGCTCCCTTGATATCTCACCAACGCCTGAGACCTGGCCACTAGAGCCAAAAGGAAAAAAAGCAACTATTCCAATCACAAGATAGGTCACATTAATTCATGTTGTTTATCTGCATCGTGCAGTAAGGTTAGTTAACAAAGCGTTCGCGCCCCCGAGACAGAAATTTGAAAGAGAGTTCAGCTCACATGCTGTAAAATACGATATTTTTCTTATATCGGAATCCCAAACAAGTTACTGCTTCTGCTACTACTACTACTACTTCTACTACTACTACGACGACTACTACTACTATTTCTGACACTTAGTAAACAAACAATCTTTGAATGTCTGAGAATCAATTATCATCCATATCTGTTTCCCGACATTGGCAAGAAGAAAAAAAAGTAAATTGGCAGACGAATTAATTTTTTATTCGTATTTTTTATTCTGTCCATTCAATCAAAATATTTGTTATCTTTATTTGATGCCAAAGAAAAATTTGTTCATAAATTTCGGCTCTTTCCTCTCCCAGGGAGAGAACAAGGGTATTTCAAAGAATTGTTACAAACGAATGAATGGGTTTGTTAGTTTGTTGTTTTTTTTTTTTTCTCTTTACCGTTTTTATTTTTGTAGCTGTTATAACTTGCTTCGGTCGAACTGTGAATTGGTCAACGCTGATAAGCTGTACGCAAAAATAACAACGTGATTATTGCTTGACTTTCCCGAGTTCAGAAATTGCTATTTTTCTTCTCACAATGTCCTTCCGTGTTTAGGTTCGATTGGGAAAACATTCCGAGTTGAAAAGATAAATCAAACCTCGGTTATTGCCCGGATATTGCTTTACATCTTAGATGAAATCTTGTTCCGAACAAATGGTTACGTGCTGGGCTTCTCTCTGGAGATTCTGGGGTTAAATCCAAAGTTTTTGATTAATATTGATACATTGTACGATTTTTCCGATGGAAAAGTTTCAAGATAGCTGCTCTGGTTGGTCACTCATCAGAAACTGTCACGTGACCAAGATTTTTTGGCGGCATGTTTGGGGTGATGAATCAAAAAATTGGAAAGGGGGATGATCAATGATGTTACTTCTGCAGCATTTTGTTGGGCAGTGATCATTAAAGAAGCGAATTTGAAAAAAAAGGAAAACGAATGTTGCTGAATACAAACTGAGTGGTTCATTTAGCATAAACTTACTTTGTAAAAATCGACCCCATTAGAAGATTATTGAGGGGGATTTTTTCTAGACATAATGAGGAATGACTATTTAGATTTCTCCCGTTCCACTGGTGCAGCCTGTAAGCGTTTTACTTACAAACCTAGCCAGCCAGCTAAACCTTGAAAACTGAGGAAACTCACAGTGACTGTTTTTGTTGACTAATTAAATAACAATAAAAACCAGAAAGAAACCTAGTTGCTTCAGGGTCAAACGCCATCACTACTTCTATTTCAATTGAAAATGATTATTGTAACTTTTGTATTGTATATATTGGGAATGAAAATTTAAAATAAGTATAATGTATTCATACATTTGATTAAATAGGTCCTTGCATATCTGCAACATAAGGATGCTTAAGTGTGGCTTAGTCAGTAAGAGAGCCGGCTACTAATTAATTGGCCCTGATTTCAAATCAGGTTAGGGAAACGTTTATTTTATCAATCTGTTTATCCATTAGAATAAAAAAGGCCTTTGCGTACTTCTAAAATTGATTTTCATGGATATGTAAAACTAGTCAATTTAGCTCAATCAGTAAGATTGCCACCCACCAATCAGTTGATTATGGTTTCAAATCACCGTAGAGAATATTCATTCTATTGATCAGTGTGATATAATGCGACTGGTCTGACAAACAGTGAATCCGTTGGATTCGGTGAGGGTTGTTCTAGTTTTCGTTGCTACGGTATAAAAACTAAGTCGACTCAAAGCTTGGAAAATTGAGCGGGGGTTGTTCTCGTTACAGACAAAAAAAACGGATTAGCCTGTGACTTACACTTTTTAATATTTTTGAAAATACCCTCCCCGAATAGGTTGCCCGTGTGAGTGTGTATGCATGATGCTATTTATCATGTAAGTTTATACTAAATTGTTCTTCAGTTTGTGCTTATTCTTTGGAAATACGGACATTTTTAGTGATTACCACCTAATGAAAGTCAAGAGAGGTAATCTATCCATAAATCACTCCTCTCCTCAGTTTCTTTAATTGATCATCCCTAATAGCGAATCCTGCTAAAAGATGTTACAGTTTCTGTTGAGTGACAACCCAAGATTTGTTAAGTATTTGACATTTTTTAATGTTTTAAACTTACGTAAAGTTTTATTTATTCAGCATATTCTATGAATTGGAACCAAACTAAGAAGACGCCAAAGATGTCGGCCCTTAATGCAGCTCTAACGCCTGGTGCCAAAACTACGCCATCAAACTAGTACACCTACGCTGGCTATGGCATCATGTTTTTCATTTCACAAGTTTCTCTCACCTCAGCCCGCAATATGTGAGATAAATTTAGAAGCGATAAGAATCCAGAGTGGTGCCACTCACTTAAACATTCTCGCTTAAGGTACCGGGTATTTCCAGGCAGGCGTTTACCTACACTTAGTTTTGTGTTGTGCCCAGGTTCCAATTTCGCTTCCAACCTTCCTAAGGAAAGGAATGCTGCTATGCCTGGACGCTTAATACGGTGTAAGTATTGTTCCCAACTTCCAACCCAACTCAGCCACGCTGAAAGCTTCCAAAGAAAAGTGCATGATACATATCCTCGGACGGCCAACCATCTAGGAACTGTCCAGGGGAGACGTTGCTTAACTTCGGTGATTGCACGAGAACTGGTGTATCCAACGTGATTTGGCCGTTTGCAAGACTAGGCCGGGTTGAGTAAATAACTTTAATGCTCAGCCATTTCGCGCTTGTCAAAGCAAGGCACAAAGTCGCATTTCTAATTGTCTTGCAGAATAAGAAGTGGAGAAATAAGATACAGCAATGTTCATGTGTTTCTTTGGAGGAGAATTCAAGGGGAAGAAAACGAATTCGGCCATTATTTAGTTGGAGACGAACAAGTAATTGAATCAGAGACGTGGAAAGCTAATGTTGACAGACTGGAATAGCTACTGATTGACCATTGAAGATGTTACTTTCTCGGTCAATTCCACAGAATGGACGACTGCACAAAGAAAGTCTTGTGTGTCGTTCGCAAAGAAATGACGAGATCTGTCCGGAAAGTATCCGAGTACTTTGAATCTCTCGAGAAATTTGGCAGTGGGTTCCCGTCGAGTGAGTTTGTTTACTCTACTGACTGACGCATACACAATGACTGACTGAATTAGACATGCGTTAACGTTTCGCGCAGGCTTTTGGGGGCAAAAACATCACATTGTCGAAGTCTGTAAGTAGGTATAAACAATATGGACGCAATTTCACCGGGGAAATCGACGCCTGAGATACTGAAAAATCTAGCAAAAATCAGCTCATCATTCGATTTGAATAGAATTTTCGATACTCATGTGTAAAAAGAAAGTTTTATTGAAATCCGATGATATGCTGGTGTTTGTCAGATTTTGAAATTTCGCAGATATCGATTTACCAATGGAAGCTGCGTCCATATTTTTCATTCCGATTTATCAGCTAACATTCCATAACCCACCCAACACCAATCAACGTTACAGTCCAGATTCGGCTCTCTGTGACTTCTTGCTCATGCTAGCCATGGGGAGTATTTGACCATGCGAAAGAAATGTGTATTTCCTGAATTGAATTGTGACATTATAATTCATAGCAATAGTCATAGCCAGAGTTCTTTACTTTCAACTGGTAGGATCAATATACTATGTCCCATTTCATAGATTTCCAAGGGTGAAATTGATGCAAGGTCGTGCTTTGCAGAGAGATTATTCTTCATTTCCGTTCTGTGCTGTTTATGATAACTGCTGTAAACTAATGGATCTGGAACAGCCATTCTCAACTAGTGGGAAATTCACCCCCGGGAGGCTCGTAATTCAGGACAGTAGGGCGAATTTATTCAATGTCAAAGTGCGTGTAAATGAGCTTTGTTTGTTTGTTTGAATCGTCACATCCCTGACTAGCCTATTTTTCATAATAGAATTGGCCGAAGGAATTCATTGATGACATTTAAGGGGGAAATGAGGGGGAAGTAATAAAAAATAGGATACAATTTTATATTCTTGGATTTTTAGATAATTTTCTCCATACTATGACGTTAATATTAATCTTAGTTAACAAGTAGAGATGATTTGGTGGAGGTTGTGAATCATTGCCGTAGAATGGTGGTCCTTGTAGTTGTGGTATGAAGCAACTGAACTTCAAGTGAAAGAAATATTGATCGAAAATCAATAATTGTTAACATCAGTACATCTTAAAAAAATGAAATTGACATCACCTCCTGTTTATCAACAGGCGTAGAATGACGGTCTATGTAGGTGCTATAAAAAGCAAATGGAATTTTTGATAAAAAATCACGAGAAAATGATTTATCACGGTTGACAGTATTTCATCTTTTAATTAGATAAGGAACTGACGCTATTCAAAACCTACAACGGTGTATATGCAATTTTGACAAAATTTGGCAACTTTTGTCGACATTAATTTCTGAAAGGAAAATATTGAAACATCTTTGTTTCCAATTGATTTTCCAGTCAATCCCTGTTAAAACGTCTGGAACAAAGATAAACAATCATTGCTTCGAAAATAAAGGTAAAAAAAAATGGCTTAAAATGCAATATAATTCATTGGCCAATGAAAAGGATATATATATATATATATATATATATATATATATATATATATATATATATATATATATATATATATATATATATATATATATATATATATTAGGTATACATAAGTTATAAACACTATTTGGTTTACCTACATTTTTTCTTTCATTCTCTCTTTCTTGTACCAAATTTAATTTTTTCTAGAAAATTGATTTTCAAAAAAAGAATTTTATTGCGTATTGTGACGTAAAAGGAATGATTCGTTTTCTTTCTCTTTCTTATTATCCCCCTCTCATTGTGAGTCATTTAAATCTTTCTTTCTTCGTTACTACTGCTATCAATATCTTTCTCCAAACACCCTCTATTTGGTTCATTAAATCCCTTACTTCTGTTAACCAATTCAAATCTGGTCTTGACACGAAAATTTTCCCGTCCTTGCAACCATCGACTTACATCGCCGTTAGGAATCTTTAGATAATATTAGTACCAACATTTCTACTTTAATAAAAACTAACAACAATAATATCAGGTAAGGTGGCAAAATAAGAAGTAGGCTCATATGGCGATGGTTTTCTGGTAACTGTTCTCGTAGCACGAATGATAAGAGCGGCTGTCACGGCACTACTTTTTATGCCAGCCCTATATGCCATTTATGTAAATCGTAGCAGTGAACTCTGGACGATAAAGCAATACATAACGTGGAAATCTGCTCAGAACTTATATAAGTTTTATGTTTATTGTAAGGAATATTTATCCCATTCATAGGAAGAATGAATTTGGAAATTGGAAAAATGGGAGATCAATGAAAGAATTACTTATCTCACATTTTGTTGGATAGTGATCCCTGAGAGGTTTGAATTTTATAATAACAAGCGAAGATGCGGTATAAATCCTACCTCACACTATAGAAGGGTTGATTTAGCATGAATGCACATTGTAAATTGAATCCCCCGTAAAAACTCAAGAGGGAAGTGGATTTACAAAAAAACAAAACCAAAAACGAGAAAATGTTTTCCGTTTGACACATCCTCCATGCATGATACATGCACCAAAAAAGTGTTACAAAGTAAAATTAAATAATAAATTAGATTAATTCGTTTCACGTTAATTAATTAGTTTATCTTAGAGTAATATACATCAAATCTAATCAGAAATTTATTTCAAGAATAACTTGTAAATCAAGGTTAACACATTTTTTTCGATAAGGCAATTTTTTTCGAGTTGGCCCCCAAAACAATTTTTCAGTGTAAGGAGCAAGCCAACTTAAAAACTGAAAGAACCTATGTTGACTGATTTGATTGATAGCTTCCCCCAATATGTCAAAATGTTTCGATCCCAGATCATACGACATTATCGGCATCTTAAATACACGGATAAAAAATTGAACCTCTCTTTTCTCAACAAAATTTACGTACAACTTCTCCAGACCGGTTTTCAGAGCGTATTACGAATTCCAAATTTGTTTCCCTCTTGACTTGAATGTTTCAATTTTCTTTGCAACTGACATGTTCTGTTGTTGGTTCTACAGCATATCTGGCAATACAGGTGGAAGTTGAATAAAAACAAGATTTATATCAGTCAGAAACTATCTATGCACAGAATCAAAATCACTATCTATAAGATATACTAAGAATACATTATACTGACTAATAAGCCAGAAACGTTGGGATTTGGACCCACCTAGGGATCCGTAGGGGTGATGTGCTGAAAGAACAGTTGCCATCACAACCAAATCTAGATACAGCTCCCTCTGGGAGTGAGTAGATGCATCATTTTGTTGCTATAAAAATCATCGATAATCAAGATGAAGACATGAAATTATTAATGATGATTCGCAATTCTTCATCTAATGAAAATAGAAAAAAATGTAGTTACTGAATTTGAACTGCCATCCTTCAGTTCGTCATGAAAACTAGGCAGAATGTGAGAAAACAGATTGGATTTTCGGCATTAGCATCCAAAAACTACAAAATTACACCACAGCACATGCCTGCAGAAAATTTGTTTTTGGCAAATGGTATTAATTCCTGTTAATGTAGCAAATATATGGCCAAGATAAATGAAAACAGAAATCGCAATACGTGAGAAGCCTCTGCTTTCGCCTTCAATCAAAGACATGATTCTCATGATATTCAGGCGATATGTCAAAGTAACAATCACAATCATATATTCTTATCCCTATGATATTTCACTTTTCTTTTTCAATGATGCCAGATTTTGCAAAAGATTTTCTGTAATTGCAATTATCTATCTCCTTCCCCCTCGATATATCTCTTTTGTTCAAAGATATTCATTTAGGCGAATTAGAGGTCTTGAGCAATCAATTTGCTTCTGAACCTATGGGCAACAATATTCCAAAAGAAAATTCTTTTAACAAATTCATCAGATATCAATTTTCGAGGAGAATTCAAGAGTATAACGCCTCTTCAATCTCTAAGGTTCCCCCCTTTATTACATTCTCAAATCATTTTTCTTCTTTTCATCATTACTGAAAGTTATTGGCTTGCATACTATTAACAGGATATATGTAATACAACTCAAATTTATATATATATATATATATATATATATATATATATATATATATATATATATATATATATATATGTATATATACACACACATATATATATATATACACACATATATATATATATACATATGTGTATGTATATATATATATATATATATATATATATATATATATATATACATGCATATATATGTGCACTGACACACACATGCACACACACACACAAACACACACACACATATATATATATAAGCATAATTGTGTGAAAAAGACTCGAGGGTTGATTGTATCAATATGGATATTATTTTCTCCTTCTGTCATTATTGACAATTATTGACTTGCTTAGTATTATCACAATAAATACTGGAGTTTATATATATATATATATATATATATATATATATATATATATATATATATATATATATATATATATATATATATATATCATACACTAATAATGATTACGCATACATATACTCTTTGTGTATCTGCCTTTATATGGCTATTATGCATGCTTTATACTCATGTCATATATCTTTAGTTTGAAGATTTTCATATAGGCGAATTAAAGGCCTTCCTTGATCAATTCATTTATACAGCTCTGAGCAATAATAATCCAAAAGAGCATTCCTTTCCCAATTCAATGATCAATTATGAAAAAAGTATTTGAAAAGATTATGCGTTGTAAATTCCTGGCGTTTCCTCATTATAGGATCCTAATTTCTATGATCTTTCTCCTTTTGTTAATATTGGCTTCGGGGACTAATCTAGATTTGGATGCCAAAGGGTATAGTTCCAGTACCGCCCCCTCAAATATTCACTGTGATTTGTCAATATATCATAGAAACTATGTATTTCTCCTCAATTCTGTTTAAGCGTTAATAACTTAAATTTTCTCAATTAGTTTTTTCTTTATCTAGTGGGTCATTCATTAGGCTATCTGTGAATCTATGTTTAATTAGGATACTCTGTGCCACAGACTTAAGTTAATTTTTACTTGAAGGTATTGATTTTAGCTTTTTTCATTTTTTTGTTTGTTTTTATTCATTTTCTTCATATTTAGCAAGTATCAAAAATATTTTTACCTCTATCATTTGGTGTTCAAATTATCAGGTAAATAAATGGGTGATTCAAATGAATGGATAAAACCGTATTCATTTTGGAACATGATGTGAGATCAGGAGCGAATGATGATATCTAGAATGATCGAGGCCAATTGGTCAAAAAAGGCTCAGCCAATGAGAACCCTAAACGGTGGTCACGTGACGAGCGCCATATTTGAACACAATTTCCACCTAATTTGGCATGGTCAAGTACGTGCATAATTTCTCTCCTCGTCCATGGTATGGTAATATCCTGTCATTGAAGAGGAAACAAAAGCATCTACAGAAAATATAAGTGCTGCATTTGAACTTTATTCTACATGCACATTGAATTTTATTCGATGTATTTACACTTCGGACAGAAAGAATATATCTCCCAGTTTGATTAAACACATTGAAAGAATATCATAACAATATATACACAGACTAAAACTCATTGTATCTTGTGTACGGAGATGTACACAAAACCACGCTTATTTCCTCTCTTTTTTGTGTGATAAATTCAAGTACTTTCCATTATTACTTCTTTTTTTATTGCTTCACTGTCATGCATTTATTTTATACTGTTAAGAAGTTCGTCTGTATGGCTGAACAACACGTTTTCCGATTTCAGCATCAATGGTATGACATTTCAACTAAGAACTATGAAGTCAGATACAAGTATAACCTCTTTCGCAGCTATAACTTATGGTTGCTTGGTATCCTGCCAAACAGAAAAGGTTGCATAGCTATTCTTCACAGATGTACGCTGTCAAGAATAGCATAGCAGCCTCTTTCCTACATGATTCCAAATTGGTTTATCACTTTTTTAATCAATGATACATAAGGCATTTGCAACCATGAATATTTGGAGATGCGTTGTGTGGGAGAATACATTTAAATTAAGTTCACGCTACCCAAACAGAGCATTCTTTTTATATTTGTGTACCGGTGTGGATGTACAGCTGTTCTGTACAGATTGGTATGAATGGAAATGTGAGTGAATTCATGGATCAAATAAGTTTGATTCAACTTACACGTTTCAAGTGGATCAGACTCAATACAAGTCTTTAATTTGTGATCATTAATGCTTACCACTAGTCCTCTCCAAATGCCTCATTTTCTATAGTAAACGTCCTGACTCATTTTTGAAAGGTACAGTGGATAACTGAACACCCTCAACACACATCTAAATAAGCCCATGCATATCTGTATGATAGATCTCCGTTAATATCTGAGATTTGTTGAATCAGCTCAGTCAGTAAGACAGCTTCCTGAGTGAGTTCAAGTCACGCTCAGGGATATGAATTTTACGTATTGTTTAACATCCCTGATTTTGATGAGAATTGTTCATCCTCTGGTGTCTGTAGAATGCCGAATCTGGCTCCCGTGCCATTTTGTAATATGCATTGGCTCTGCCTTTGATTTCTTGGTCGTGTCTTCCTTCATCTCGTCCGTGAACTATGTGAATTCCACTATGACTCCGGATTCGTGGTATATATTATCTGAAGTTTAAATTCATCATTTGCACTTTTTAGATAATGTGCTGTTGATATCTATACTTGACTTGCCGTTCTGATTGATTTGACCTAAGTGTATGTGCTGTTTCCTATAAACCATTTTATTTTCCAGTGTCAATTCATGATTTATGTCAACTTTATTCCACAGACATAGTGTCCTTCCATCTTTCTCCATAAATGATCAGCTATACCTAATTCCATTTTCTCCCGAAACATCTTAGCCTTAGAGGGGAATAGGTCTCACCCTTGTACTGCTTGCTACACCTGCTAAAGATATTCTACAAGCTTGACCTTAACAACTTAGTAAAAAGTAACAGATATTGAGTAATTGGTAGGACTGGCCGAATATGCGATATTTACTATTTACTGCAGGTCACCTAAATTTTAGAGAAAACATTTTGTGTCACATGACTGTATCAGATCAAAAACTAAGATATTTTAACTTATATATATATATATATATATATATATATATATATATATATATATATATATATATATATATGTGTGTGTGTAAGTGTCACATGAAAAAGAAACATTATTTTAGCATGCCTTTGACACTTAAATATTACGTAGCGGTGACTTTGAATTTTGTATAAAAATGTATCACGCGACGTAGATAAGTGTCTGATCTAAGCGTGCGAGAGTGAACGTGTATATAGAGGACTGTACTTGAGAAAAAAACTGATGATGCATGGTGCTGCAGCAAAATTTGTGTCACATTCGACCATCGAACAACATTTGACGCTGCACGAGACAAGGTGTGTCCCTCAGCCAACCTACCCAGATCTGGTTCCAGCCGACTTTCTTATCGTTCCCCAAATTGGAAATCATCCTAAAATATCATCGATCTCAGATGAAAAAAAAAAAGATAGAAAAATAAATTGCACCATGACCTTAACATATCATCTCTAAAAAAACAATAAGAACAAAGTCCAGAGCTCGAAAAAAATATCAATCTAACAAAAAACAACTAAAGATAAATCAATAAATAAAAACAATAAACAAATAAAAAGGAGAAACATGTCATACATTGAAGGTTCAGGTGGGAGAACACTGAAAAGCGGTGAGCAAAGGTGAAAGTAACAAATAGGGTATAGCTGATCACGTATGGAAGGAAAAGAGAGACCACCTACCCCTGTGGAACGAAGTTGGGATAATTAATCAGGAAGAACACTGGAAGATTCGAAAATTGAAAGAGTCGGCCCATATGCAAGGCAAGGAAAACTGCCTTAGTAATCCTAGCATTGAAATGGATACCATATTGGAACCTCTAATAATGAAAGACAGAAAACAATAACATCAAATACCAAAAACTGCCACCTGAGGTTTAAGGCTCCTAAAAATTAGCAAGCGTTATCCACATGGACACATAGCGTAGTGGTTACAGAATCAGACAAAATTACTGCAAGGTTCAATCCCAGTGTGAGACAGTAATACTATTACTAATGCTAAGAGGTGAGTGTGGTCAATATACCCCCATCAGTTAAATAAACACCTACCAGATGATACCTGATGAAGGCCGTGGAGTACAAAGGCTGAAATGTTGTATGAAAACAACCAAGATGAGGATGGTCCGAATAATGATAGAAATGATAATACCTCATCTAAAAAAAATCAGAGATATAATAAATAAAAAAGCACTGGGAAAGGTGAATCCATTTTTATGCAGATAAGTCTCAAAAAGTCGTAAATAAAGTATTCTCAATGTATCGAACTGTAAGCTTATGCTGAATTTGTGCCAGCCAGTGTTAACGCCTAATTTTAGGAAATCAAAGATTTCGGTGACCAAACAAATGCGCAGGAGGTAATTTATTCGCTAATCACCCCTCTTATACTTGATCACCCTAAACACCGTTCGAGTCAAGTGTCAGTGATTAACCAGACCTATTGTATTCCATGTATTTATTATATCGGTTTACCTATTAGAAACTGTCAACCCAAACGGTTGAAAAAGGTTTCTTCATTTTCAAGTCAGTCTGGCTGGCTATGTATGCATATGTATATCATGCATGCAAAGGGCATCAATGGACCTAGAAGGCATTTTCATAATTATCTATTCTTTATCATACCTGCAAGAACGTTTTTTGTCGTTGTTTAGAATCCCTCTAGATATGTTTTCAGAGGAGACTTCATATTGTAATATAAATTTATGCTAAATCTATCTCTGTTATCTAATTACTGACCAACAAATGCTGGGCAAGTTCCTTATTCATTGATCTTCCACAACACGGCATGCTGCCTAATGACGTCAGTTTTTCTTGAGTGATCAAACAAACATGTTTTATCTATCACCATTATTATCATTATTATCTCACCTTCTGCCATAATTAATTGCATTTCTTTTCACAGCGTTTGCTCTCAGAACTATAAAAGATCTAGCCGTTCCTTCTTTCGATGTGCTTCTTCGATTTCTCCAGAACTGCTGATGACGTCAATGGTTTGGCATTTGCAAAAGTCAAGCCTAATCGAATCGGCCAATCAGTGTTGGAAGGCAATGCAAGGTTCGGGGGGGGGGAGGATCAATCGATACATTGGATGACTAAGAAAACAAATCAATCAATTGTTAATTGGTAAAAGTTGGTTACCGTTACGTACACAGACAAGCCTTTCTTAGTGAACATTGTGCAAGCAGAACATAGTCCAAAGTACGTAAAAAAGTGAGAAAGAATACATTCATATGCATATGCACACTCAGAGACACATGTATTTATATATGTATACATGTCTCCCAATATGCATCCACAGACACAATCATATATATATATATATATATATATATATATATATATATATATGTATATATATATATATATATATATATATATATATATGTACATATATATATATATATATAAGTGAAGCTTTCTAGAATATATATATATATATATATATATATATATATATATATAGTCTACGAAACTCAAGAGAATCAAACATTGAACTAAAAACTTTTTCAACAAGATATTTGTGTTAGTTCCGTCCATTATTTCTCAGTATCTGTCCATGCAATTCAAGGAATTTTCTTCAACTTTTTAGAAAATATCTTACATATACTCTGTTATTCTGGTACTATGTGTACATTCTGTGTTGTTGGGATTATCATTTGTTTAACATAGAACAGTTTAGGCGATTTAAAAAAAAAGCCGTTATATCAACATGGTACCCCAGCTTTGTTGACCAAACACCACCTTTCAGCTACGATTTTAATATATAGCTTATGTCAGAAACGTAGTATGTTATTTTATATGACTTGAGAATCTTTTTCAGGGGATTCTAAACAGAGAACAACGTTTTGTTGTAGGCATTATAAGGAATGATATTGACAAACATAAATAGAAGAAAAATGTAAAGTGTAGCAAGTCTAATGATAAATGTATAAAAAACTTCTGAACTTCATTTTATTGATTTATTTACTAGAATATTGAGCATTGTTCACTCTCAACAGATACGTTAAAACCAACGTCACACTCACGCACTCACACACACATACACAAACACAAACACACAGCACACACAGACTCTTAAAATTCACTCATACAAACACACTCACACACACACACACACACACACACACACACACATATATATATATATATATATATTGAAGTTCAGATGAAATTTTGTTTTATGTAATTTTGAATCTAACAGGAGGGCTAACATATATCTGTAGGTGAATAAATATCAATCTTTATTTTAAACTTCATTTATAAACACTCCCCTGCACACACACACACACACACACACACACACACACATATATATATATATATATATATATATTGAACGATTTATCGAAGTTGTTATAACAAGTAATAACTACAGGACTTTTAAATTTATAGTAGTCGTAGCTCTTGGTAAATACTCCAAATACTGGGAAGCTTCTATTCGAAGTATTTATGCAAAATAGATAATAAAGAAAAACCGGTTATTCAAAAGGATACTTTGGACAAAACGATTGAGCGTTTTTTTCTTCTTCTAGAAATCCCTTACAGGTATATAGCAAAATTGACTTCTCTCGATGATTAGTGACAATGCAATATTCTCAATTTTGCATCTACTGCCAGACATAATGGAACACATTCAAAGTGACAGCAAACATTCCACAACGAATCGTCAAGATAGCCAGTCAGGCCAGTTCAAGAGGGCATTTTTGATCGTTCGGAAATGGTAAGATGGGAAAAAAGCCGGTCGACCGTGTAAGAGTAGGCATTAGAAAGGGCAGATCAGTTAAAAGGCATGTCATGAATGACCCTTTCAATACTGATGTAGGAATTCCAAGGCAAATTACAGTTGGTCTCAACAAGGAGCTTAGCCGCCATTCAATGTCTCGAGAAAGGGACGGATTTGGATTGAGAGCTTTTCCTCCGCCTAATAAACCTATCATGAATAAAATAGAATAAGAAAGATAGACTTGTATATGCAGAATAACACGATGATTGTGAGGATGAGAATTGGTCTATAGTTTGCTTCAGCGATTCGAGTAACTTCAATAAAGACGGATCCGACAACAGACGGTGAATTCTACGGCATACAAGCAATGGGCTAAGACCAAACTGTGTCTAAAGGTATGCTTAGTTCTGAAGGAGAAGTGTCGTGGTATGCAGGATGTTCTCTTCTGATACTATTAGACCTATTGTCAGAATTAATGGGTCGGCAAATGTTAATGTGTGTCTAAACGTAGTAAAGCAACATGCCATTCTTCCCCTACAAGCATCTTCAAAGCAGACAATTTTATTTGTTGAGCAACACCCGCAGACGCACCGTTGAATAAGTGAGAGATTTTTTGAGAGAGAGAACAATGAAGGCATGAAATAATCTGCACAAAGTCATAACATAAATCACATTGAGAACTTGCAGAAGATAATGGGTGACAACATTAGGTAATAGAGCCTGATCTCTTTAACTGACTTATGGGAAAACAGGAAGTTGAATGGAAAAATAAAAATATCAGATCTGTTCAAGAAACTTGTCATGTTCTATGGGAGTCGGTTTGCTGAATTTATTGCCAATGAAAGGATCTATACTCAATACTATCTTCTCTTCAAGTTGGATTATTCACAAATTTTTAATTTTTGTTTCGTGAACTTCATCCTAGAAACGATATCTTTTACTCGTTCTCTTATTTTTTCCAATGTATTTTCCAAATAGATTATTTTTCTTGAATATTTTTCGGTAAAGGATTTTTGTCCATGAAGTAAGTACCAAGTGCTACAATTCCTATAGATCCGGTTACAATTATTATTGACAAGAACTACATTTGAATAAATCGTGTGGTTATAATCGAAACGGCACTGATGAGGATATAAATTCGTACACTGTGTGAAATTATGAAAACAACGAACCATATGTCCTACGAAATCATTTTAACGATCCGTTTAGGTACTGTTAGAAATCCGACAGGACAAGGACGGAAGAGACTCTAGTTCAAATAAAATTCGTGGTATCATCATCATCATCATCATCATCATCCTTTCAACTTCCTTCATGGGACAAAAGCCCCCTGCATCTTTAGCTAGTTTCTTTGGCTTTTGAGAGTCCCGATGCCGACAAATTCGGAACTTGTCCGGCGAAATATTTAATCTACGAACTTTAAGCAATACTGGAAAGGCCGGTGAATCAACCGGCGGATACATTGTGATAAAAAACAATGGTGAGAATTTTTTCGCAACAGGTGAGATCTGATAGGAAAACTTTCATCAGGTAGAATAGGAATAATGTGATGAAAACGTGAGAATTGTTACTCTTCTTGCTTGAAGACGAACTAATATTCAGCGCCAGACCGAAGAACCTTTAATGGGCCTTTAGCATAATCTGATTTAGAACGCCCACTGACTCTTGGGTCCCTTGCTGCCACTTGATGTCCCTTTGTCGTTTTTCGTGCTCTCTGGTGGCCACAAGACCCTAATCAGCCACTTAGTTCGTTTATGCTACGGGCCGGTTCTGCTAATATTAGAGTATAATTGCCTCAAATTTGCTAACTTGTTTGAATAATACAGCGTCTCTCTTTCTAGATGCAAGAATGACGACAAGACACTGTCGATTCTTTTCGTGATGCTCAATTCGCGTTGAGAAAAAAACGAGAAGAAAATAACCGCCAAAATATTCAAATATAAGATTGCTTTGATTCCGAATGATTTTGCACGATTCATGAAGAACTGATTGTCAGAGAATGGGTAAATAATATTCTTGCTTACAAAATCTTGACATTTAAATGAAATAGAAAAAACAAAAAACAAAACAAAACAAAACAAAACAGCAAACAAACAAGGACTTAATTGATCTATCCTGCTTTTTTTTTTAGGGATGAAAAAATGAATTTGTATGAACACAGCCTTGAATTTTTCTTTGATTCAAAAAAAAAAAAAGATGCAATGCAAGGCTTTTCCGTAGAGATGAAATTGACGAGTTAATTGCACGAGATAAATTCTCTTGATATTGTGAAGTAACTTACAGGTTTTACGCTGGTGAAATTCACGCCGATATCCAATAAGACAAGTTTGATATCTGCGCAAACAAATTAACAACATTTTCGAGTCATCATCATCATCATCATCATCATCATCTCTGCGTCATCAACATCAGACTTTCAGCATCCGTCGTTCGGTATGAGACTTCCCTAGGATTTACCAGGCCATCTCTATCATGGGCATCGCAAAGCCAAAGTTTTCTGAACGTGTCTATTTCATCTCCAAATTTCATATTTTGCCGGCCACCGTTTCGCTTATGATATCCGGGGATTCACGCTGTAAATCCTGATGTCCAAAAGTTGACTATAGTTTTTGCCGCCCACGACCAGACAAATCAGGAATACATTGTAATATCTGATGTGTGATGATTTTATTTCATAAAAAGCTTTTCAAACAATCTACATTGAAAATCAAGTCAAGCTAGAGTAGAGCTTAAAATATGATGAACTTAGGTATTTTATTTTTCCTTGTTTGGTGGTTGGTCATCGTGGATGTACTTCGTTTGCTGGTAGTTATGAATTATATATTAGTTAAAGATATTGTAACGGATTTTCTTTATCAGTATGTTGTTAAAACATCAGCTCTTTGTGATGTTTCCTTTCTGAAAGTATTTCATTCCAGCTTGAGTCTGTTTCCCTTACTTCTTATTTTAATTATTTTACAGATGATCTGTTTCTACACATCTGAGATAATTATGAAAAGGTGATTGGGTTGTTTTTAAAGTGACTGGAGGTATAAAATGATAATAATGTTAATAGTAATGCTAATTCTACTGATATTAATGATAACAATAGGAATAAGATAGTTATGGTGGTTAACTTTTAGTATAGCTGTAAATGTGGTGCTAATTTATGATTTTTTTAAATAGAAATTTTGAGCATTGCCGGCACTTTAAAGGTACTTCACTCTTTCTTTTTGATAATTCTGCATTTTTATTGCTCTATTGGCAAAAGTGAGTATTTCAAATTTCTCATTTAAGCACTGCATTTCAGTGTTCTTGCATATGTGTGTTAGGTTTGATATAATCGATTTTACTGTGGGTTTGAGTTTGCTATCAGTCCGTCTCCAATATTTTTGCGACAGTGATGTACTGTTTTTACATTTGTCATTTGTAAATGATGATAAATGGTTCGCTAAAATCGATTTAAAGGTGTTTTAGACATTCCTATCGAATATTTCACTTTCTCTTGGGTTGATAATTCAGCTTCGTATAGAGTATTGTACATTCACATATATATGTATAGATAAATATGTATGTGTGTGTTATGATAATACATACATGTAGAAATATGACCAGTTTACAGGTGTGAATTGCGATATATTTAACAATATTAAAGGGGAATGACGATTCCAGAAGACCATGTTTTCTAAAAATGAACTCTCTTGAATTCATTTCAACGTTTCAGCAGTCAATACAGGCTTTTCTGAGAAACTATGATAAAGATACAGGAGCTAGTGTATTTATATAGAACCCGTCTCTTTTAGAAGGTGATATCTCCCTGGCAGCGGTTCCATTCCAAATTAAGGCCATAAAATTCTCTGACCCAAAATTTTGCAACCAAATGGAATAATACGATCGAACATTTGAACATTTACCGTATATTATGTTGAGAAAAGTTGTTTTTTTTCAATTCCCCTTCAAGGGTTTTCCAATGGGGAGGGGATGCATTTGCAATGTCAGTTCGTACTAAGGTTTGTGTCAGGCAATCACACTTGCTTCTTCTTGAAAATTCGGACTTCCTTGAAATCAATAAAAGATTAGAGAAATTACTTATTTACTGATCACTCTCTTGTCAATTTTCTCAATTGATCTGCCCCAACACAGCACGCTGCCAAAACACTCTAGTAGTTTCTAGTTAGTAATTACCAAAACCTGTTTTATTTATTTCATTGAAAAATTCTGTGGTCAATTACAAGCAACTTATGAATTTAAGAGTTAATCACCCTACCATCCTACCGTTATCGATGGATGTGAATCGCATATAATTTCAACATCCAAAGAATTAAAAAAAATGGATTAGTTCGTAATGAAAAGTATCCACGATTTGACGGAAAAAAGCTGTGAAAACTGATGATTAAAATGCTTCATCTCTAAAATTAAAAAAAAACAAAACACAAAAAACTATTCGACAACAAAAAAAATTCTCTCTGGTGAAATTTTATGACATGAGAGAAAAGTGAAGGAATGATATCAGAAATTATCCATTCCATAAGTTCCTGTAAAAACCAAACTTGGCTACTTCGGGCTGGATCTTCACTCTTACTTCAAATCCGACCCGAGCTGATTACTGCAACTTTTGTATAGTATATATGATAAATAAAACATGAAATTGTCCTTTTGTCTCAGTCAGAGACGCTTGGTTTGTGATTTTGAATTGCAGTAGAGGAATGCTAATTTTATATATTGTTTTTTTTTTAGCATGAAGGTGCAGACAAACAGTCTGCAACTTTATGTCGAATGAGGATTTTTATTGTTCTCGTTGTTACTGTGGAAAAGATAGAAAAAGAAGTCTAAAGTAACTCCCGGCTTGGACTGGGGTTTTAAGAATGATTCGAACCGTATATTTTTCTGCTCAACCCCGAATACTCACATCCACTATGATGCTCATTTCCTGCATTATTTCTTGGGATGAGAATTAAAAAATATAATGATAGTAGTAGAAGCAAATAGGAGTGAGCTGCTGGTGAGTTGGAATTTGGAGAAAACTCCTTTACGGGCGTGACAGACTGGTAATGACCTGATATATTCATGAGACAACAACAAGGTCACTTGACACGATCAGAGTAACAATTTTCTCCTATCTTAAACAAGCTACTCTTTTTTTTACCTCTGGTAATAAAGTTTCAATTTCGTTGACGGGTAAACTAAAGATGAATGCTTGAATACTGTGCTGGATCTTAGATTTTATCAGAGTAACTTCCCCTATCTCGTGGTATATGTCCACACATTGTCTGCGAAAGTTCTCTGTGAATTTCAATGGAATTTTTCTCTAAACCATAGGGAAGGACTCTCGGGTTCAAGCTGTCTGTTTTGCATGCTGGCAACTGTTGCATCAAACTGCATGAGCAGAAGAGTAAAACATGGCCGCTCATGAAAGAGAGGATAGAAAAAGTACACGTATACCTTGATTAGTGTGGTCTATTCGATCTAAAAGTTTCTGTACTTTTCAAAATCTCACCGTTCAAGGTCTTCTTATAACCTGATGTGTTTTTGTTTTCAGCCTGTACTTTGATGCATTAATTTGTGCAGCGATAACTCAACCATAGAGCATCAAAACCTGCAGTTATCAAGACCGCACTATTCAAGGTATTCCTTGAGTGTTTTATCAAACAGAGACGTCAATAGAAAGCAACAAAGAAAGAAGAATTCGACAAACCAAAAGACAGGAGAGAAAATGAAAATGGATCAATGAAGTGAAAGAAAGAATACCGGAGTATAATAAAGAATTTGAAATAAAAAAAGAACACCGTATCATTACGTTACATGTGAGGTAAATTAGCTTCCCCGTTGTGTGGTTACATAAACGAGCTGAAAGTTATTCACATCTGGCCGTCCAACCTGACCAACAGAACGCATGTTCAAGAGTCAAGATTTCCGATAAAAAACAAACAACAAAAACAAACAAACAAAACAAACAAAAAAACACGAGAATTGAAAAGAAAAGAATTTCCTTTGTTGATTTCATTAGAAAATAGTAGTTGTCGGGAGGAATGTTCTCGTCGGAAACACAATCGATAGAAAAACAAATAAACACTCAATAGAAACCATCACGTGGCCAATATCTATTAGCAGCACGCTGTGTTGGGGATGATCAAATAAAAATTGGAAGGGTAGTGATCTCTAAAAAAGACAGAATAGGAAAAAAAAGTTTGAATGCTGCCAGGCACAAAATAAGGATCAGTTTCGCATAAACTCACATTGCAAATTGAACCTCCGACTCAAAAACGTATTGAAGAAATAAAAAAACGAAAAAACACTGTTCGTTTTCTAGACATAATAAAGAATGAATGCTGAAAATATCAACCTTGTAGCTCCACTGGTACAGTCCGTACGCGTGACGCCTACACAGCCAGCTAACTTGAAACCTTAAGAAACCTATGTTGACAGTTTCGACGACATTTTTGTTTGACAGTTTCTAATGAATAATCTGATCGATAGAAAAATGAAGATCAGATCGATGAGGACAAGACAAAGATGGCATGCTGTGCTTTGCATATCTTTTCGATTTAAAAAACAAACTTGAACTGAAAACTACCCAGCACGTAGAAAGCGTATACCTCTTTCCCTTGTATAAAACTACAAGCCAGCCAGACCCGCTCCAAAACTGAAAAAAACCAAAAAAACTATATTGATATCAAATGGGTTGATGCTAATTTTAATTGACAGTTTATAATAGTTAGCATCTAGTCTGAAGCTGTATTGCTGAGGAAATGAATTTGATCGTCACTTGGTGCCTTGGTGCAGATAAATCAAACTTAATAAATACCTAATTGGGATTCTCTCCACAGGGCGATTGTTAGCAACCTTTTTCTCGCTCGCCATTACGGGTGAGTAAGACTCATTGAGTACTCCACAATGGTCCCCAAACTGTACCAAATCACGGCACCTTTAGTGTAAAAGGCCCTTTACATAAAACCCTGTCAGAGAATACTAAACAGTTGCATTTACATTCATGTGGTCAGGTTGTATTTGTGACCTTTCCAGTTTCAAAATACATACTGCTCCAGCAGCCAAGTGGAAGCTGCTGATGGCAAATCTAAAATCAAAGAACCAGACGACAAAATTCACGACAAAACGTTAGCTTAGTTTGTGTAGAAAAAACAATGAATCACCTAATTTAAATTCATAAAAAGTAATTTATTTCTTTTTTAGATACTCATGAAAAAAGCTGGGGTGAGTCTGTTGTGCAACAAAGTTACTCAAATCTTGGAATCGGACCCAGCGCCATCTAGTGCTGAAACAGTGAAATTCAATACTAGATGGTCCAAGTAATCAGCGTTGTGTGATTTAGATGTGGCTTCCTATCACTGTGACCGTGTATCAGTACATTGAATAACAATATTTTTAATATCCTGCAGCGCTCCTGGGGCCTGAATGCCTCACCCCGAGGAGCCGCCCCACACACCGAGCTGAAGGTTTGACTTTCATACACATGTCATTCTCACTCCCCAGTAGCTAACATCTAGACCATCGATTGCTGACACTGACCGACATACCGGAATACTAATTACATGCATTGCTAAGTGTAGACGATTTACATGTTGCTGAGTTACATCCCTTGCTCAGTGTTGCCAATGTAGAATTAATAAAAATCTGGATTTGGATCTTCTTCGATGCATTTAAGTGTCTGGATTGGCCTCTTGGACGATTTAAAAAATAATGTGTGTGATATTTTCATCCAATGGATAGTAATTGGATAGGTGGCATTTTTATACAATTCATAGCCGTAAATATTTCCTCTAGATTAGGTAATATCTCAGTACAATGACTGTTGAATATCAAATTAGCAATCAATATATTACAAATACTGGAAATTTTCCCAGAATTTCAGTTGTGAATAGATTTTAGGGCAATGATTATCATTGCTGTTTTAAAATGGCCACCAATCCAGGGCATTTTTTTTTCAGTATCAGGGTTGTTTGTCTTCAGCGACTGTTATCCTTCAGCTGACACAGTCACCATTTTAAAACGGGGAAGGGTACTATGGCTGGAGGTTTTCCATGATATTTTGGACTCGGTTTCAAATGAAAACATGAAAATAATCAATGGAAGTACAGTCTCTACTAGATCTTCATGCAAGAAAAGAACTGATTCAAGTTTCAAGGCGTTCAAGCTTGTATCCTTCTATTTTCCACTCTTCAGTGAATTTCTTGCGTTCATTTCTAATTCATTCTTTTTCTATTATTTTACGTCATTCTGATTTTCATCACGTTTTTTTTCTTCTTCACTAGTGTCTTTTTTGTTTTTGAAATTAATTTTCTCACATTCCCTCAAATCCCCCAGTGATTGGGGCTCCATTATTTCCTTTATTTAGCCTCTATTTCTTCCATATATTCCATTCAACCTTTTCTCTTCCTTTTTTCAACTCCGTCAACGAAATTGATAAGAGTTATATGTATTTGGTTGCGTCTATTTGTTATTCGGTTTGTCTGTTTTTCCCTCTCTCCAAAAGATATTACCAAAATTACTGAATTAATTATGACAAAGTCTGGTGCAAGGACGAGCAATCGTGTGAGGAAGAGGTGATCAAGTCTTTGAGAGGATCTAGGATTTTTTTCTGCTTTTCTGCTTTTTCTTGCATTCACATACACGCCCATGACTGTCCATATCGAAAGTTCTCAATGCAATTCCGTGAAATTTTGCAGATGAGTCAATAATACGCAATGGGAAAACTCATTGACTCTTGAAGTGGACCTTTGCACAATTATCTCCCCCTTTTCTTTCCTTCCTTCCTTGATTTTCTCTTCTATGCATCTATTACCAGATGTAGGAGTCATTTTCCCTTCCTCCATTTTTGGTTTATTTCCTATATTGTACCATTCCTTTTCTCTCTCATTCTTCCATTCCTTCTTTCCTTACCCCTTTCTTTCTTTCTTTCTTTCTTTCTTTCTTTCTTTCTATCATTTATTCATTCCTCTGTTCCTTCATTCCTCCCATCCTTTTTCCTTCCTTTCCCTCCGTACTCTCTGTTTCCTTCTATTTTTCGTATTTTCTTTCCTTCCTTCCTCTTTTCGTTTCAACTTTCCACAATTCCTTCTTTTCTTCTTTCATTTCATCGTTCCTCCGTTTCCCCCTTTTCTATTTTCCCCTTCTTCCTTGACCCCCTTAATTCTTTCATTTCTTCCATTTCATTGTTCCTCCCCCACCTTAATTCCTCCATACCACCCTCACTTCTTTTTTTCACTTTATCCCTCCCCTCTCTCACTTCCTCCCTCTATTTCTTCCTCTTATTCCTTTCCTTTTCTTCTCTCTGCCTGTGGGATTCTTTTTCCTAATTTTCTCCCCCTTCCAAATGTCCATTTTCATTTTTATCAGCCGTATTGATGTTTTCTCTGGTCGTTCCCTTCGTTTGATTCTTGCAATTGTTATTTGCGTTTATTTTGCCAAAATGAAACGAGCAGAGAAAAACATGGCGTCTCCCCGTTGTTTCGAATATCAGTTTTGTAAAATGGGAAATATACGGTGAGATAGCAATTGTTCGGGAAATTAAACACATATAAGAGAGAGAGAGAGAGAGAGAGAGAGAGAGAGAGAGAGAGAGAGATCGAAGTGGAAAAAGAACAGGAAAAAGGCGCACAAAAACAAATGAAAACTTGAAAGAGAGAGAGAGAGAGATCGAAGTAGAAGAAAGAAGACAGGGAAAACATGTACAAAAATAAGTGAACAGAGAGAGAGAGAGAGAGAGAGAGAGAGAGAGAGAGAGAGAGAGAGGAGGGAGGGAGAGAGAGAGAGAAGAAAGAGGTGGAGAAATCAAGAGAAAAAATGCATCAGAAAATATGGCGACTGACCGGAAATCAATCAATCATCTCCTCCCCTACCATTTTTAAAGCCTTAAAGCGATACCTCAACCTGCAAATATACAATACACTAAGAGAAAAGAAAATACACTCATCAAAGTTTA
Source organism: Thysanoteuthis rhombus (assembly GCA_963457665.1). Classification (NCBI taxonomy): domain Eukaryota; kingdom Metazoa; phylum Mollusca; class Cephalopoda; order Oegopsida; family Thysanoteuthidae; genus Thysanoteuthis; species Thysanoteuthis major. Next base: position 8,274,169 of record OY735215.1, read on the forward strand.
TCGACATTTGGATCGGGACCTAACTCTCTACATACATGGACGATCCCAAGAAAGATTTGCACATGCGTGCGAACTCACACCAGCTCCAACTCTAAACACGGGAGCATGTAGCGCATTACAAGTGAATGCATGTATTATTGGCATCTAATGATCTCTTAGTTTGGTGAAAGGGCCACATGTGTGGAAATACACATCAATGCATTGGTCATATATATAGAAGAACACAAAAATCAACGCTTTATGGTGACTACGAGTCTTACCCTGCAATGCCAAAGATTGGCCTTTATTCCTTCTATATTGTTAACATCTGAAACCAATGCTCTGAATCAATATACTTATTTGAGACTGTGTATGTATATAGTGAAATAATGGATCTGCTACACAAACAGGTTTTCGTTTCTGCTCTTATAGGCTTCTTCAGGAAAATGATCCGAATTATTCGGCTCCTTATTCAAGGCGTTATTAACAGGGGTCATCTTTTCTTGGTGGAAAGTCTCTGCCTTATTCCATTTATAAATCTTTTTCATCTTTTATTTCTCCTGTTTACTTATTGGTTTCCTTGCATGTATTCTTTTTCTGTTTTTTTTTTTCATAAACCTCCAGCAAGGGAAGTGATTTTGTGGCCAGTTGCTATAAATTAAAATATTCAAGACACATTTTATATCAGTATGATGTTGATACATCAGTTTCAATGCGGCGGTTTTAGTTTCAGGAAATGCACCATCTTATTTGCATCTATTCCCCGGTTCACCTTTTCATAATCTTTTTTTTTAATGTTTAATTCTCCTAACATTCGTGATGGGTCCATTTTTATATATGTAAGATAATTATGAGGAGATGATCGACTTTTGTACATGTGTATGGGCAGTGTCAAAATGCATTTTTTAAGATCGAAATTTTGAGCGATGCCGATACTTTACAGTTACTTATTTCTTTCTATTTAGCAAGTCTATTTCTTTTGTGAAGATGATAGTTTTGAATTTTATCATGTGTGTGAGATTGCTGTCTATTGGGTCCCAGTAATTGGTGGATAATGATAAATTACTTTTCTATTCTTCGTTTGAAAAGGATGAGTTGGCTAATCCTACTAAAAAAAATATTTCTGATATTGCTATGTAATATTCCGTTTTTGAAGGTTTCTTCAGCGTTGATATTTCAGCTTGATGCACAAATTTCAATTTGGGATATTTGTTTCGCAAAGGCCAACATGTTGTTTGTATGGTTATAGTCTGGTTTATCTATATTTTATCTACTATCATTATTCTTCATTATTCTGTTGTTATGTTTTTTTTGAAGATTGTTTATACAGCTATAGCGAATTTGATATTTTTGTTAAATATTTTACACAGTTATTTGCTTGTGAGGAGTGTTTTTCTAGTAGTTTGAGGAAGATTTTCTCTATGTTGCTTTTTACTTGCAAATTAAATGCCACTGTGTAGTTTAGCATATATATATATATATATATATATATATATATATATATATATATGACGTCATTGCAAAAATTGGCAGAGTAATCAGTGAGCAGACCTCAAAGATGCAAAGCTTGGAGCATGAAAATCTGGTGAGAAACTAATGGAGTTATGGACGCTGGCCAGGGAAAAGTAGCTTCAAAAGAAGGAAGGTTGAATGCTACTGAAGGATGTTTCAACTACTGCTATCATAATCATTGTCATTTATAATATCTTAAGATGTTCAAGCATCTGGAGAGGGATACCTGGTAAAGTTTCGCCATCTTCAAAGCCAGAACTATGCCTCAGTATTCCATAGCTGTCAAGCAAGATTGTCTTTTTTTTCACCTCTCCAATACCTTTTTCGATCAGTAACAAACGTTTGACTGTTGATGTCAGTAAACAATGCAAAAATACCTTCATTATATTTCGAAACGCTACATTGAGTTTGTTTAGAATGATTCAAAATTATGTATATGTTACAAATCGGGGACGTTGTCCAGCTACGAAATTTTAACTTTTTCACAATTAAAAAAAAAAAAATGAAGTGAAGGAGTAGATTCAACTTTTTTATAATAAAATATAAAAAATCGATATATCAATATGAAACCAAATCGAAAGTTCATCTAATCAAAACCAAGATGTAAAACAAGTATTGTGTACGTTAAAAAGCTTTTATAAATGAAGCATAATAAAGTTTTTGCATACGAAAAATAAGTAAATTCCGTCAATCTCAACGATTTGGTGTGACATACATTATAAAATAAGGCTTTCTTTCTCAATATGTTGTTAGTCACACAAATATTACTAGTGTCCAGGAGGTATCGTGTCATATGATTATAACTGAAATGTAAACATCCAAGGTAAATGGCGCCTTGATTCTATTCTAATTACTCCTCTTGACACGTGACACGCTTATCTCGACGTGTCTTGAACTTTTCTGAACAATCTCTAGAATCCTCTTTCGGGATCGCCATCGGCTGCATTATTCCATGTTTTTTTCTCAAACTCTTCCACAGTCTTGAATTTCTTTGGGATAAATCAGAACTTGTGGGGGGGGAAATTTTTAGAGGTTAGGGATAACGAAGTGGTTCCACGCTTTGTCAAACATCTTGAAGAAGACGAGAAGAATGAGTCATACTCGGCCATTTAAATGCAATTCATACGGTACATAGAATTCTTGAAAGACTGTACACTGTTGACCGAATAACCCAAATGGAGAACATCAGTTTAAGTTTTCTTTGATTGGATGCCAAGTTACATCAAAGTGGTTCAAATTGTTTTAGAACTATTCAAAATAGTTGTATATTTTCTGAACAGACTTCGTACCTAATAGGAAATATTGATCCGATGACTTTTTATTGCAGTCTAGAAAGCGTTGCCTATAGGGGGTTATTTTCGCATACAGTCTCCATCCAGGAACTTAAGTAACATTAAACCTGAAAGCAGATAAGAGTAATAGATGACATCTTAGTCTACTAACACATGACCCAAACATAAAACCAAGTCTGGGGTTATTCATAACGTCGGGTTTATGATTTCCTCTCGGCGTCAAACGATCGACTTTTATCTCTGATCCTAACTGAATCAAATGTGTTCTTAGGAGAATTGAGATCTTACAGGGACGGCTCAGAGGACACTGCTAAAAGATTAGAGCAGAAACATTATTCGGTACATATAAGGGCTTGAAATACTAGTGTGCACATTATGTAAAGTGAATACGGACAGATACGTGAACGGTAAATAAGAACAGTCAAAATAGGTCTATTTGGTTCTTTAGTGATTCTGCCTTGCCGACTATGTATGCATGCATGGGTGTGTTCAGTGTACAGGCATCGTGAATGAATCTACAGACTGGAAATTTAAATATTAACTCTTTATTCCGTCTCGAAAATAAAAAAGCTTTTTTTTTCGTTCCATGAAAATCCACATCTTCAAATATTTTTCAGGGGGAGAATCAGTCTGCAACAGAAATTTAAGGGACCAACTAAAATCTAGCATACACTGGCCTAAATGGGGAGCATCTTGTTCATTATTTCCTTACCTGGATGTATTTTAATAGAACAGAAATCCGCAGTAAAATAGAGAAAGTACCATGACATGGCCTCATTGCATCGAGAGAGGGGATTAGAGAGAGAGTGAGAGTGAGTGTTAGTAATGTATGTCGGCCATTAAAGGATATTATCACCCTTTGCCTTGCGCTCTTAAAAATGAGTTGCAACAATTACTTTCTTTAGGCGTAAATTGAGCAGAAAAGCTGCACAGGAACAAGTTGCCTTTAAAAAAAACTACTCGACCATGAACCATCTTCATTCTGTAAATCAACTAAAAGAGAAAGCAGTAGAATCGAAAATGCCATTTGCTGTTGCATTTATCGCCTTCAAGAAGGCTTCTCACTCGATGGGAATTCTCATGGTCATTGAGGCAATTAGTCTACGAAGTGTAAACCCCGTATACCTCAGAATACTTCAATATATATATATATATACACACACACACACACACACACACACACACATATATATATATATATATATATATATATATATATATACATATATATATACAGTAACTATCAGCGTACATAATGACTTGGAGCCCTTTCAGTCCGAGAAAGGGATACGACAAGGTGATACTAGCTCACCTACTCACTTCACAGCCAGCTACGAGGTGATCTTCCTAAACCTAATTACGAAAATAAAGGCATCAAAATAGACGACAAATAACTGAGCAACCTCAGATTTGCAGACGACATCATCCTTTTTGCGAAGAACCTCCACGACCTCCAATAAATGTTAGACAAAAAAGTAAGAAAGTCATATGAAATTGAGCAGAACAAAGGTCATATGCAATAATCACGTCGGTAATAAACATACAACCATCAACGCACAACTGTAGAAAGTCAACTGCTACATCTACCTAGGACAACAAATCTCTATGAAAACTTAAAAAGGAAAAGAAATCAGACGAAGAATCGCTCTCGAACAGTGACCTCCGGCTGAGCAAGGTCAACCCTGAAGACCAAAATATCCTATCAGTCCTAAAAAGAGGGGTATACAACCAAAGCATTATCTCAACAGAGCTGAAACATGAAACCTAACCAAGAGAATGACCCCCAAAGTGAGAAGCAAGCGACGTGCATATGAAAGAACCATGTTCAATCTTACATGGAGAGATCACAACACATTATATCAGGGAAGAGAAGGGATTTTGAGACACCATAGAAGTCATTAGAAATGACAATGAGCTGGTCATGTTTCAAGAATGTCAGACAACCGCTGGACATCAAAACTCACAACGTAGATCCCCAGGAATCGAATGCGAAAGCGAGACTGGCAGAATACAAAATGGAGAGACGATTTAAACAAACTCAGAAAAAAATTGCTCTGCAACGCTCACGATAGAGAGGTTTGGCTGATCCTTGAGAAGGTCTTTGTCCAACGACGAACGATAAAATACTTACGATGTTGATGATGATGATAATTAATGGTTTCACACAAGTACTTCATCTAGTCATTTCATTCATTTAAATAATTTTACACCAAACTATGTACCTGCGATAGACAAACAGAAGGCTCAATTTACGTGAATAGAATTATATCCAATATTTGAAAAAAAGAATTCTCTCGAATAAGGACAACACTGCATTTGGCACATAAGAAAAGTTCTTGATTAAAAAGAATTCATTCAGAGTAATTACTTATATCAGTTTATATGGCTCACTTACATATCTACTATATGTATAAATATATAAATCACATGATCAGATTTCAGTCAACTGATTGCCGTATTCACTTTGATCTGAAAGGAGGCTTTTCGCTCTGCTTATAAGTATTTATCTCTTTCTTTCTATCTTTCTCTCCCCCCACTCTCTCTTTCTCTGTCTGTCTGTCTGTCTGTCTGTCTGTCTGTCTGTCTCTCGCTATATATATATATATATATATATATATGAGGGAAATGTTCATCATTTTGCCCTGTTTGGGCTTTTTTAGGCAAATGATATTGGTGTAGCAAATCATTATTATTATTTTAAATTCTAATCTATGGAACACTTTATGAAATGGACCATACATACATCAGATATCGTATTATATATCATTATATCATATCCCTTATTTGTATCATATATATATATATATATATATATATATATATATATATATATATATATATATATATATATATATATATATATTGACAGTAAACAAGTTATGATCCAAACAAAAGAACAGTTATACGTAGTACAATACTAACAAAGTCTATGTAAAACAGAAATCAAAACCACTGAAGAAATTTACATACATTACGTTAATAGGTGTTGGGAAAAAAGTGACTGAAATGACACAAAAGAATTGAATTCTTTTCTTAAGCTTTCTACACTATATACATTTATATATATATATATATATATATATATATATATATATATATATATATATATATATATATATATATATATATATATATATATATATGAGAAATGACGCTTCCATCCGAATAGAATCATTTTGTAGATACGAGATTATTTTTCCTCGGTTTGGATTTAAATTACTCCTTGAAAAGCAGCTCCATTTATCATTTTTTTTTCACTGCAAGATATGCATTTAATCCTGTTTTGTGGATCTGAATGCTAGATTCCTGGAAAATATCCCTTTTGATAAAATCAAATAGTTGAATGAAAAAAGTAACTTCGCTATCAAAGAAATCGGTTCCTCTTGCATGATGTTCCTGCTTTTAACTCTCAATCAGAATAGCTGTTTATTCGAATACTTATCACAGGTATTCTGCATGTAGATTACAAAAATATAGTATATATTCTGCAGCATAATCGAAATGTGGAGTGATAAAATGGGCCATCATTTTCGAAAAAACTTTCTATAATAATGCAAAGGGAAATAACCACACAATCATTTCACAATACCTCCTGATCTAGAAGCGAAAGGTTTGTCATAGGATGTATTAATGGTCAATCCAGCAGTGGAGTGAATCTTTTATCAGGTAGCAAGTAAATCACCTACAATTCGGTAACAAATGTTTGCAGGTTTCATAAATGAAGTTAGGCTCTAACAAGGTGTGACGTAAGGTAGTTCACATCATTATTTCACCCGGAGTTGGCATTTAATTAAGGTATAGTCATTAGCAGCTTAAATGCAAAATTTAATTAAGGTGAACTCATTTGTAAGTAGAGGTGCGGAGTTGGTCTTACTTAATTGTTTAATGTAATCGTCCAACGAACTTCCAATTATAAGGGAGGTATTTTATGATCACTTTACAGTAATACCCTTGGAAAAAGCATGCATCCATTTCCTGGTCATGTGCTACGGATAAAATAGCATAAATAAGATAGTTCAACCTAGTAAGAGATAGCTATACTTACTGGAAATACTGCATCTTCGGAGTCATGGCTCCCTAAGCCAAAAAAGGCCACCGAGGAGAAGCATCAAGCCTAATTGCTAGACTTAGTGCAATTTGATCTCTGTTAAAAACAACAAATCATAAGCTACTCTCTCTCTCTCTCTCTATATATATATATATATATATATATATATATATATATATAAACATTTTTATAATTATGTATATATGCTTATATTTTGGACGTTGTGTGTTTGTCTTCAACATATCTGTTGTACGTGACCTTTGTTATATTGAAGCTCATGTGAAGGCCATTTTCTTCACTTTCTTGATTCAGTTTGTCCAGCGTTAATTTGAGGTCATGAAAGATCTCTCCAAAAGGACAATGCCGTCTGCAAATTTGGGGTTGCTTAGACATTTGTCATCTATACTGATTCCTGTATATTTCAAGTCTAGGTTCCGGAAAATCATCCTAAAACAAGTTCTAACGAGTTTGGGTGAGCTGGAATCACCTCATCTCACTCCCTTTAGGAACTGAAATGACTCTGAGTGCGTATGTAGCCTGATGAAAGAGCTATAGTGATGGTATATATGTTGCAATACTCAGGCATAGAATAGGTCTACACTTCGTAGAGTGAGAGCATCAATGGCTTTTGGGATATCCACTAAATCATAGTCCTTCTTGAAGTCTCTAAATGTTACAAGGACTCGAATTTTTCATTTTGCAGCTTTCTCATATAAGCTGGAGGAGATGGACCACTACATATACCTAAGACAACAAATCTTCATAAAACCCATAAAAGAATAAGAAATCAAGTGAAGAATCACTCTAGAGTGGTAAGCCATCGGCAGAGAAAGCTCAACCTCCAAAAAAAAAAAAAAGGATCTCATAAGTCCCCCCCTCCCAGAAGGGTAAATAACCAATACATCCTTCTGATAGTCCCCTACATAGCTGAAACGTGGGACCTATCTGAGGATCAGACCCTCAAACTGAGTACCATGCAATGTGCAGACGAAAGAATTATGTTCAACATCACATGGAAGGATCACAACAAAGCACAGTATATCTGGAAGGAAACGGGAGTCCAAACCATCATGAAAACTTAAATGGCAATGGGCTGGACATGTTGCAAGAATCGCAGACAACCGAGGGACATCACGACTTACAAAATGGATCCCTCGAGATCACATGCTGAATATAAGATGGCAAAACGAACTAGACAAGTCCAGAGAATATTGGCTCCACAACGCTTTCTGTCAAAAGGACTGGTGAATTCTTGGGGAGTTATATCTATAACAACGAACGCTGAAAGGCAGTCGATGATAAATATTTCGGAAAGATTAAATAACGCTTAGTATGAAATAACATTCATGTATGATACATTATGATGATACCCTACGGGAAATAACATCGATATACAATACAACACGATAATAACATATATGAAATAATATCCATATACGATACATTATGATAATACCCTATATAAAATAACATCCATATCCGATACATTATGATTATACCCCATATAAAATAATATCCATATACGATACATTATGATAATACCTATATAAAATAACATCCCTATACGATACATTATGATAATACCCTATATAAAATAACATCCATATCCGATACATTATGATAATACCCCATATAAAATAATATCCATATACGATACATTATGATAATACCCTATATAAAATAACATCCATATACGATACATTATGATAATACCCCATATAAAATAATATCCATATACGATACATTATGATAATACCCCATATAAAATAACATCCATATACGATACATTATGATAATACCCTATATAAAATAACATCCATATCCGATACATTATGATTATACCCCATATAAAATAATATCCATATACGATACATTATGATAATACCTATATAAAATAACATCCATATACGATACATTATGATAATACCCCATATAAAATAACATCCATATACGATACATTATGATAATACCCTATATAAAATAACATCCATATCCGATACATTATGATTATACCCCATATAAAATAATATCCATATACGATACATTATGATAATACCTATATAAAATAACATCCATATACGATACATTATGATAATACCCTATATAAAATAACATCCATATCCGATACATTAAGATAATACCCCATATAAAATAACATCCATATCCGATACATTATGATTATACCCCATATAAAATAATATCCATATACGATACATTATGATAATACCCTATATAAAATAACATCCATATCCGATACATTATGATAATACCCCATATAAAATAACATCCATATCCGATACATTATGATTATACCCCATATAAAATAATATCCATATACGATACATTATGATAATACCCCATATAAAATAACATCCATATACGATACATTATGATAATACCCCATATAAAATAACATCCATATCCGATACATTATGATTATACCCCATATAAAATAATATCCATATACGATACATTATGATAATACCTATATAAAATAACATCCATATACGATACATTATGATAATACCCAATATAAAATAACTAACTACACGTATCACGACATAAGAAAAATATCAAAATCATGATTGAAGGCGGAGTTGTGTTTGTAGCCACGTGAATATAACTGTTTTGTTTTTAAATCCCCGAAATAGTCACATAGTAAACAACTGATGACAAAATTCACACATAATACAATATTATCAAATCCTTTGTAAAACCGAAAAAACACTGAGTAAAGTTGTATAAATTACATCAACAGATATTAGGAAGAAATTATGTGAATCGGTAGAAATTTTTGGTAAAAGTTTTTTTTATTATATATTTAGTGTTCAAATCCGTAAAACTCTGTACTCTCTCTCTCTCTCTATATATATATATATAGTGTCATCCACAGACAGCTGTTTCGATGTATTACATCTCTTCAATGTGGCTATAGACATCCATTATCCCATCTAGTACCGCAAGGCAGAATTGAAACCTTCACTTCAGACCCGCAGGCCGATATCCTACCTCTGGACTACAGAACTGGACAGTCAATAAGGCTATATATATTTGAACTCTATCTAAACTTGACTACCTATTTTTGTATACTTTGAAAGAGCATAAGTAGTACAGAGTTTGGCAATAGATAAACAAGACAGAATTTGAGTGCAAAGTAGTTGTTGAGCTTCCAATGTATTGGCTCACTGCTTAGCTTAAAGTGAAAAGAGACATCGTAACAAAATTGCTTCTCAGTGGACGCAAGTTTGATTCCCCCTGCAGCCCATCACTTGTTCATCGATTCACGATGTCGAGGAAATATATATATTCACTGTGATAAAATGAGGTGTTGGTTCAAATGTAATTATCTGTATGCTCATTTTCTGTATTCATTTCTGTGGTCGGCAGTTCAATTTGCTACTCGGTTATCACCAGTATCGGACGATATGTTTCCTGATAGAATGTCTCCTCAATTTTCACGCACACACACACACACACATCTATATATACACACACATACACTCTCATATATATTTATATATATATACATATATATATATATATCGTATCGCAGGGCTCACATGCCTACCCATTATTTTCTTGTTTCCTATGCGAATTCTCTTTAGATTGCGTGCCTATCAGCGAAGGAATATCGCAGCTGCGATGCAAATTGACCTTGGACGAAATGCTATTCCATTCTTTGGTGGCAGAGTCGTTAATCCTGCTTGTAACCAGCAGGCACCGTCTTAGGAGGCTGCACGACACTTGTGTCAGGCATGAGACAATAACATAACCGTTCATCAACTGGGAAGGTATTTCAATAACTCGCTCGCAAAGAGCAATCTCCATTATTATTTGGTTATTGCACAAGAAATTTCCGTTCCAACCATAATGAAGAATAATGCCAAAAGTGAAAGATTTACAAATGTAATCGCATATTTCAGCTTGTTCATCGCACACAGAGATGTAATTCGTTATTATTGGACGTTTTTGAGAACTAAAAAGTGATAGTGTCTATACAAAATTGACAATGATTTCCAACCGCGATTTTGAATTCAGACATAGGATCGAATAAGCTGACGTTAACATCAACAAAAAATTGGTGTGAACAGTATTATATCATAGGTTGTTCAGCATCAAGTTGATAAGATTTGATCAGTGAAGATGAATATCAATAATGAAACCTAAATAACATCTTGAAGATGGTTAACTATCAACAACAGTGGATAACAACTCACTAACAAACCGACTTTTGATAGCATGCCGTGTTGGGGGTGATTAATCAAAAATTGGAAGAATGGGGGATCAATGATTGAGTCACTTCCCCTCTTTTTTGTTAGGTATGTGACCACTAAAACAAGTCTGAATCAAAAAACAAGCCCGAATGCTGTCGGACACAAACTATGAATCAATCCAGCATAAACTTACGTCAACTACAAACTTATTTTGGAAGCAACTTCTCAAAAAATAAAATAAAAGTTACCTCTATTTATTGAAGGGAGTATACGCATTAAATCACAAGTCACTGGTATGAACGGTCAGGACTGGGCAAAGTCCGGATTCATAGATACATGACAATGTCAGAACACATGAATAACGTAGAACCAGCAACGATGTTTAAACCTATCTGTTGTGGGTAGTGGGGATCATTATATATATATATATATATATATATATATATATATATATATATATGCACATACATTTATCTCCCTCTCTCTTTCTCTGTATCTATGAATGTGTGTGTGTGTGTGTGTGTGCACATGTGCAGGCTTGTTTGTAAATTTGTGTTTCACTTTCTGGTTTTTGATTTTTCACCCTAATTATTGAGCATAGAAAAATAATCTCCCTTTTTTTATCACCAGCGGCACACGGCACATCCCGATGTCCTGATTTGCCTATTCTCTTGGGCAATTGAAGTACATACATGTCATCGAATCTCTGCCAAGCGCTTCCGAGCCTTTTTGATCTCCCAAGGCTAACTATCACCATATCAGAATATCATAGAATGTTTTTAGTGCATCGTCCGTCATATCTGCTTGAAGTTCAATATAGTGCAGTCTGAAAGCTGCTAAATGTGAAGGCAGGAAGTACAATCAATGGTGGAAATATTATGAAGAAACAAAATGGCAGATCCTATATTTATTGATTAGTCGTTCTCAAACTTTATCGCCAACTAAAAATTAGGTCGGACTTACTTGTCATACCAACTGTTCACTTAATTATAATTGTACATTGTTAGAGATTGGGTTCTTATTAGGCCTTTTTTTCTTTCATTTGTCACGAGGGAAAGTTCAAACTCCACAAAATCAAAAGATAAAACTACTAAATCTTAGGTGAAAGCAGAACTAGTGTAATACTCGTACTGGATAAGACCAAGGTTTGAAATACACGGATCCCTACCATCTTTGTTCTAGGCAATTCGACCTCTTCTCTTCAACATCAATGACTACATTGTGACTCCATCGACACTAAATTGAAGAGATCAAATCGTCCGAAACAAAGTTTGTATGTTTATGATACTTCCCTCAGTTATAGACGATACATGTTCCCGTGTTTCGAAGAAATTATGCTGAACACTTTGGAAATAGTACCAGCGCATTATTGTGCCGAAGCTCCCAGTTTGGGAAACCTCTTCGATATATGAACAAAGGTTTTGAGTGGGAGAGCCTCATTTTGGATTGTTTTGTTCAGATTAATTATTTTGTCTTTCTTGTCAAACTCCCATTGAGTTCTGGCTTTACTTTTTATCATCTTGATGAAGAATTCAGATTGATGGATACCGAAAGGGAAGAGAAGAGAGAGACAGATTTGCCCCCACGATCCACATTTCCTCTTTCACCGTTATATATTCTCCTCCTCCTCTTCTTCTTTTTCTTCTTCTTCTTCTTCTTCTTTTTCTTCTTCTTCCTCTTCTTCTTCTTCTTCTTCTTCTTCTTCTTCTTCTTCTTCTTCTTCTTCTTCTTCTTCTTCTTCTTCTTCTTCTTCTTCTTCACTATTATGTATAACAGTGTAAATAGTAGAGAAACGGAGAGAAAGAATGACTGGAAGTGACTGAGAGAGAAAAAGTAATTTACTAAGATTTGACAACCATTATATTTACGAAAAATAGAATTTATCAAGTCCTAATACTTCTCTCTTTCTTTCTATTTTTTTTACTTCTCTGCTTCCCTGCCTATTTTTTTTACTTATTTTCTTTTTCGTTTCTTTCTTTCTTTCTTTCTTTCTTTCTTTCTTTCTTTCTTTCTTTCTTTCTTTCTACTTCTCTGTTCTCTCTCTGTATTCTCTCCTTCTCTTTTTCAGCTCTCTATTTCTCTCCGTATCCTTTGTTCTTTTTTCTTTTTCTTCATTCCTTTCTTTCCCTCTCTTTGTTTCATATCCCCTCTTCCTTTCTTCCTCGGATCATATTTCCTTCTTTCTTTCTCTCTCTTTTACCCTCCCTCTCCCAATCCGTCTCTGTTGCCCCTTTTCTCCTTCTTTGTTTCTCGCTCCGTCTTTTCAATTCAAAATAAGCAATCTAATCTCAACACTTTTTTTTTACGGAGACAAAATGACGAAAATGTACGGAAACTCCGTAAAACTTTGATTAATGTATCAGAGCTAGCATCTCAAAGAGAAAGAAATACGGAAGCTTCAGAGAGACACAATTATTTTTTTTCCTTTCCTATTAGACGTCGAGTAAAGCAACAAAATCCCGACACTAGCAGAGAAAACAATTGCATTGGAGATCGAAATGTTGCTTTCAGATACGGGAACACACAATAGTACAATTCTGTATTAACCATTATCCGAAGAAAAAAAAATGGATTTACGCCAGTTTTTGCTTCTCACTTACTAATTGGAATGTAGGCGGTGGTAATAGAAACGAAGAGAAGTCGGGAAAAAGACTAGAAAACAGGCCTGGTTAGTCACTCAGGAGAAAACGTCACACGACAAACGTCTTTTGGCAGCAAGTCATGTTGATGGTAATCAATTAAAAAAAATTGAAAAGAGGTGATCAATGAATAAGTTACTTCTTTTGCAATTTGTAAGGCAGTGTTCACTGAAAAGTCCGAATTTTCAACCAGGGAAGATGCACTAATGCTGCTGGACACAAACGAAGGGATCAATTCAGCATGAATTTACACTGCAAATTGACCCCCCCCCTTTCCACTGGAGAGAATCCTTTTTAGAGAAGGAACATAAAACACAAATAAGGACTAAAGGTTTGAATTTTTCAGCCCTCTGGCTTTGCAGGTTGATACATACCTAGGCAGCCAGCCAGCAGGACTAACATAAAAAACTGATAGAAACTCATATTGACAGTTTGGGTGACAGTTCTGTTTGACGGTTTCTAAAAGATAAGGTAAATAAAAGAAAAAAGATAAGAAGAAAAGCTGACTTGGTCGGATTGAATAAAAAAAAATTGATAGCAATTTCTCTCGGTGTCTTAAAGAAGAAATAGATTATTTTTATCACCAAGAAGAAACCGATTATGATTGAATGTTTCCAGGTATTGTGGGCGAATATTCTTTAATAATTTCTCTTTTTTTTCTTTTTAACTTGGCAGATGTATACGGTTCAGTAAAGGTAGGTTGGCACGAGATTCCGATTCGATCTATACTTTCTTTTCCGGCATGTTTCTTGTTATCTTCCACAATTTGAAAGTGAATAACGTGTACACGTCAGCCACACCCCTCCTCTTCTACTCATCCGACTATAATCAAAGAGATCTCGGTGTGTCTCTGTTTGCGTGCACCGCGATAACTCAACAACTAACCATTGTACGAGGTTGACATTCGGCAGATGCATCTTGAGTTTGAATCTCTTCCCCCTACTATAAATCACCTACCTTGACTTACGTTCTATATCACTATCGAGAATAGGAGGAGTTGTTGAGTTTGATCCAGCAGCAGACGGGCCTGTCTATTGTAAGATCGCGTTTTCAACGTCCTAGATTTAATATTTTGGACGGATAAAGGGATTCGAACATTTTTTGACGTACTCTTTCTTTCATCTGCATTCAAAGAATCAGTATTCAGTTATTAAATGACTTTCCAATTTTTCAGTCATATTGTGTATTCCAAAATAAAAAAAAGCGTTTCTGCTGTGTGCGTGTGAATAGATAATACTTAGAATTCAATATTGCGTAGAAGTAAGGACAATATAGTCATGCACTGTACGTTTGTATTTGTGTATGAATATATAATCACTTATACTTTCATAGAGTGTGTCGCTAATTCACGAACACGGGCAATTGTTAATAAGACCCGCTTTTCAGCTTTCTAGGCCCGTCGAAGAACCGTTCTGCTTACAGCATCTAGTATTCCCAAATGCCTACCAATCTAGATTCTGATAAAACTCGACGTTGCTCAATTAAGATGATCTTGAATCCAAAGTGATCATCCATAAACCCTTTTAGGTTCCTCGATCTTAGTCGTTGTGGTGATTACTTTGCAGAGAGGTACTCAGTGCTACGATTTTGACATGCGGACGTAACCAGAAGCATCTTGATCAAGATGAGAAATACTTCTAATGGCAACACAGAGCAAGTAATTCACGATTCGGTATTTCAGTCTGTGATGACAATCAATGCTAGAGATCCCAGCGCTTCTAAGAGAGAAGAAAACAACAACAGAAAACAAAATACATTACACAGTGCAACACAATTTTTGTTCCTGGGTAAAGACTATTTTTCTTGATTGCTTATAAATTGTTTGTGAAAATAATCTATAAAATGTGTGTCATTCTCTCCGAACTTCACTTTTGTGTCCCTGAAATTGATATTCATATATAGGTGCTTCTCCTTGATTTATATGGTCAGAAATGTGCACATTTTCCTGATGACACATTGAAAATAAGTAGATTTCAAATTATTACTGCCCTGGTAATAAAAGCCAAGTTTGAAGCAAATAATTGATATTTTTCATACTTTTAGTCATGGTTAATAATAAGAAAATATCAATTACCAAGGAACATAAACAAATTTAAGAAATAGTGTTACCAACAGTGGTGACAGACTCTTATTGTACCAAGAGAATCAGCAGGAATAATGCAGATTCTTTGAATCTGTTCCTTTGACGTTTTCGGCCTTGGTCCTGAAATATTGTCAATACGAGATATATGCTGCCAAAAAGAAGTTGCTAGGAAAAATAGTTTTACAGTGAAAGACGCTTACTGTGTTTAATTTGTGACAGTTTTTTTTAGCAATAAATAACTGGCTGATAACACCAGAAAAAGATTTAAGAATTGAAACAATTTACATTCATTTAGATTTTTAATCGATGATATATATTTATCCTTATATATCCTTTTTAGATAGATATTTTGAAAAATTATGAATTTCTACTTCATTTTAAATAATTTTTTTGGACCGACTGATTCTGATTCTATAACAACTAGATCATATTATCAGTAATCTAAAAACTTCATCAGTGTAAAAGAAATTAGATATGCAATTATTCACTTCGGGATAATACCCTCGGTAAAAGCATGAATACACACCCCATACTCCCTCTACCATCGACTATGATAAAATTGATAAAAGATCTTGTCATGATGGTTGATCCTGACATACCAGTGACAAGACATTTTATAACTGATAGATAAGAGAATGCGTTAGTGAACACTCAGATAAATCAGTTGCCCATCATTAAGTTAACTGTCAAGGCGATAAAAGCAACCCCAAACTGTTACTCACAGAGTTGAACTTGACTGGGGTGAATCTGGAGTGTATGTGTATAGATGGGTAAAAAGTTTACTTTCAAGATCAACACTCAGTTACATGACCAGCGAGGAGCAAGATTATTCCCGTCAATTGTTAAACAAAACGTAAGCATTTCAAAACATTCCGTGGATCAATTTAATTGCAATACCTTAAACAAATTCTTCATCAGATGAGGATCATAGGGTAAGACACGGGGTTTGGATCAAAGTACCCTACCCACAAATCGAGGGCACCCGAATACTACCTTAAAATGTCGCTAGGTTTTCTTATTTATTATGAGTGTACGTACACATGGAAATATAATTGAAAATGTACATTCAACCAATTGCCCACAAACACACATTATTTATATATATATATATATATATATATATATATATATATATATATATATATATATGGAATCCTCACTACGAATTTGTTTCACACTTTTCCACGATTATATATATATATATATATATACAGAGAGAGAGAGAGAGAGAGAGAGAGAGAGAGAGAGAGAGAGAGAGAGAGAGAGAGAGAGAGAGAGAGAGAGAGAGAGAGAGAGCTCCATTGCAAAAGAAAACAACATTTTGGTATGTTTGGTTCAGCTGCAGATAAACTCGATGAGAAATTGATTGGGTGTACTTATTTAGAGTCGATGTACATATATATTCATGAAAATGCAAAAATATTTAGAAAATCATGAATCCACCTCAGATACCCTAGGTAAGAGCAAAATAATAATAATATATAGAAGGAGGGTGAAAAAAGGGAAAAATACCAGGACCTAGCAAGGGAGTTAAGGAAAATGTGGAACATGAAAACCAGGGTAGTACCGGTCATAGTGGGCGCACTAGGAACTGTCCCCAAAACGCTGAGGGAGAGACTGGAGGATATCAGGATTAGGGGGAATATAGAGACCGTACAGACCACAGCACGACTGGGAACTGCATGGATACTGAGGAAGGTGCTAGAGATATAAGTACTGCAACGAATTGTAGCTCTGTCATGATATGCGAAAGAGGGAGGAGACGTTAGCTGAAGACCTGAGGAGACTTATTGTCACTCAGCCTTCAGCGATAACCACTGGGCAACCGGTGTGAAACTGTAAATCGTAGAATTACTGCGACCTATGAGTACTGGGGGAGGAGGGCTGGAGACTTGAGGAGACTTGCTGTCACTCAAACTCCAGCAGTTACCACCAGACAACTGGTGTGAGATTGCAAATAATAATAATAAGGTGCTAGAGATATAAGTACTGCAACGAATAGTAGCTCTGTCATGATAGGTAAAAGAGGGAGGAGACGTTAGCTGAGGACCTGTGGAGACTTATTGTCACTCAGCCTTCAGCGATAACCACTGGGCAACCGGTGTGAAACTGTAAATCGTAGAATTACTGCGACCTATGAGTACTGGGGGAGGAGGGCTGGAGACTTGAGGAGACTTGCTGTCACTCAAACTCCAGCAGTTACCACCAGGCAACTGGTGTGAGATTCTAAAATAATAATAATAATAATAATAATAATAATAATAATAATAATAATAATAATAATAATAATAATAATGATAATAATAATAATGGATGATGATGATGATGATGATGATGATGATGATGATGATAATAATAATAACAATAATAATAACTTGTCATCAACTTTGGCGGCTGTGGCCAACTGAACAACATAACAAGGGTACCAAGCCCCAAGCGTAGACTAGGTATATGCGAACTGATTCCAACTTTCAAAGAAATAACCAGCACAATCAGAAAGAGAGTCCATCTATGTTCCAATAACAACAACAGCAACAACAGCAACGATGTGAAGCAATCGATCAACAGATAGATGTAAAAGTGTACCTACATATTTTAATATTGTATTGATTTGTAATCATCAATACCTCAATATATCGATCTGCGAATACAGCAATAGTTTTCTTCTCTGATATTTTATTTTTGTACCAGAATTAGTATCTAGATTTAACGATTTCATATGTTATATTTGTGTTTATGTTAGCGTCTCTGAGTATGCACTGCATCTGGTTGAGCACTGTCTGTTCCGTATTTAATAATGTGTATGTTGAATTAGTATATATACATATATATATATATATATATATATATATATATATATATATATATATATATATATATATATATATATATATATATATATATATATATACTTTAAATGTCAAAATAAGTTTCTTCAGTTTTCGAGTGGGCCTACTCCCTGGCTATGCATGTTTACATCGCGTTCAAGCTGCACCAACAGAGCAAAAAAGCTATAAGTTCGAACATTTTTTATATTTTACCCTCCTTGAATATGTCTCAAGTGGGGGGGTATTCATTCTAAATAGGTCCTTTTCTGCCAAAAAATGTTGATCATGTGACAGATTCAATTGAGTGACAAACCATATATATATATATATATATATATATATATATATTATTGTGTCATCCACAGACGGCTGTTTCGATGTATTACACCTCTTCAGTGTGGCTATAGACTTTTCATTATCCCATCCAGTACCGCAAAGCAGAATTGAAACCTTCACTTCAGACCCGGAGGCCGATATCCCACCTTTGGACCACGGAACTGGATGGTCTGTAAGGCTGAATTTAAGTGATATATCTATTTACACAGAAATTCCTCATCCACCAGAGTGCTCTATTTTTATGGAGGAGCATTGCATAAGCTTACGATAGATGAGTTATCTCACTTAAAGAGTACTCAACCCTGAATAGAGGAGCATTAATTATATATATATATATATATATATATATATATATATATATATATATATGTGTGTGTGTGTGTGTGTGTGTGTGTGTGTGTGTGTGATGGCAGGAGTTATGTCGTGGGGGTTGCATTTATGTTACCTGGAGAGCTACAACTGCCAATTTGGCAGGATCCATTATCCAAGATGGTGGTTGGTTATGAGAAAAAACGAAATTGATTTGAATATTAATCAGTCCGTGTCTTTTATCGATCTGGAATTGGAAGAAACATCTCGATAATAATCGGCTCGCACACGAAATGAACCTTCCATGGTTGGCGACTAACCAAACCGAAGAAAAAAAATGAGAGAATACAAAAAAAAAAACACATACAACAAAACAAACAAACAAAAAAAAAAACACAACAAAAAACGAGTACATGGAAAGAAGCTCAACCGACTGGATTTTCGCCTTTTAAAAAGTAGATGATAAAAAGAAAAAAATACGGACAGAAGGAAAAATGGAAAGAGAAGAAAAGAAAGAATTCAGAGCTCTTTCTCTTTAGACAGATTAGATTGTATTTATAGAAAGAAAAACGAATCAAAGTGGAAGAAAGAGATATTTGATCAAAATATTTTAAAAATGGACAAAGGAGAGCAAATCTATTGGGTATTTAGGTAAAACGCAGCTAGAATAATCGTTGCACAATGTCTGGGAATTCGGGTTGTTCTCAACTAGCATACAAGAGGATGGACCGGCTTTGGCAAAAAATAATATATTTTATCATCGCACTTATCTCCTTATCATACAAAAACTTGGAATCATATTTGTTGGTTTGTTTGTCTCGTCATTCACAGGGGAAAGGAGGAGGATTTTTACGAAATGCAGCTACTTTCCGATATTTCCAATCTAATATTCACAGTTCTCACCTTAGACTTTACTCCCCACAACGTAAGCAATTGGGATGACAATTTTTTATAGAAACAGGAAAAAAAAAAGAAAAAAAGATTACTCAGAATGAATCGTTCTCCAACGAATTGGCCTAGATTCACCAATTTTCTGTCTACTTCAATTTTGTTCCAATTTAGATGAAAAGAAGATATAATCACCGTTTTGTTGGCAATGAATATATCCATACATTAATAATCACTTCATTTCTGACGGGTACTTTGCTCATTTCATTGATGTGTTGATGGGGAGGTGTAAGTGATAGTACGGTTAACGCCACGTGAGGATATATTATAACTCAGATTAATACCTATCAGGTCAACTTTGTACTAATGCTTTTGGGAAAGGCATGTATCCAACATTCCCACTGCAAACTCGTCATAGGTCTGCGTGGCAGGGTAAGGCCCATCACCTTCCAACATCTTACACTTACTTTGGGAAGGTTCAAGCCAAAAACAGACCATAAATCGTCGACCAAAACCGTCAAAATGAGTTTTTTCACTTTTCAAGTTGGGACGGTAGGCTGGTTATGAATGTATATGTGTATGTATGTATGTGATTATGTACCTATTACGCAAACACACTGCACCTATGCGGCTAGAAGGCTGAAAATTCAAACATTTACTCTTTATTATGTTGACTTTTATTTCTTTTGTGACCACCGCAACCACAAGGAAAAGGAATAGGCATTCAGTGGGTGGTTCAATTTACAATGTAAGTCTATGCTGAATTGGTCCCTAATTTGTGTTACTTGCCTTTTGGAAATTCAGAATTTTGAATAATCCAGCAATAGACGGGAGAAATTACTTATTCATTGATCACCTGTTTCAAATGTTTCAATACGCTATTGGAGACGTGACGGGTTCAATTCAATGAATAGGTAAATTGTTTTTCAATTTCCCCAAAATTTCAATGGATGATTCTCTCTGATTCATCTGGGCAATTTTCCTGTCTTATTTTTGACTATATTTCCCCCATAACAACAACAACAACAACAACAACCCTCCCCTAATTTAGGGAAGCAGACTTTTCACTGTTTGCTTATGCTGTCACTTTCAACAAAACTGATATATAACCTTTCCCTGCAGTGATTTGAAATCACTACCAAGCGATTGCAAGACGACGTTCTACCCAACTGAGACAAACTGACAATATGTATACACACACACACACACACACACACAATATATATATATATATATATATATATATATATATATATATATATATATATATATATATGCAATACGAAGGTTACAGTAATTCTATTCTTTCAGAATAGAAGTAGAATTGTAGTTGAACCCAGTAGCCACCAGTCATTCATCACAACGTTCCAAGGTTCAGATAGACGGAAATATTCTACTAGTCAGGCCAGATGTTTGGCTCACGGACAAAAAAGTGATTGGGACAATGCCTTCTAGTCCGTCAGGCTTTTGAGAATAAGTCTGGTTTTTGCAGAGAGATGGAGACATTCATTTCCAAATCGAAGCAATAATTAACTCCTGCATCGTATCTTCCCCAGTTTTCAGTTCTCTTCTACACCGGAATTGAATACTTTGAGAATCACCGGATCCACCCTGACGTAACAATTCCAAAGGGTCTACAACTAATGCAACCTCCCAATAGTCGCTTATGGAGCTGAAACATTGAAAATTACCAAAAGATAGACTCTAAAACTGAGAACCATGCAACTTGCACGGGAAAGAATCATGCTCAACCTCACATGGAGTGATCACAAGTCAACACAATATGTTACAGAAGACACAGGAGTCATGTACGTCACAGAATCCATCAGAAAACACGGATTTCAATGGAATGGCTATGTTGCAAGAATGTCAGGCAACTGCTGGACATCACAACTCACTACATGGCAGAAAATGAGATAGCGTGAAGAACTAGACAAGTTCAGAAAGTACTGGCTTCGTGACACTCATGATAGAGAGGTCAGGTGAATCTTAAGTAAGATCCGTGTCCAACAAAGGGCGTTAGAAGGCTGCTGCCACTGATGGAAAGCCCCTTGCAACCATGTACTAATATCTTCGAATCTAGATTCTTTAACACTTGAATTTAGGATCGAATATCAGAACTCATGTCCAGAATCAGGACTGACAGGCCTGCCAAAGTCTCTGGAGCAAAAGTATCAAAACATACCATACGTTAACAAATAAATTAAAGACATATCAAATAACTCTGAATCGAAAGGAACAAATCCTCCAACTCAAATGGTATTATCTCCTACTGTTTAGTGTCTCATCTGTCTGCACGATGGTATCAATGGTTGTGCTCGTCCGTTGCCGTAGTATTACTTTATATAATTTTAAATTTTATTTAGGTTTATAAGTGCCCTGCTGAACGTGGATAAATTATTGAATATGTCATCCGAAAATGACAAGAGGTATAGATTTGAAAAGACATTGCTAAAACCTAACAAATCTTTTGGGCGTTTAACTTGACGTGCTTAACGATGACAATTGGCAAGCACAGCAGGATGTTTGTGTCATGATGGTAAGATAAAATACTAAAACTTCCTCTAGACTGAAAGAGACAGTTGAATTCCGTGTGATCATAGAAACAAAACGAAGTAGGAACTTGCTAGAAAATAAAATTAAAAGCCAAACTGACCCTGGGAGAATACGATGACATTAAGGCAACGATCATTAAATACAATGATGAAAAGAGCAATGCACTCAACCGAATCAAAACGACAGAACGTAGACAACAACAATGGAACATCACTACAAAACAACAACAACAACAACAATGAACAAGTGTAAGTTAAAGAAAAAACACACAAACACACACACACACACACACCGTATATAAGGAATTGACACACTCGCTCACCAAGAAGAGAACTTCTACTGAGGAGATAGATGAGTCAGAAATACAAATAAACCTCGCTCTAACATGGATACGCTAAAACCAATTCATAACCAAACGAGGACATTGATCCAACGATAAGTCCACATTCTACCTACCATTACTTCAATGCAATACCACTCCCCTGAGAATATTCAAATTCAATAATTATATATATGTATATACATATATATATATATATATATATATATATATATATATATATATATATATATATATATATATATATATATACATACATATATATATATATATATATATATGTATATATATAGTCAATAATTTAATCAGCAAAATGAGTTGTGAAATGGAAACAAAAAACACCCTTGATACCATACTTGACTTGACCTACCAGGCCCCCTGGCTACCGTCAGAGTCTTGGTGGCTAAATTAGTGAGTGCAGATGTAGGTCCATTGTCAGAAACAAATTTCAATTATCTATCATTCAATATATATATATATATATGTATATATATATATATATATATATATATATATATATATATTCATATTGTGAACCACGCTCTATCAGTTAAATATTCTCAAATAAGTATGCATATATTGCGAAAAGTGCTTCATGGGATATTTGTAACAATATACTGATTACATCTCTTATTTTGTAAGGTGTGTTATATTGGAGGATGCCAGTACTTTGAGCATTTTCATAGAACCAGTTTGATGAGTTGAGGTGAAAAAAATAACTTCTTAAACAAAGGATGTCTAGTCGGACGGTTTTGTTCTTGGAATTTTCATGATATTATCGGAGTTTTTTTTTGAATCCTCCGAATTAAGTAATCCTAAGCAACCATATAGCTGGGGTCCTGTTCTGCATTGTAATTGTATGATAGATTGAATACTTTCCTAGAACATAACTAAACGGGTGGATTCTACTTGATTTAGTCGTATTCTCTGAGAGTGAGCACAATGGAGATACAGGGCAGATAATATTTTTTTCTACCACGTGCCGAAAATCGATTTCGAACATATTGACGGGACAGAAAGACTGACCGAACGGCCGAGCGACCGATCAACCGACCTGCAGACCCTCTTATAAAGATACATATGGATGCGACAACAAAGACAACAAAAAACAAAACAAAACAAAAAACACACAAACACAACCTAACCCGGATACAACCACTAACAGAGACCCTAGAATAACAAAACCACCGACACCAACAGTGAACCTACCAACACGACCCCTAGAAGCAATAGCAACCAAAATCAAATAAAAATCAGGTGAGCCTTTAACCAATAGATTTGAATGGGTGTATAAAATGTCTTGTCACAACTTTACAAACTTCACACATTTTACACAACAACGTCACAAAACTCCCAGAGTTCAAAATAACCCAGGCAAACGAATGATAATTAACTGAAGCAAACATAAATTTGAATTAGACATATTCAAACTATAAAATAAAGCCAATAACTACTGTCCCTGTCCCTGTCTGTGACAATTTGATAGAAATACGTCAGAACAAGACCTAAGATCATTCTTCAGAAGAATAAAACCAACAATACATTTCAGAAGATCTAGAAATCATGAACCTACAATTCTAAAATCACACGAAGACATTGACAGATTATCCACCCCCAACAATATAGACGTAATCATATGAACATTCGGAATAGCTGCTAGACCTGACATTGTAAACAACAACAACAACAAAAAAAGAAACAATTCCTATCATATGACAACTTGGCAAAAAATCAACTTGATTCTCCCAGGAGTTTCACAGATAGAAAAGACTTCGTCGTGGCCCAAGCTGATATTTGTGGTGCTATAATCATTTGGGGTATTATTAATTGCCTAAAAAGCCAACAAATAAGTGAGCAGCACAGAATTCTAGCAAGAACTTTCAAACGGCTCCCTTTGAAGAATACCAAAAAACATAATTAATTCATTAAGTGGCATACATGACAACAATATAAATGTTTTAAAAAAAAGCCAAGATCTTCATACACCAATCCTACTCCCTTCTACTTACTCCCAAAAATATTCAAAAAGAATAATTCAAATACACCAGTGATCTCTTATATTAACTTCTATACGATTAAAATACCCCAAAACGTTGCATACAACACATAGCTAGACAATTGAAATCTTCGATGAGTGATACAACAGACCTATCAGAAGAAATCGGTGATATTAGAGCAATAACACAAAAAATGCAATCCTAGACAATAGATGTTATATCACTATGTTTAAATATCAAATACGAGAGTGTTGATAAAAGCCATGAAAGAATGCCGATTCAACACAAAAACTAAAAAAAAACCCTGAAACTTATATACTCAACAGCTGAGACTTCAATGGAAGACACTTTTACCATATCGTCGGAGGAAGTGCCAAAGGGACTGGCGTAGTCCCATCATACGCTTGTATGGAGAAATCTGATATATATATATATATATATATATATATATATATATACCTAGAAATTAGTGATGATTGCTTTTCCTTTGCTAGATATTCGGAATATGTATTTCTTGATTATGCAGTTGGAGAAACTAAATTTAACAAATTCCCCTCTAACCTAAATATGAAATGAAGAATCGACACAATCAACTGAATTTCAAGCCACTCTAGTATACATAGATAAAAACCGACGATTAGAAACAGCACTCAACACAAAATCCATTGATATCCATAACTATCCCCGCTTTAAATCCTCCAAGCTTTAAATCCTCCCTCCCAAAACACTTCAATGAAAACCTACCCGACTCACAAGCAAGGAGACTTGGACGGATCTATTCCACTAATGAAGAATTTAATGAACATAGCTATAGACTCAAACAAATAATTGATATTAGATTTAATGATAAATGATTTAATCAAAAAATAGGTAAACAAAGCTAACAAACTCCGAGAGCAAATACTCTATAATCAACGACAAAAGAAAAATCAAATTACATCCCCTTCATAACAACATTTAACAACACTCTCGCTCATTAACTCGAATAATCAAGAACAGCCGGAATATCCTGAAACTAAAACTTAATTTCAAGAAATTGATATGCTGAGTTTCTGTCAACCCAATATGTTGATGAAATTAGGGGTCCTAATAATACACTAAACGACAAAAATATCACTTTGCAAAAATATTCAAATTATACTAAGCATCCAATAAACAAAATAGGCAATGTTTCAAACACCATTGATTTACCAATTCATTTACCATCTCAACAACCAAGGAAACTTATAAAATTAACCATGATTCAGTCGCCATGAGTTGAAAATTCACAAATTGCTCTGAATGATACTTAAGAAAATCTAAATGGCCTTTCCGCTGTAGATTGAATAACTTCCAATACAGGATAGAATCAGTTGACCAAAACTATCAATTATCTCAAGAATGGCATTTCTGCTCTGCAGACCATGACTTCATCTAACAATCAAATAAAAAATAGGAAAACATAATAACACCACACCGTCACTAAAATCCAATGGTGAACTTTCCGACTAAAATGCGTATCCCTTAATAGCTACTGTTAAAACACATATTCATCTAACCCCAGTCAAATATCTTATTCAACGCTTTAACAAATGAAATAGCTATAGAACACCATGTATATTCTTTTTGTTATCATTATAATATTTTCTATAGTCTTTGAAATTCAAATCGATACCATATTCACCAGAAACCCGACAACCAGATAACTCCCTGGAATATGTCGGATGGGAACAGGTCCTGAAATCCAGCAATATAATCTGGATGGTGTATCTCTCATCCGTCCACCCTTGTATAAAAGCACCAGTTGACTCCACCGGAGACTTTTCGAAAAACCTCTTTCCTTAGATGAAGCCAATAAATGGAAATGATACGCCCACCCAATAGAAAATGGTCCATACCTTACCAGAAAGACGACGAAGATATAAGAAGGGACAAAGCATACTCAACCAAAGACTGAATTAGAATTAATATAAATTGGATGTAAAACTAACATTCTTCCATTTGTCCGATTGTCTTCTGAATACGACCAAGGGCTGAAACTAGTAAGGATATATGAAATTGGGGAAAAAAAAAATTTCTACACTCAATCCTATCTACATGTCACCCGTATATTCAACCTCAACAATCACACACACACACACACAGAGACTTATATATATATATATATATATATATATATATATATATATATATATATATATATATATATATATATATATATATCCGTTGCATGATTGATTCCTGCAGCACCACTACTTTATTCATTGTTTATTCTATTTACGTTGTGTTGGCCAAGTGATACGATAGCTGTTTAATGACGGGAGATCATATCAAATGAGAGATTCAATATAATAAAATACAATTTATAATCATATATATACTCATATACATCTATGTATACACACACTTATAAACATGTATATATATATATTTACATTTATCTATTTAATCGCGTGTCCATGTGTATTTTTAAGTGTGTAAAAAGATAAGATAACTAACAAGCACCCACGTATATATGATCAAAAATTACATAAAAGCACACACACGCGCACGTGCACTTACACAAACGTGCATGCAACGCAAAAAATTGGCCAGTCCCCTCAAAGAGCATGGGCTAGATTTGAAACCAAAAGTTTCCAGAAAAATGTGTCTAATTACGATATAACTATAATGCCAAAGAGGAACATAATTACTGCCCATACACATATCGTCTTATTTTATAAGTTCGTAAAAAATTTTCAAGGATTTTAAAATGGAGAGAAACCCATCCTTTAAGCGTTGAAAAGTGAAGGAGACGTTCTCTTTTCAAAGAAAATTTTGAGAAAAAAACATTTCAAAACCTATCACAGGTGGTGGCCCTATTTATAATGTAACCATTAAGCCGAACTGGTTCTTTATTTTAAGTTCGATGTATATATATATATACATATATATACATATATATATATATATATACGTGTGTGTATGTATGTGTGTGTATGTATGTGTGTGTGTGTGCGTGTGTGTGTGTGTGTGTGTGTGTGTGTGTGTGTGTTTACTAACTAAATCAAAAACATCAAAGGAAAAATAAATTCGTCTGTTTAACCACGGGGTTCCATCAAATAGTTCCCGACATACTGTAAGAAATTTAGTATTTCTCTTTCTATCACTGTATTTCTAAGCCACTATCTTCAAAAATATAAACATAAAAATACGATGATTTGAAATCTGATTATATCAGACATAAGAGATACTTTTGCTGCAAGTTTTGAATCAGTGCACAGCAGCGACACCAGATACTACGCACTCTTAATTAGAAAGAAATGAGTCAGATCAATGAATCCGATACAGATCCGAAATCCATTTTACCCAGGAAGAGACGTCAGAGCTTACCGATGTTTGAGTTTTTCGTGCAGTTAAAAACCCTAAACTAAATTGGATTCTTGGCAGATCATTTTCGTCAAACTTCGGGTCAAGTCCTTATTTTTCTAGCAAGAACAACAAAAACAATCCTCACCTGATTCAAGGGGATAAGCTCCGCACTGTTTGTCCGTCCCGTCATCTTAAACCTTACCGATATAAAAATCAAATTTCCTTTCCAGGATTTGAATCACGACGAAGTAATTGATAGCCGGCTCTCTTACCAATTGTTATGGAGTTTTACATTTTCGATAAATTTATGGTAAAAATTTGCAAAAGCTTTTATCATTCTAATACATAAATATATCTACACTGATGAATATAACTTTTTATATGATTCTTTCGTTTATTATACATACAATACAAATGTTGCCGTAATCATCCAGTCGGGATAGAAGTAAAAGTGTGGTCGACCCTGCAGCAGAAAAGCTCTTAATAACTCGCTTTCACTTTGAAACCTAATTTTCTTCAATTTCATGTAACTATAAGTGTACTCCCCTATATGAAAAGAAAGCATTCCTATGAAGTCTTCCGTAAGCCGAAAAAGCGTAAGGCAAAGAATCAATTACCAGCAACTTATATGGGAAATATTTTTGAGCATTCCTTAACCCCCCCCCCAATAGCGATGTTGGTATGTTAGGCTGAGTCGTCAGATGCTGGGATGGTTGGAAGTATTGGTTACTGGGATGTAGAAGGAAGCAAGATACAAAACACGCTATCTTTATAATGGTTTGCTGCAAAACAAAGGTAGAATTAAGTACGAAGACACATGAAAAATAAGCTGTTTAAGTACCCCACGATGCCTCGTACTCCAGGTGCATGGGAAATTGTAAAGTTACTGAAAAGACTGAAATTTC
Source organism: Thysanoteuthis rhombus (assembly GCA_963457665.1). NCBI lineage: Eukaryota > Metazoa > Mollusca > Cephalopoda > Oegopsida > Thysanoteuthidae > Thysanoteuthis > Thysanoteuthis major. Next base: position 8,303,425 of record OY735215.1, read on the forward strand.
GGTCAACGTAAAAGCAGAATGGGCATGCATTGAATTGCATTGAAATTCAAAATTGTGAATCCTTTGATCGTGCTATTCCCTGATTAAGAAAAGATTTCCTTGACTCATTAAAATTGAACTTGAGGACCAGACTTCTTCATGCAATAAGAAGGAACATTTCGGAACGAACGAAAAAAACGCTAGTTGTTTTGAAATTCACCAAATAAAAGCAAGCAGAATGCTGGTAAATAAATCACAAAGCAAAAAATGTTCAATATCCCCAATGACAACTTTTTTCCCCTGTTGACGCATTCAAGCCAAAAATGGATCATTAATTAAAAAAAAATAATAGTATCGAAATTCAATCACAGAAACTACGGATGCCCTGAAACCTCTTCAGAAATTTGTGTTCTCACGCTTCACTTGTGTGACTTCGCGAACGATTTTGAAAAGTTTGGTTCCTGCTGGGAATGAATCAGAGTGGTTTAATGAGCAGAAAACAACCTGCACTAGCTGAATCGACTGACGTATACCACATCAAACAACCATTCGGAAAGATCAAATGAAACATTTCCTGACCGTCGGCGATGTTGGGTCCATAGGCAGCAGGATTACTCTTTTTAAATTTTATCTGAACAAGCAGAAATAAAGAACTTTTTTGTTGTCACAAAACTGTAGCATAGGTATTCAAAGTGGGAAAGTCTTAGCCTTCTTCGTGGTTTATACAGTTAGGATTACAGATCAAAATCTCAATGCATTATGAAGTTACTCAAAATTTTCATTGTTCGTATTTTTTTCCGAAACTAGTACAATACATGCATTCTAATTCCATCCTGGTAACATCTGATTATGAATTCGGCACCTTATGTTATACAACTTAATACAATATCACAATAGCTAGATTTACAATATTGAATAATACAACTTGATATACTCATACTTAAATCCGTTTTCATGAGACTAAATCATACTTCAACGTGCATATTACGTTAACAACAGTTTTGTGTCATTTCCATACAGAAGAGAGTTATTTTCCCCATCTTACCCGCAATCATTGACCTATCAAATGGAAATCGTGCCATATGTGCTCAAGTTCGCTTTGATGCTTCTCATTTTGGTCAAGTTAAATAAAATCTACCCATTTTGGCCGGGATCTCTGGTGACCAGAAGACGTGTTGGACTGATTGGAGGGATTACGAGGTTCAATAAGTGGATGTGTGGTGAGACAAACCAAAATGAAATATCAGGTCCCCCGACGGCTGCGAGGTAAGCCACAATTCGGACAAATAATCTTGTGTTCTAAATCGAATTCTGTGATTATTGGCTTTCATAAAAAATAGCAGAGAGTCACGTTACTATTCCCTGACCCTGGCAAAAGAGATAAAAAAAAAAGAAAAAACAGGATTCAGGCCAAAGTGAAAATGGTTTGGTCAGATAAGGATAAAATGTTACATTTCTTTTTTTCCCTGTACAAATACTGAGAAATGATACCTATTTATCTAAATAAGTGGGGCTTTTTGTGGCTCCGTCCCTCTTAGTAAGCATGTTTTGAGTGCCTGAAACACTCCTTGTAAAATAATGGTGATGGATAACTATTTATTTGAGGTGCTTTTCAATCTTTCAGTGACATTATCTCCATAAGTAACGATAATTAAGGTGTCTGACAGTCTTTCTATACAAAAACGGGGGATAGATACTAAATCAATTGTTTTCACCCCCTGTCAACTCACCTACAAAATATGCAATATTTTAGGGGCCTGACACCCTCCTTTTATTAACACTAGAGATATTTGCTAAATTACGATGGCAGCACTGGATGCAGCAGGGTCAAACTCCCGTGTTTTTTTTACATCCATGAAATAATAAATACCACTATCTCATTGCACTAAGAGGACAGGCTCAAGAGCAGACCTGATGTCTGCAGCAAAATTAGAAGATTACAGGCTTTTTTGCATTTATACATATATATATATATATATGTGTGTGTGTGTGTGTGTGTATGTGTGTGTGTGTGTGTGTGTGTGTACATATGTTTTTTTAGAGAAATGTTTACAGCTTAAGAAAAAAAAAATTTTAACTTTTCAAAAATCTTTTTGAGTTGCTTCAATTTAATTTGTGGTATTTTTTCCAGTGTTTTCCCCATTTTACATGTACTTTGTTATGTGTAAATTCTCTCCTGTTGTGATCATCAGTTGTGTTCCATGTAGCTGTTTCGGTGATTTTAAAAACAAAACAGTTATATCTACATAGCACACAGCAGTGTTGATCAAACACCACCTCCCTTTCATCCATGATTTCAAAGTATAGCTTATGTTATATATGTAGGTTGTTTTTTTCTATCGGATATCATCATAATATATTGTATATGGACACCATTTTATACTACACATCAATCAAACGGGGCTTACTCACGTAGGTTACCCGAAAAACGTTTATTAAAGATGAGGAATCAGTGAGTATAACAACGGACGTGACTTGCTGTTTGTGTCACTTCTATTGCGTGTTCACCCATCGTCGCAAACATCTGTACTTACCCTCCAAGAACAGATACGAAGGGTGCTAAAGCCACTATAAACGACATCAACGGTGACCAATTTACCTGACTCCCTCTGCACATATCATGGGCTAGCGTAGCAGGGCAATGGCCAACACTCTCCATAGTTCGCACAAAGAAAATGACACCAGCTGTTCCTGCTAGGTCCTCGGGCCCAAAAGACCCAGCAACATCACTTGATTAAGGTGGGGATACTTCACCAAAAGAATATCCATTCCTGCTGGGTCATCAGCTCTGAAAGGCCCAGCGGCATCACTTGCTTTGGATGGGAATGATGTGCTCCAAAACAGACTACCCAAACACCACACCAAGAGGACACCTGTTCCTGCTGGATTATCGGTCCAAAAGCAACTACCCAAACACAGCCCCAAAACTATCATCAAAAGATGATATTATACATTGGTACCTACATTGTCAGAACACTCTCAACTTACATGCACCTAACCGATCTAGAAGATGAAATCAAAAACGTCAAATGGGACATTATCAGCATTAGCGACATGAAAACACCCGAGGAAAAACTAACGAGCAAACATCTTCTTTACAGCTATGGAAGAGAAAAAGTACACCGAAGTGAAGAAGACTTTCTCATCAATAAAGAACTCAAAGACAACGTGGAAGGCTTCACAGCCGTCTTGGACCGAATAGCTAGTGTCTGCATACAACTTTCAAAGTGGTACAAACTTAAAATCCAAGTCTACGCTCCAATTTTGCTATCAACCAAAGAGGAAATAGACAATTTCTATGACGACTTAAAGTCCCGACTTCCAGACACCGAAAAATACTTCAATGTCATCATGGGAGGCATCAACGCTCAGGTAGGACAAAGAAATGTAAATTGCGTTGACAAAGTCGGATATAAAGTACGGAACGAGAGAGGAGATGATTTTGTAAATTTTGCAGCGGCTAATGGGTTCAAAATCATGATAACCTTCTCCAAGAAGGGACCCAATGAAGAAATAAACTTGGAAAAGCCTCAACCACGAGACGAAGAACGGAATAGACTACACCGTAATGGACAAAATCGACACCGTCTAGGACATCCGAATCCTAAATCAAGTCTACGTAGGAAGCAACCACAAAATGGTATGGTAAGATGTCAAATGCAAATCTACACCAACAAAGAACGCAGAAAAATGCTCAACAACAAACGGCAACCACTAAGCATGCCAAAGGAACACATTCGATCTTTCTGAACTGAAAAAAAAACAGATATAAAATTCTTACTGAACAAGATAACGGCACCGACATCAACAAACTCAACAACGAAATGACAAACTCTCTAATAGAAGTCGCCTATATGTCTAAACTGACGGACACACAACGCATCAATAAAATCTCAAATGAAACCAGGAATCTCATGGAAAAATGCAGAACCACAAGTCACCACCAACAACAAGAGAGAATATCGAAGAAACTGAACTGAATAGAACAAAAAAAAAAAATCAAGGGAACACTAAAATTAAAATCAAAGACACAGAACTGGAGAAGGTAGACCATTATATCTACCTAAGACAACAAATCACCGTGAAAGCCTCAAAAGCAGGAGAAATTAAACAAAGAATCACTAGAGGATGGCAAGCCTTTGGCAGAGTGAGCTCCACCTCCAAAAACGAGAAGGTCCCATCAATCGTTGAAAGGAGATAATAAAACCAATGCATCCTCTTGATAATCACTTATGGAGCTGAAACATGTAACCTAACCAAGAGACAGACCCGCAGATTGAGAACCATGCAGCATGCACACGAGGCAAGTTTGAATTTATGCTCTGTCCTATTTCCAGATATCTTGAAATAGGACAGAGCATATGGGGAAATAGTCAACTCACTGGGTAGTGCAGTGTCGAGTTTAAAGAGTTTTTTTTCGATCAATTGGGCTCGTGAAATCTACGCAAGACGATTACTCGATAACTGGCCATAGTACGAGGAGACATTTGGAGGATATATTTGACAGCACACGCGGTAATGTAGTGTCAATTCTTTAGAAAAAGAAAGGAAAGAGATTGTACATCTCTCATCATTGTTCTTAATTATATCCATTGGCCTCATTTCTCTTTGACTATCGAGATTTAAACATATATTTTCAAAATTTGATGCCCTGAAAAGGGACAACCGAAATATTTAGAAGCCGTGTTTCCTACGACGAGCGGAAAATTATTTAATATCTCAATTATGACAGGCTGTTACACACACCATAAAGCTCGGCCTCTTCGAAAAGTTTGATACGGTTACTGCGTAATGTTTAAGACATCATAATTGGTGAATTATGAAAACCATTTACAAGAGACACTATGGAATACGTATTGGTTCGCATAATTATTTAGTAAGCGCGAGTTTTAGTACAAGGCCATATGGATGGGGTGTGTGATGGGGATCGAACCCACGACCCAGTAGTTACAATATTCCAGACCAATTTTACTCCACGGCGAGGCAGCCTTTTAATTGGTTCACAAAACTACCCTTCTATAATGGGAAGGTTTTTTGACATAGACCAAGATTCGCGTTACTGCACAATCATGGGTGTCGCGGAGCCAATACTTTTTGAACTTCAAAACTGAATCGTCACGAAATTTATTTTGCCGGCCAAAATTTTGCATTTGATATCTGGGAATCCACGTTGTGAGTCTGCGCCCGGTCGTTTTGTCGAACGCCGTTTCGTCGACACACAGTCAAGCAACAGCATTCCATCCTTAGACAATTTTTTCGCCAATTGTCTTTTAGTCGAATACTTTTTAAACAAGAACAGAGAACGGTCGATTGGACAAACTCCCTCAACGGTGCTTTCCCGCTGGATGTAGTATCAAGATTTTTGGATCCAGGATAAATGAGTATCCAGCCAACCTGAAATTACTCTGACCAAAGAGTAGTGCCTAGGCTTTGTATAGGGTGACAGAAGAGACATTTTCTTGAAAAATTATCTTATTTTGCATCCAGTCAACTGAGAGCTTTTTTGCTGTTTCAAATTTGAAAAACTGCCGATACCTCTACCGTAATACCTTTCTTACTAAAACTAATAGGATAATGTTCTTGAGGGTTGGGCTCGCTCTGCCGAAAGTTTGTCAACCTCAGGTGATTTTTCATTTGATTTTTTCTTCTTTCGAAGATTTCATGAGCAGAGATAGTTTAAAACAACCAGACAAAACTTTCATTATAGGATTTTTTCAGTTTTCAGTTTTTAAGTTGGTTTCGATGGATCTCTATGTATTTATCACGCACACAGATCGTACCAATGAAGCTGAACTTTTGGATAATTACTCCTTATTATGTCTTGAAAAATGTGTTTTGAGGGGGTTCAATTTGCAATGTAAGTTCATGCTAAATTGATCCCTTAGCATGTTGTCGTTCATTTTTAGAAAATGCAGACTTTCTTTTACTGATTACTGCCCAACAAAAGGCGAGATAAGGAACTCATTCATTTGTCATTCTCTTTTTCAATTTTTGTTATTGGTTACCCCTGACATGGCATGCTGCCAAAAGACGTTGGTTGTGCAACAATTTTTATAGAGTGGCTAACCAGGCCTGTTTTTATAAATTATCAATTCAGTTTTGATATGGGCTCTGCCCTTGATGAACGATATTTGCCTCTATTGACTCTTAGTCTTTGAATGAAAGAATAGGGAGTGTACTGATATTTTGGGGTCTTGGGTTAGGAATCATCAATTTCAAATTAATTGTGCCACTAAAATCTTGGTCTTCCATCAACCAAATAATTGTAAACAGATTTCAGCGAGGAATTCACATTGAAGATCATTTCATAAATATCAAAGTCAAAAAAATAAGGGTGACAAGCGACTGTAAACTCGGTCAAAGAAGCATCCACATTCAAGCTGGAATTGATACACGCTAATTAGCGTTTATATCTGGTCATTTGTTGGCAAAATTACTTGAAATAAGTCGTTGACCGATTCATTTTTTACGCATTAGGAGATAATCTTTGGTTACTCCAAAACATGACTCGCAACGACGGATCCTTTTTGTTGACTGTATGTGCACGTGTGTACAGTGTTGAACAACCATAGCCATCAAAGGCAACAAAGTGTTCATCCTATAAATATATATATATATATATATATGTGTGTGTGTGTGTGTGTGTGTGTGTGCGTATGTGTGTGCGTGTGTGTGAGAGAGAGAAAGTGTGTGTATGTATGTGTATACATGCTTTTTAGCACTTGTTTGCGTGTCACAGCCACATTATTTTGTCTACAGACTTGGAAATTTGCATAAGTACTCCACTAGACTCAATCTAAAACTGTCTTTTGATTTTTTTTGTAAAAAAGCTTTTTTGAATTTCTTGGTTTTTTTTCGTAAATTCTCTAGAATCTAGATGTATCTAAAATGTTATATACTCTATTGTGGACGCTGTTCAATAGAAGATGACGGTGATGCCATAAATAAAATTCATTCTGATCATATTTATTTTGACACTACGGTCGTCCAATTATTGACTGTGATAGCTCATTGTAATAATTTTGACTCGTACACCTCAAAGTTTGGCATGATAATTAACAAGTTCTCTTGTAAACAGATACCCTTGTTAGATCTTTCTCAGTGTTCCACTAATTTGGCTTTTTGCTAGATCAAGGCAAACATTTTAAATAATCACCTTTCTTGCATGGTAAATTTAATCCTCAACTGATGGCCTATAAGATTCTTCCTTAGTTCAGCTGCAAATATTATTAAAAAAAGAGTATTTTTCTGAATTCTTCTCGTTTTTTCCCTTTTCCTAAGTTTCAAATCAAACGATCCATCAGTTGTTAAGTAATGTTGCTACGTTATACAAATAATGTGAATAGACAGCCACCGTGGGGGGTTAATATAGATCTGAATAGGTAAGAGCAAAATAGAATAACCCGATAGTGTGGACGGCAATGAAGATCAAGGGAAAAAGAAAATCGTTTTTTTTTCTCTCGAGAATGTACATTAAAAAACTATGTAGTACATTATTGTGCAGTACAAAAAATAATAAGATAATCTTTTTTTCCATCATGAAACTTATTGTATTTGATGGCATATGAGTCTATCTTCATTTCAGTCGGGAACACAAGGAGAAAATGCTTTTCCCTGGATTCCTCTCATTTATCACTCAGCCTTCAGAAGAAAAACAAAACTCCACCTAGGGCTCTGGCCAATGTAAGGCTGGGCAACAAAGGTTACTTTTACTTCCCTAACCATTTGTGAGTGGTCTTACATGCTGTCAAATAAAGTACGTTTTGTAAATAACTATAAAAAGGAAAAAACAGATCTGGTCAGTCATTAAAAAGAAAACGTCACGAAACCAACATTTTTCGGCAGCATGTCTTGTTGGGGGTGATCGATAAAAGATTGAAAAAGAGGTGATCAATGAATAAGTTGCATTTCTTGCCTATTGTTCCTTTGGCTTAAACATGTATCACGGCTTCAAGATAGCGAAGATGGGCTCTTTTACGTCATCTCCGTGAATTTCGACCATGTATACATGAGTATTTTAGATCACTAAAAAGTCAGAATTTTTCACAAAAACAAAAACTCTACTGAAAGCAGCCTCGCACAAACAAGGAACCGATTCAGCAAAAACATACATAGTAAATTGTACTACCCACCACCAAATCCTTATTTAAAGAGTCTATTCTCAAAAAGGGGAAAAAAACAGTTTTTTTTTGTAAAGGATGAATATTTGAATTTTCAACCCTTTTACAATCATTGGTGTGGCTTGTACACGTGATTCATAGAATCACGCATAGCAAGCCAGCCAGACAGACAGATAGATGGACGGACAGACAGATAGACAGACAGACGGATGGACGGACAGACAGACGGATGGACGGACAGACTGACGGATGGACGGGCAGACAGACTGACGGATGGACGGACAGACAGACAGACAGACAGACGGATGGACGGACAGACAGACAGACGGACAGAGCAACCAACTCAAAGGCTCAAGAAACCTATGTTGACAGTTTTGCTTAACGGTTTCTTGAAACATGTTTCAATCATGATCTTTTGCTGGTTCCTCATCCACATCACACAGCTTATAGAATGAGTTCGATCCTGACAGGTTTCTTAATTGTGCAACCTTTTATCAATGTTTACCAAGATCCCATTAATCCTGAGAAGAAGGATGTATAACCAATGCATCCTCCCAATAGTCACTTATGGAGCTGAAACATGGAACCTAACCAAGAGACATCCGCAAATTGAGAACCATGCAACGTGCAATGTTGCAAGAATGGCAGACAACCGATGGATAAGGCAAATCAGGACATGGCTGGCAGAATATCAAATGGAGAGACGAGCTAGATAGGTTCAGTAAGTACTGGCTCCGCGACACCCATGAGAGAGAAGTTTGGCAAATTTTGGGGAAGGTCTATGTCCACTGACAGACTGTGGCCCTGTGATAGACTATAATGAGCTTGGTATATAACTAATTTTCGAGTGTACTAAAATGCTATTTTACTTGAAGACTCGGTACTAGCGCCAGACTGGGTTGAGGGTAGAATATGAGCACTTTTGGATCTTTATTTGACCATCCTCTACTGCAGCCTTGTGCAAAACTAAGTTGCACATGTGCCTATGAGCTAATATGATGCATTCTTTTTTCATTCACATATAATATTTTATTGGGAAAATCATAAATTTGATTTCTCTGGAGGAATTTATAAGGAATTAGACACAGTCTGCTTCTCACTGAATCAAATTATGTTGCAATTGTCGGGAGACCATGCTGATATCTTGATGGAATTTCACGGGGCAGTGGCTTATAATTGATGATACCAGTTTCTTCACCAGCTAACATCAGGTTATAATGGGTTACATGGCATCAGGAGCAATGGGCTTCCCGTCTTTGTCCTATTTGGGGAGGGGGGAGTGTCATTTCCATCCCAAGGGGTATTAGCGTAAAGAGAGTACATACTACCTCAATCAGAATTTGAACACCATTTTTTTGAGTTTTTGACCATAGACCATCTCTGCAAAACTGTCCACTGTAAATTACATATGTGTGTTTGGAAGGGAATCATCCTCATCATCATAATCATCGTTATCAACAGCAGCAGCAGCGGCAGCCTGAGTCGTCCCAGCATCTTATTTTTTGCCGGCCATTGTTTTGCATATGATCTTTGTGTATCCAAATTGTGATTCGTGATATCTAGCTGCAGTCTGACATTCTTGCATCATAACCAGTCCATTGTCTTTGGAGTATGGATTTCATGATATCTTTGACAATTGTTTTTCCGTGATTTACAGTGCTATCGTAACATTTCAACGTAATTTTGAATGATTTTACCCTCAATCAAAAAGACTTATATATATATATATGGAATGATAACTATGAGTTGGAAATAGGAAATATAAAAAAAAGAAAAAAATACATATCAATAGGTTGCTCGTCAGTCAGTTATTCGGATAAATAGATAGATAGAGAAATACATAAATATGTCAGGTGAGTCACCTAACAGAAATTGCTCTATGACCAGTGTCTATTGGTAGCATGCTGTGTTTGAGGTGATCAATTAGAAAATTGGGAAAAAGGATGGATAATGAATAAGTTACTTCCATTACTTTTTGCTCACTAAGATATGTCCTCTAAAAAAACAAAACAAAAAAACAAGCAGATAAATAATAAGGGATCACTTTAGCATAAACGTACATTTCAAACTTAACCCTCTCAAAAAACCTACTCGGGAATGATACCCCCACCAATGAAATATTCTTCGATTGACATAATGAAGAGTAAATTTTAAATTTTCAAATGTCTCGCTCAATTGGCATAGTGTGGGTGCATGAAACATGCGTACATGGCCAACCAGCCAGACCAGTTTAAAAACTGAAGAAACTTCTATTGACAGTTGTGGAGACCGTTTTGATTGACGGTTTCAGATAGCTAGATAGATGAAGATAAGGTTAAATGGATGCATATGAATAGATGTAGGTTTATATATATTTTCTAGATGCACTGGAGGTATGTAGATGGAGAGGTCAAGATAGATGAACAGATAGACCGATATATATATATATATATATATATATATATATATATATATATATATATATATATATATATAGATTGATAATGGGACGACCAGCAAGGTAGATATTCATAGTAACCCATGACCCGCCTACATAATCTCATGAGAGGCTTTCTCATTTTTCTTTTTTTTTTTTTTTCGGTTCTTATTTGCAATGAATTTCCCATATTTTCTGTCTCATCGCATTTTCTCGTCTCTTCCGAATATTCCGTTTCTGAATGAAAGGGGAAAAAAATAAAATAAAAATGGCTGCTATTTGCTTTGACGTCAACGGGATGCCCAGCGGGAATACGCTCCCTGCCAGGCACAGAAGCAAAAGAAGAACTTTAAGATTCAGGATGTTTTTTTTTTTTTTTTTTTCATTTTTTGATGGAAAGTGAAGGACTTTTTTTTTCATCGAAATCCGGACCGCTGACTGGTCGACATGAAATAGCAGACACTCCTGAACACATGAAGAAGACGCAAAAAAGAACAAAACTAACAAAAAATATCCCTAAAAAAATACATAAATTCATTCTTTCCTTTCCTATGAATATTTTTTGCTAGTTTTTTCGATAAATTCTGAGATGAAATAATGTCTTATATTCAATGACTTCTTTCTCAGAACAAGCAGTAGAATTTTTTTTCATCATAACAAGATAGGGTACTTGCCATGTGATGTTTAGTTGTGAGTTTTTGAACCAGATAAGGTTATATAGTTGGATTGATAGATACGTAGATAGATACAAAGATATTGAATTATAATATATGTGTGAGTGTATATATATATATATATATATATATATATATGTGTGTGTGTGTGTGTGTGTGTGTGTGTGTGTGTGTGTTTGTATGGAGAGGGAGAAAGAGAGAGAAAGTGATAAATACCTAAATAGATAAACGGTTTATGCACATAGCTATAGATAGATATGAATAGGATTAGGTATAAATAAATAGATAGATAGATAGATAGATAGATAGATATATGATTAACAACTGGAATAGATGAACAGATAGACAGATAGATCATATATTAACTACTCAGATACGTTTGGTATATGTACATAGAGAGAGATAGTGTCTGAGATAGATACATAGATACGCACACACGCACATACATACACACACTCACACACACACACACACACACACACATATATATATATATATATATATATATATATATATATATATATATAGATAGATAGATAGATAGATAGATAGATAGATATAGATGAACATAGATATAGAGAGAAAGAAATTGAATCCGGACATCTGAGTGATCGGCATGAAATAACAGACACTCCTAAACACATTACGAAAACGTAAAAAAAAAATTGATTTTTCTTTTGATATTCTTTTACTAGTTTTTCCTAAAAGTCTGAGATGAGACAGTGTTTTTATTCAATTATTTTTCATTTTTTTCAGGGTTGAGGTGGAGAGAAAGAAGCTTCCAGATTTTGTTTTTCATATCAAAGTAGGACAAGACGCTTGCCATGGAACGTTGCATCGTGAACTGATCGCTCGTAGACGGATTCGGATCATTGTTATAGTTGCTTCATGCAAGACGGAGCGGAGTTAACTAATTTTCTCCAGAGCCTGTTGTAGAGCAAGTGGTAGCAAGTTAATGTCTTGGACCACTATATATATATATATATATATATATATATATATATATATAGAGAGAGAGAGAGAGAGAGATACAGAGAGAGAGATATACAAAAAGAGAGAGAGATATAAACCCATCATATTGTATATCGTATCATATTACATCATATCATACTGCAATCCTAATTTGTATTATATGTATATTCATATATATATATATATATATATATATATATATATATATATATATATATATATATATATATAGTATAGAAAGCTTTAGAGATTAAAACACTTATCACAATGGGAAACTACCTCAAAACTATTTTTAAAATTATTAACACACTCACACACACACTACACACACACACATATATATATATATATATATATATATGCTTGATCATACCTGTCCAAAATGACAGGGTTAAGTATGTAATGATAGGCACTAAGGACCCTGAAAATATTCCAGTAAATAATTCATTTTCAATAATTCAAGTATCTTAATTAAATATTTTTTTCAAAAAGTTTCCTCATCTCAAGTCGTCTCATGTACGATGATCAGACATGAAGCCATAAAAGTTTCTCTGGTTTAATTTTTATTGTTATGTCATAATAGGAAAGTAAATCAACGAACGTGATCGTTGCATTTGAGTGCAAGCAATGAAACAAGTAAATACACAGGGAAACCTGCATATATGCTCATAACACACACACACACACACACACACACATATATATATATATATATATATATATATATATATATATATATATATTTACTGTAAAAGCCTGAAACTGGAGTTGACTTTTTTTCAACTTTCACAAAAGAGAGAACAATAAGGACCATCCTAATAAAAAAAGTGGTGCATAAATCTATATATATTTATCTATAAAATTTCTCATTCCCCTGAGGTGATTTGAACTCACTGCAATCTGATATCCTGGAGGTAGTGTTACTTACCAAATTGAGAAGTCTTACATAGTAACAGAAATTTATCGTACGGATGCACAAGGGCTTTTTTCATTCTAATAAACGCACTAAAATACGTTCTCCTATATTTAAAAAAAAAACTCATTTTATATTCAATGGAAAAGTTGCAGTCATCATCTTCAGTCGGAGTATAGGTTGGCGTTCAGTTTGACCCTTCAGCAGTCAGTATATGCATATCAGCGGTCGTCATAAATCCACTGCTGGGAATAAGCCTTACTCATCTCTTTCCCTGTCAACGGTGATTTGGCCATGTCTTGCCGGCCAAATTTTCTATTTCATCTCTGCATCATGTCTCTGGTCTTTTCCTATATCATTTACTATTCCGTAAAAACCATTGCATCCGTCTGATAGTCACTTATGGAGCTGAAACATGGAACTTAACCAAGAGACAGGCCTGCAAACTGAGAAGTATGCAACGTGCGCATGAGAGAGTCATGCTCAACCTCACATGGAGAGATCACAAGACAGCACAGTATAAAAGGAATAAAACAGGTGTTTGTGACATCATAGAAACTATTATAAAACTCAAATGGCAATTGGCAGGCCATGTTGCAAGAATGAAAGACACCCGATGGACATCACGTCTCACAACATGGATCCCAGAGATCACATAAAAAACCAAGGCTGACGGAACACAAAATGGAGAGATGAACTTGACAGATTCAGGAAATACTGGCTCCGCGATGCCCATGGGAGGGAATTGTTGCGAATCCTGGAGAAGGTCAATGTCCAACGACGGACGTTAAAAGACTGATGATGATGATGATGATGATGGGTCACCTTATACTGCATCTTTTGTCCTTAATAGGCTACCCTGGTGCGTCTTAAAGAAGGTACAAAGGAAAACAGCTCGAAATTAAATCATTTTATAAGCATATTACTAATAAAGAAGGTTTTACCAATGAATATAATACCAGTTTGTTGTCTTAATAATATAGATAAATATCCTAATTACAAAAAAATACCCAAATTGCTCAAAAGAGAAACAGAAATCTATGTAAATTTCCAACCGGCTTAAACCAAACAGGCTTGAAATCAGAGTATATATATATATATATATATATATATATATATATATATATATATATATAGTATCACTTTGATAGTAACATTCTCTGTTCATTTGCTTTTATGGGAAACAAAACCACTTCATTTTGCTTCTGGATCCAGAACATTGTCTTTCGACTTGACTGCTAGTGGGTAAAACAATATACATACTTTCACTTTCGTTTTTTCCAGCGATTCGTTCGTTCAACCAATTGTGAGAAAGATGACACGTGTCCAGAACATTTTTTGTTTGTTCCTCCTACAGCTGCCTCTCTGCCTGGACTGCAGAAGGGAAGGTACATGTACCTTAATCCAATAACCCCTACTCCTATAAACTAGATTAATTAAAAACTTGTTTGCGTTTTATGATGTTTGGTATGTACATAGGGGATTGCTCGACATAATTATGTTGAATTTTGACTCGTCAAACCATAAAACGTGGCCCCAATCTTCCATAATCTAATCTGTGATTTGTGAGTGACAGGACTGATAAATAGCTCCCCTTCTACTCGATTTGATCCTCAAAGGGAGAAGAAATCAAGGTTGGTTCTTAAACTGAGAGTTATCCGACTTGCACAGGATAGAATCAGATTAAGTATCACATGGAGAGATCACAGGACAGTATAGCATAGAATAACAGGAGTTAGAGATATCATAGGAACCTTAAGAAAAATCAAATGGCAATGGGCTGGTAACGTTGCAAGGTTGTCAGTCAACCGTTTGACATCATGACTCACAATGCGGACCCCAGAAATCACATGCAAAATCTGTTGCCGGCAAAAGATAGTTTTGTAGCTATCTAGACTAGTTAAGAAAGTACTGGTTCCATGGCACAGATGAGAGACAGATCTGGCGAATTTTTGGGATGGTCTATGTCCAACAATGGACGCTAAAAGTCTGATGATGGCTGCTACTCAACCTTTTACGTCGCGAGACGAAATGGTAGATTCTTCACTTTTGAAGATGTTTTTAAGCGATTACACGTTGAGATAAGATTCATCCTCTGATGAAAATATTTGGTAACAATCATTCTGCAAAACACTAATTTCACGACCCTTTGCAAAAACGGTGTAGACAATAGCACATTCCTCTTTTCGACCAAACCTACAAAATAACGTTTAATAATATTCATCTTAGCTCTGGTACTCTCTTTCATTTTGTGATAGCTCGAGTAACCTCTGTTGTTGGTAGCACGAACCTCGTATTACAGCTTGGCCAAAATGATTTCTGTGCAATTTGGCATTTTTCATCAGCTGTTGCTGTAAGGAAAGCCTTGCATACAATCCCAACAGCAGAGACTTCGATTCTCAGTTGGCACTCCTTACTTGAAATCTTGTGCCAGACTAAGCTTTACTTGGTTTATGACTGTTCCTTCACTTTACGAGGATAGATAGTAAACTTGACTCATGAACTCGATGGTTGTCTCACATATGTTGTCTTCTGCCAGAGTCAGATATACTTAGCAGAGACCAATAAATCGGACTGTTTCGCCATGGGACCGAGGTGAATACTAATGCATAAATCTGTACATACATACATCTTCAAACACTCAGAATCCACTTTATCAATTTCTATATCCGTCAGCTACAAATCACAGAACACTTATAAAAACACCATTTCTTGTATATCTGCAAATACTTGATAAAATCAGCACTGACAAAATGTCGTCATAAAAAAAGTAAAATAAATCATTTGTATAGCATGGCTCTCAGATATTGTCCTTTCACTCTCGCACGCACACATACATACACAAATACATACGTATATATAAATATACTACATGTGAAAATTTACACATCACATGGTGTATTACACAGAATGTAGACTGAGGACTTTTTAGAGATTATTTTCTTAGTCTTTTCAAATATCATTTCAAAATTGTTTCAGTGATCCTTAAATACATTCTTCTTCAAGAGCAGTTGTGACCAGGACAGTGATAGTTTAAAATGTACTTATCATCCAAATGGACTCATTTCTATTCGGGCACATTTTCGCATTTTCAACCATACAAAGTAAAGAAAAGCTATCGCTCCGAAGGTTGAAGGCAATAGCCATTTTCTGTACTTTTTACACATAAGCAATTGGAAATTAGCACTCACTACCCAGGAACAAAATTTGCATGGGGAAATATTATATTAGCGATGGATGAAAATCTATATGCATGTCTACATAGTCATTCCTGAATATGGATTCTCCAAGGAGACAATTCTCTGATTGCATTAACAATATCGAGCTTTATAGATTTTCAAGACACTTCTACGTTTTCTTTATATTTTGGAAAATATAGCATTGAAAACTTTTTCTATCAACATAATAAGCACACAAACACCCCTCACACACATATATATCTACATGTGTGTATGTGCGTACGTATCAGTATTTATTAAATCAGACTACAGTCTTTCAGCAACAACGGTTTTCATTGTATTTTTCGGAGAAATATCACTGGGAACTTTTGGCCAAACCTATTATATATATATATATATATATATATATATATATATATATATATATATATGTGTGTGTGTGTATGTGTGTGTGTATATGTGTGTGTGTGTGCGTGTGTGTGCGTGTATACAAATGTGTCAGTGTGTCAGTGTATTTAAGAAATGGACGTATTAGGTCCGACAAAATGACTTATGAATTGTGTTATATTATATAGAAACTTGAATTAATCTCCCATCGTTACACGGTTAATATATCACTCAATTTAGAGAACTTGAATAGAATAGACGATTAAAAGTTTTTGCAGCAGCCCCATTTTCTTTGATTGTTTACAATCCAGATATATATATATATATATATATATATATATATATATATGTATATATATATATATAGTGAGCGAGAGAGAGAGACAGACAGACAGACGGACAGAGAGAGAGAAATTGAAGGATAGCATTCTGCTTGGATGCTGAATATATCTAGACTTTCACTAACCTATGGATCGTATCAGTAAAAAAAAAAACATTTGCAAACATACACACACACACACACATAGACCTGATAGAATTCCTACGACTACGATAATGTATTTTTATGACTCCGAAGCGATTGCTAATAAAAAAACATCAGGAGATGATTTTCGAATTCAATTCAAATCTTATCTACTGATTCATTCATTGACACTCTCTGATACTTAACAACCTTTGAGATGCACTAGCATCTATAGTACCGATAACTGCCACCGACTGATTGGCTAACAAATCAACATAGTAAACGCTATTGCCATCTTCATAAAGCATTCACATCCGTCTTACTGTGAATTTAACGTCGCTTAAGTGACATTTCATTATTGCTTCAGGAGACACACACACACGCGTCAGTTGCACGGAAGAAATTGTATTGCATTGTGATATAAGCATCAAATGATGTTTCTTTCAGAAGATAAGTAGAAACTTTTCAAGGAATGGGCCTCAAAAGGAAAGAACTCTTAGAAACATGGAAAATTGAACTAAGTCATCTTGCATTTGACTTTCAAGCTTGTTCAGTTCTTGGTACGATGGAAATTCATGTTAAGACTAATTTTCAAGTCGGTTAACAGCGTTTGTAAGAAATTTTCCAATTTGAACACAGCGTTAGTGGAGATGGATGGATTTGATGTTGCAGAAAAGCGTCATTATTTCTTTTATATCACAATACGTCACTATTCTTTTTTTCAAAATCAGCACTAGAGATGAAAAAATGAAAATACAAGATAAAAAAAATAGAGAGAAAAAAAAAGAAAGCCAACAATGCAGTTTTTATAACTAGTGTATACACCACATATATATTAATGAATCCTTTATTTACAAATGAATTGTATTACATTTTGGGTAGTATTTTTCAATTGATTTTGATACAATCATTATTTTAGTTTCGAATAGTTCAACGTGGATTAGCTTGAAAACTATCAGAAACAAATGTAGACAAGTACTGTCATATATATATATATATATATATATATATATATATATATATCACATCTTTGCTTTTTTTGTTCTCATTGATAAAAAAACAATACTAGCATTCCGTTCCTCAATGTTAACACTTGAGCTAAATTCATTTCCGTGTTTGATTCGGTTTGTCTTCGCTGATAAAAGTTAATCGATATCTGAGCCGAGATAATCGTCTCATGTACAAGAATCAAGTCAGATATTGGCCGAAGCGGTCGTGAATTTGATCAATGGTTTCAACTCGTAATGAAATGAAGCAGTTAATTTAATTTCGAATCAGTCGACTTACCTCCGTGATATCTCCTTGGTTACCTGCGCTCTAAACATAAAAGGTGCTTCGATTAGGAACCATCAATAGAAATGATCATCATAATTGTCAACATAGGTTCTTTCAGTTTTTAAGCTGGTCTGGCAGGCTGTGTATGCATGGATCACGCTTACAATCCTCTCCAATGAAAGAACATGGCTGGAAGTTATAGATATTATAATAGGAAAACTTTTTTTTCTTCTTTTAAAATTCATCCCCTTGATGGGTAATCCAATGGATTCAATCAAATTGATGCTAAATGAGTTCTTCAATTGAGTCCGGCATTATTCACTCTTGAATTAAAAAAGAAAGTTTGACTTTTCTAGAGATCATTGGTTTTACCGATTTTTTTTATTTGAACATCCCAAGCACGGTATGCTACCAAAAGACATTGATCGCATTACTGATTCTACTAAGTAACTATCCAGACCCGTTTTAACTTGAAATCCTATTTGCTTTATATAGTTGTCATTTATTTTTGGCTAAAGGTACCCGTTCCATTAAACTAAAAAAAAATCAAATCATTTATGATGAGGAAATCACACTTTTGAACTGAACCACCGTAGCCGCTAAGGATTCTCGAAAGGGTATAACCTTCTTATATATGTGCGTGTGTTCGTGTGTTTTAGCCCTCCTGGACATCAAATTTTGTCTACAGAATTGTTGATTGGCATTAATGCTCCACTACGACTGTTTCTTCTTTTCATAATTGGGAAATTTTCTCCCGAAACCAGATGTTTTTCAAAACTCTATTTTACATGTTTTCAAAGGGAAAACGCCATGATGTCATAAATAGGATGAATTCTGACCTTATTCCGATGGAATCTTTTATACACATTTCCAAATTTTGACATTTTGATATATATATATATATATATATATATATATATATATATATATATATATATATATATATATATGTATGTAGCAGCTGCAGAGAATTGAAAAATGAAAGTTGAAAATCATGAATCAAGAGGAAGAGAAAGGGAAAAGTCAAATAAAAAAAGGATATTGATCGAGAGAATTGTGACGAAAGCAATAATCTCAAAACTGAGTAGAACTAGAGACTGAACTAATAAAGCGTCAATCAAATTAAATACCAAGGCAACCATCTGTGAAAATACCGGATCGAATTTGGACTCCTGGGCAAATTGAAAAACCATGGTAATCGAATTGAAAAATAGGGCAACCAATTATTGATGTACCCCCCAAAAATTAAGAAAAATTTGCTGAATGAATTAAAAGGGCAAGCAAACTTAATTATGGAGTGAATCTTTAATTTGTTTGTATTATTTTTATGTTTGCTTTATATATTTTTAGATTTAGCTGTCCGATTTCTTGATTTGATCGCTGCATCTATGAAATCAATGGGCGTATTATAAAATTTGGTCACCATGTTCTGGTCGCCATAGTTTTTAATTTGTTTGGGAAAAGATATAGTAATGAAATAGTTATCAACATAACGATTTCACCAAATTTGTGAATTGCGGTTGAAAGCAATAGTCATAAGATGGTGTAAATTTATGAGAAAATGATAAAAATGAAAAAAGTGCAAAAAAAAGGAGTAAAAATCATAAATTAGATGTACTTTAACATCATCTTCTGAGAGTTTCATTCATCGTACGAAATTTTGTGATGAAGTACTATCATGATGCTCGGACTAAAACTCTTCTTGAGCACATTGAAAATTAAAGCAATTCTATCAAAATTACGGCAACGAAATTTAGAAAGTACAACAATCAAATTAAAAAACAAACAGGAGCCAAAATTAAAAAAAATAAGTCGGGCATTTTGAAAACTCAATGTAAATTGAAAAATATGCATTCAAATTAAAAAGACGAGTGAACTGAATCGTGGTGTGGATTTTGCTTCAATTTGCTTGGAGTGTTTTTTTCAAAATTTGATTGCCCTATTTCTTCAATTTCATTACAGCGGTTTACAAATTGCAAAGTGTACTTTTGAATTAACATCATCATCAGTCCGGTAGCGTCTATCGTTGGAAATTCACCTTTCCAAAGATTCACCAGATCTCTCTATAAAGGGCATTGCGGAGCCAATACTTTCTTAATTTATCTAGCTTGTCACACCATCTCACTTTCTGTCAGCCACATCCTTGCACCTGATTTCTGTGGGTCCATGCTGTGAGTTGTAATGTCCTGGGGTTATCTGCCATTCTTGCAACATGTCCAGCCCGTTGACATTTCAGTTTTCAAACTTTTTCATTGATGCCCCAGACCCTGTCTTTTCTGTAATATACCGTGCTTCCTTATGATCTCCCCATGTGAGAGTTTGCACGATTTTTTCCTGTACACGTTGCATGGTTCTCAGTTTGAGGGTCAATCCATCGGTTAGATTCCTTGATTTCTTCTTCTTTCGATGACTTCATGGAGACTCGATATCGTAGGTATATGTAGTGGTCCACTTTCTCCAGCACTGCTTTTTCGATTTCGATATGGTTGCGTTATTTGATTCTTTATCATTATCAATATTTACATTTGTAGTTGATATTTTACCTACTTCCGGGAAAAAGGCCCAGAAAAGGACCTCCACCTTGAGTGATTTTATCTTAAAATTCGGGCTGGTTTGTATGCTTTCCAATTTTGACAAGATGGAATTTTCTCATTTCTTTCAAGATGTATTTAGGCGAATCTTGGTTGTTGTAAAAATCTCGGCTGGTATGATTTATTGATCTAGTGACATGAAGGCCACATGTAAGGGTAGTTGGTCCACGGTATGGTATATGTTTATTTTGGGGGTGTCTCTTATCAGTGTCACCGGATGGAGCAAAAGCGTCAACCCCGCAACGATACCTCTCAGAGTTTGCTAACAGCTGTGCATATCTGACTGATACCATTGACCAGCACTGGAAACCCTATTCAAACAAATCAAGTTTACTTTTACTGATCCAAAAAATGCTTCTTAGCACTCACGTGACCAGTCTGCAACTTCAACGAGATAGTATCTCCGTACAAAGAGCAGACCATCATGTGACTTAGCCATGTGATCAAAGTGTTTGGAAACTGCTTGGGCTTCAAATAAAAACCTGTGGTGCAACTTACTCCCGGGCTGACTGGCCACTATATAACATCCGATAGATTATGCTTTTTTTTTCCCGCAGGGACCTCCCTGCCTTCTTTTCCCGGGGAATTATGGTTTACATCTCATTAAAGGGCGTATGATGATCACAATAGAAATCTTCAAATCTA
The DNA here is from genome assembly GCA_963457665.1 of Thysanoteuthis rhombus. Taxonomy (NCBI): domain Eukaryota; kingdom Metazoa; phylum Mollusca; class Cephalopoda; order Oegopsida; family Thysanoteuthidae; genus Thysanoteuthis; species Thysanoteuthis major. The sequence goes on from OY735215.1 coordinate 8,325,039, forward strand.
GACTACAAGTGAAAGAAAAAACATGAAATGATAAACATTTTTTAGCGCTTAAATAGTGCAGGTGGCTCATTGGTTAGTCGCTATTTCTAGCTCCTTGTGATACTTCGAGTACAAGTCAAGGATACAAAAAATATAAATAGAAATATACGAGTTTGGTTAGTCACTAAATAGAAAACATTACCTATCAATTATCTTCTGGAAACAAGATGTGTTAGGGTGATCAATAAAAATAAAATAAAATGGTGAGATCAATAAATAACTTACTTGTCTTGCCTTTTGCCGGGCAGTGATCACTAAAAAAAAGTCCGATTTTTCAAAAGAACCCCTCCCCAAACAAACAAACAAAAAAAAAAGAAAAAGCGTGAATGCTGCTGGATAGAAACCAAGAGATCAATTTAGCATAAACTTGCATTGCAAATTGAACCCTTCATAAAAAAAACGTTTTCAGAGAGGAACTAAAAAAAAAAGAAAAAAGTTTTTTCTCTACATAATAAAGAATAAATGCTTTATTTTATTGCTCTCAAGCTTCTTTGGCGCGGCCTCCAGTCAGCTGGTCAACCAGCCAGCAAGACCAACATAAAAATTGAAGAAAACCTATCCCAACATTTTTTTGTGACAGTTTTAGTTGATGTTTTCTTACGAAATATAAAATAGACAGCTCGTCGTCTCTAGTGACTTTTACGTTCCGTCAGCAAGAGAAAACGTAAAATACGTTTCAACTTGATATCTATCTGCTCGCAGAATCCATGCAATTAAAGGTTGATAGTCTTGGAACAAATGAAACAGCAGCGATCCCAAGGAGAAATATACGATCCATGGTTGAAGTCTATTGTCGACTTCAAACAATTCTTTTGCAAGGCCGGAAATGGTGCTTCGTCTTTACGACGCGCAGGCTTCCTCCTGTTATGTGTGAATACGAGCAACACGCTATCAACGATCAAGTGCATTACAAGACTGACTGGGAGGAATTTTATTATCACCGAGGAAATTTTTATTATTATGGCACGGATTATCTACAAGATCTCGGGAGAAAAATAAATCAAATCTCTTCGGTTGTCGTTAAGCTGCATTTGACCCCCAGGAGAGCTTCCGAATACTATTAATCTGAAAATTCGACTCCTACACGAAAAAGTAATTTTGATGATAGAATTGTCAATAGAATAATAAGCAAAAACAGAAGGTTAGCTCAGAAAGAATTTAAAAATAGACTTGCGTCCAAAGGAACAGTGCAGACTGGTGGTTTTTTTTTCCATCAAGACAAAATTGTACATGCAACAATGTCGTCACCATAAACAATGAGATGTGGACCTTTTAGAACGTGAAGGTTCAAGCAGACCTCTGAGTAAGACCAGAGACGGTTTGTCGAGTCAGCAGACCCTATGACTACACAATATTATCTGAGGAACCTTGAAAAATCTAACCAAAATGTAAAAAAGATCTAAAAAGTAATGTAAAAATCCAAGACTAACAAACAGGTGTGGTGAGTCAGTTGATAGTAATGGGTAAGCGATAAAAGCTTTTCGCAGCATACCATGTCGGGATGATCAATTTAGCGCAAACTTACTTAGGAAAACCTTTTTAGGGTTTTGGGATTTCCACAAGAAGAAAAAAAAGATTTTCCCTAAACATAAGGAGTAAATGTTTAAAGTTTCAGTCTTCTAACCCCTTTGGTGCGGCCTGTACGTGTGATAGAACCGGCTAGGCCAACTCAAAAACTGAAGAAGCATGTTAATATTGTGAGTTACAGCTTTGGTCGATCATTTTTTTAATAACTGGTTCATGCTAAGGGAAGATGGTAATTTGAGATATTAAGGTACAGTTTTACCAGTCATTGTTGAAGCGGTTGGAACTGTCTTGTAGAGTCTTTGAAGAGATAATGATCATCTAAACGACAACATCACAAAGTTAGCAAGATCACTGATTGCGCTGGTATTAAAGGGACTTGCTGTTACTTGATCTCTTCTCAAAGCCACTTGAACTAAAACTCAATGACAGCAAAATCTGCTAATATAAAATGCAGTGTATATAAATGTACGCACAGATTTTGTTACTGATACTGTTTTATGAATGTCCAGATATAACACTCTGAACCTCGGACGTGCGACAATACAATACTAAGCAGAGCGCATCGACACTCCAAGTCGAGACAAAAGTGCCGGACTCTACGTAAATAATCTCGTCGTTTTTGACAGGTACTAAGCTATACTACTACTACAAATAATAATAATAATAATAATAAACCTGAGGAGACTTATTGTTACTCAGCCTTCAGCAATGACCACTGGGCAACTGGTGTGAAACTGTAAACAGCAGTATTACAGTGGCCAATGAGAACCAGGAGACTTGAGGAGACTTGCTGTCACTCAAACTCCAGTGGTAACCACCAGGCAACTGGTGTGAGATTGCAATAATAATAATAATAATAATAATAATAATAATAATAATGATAAAATTTTTCCATGATATGGTAGGTATTGGGGTATTATCATATATACATGATAATCTATAATCAAACTGGAAAAGCCGAAATTCAACATCTTTGGCTCAGAAATAGAAGATATTGATGACCATGCATAAAACTTTACTCTGTGATGATGACATCATTATATTCCTTGTGAAAAGAGGGGAAGAGAGAGATAGGGGACTTTTCATTGATGAGACGTCTTTTCTCTTACACTAGTGGACTACGAATATTTGAACAGAACGCGTACAATGACGACCAAAAACTGCAATGAAACCAAAAAATATTATCTTTGATGTGGGATTCTCTCACCATGAAGAACTTCAAGGAAAAGCGAGAAGCTCATTCAATGCAAGGAAAGCATTCAGGAAATACATCGAAAAAACAAACCAAATATACAAAAACGGAAGTGACGTCTCTAGTCTAATCAAACATGAGCTATGAGTAGTGATTCCACATCCTAAAACTAAAAAAACACACCAACGAACCGAATGAGCAAATGAACATTCAGTAAAGGAAAAAGAACGGTAGTAAATAGAATTGTTTATCAGTTGAAAGCAACGCACGTAAAATAAGTTGATGTTCAGTATGAAATTCTTTGCTTAACAAACTATTGGAAACATCTACAACTGACCTTACAAGCAATGACGTTAAAAGTTTCAGAAAATTCTGTTCCTTATCGTTTTTTAACTACGACATTGTCAACAGAACAGCGGGGAATGAAGTCAGGAGAAAAAAATCAGTTGCAAAAGTCTACAGATGAAAAGCGGACCTGATAGGTAATGGCATCGTTCGTAGACAATGAACTTTTGGAGTGGTACTGTACGAGTTGGCGTCACGTCCTAAGATCTTCTTCCCCTATTCTGAATCTTTGCAGGTTACTTTAACGACCAAAGACGAGGTCTGCTAAAAAATCAACAGAAAATAGAGAAGCCTGGTTTTTAATGTCCTCTTATTTCCGAGAAAGGGTCGTTAAATTCAAGTTCTTTTTTGCAAAAGATCCAGTTTTTGTGTGTACGTGTCCGTGTGTGTGAGAGAGAGAAAGAGAAAGAGAGGGAGAGAGGAAGAGAGAGAGAGAGAGAAAGAGAGAGAGAGAGAGAGAGGAAAAGTCTTGCATAATACAGGTATACCTTGATTAATACGGTTAATTCGATCTAATACCATCGTCCATACGGTTCCAAATCACAATCTTCATCATCTCATTACTATTCCTTTTTCAGATAATACTTGATTGCATTAATCTGTACAGCAATACATCGACCTTGCTAGATCAAAACCAGCACTAATCAGAGTGTTCTCCTATCTTCTTCTTAAGGCAATATCGTCTCTAAATACTAATTAGAGGTAACTGCAAAGTAGTGCTTCGAAAATTGCACTTGATGGTAATTTTTCATTGGGCTCTGTTCAAGATGAAATCGTGAATTCTAAAAACAAAGTGGAAGATTCATCCAAATTAGTACTACTCTTTAACTCCATATACCCAAATAACGAAGTGAACCTGAGAATTCAGAGACATATTCAATAAAAGAAGAGTGTACAACCAATGCATCCTCCCAATAGTCACTTATAGAGCAGAAACATGGAACCTAACCAAGAGACAGACCTGCTAATTGAGAACCATACAACGTGCACATGAAATGATTATGTTCAACTTCATATGGAGAGACCACAAGACATCACAATATATCCAGGAGAAGACAGGAGTCAGTGACATCATTGAATCCATCAAAAAACTCAAATGGCAATGGGCTGGCCACGTTGCAAAAATGACAGACAACTGATGGACATCGCGACTCACAACATGGATCCCCAGAGATCACATGCACAACCAAGGCTGGCAGAGTGTTTGATGGAGAGACAAGCTAGACAAACTCAGAGAGTACTGATTCTGCTACATACAAGATAGAGAAGTGTGGATTAATCTTCGTGTAGGTCTATGTCCAACGATGGACGATAAAAGACTAACGATGACGATGATGATATTAACATTAATATTAACAACTCAAAGTATTTCATGCAGTTCTTTTACGGGTCTCTCTGGTTGAAAAAGATAGCAATGTGTTTCCTTCAACATTGTCTACAGATAGTGTAAATGAGTTTCCCAAGGTGTAAAAACAGGGAGTTAAATTCGTAACCAGACTGTCAAGACATAGAAAAATCCCTCAGCAAAATATCAGGTATGCCACGGGGTTGACATTAAAGCGTCGGAGTCATAATTCGACAAGACTCTTAGATATAGAGGAGGGAAGAAATATCATATTTGAAATAAATTCACCCACTAAACAACAACAAAAAAACTAAACAAACAAAAGAAACAAAAAAAAAAACAAGAAAAAAATGGGAGAGTACCCGATAGGAAAAAATCAGAACCAGATGAATTTGAACACATCACACTATAGACTGGTAAAACAACTTAAAAGGTACCTGAAACAGGAAAGAGACCAACAATCAGTAGCAGAACAAGTTCCATCGATTATTGTATTGTATAAGGTATCCAGACACGCAACTACAGACCGATCATGTGTCTGCGTCTGATGTGAAGAATCCCATGTGAAGGAAAAACAAACGATTGCATGGAAAGTAGAAGCGAGGTCGTCGGAGGAAAAGAAAAATACAAATGTTCCATAGTACATCAATCAGAATATTCAAATGGAAGATGAATAAATTCGAAAAAATATTGTTATGAACTGGATTGACTACAGGAGCTTGGATCTTCAAATGTTGAAGATCTTCAAGATCAACGAAACGGCAGTAAAATTTATAGCAAACACCATGAAAAAATAGAACAACAGATTTGAGTGCAGGGAGAGAATCCATAATGAGAGAAATACCAAAAGAATGAATTTCCAGGGAGACACTCGATCTCCCATTACCATGATAACAATGAATCTAATCTTGAAAAACAGTAAAGGATGATACCAATTCACAAACATGACGGAGAGTCAATCACACGATGCACATGGATACTTCTATTTCGTTGAAACTAAGATAATTGTATTGACGTCAGATTGTATTCCAATACGGAGAAATGCATTACGTTAGTGATGCACAAATGATGATCCGTGATAATAGAGGGAATTGAACTATAGGATAACAAATTTATGAGGTCCTAAAAACAAACGGCTGCAATAAGTACAGAATGTGATACAAAAAGAAAAGAAAAATGTATCATTTTGAGAAAATATGGAAAAAATTTAGAAACGAGAGTTAACGTTAAAAAAATTGATAAAGTGGATGATCTCGTGGGTATTACCAAATATCACGCACACTGGAGCCATCCTGATCTAGACAGAAGTTGAATCGATGTTGTAAGAATGACACCAACAGACTATGAAAAACGGTGAGAAATAACGAAGGAAGGGGGGACAATCAGTATTGTGTCATATGATTCAATGACAAAAACGAAATTTGCAAAATATGTATAACGGTGAATGAAAAGAATTGGTAAAATTGCATTTAAATAGCTCTTGCAGCCCATATCACAAGTTCGTTTTGTTTAAATTTGTGCGTGAGAAGAGACAAGTGCTTCATTCACTTGACAATTTTCGATTACAGCATGTGGCATTCCTAAATAGTCAGTCATCTTTTAGCTTGTCCCTCATAAAATGACTGTTTTTGCCTCTATCTTCAAGATTGCAATTTCGTTATATTTTGACGCAGAAATGTAATTACACGCATTTAACTGATTATACAAAATTACCTTTCTTCCAATTTTTCAACTTATGATCCATCATATAAGTTTTAATAAGATTATCCACCCTCTTGCTGATGCCTTACTTGGAGGAAATCAAACTATTGTTCTAGCTCAGTAAAAAATGCAATTCAAGCTCTCCAGAATAACAATCCTGCATTATGAATGAGAACATGTCGAAAAAGAAGAGTACGACTTCGATTCCATATATTCCCGGGATAATGACCGGCAAGGATTCCCTCAATCTCATGTTAATCATGAGTATTTAAAGGATCTTGCTGGAACAGATATGAAGTTAACTGTTTATGCCTTGGTTCCAAATAAATGAATTTCTAAAACGACAGTATGGTCTCATCTAGCATATTGTCCTTTCAAAATCGGCTTTGCTTGACTGCAGTGACTCCACGTTGTTTGACTTCAGTAGATCACAGTAAAACCATTGAAGCTAATGTGATTTGTCTGTAAAATAGCAATAAATACGATCAAGCCTGATATCATGTTGAAATACTCTAAAGAAAAAAGTACCCTCGGAGAGATATGACTGTTCTGGTCATACAAACATTGCTGTGGGGAAATTATATAAAGCCATCGAGATAGAAATCAGAATCGCTTGGAGGACCTATGGACTCGTCCTAGGTCTTCATATTATTACTCAGCCCAGTCGCAGGGAAACACTTTGCCCTCGGAGCCGTGCTACATCATTGCACTAAGAGGGATGGGTCGGGCTAGTCAAAACGCTTTTGTGACTTCGGTTGCAGGGACTGGAGTTTTTTTTGTGGGTTTTCCACTCCATCCCAAATTAAAAGCGACCTTGTATCACATCCTTTTCTCGTAGGGGTCAAGACAGGTGTGTTTATGATCGAGTACGCAGTTGCAACGTCGTAGTCAATGAGGGATACTGATGCTTGGCATTGCTAAGTGCATTGAGGACCCATGGACTCGTCCTAGATCCTCACATTATTACTCAGTTCAAGTCGCTGGAAAGCAAGTCACTGCAGAGCGGTGCCAACCCATTAAACTTGAAGGGATGGGCTGGGCTCGTTCCGATACTCTTGCGACTTCAATTGCAGCAACTAGAGAGATTTTTCGGGTGCCCCCCACCTTTTTATCACCTTAAAAATGACCTAATGTCACACCTTGTCCTTGTAGAAGGCAGATAAATAGGACAGACCTGGGAAGCCCAGGATATATGAAGTACAAGAAATAGCTCTTACCTCCACTGCACACATTTTTAGAACTTTTTTGTCAATGTTAATGTATCTACTACAACGAGCATACATCACTTTATGCATATGTAAAATTATATTTATGAAGATGTTGTACTGTCTGTACATGTGGGAGCCTTACTCCCCTCTGATTGTTTTAATTTATAAAGTTGCCAGACTTAGGTATGTGGTTGGGACCTGGCTGGAGACTTTCATAAACTGAATTCAAAGAAATGATAATAATGTGGATAGGCGAACAAGGAAACTTATGACGATGCATAAAGCATTACACCCTAGGGATGATACAGATAGACTATACGTTAAGAGAAAAGAAGGTGGTAGGGGGCTCATCAGCATAGAAGATTGTGTCCAGAGAGCTAAAGTAGTCCTAGATAGATATGTGCAAACAAATAGTGAAGAAATCATAAAGAGCGCGAGGGATAGTGCAACAAACAAAGTAGAAAGCAATGGAACGGTACAGCAAACTAGAAAAGAAAAGTGGGAAGGGAAAAAATTGTACGGCGAGTTTAAAAGACAGATAAAAGATATAGCAGACGAGAAATCATGGACGTGGTTACGAAAGGGAAACCTTAAGAGAGAAACAGAATCGCTCATCATGGCAGCCCAAAACAAAAGCATAAGGACAAACTACATAAAAGCAAAAATCGACAGAACTCAGACAAACAGCAAATGCCGCATGTGCGGTGAAAGAGATGAGACAGTAAACCACATAACTAGTGAATGTAGTCAACTCGCCCAGAAGGAGTATAAGCATAGACACGATAGAGTAGCAACGATGATACACTGGGAACTAAGTAAACAAATGGGATTCAACCATGGGGAAAAGTGGTATCAGCACAAGCCAGAGGCAGTTTTGGAGAATGACAACCACAAACTACTGTGGGACTTTGACATCCAAACTGACCACCTCATCCAGGCAAGAAGGCCGGACTTAGTAATAGTAGACAAAAAAAGGAAGGCCTGCCAAATAATAGACGTTGCTGTGCCTGCAGACCATAGAGTAAAAAAGAAGGAGGGTGAAAAAAGGGAAAAATACCAGGACCTAGCAAGGGAGTTGAAGAAAATGTGGAACATGAAAACCAGGGTAGTACCGGTCATAGTGGGAGCACTAGGAACTGTCCCCAAAACCCTGAGGGAGAGACTGGGGGAGATCGGGATTAGGGGGAGGATAGAGACCGTGCAGACCACAGCACTACTTGGAACTGCACGGGTACTGAGGAAGGTGCTAGAGATATAAGTACTGCAACGAATCGTAGCTCTGTCATGATATGCGAAAGAGAGAGGAGACGTTAGCTGAAGACCTGAGGAGACTTATTGTCACTCAGCCTTCAGCGATAACCACTGGGCAACCGGTGTGAAACTGTAAATCGCAAAATTACTGCGACCTATGAGTACTAGGAGAGGAGGGCTGGAGACTTGAGGAGACTTGCTGTCACTCAAACTCCAGCGGTTACCACCAGGCAACTGGTGTGAGATTCCGAAATAATAATAATAATAATAATAATAATAATAATAATAATAATAATAATAATAATAATAATACGAATGGTACCAGCACGAAGCAGGGCCAAATCAGGGAAGAAGAAACCGCAAATAATTCTCGGATTTTGACAACCGAATCAACAACTCCATCTTAGCAAAAAGACCAGATCTGGATGTTATATAGAAAGATCATAGACGTGAATCCGTCTGCAGACCACGCATTTGACATGAAAATACGTGAAAGCTTGGAAAATACCAGAACTTGGTGCAGGAGCTGAGAAAAGGTTTGGAACATGAAGGTCATGGTAGTGCCAATAATAGTAGACACACAGGGAACTGTGCCGAAGATGATTGGAGGAAGGGGAGATAAAGAGATGCATTGAAACAGTCTAGACAGCATCACTACTGGGGTCTTAACGAATACTGAGCAGAGCATGAGAAACAGGAGATTTACCCCCTCCAGTCATCAGCAATGGCCTAGCAGCTAGAATGAAGAGAGCATGTGTAAGTTGAGCTGGAGGAAGCTGTGATATATGAGGACGCTTAGAGGAGGGTTGGAGACCTGAGGAGACTTACCATCACTCTGCCTTCAGCGATGACCACCAACCATCCGGTGTGAACAGAGATGATGATAGAAAAAATGAAATAAACAAATAAATAAATAAATGAATAAATAAATAAATAATAATAATGATAATAATAATAATAATAATGATAATAATAATAATAATAATAATGATAATAATAATAATAATAATGATGATGATGATGATGATGATGATGATCATCATCATCATCACAGCAACAGTGGATAGCGACTTTAACATCATCACAACAACTAGAGCAATGCTACAGACACTCTCCTCACATCTCTTGGGGGGAAATCACGTCCTTCCCCCTTTTCTTGACTTTTTACTTTCTGTATTTTTTCTTCAATTACGTCTTTTTCGTGGTCTCCTCCCGCCTTTTCTTTCTTTCCTCTTTTCCTTCTCTTTTTTTTTTTTTATTACTCTTCTCCCTCGTCCTCTTCTTCTTTCTCGCCCTCTCCGTGTCTCTTTCCCCGTATAAACCAGACTTTCCTTTCGTGCGAATCAACTCCAATTCACTCGATCATGGGGCAAAGGGTATTGGGGAAGCGAAGAGGGGGAAGGGCTTTGATAAGGTTGGATATGGCGCTCACACACACAACGACCAAGATGCACCATTCTGCATAAGAACCTGATCAACTCGAAAAGAAATCTTAAATACCAGAATCTTGAAAAAAAATAAAAAAAAATCTGGAAGTAAAAACCTAAAAAAAACCAAACCAAAACCAAAACTGAAACAAACAAGAAGCAATAAAAAAAAAAGCAAAAACAAAGATTCCAAGATGGCTGAATAGAACAGATTAGACATAGAATGACACACACAAATAACTGACGCTGCACACAGTAGGGAATTCCCAGTTGAGAAAATTCTTTTCTTATAAGTATATCCATTAGAGTCCTCTGCGACTAAATACCCAAATATTTACACGTCGGTCTGTCAGTTACCGTTAATTTGGAAATTTATACAGAAAATGTAGACACATACACACATATATTTGTGGGAGTGTAGACTATATATATATATATATATATATATATATATATATATATATATATATATATATAAGTCGATTAAAGAAACTACATAACGCACCCAAACAGATACTACCATCGCAAATATTTACCATTTTTTCCCAAAAGAAATCTTCTTTCCAAGAACTGATAAATAAATTGAAGGCATATTCAATTCTGTCCAGCGTTTGCGTGTATGAATAAGTGGCAATAAATCATCCTTCTTCAAATGATTCAATTTTGGCCATGTCATATTTGTATCATGAAAGCTGGCGTTATCATGCCGTAACATGACACCCTTTTTAGTCAACAAAGTGGAAACTAAGAAGTTTGAAGGCAATTTATCAAATTGGTTGACATATCTACGTGCATTTGTTATCTAGCAGCTTTGAAAGAAAACTAAGAAGTATCAAATCATCTCTGTTGTCCTCAACATCTTCTATAATCTTTCAGTGATAATCGTATGATGTTCCAGGATCTTCACCATGAACGGCAATTGTTAAAATCTGCCTCAGCTATTTTATCAGTCATGGATTCTCAAAGAGCAAGAAGAATCAGTTTCATATCGCTGTTAATAGATGATAAACACCTCAATACTCCGATGTTCTTATATTATTCAGTCAAAATAAAACAGGTCCACCGATCTTTTCATCTTGCTAATCACTCATGTGTTGATTCCTGTAGAGTTCTTGTGGAGCATAGGGCCATGATCATCTTAGTAAAGTAGCTAATCTCATGATTTGCCTGTACTCCTTTAACACGGCATTGTACCAGCTATGGCATCTGCTAAGCTGTAGTTTTTTTTCTCTCAGAAAAAAAACTTTTTGCCAACTGCTATGCTATTTACTCATAGCTTTGGGTGGATTCATACCTCCTTCAGTGGGCATTAGTGTGGACTGAACAGCTTAATCCCCCGATATAATTTCCCAATGGTGGGTAATGTTCTGATAGAGATATGGCATATGCTGCAAGTTTCTTCGCAGAAGGTCAGGGATTAATGTCTAAAACATTCGCCAAACCTTTGTGTTAGTCGATCATTGCACTGGTTTTCTAAACAAAAATCTTCATTGGCAAATTTCAAAACCAAGATATCACTCTAACTAAGAGAAAAAAACAAACTTTGAAATAGTATATATCAGCTCAGAATGAAAGTTATGAATCGGAATAAGAACGTCCAGAATCTACACATATTTGCCAACTAGAAACAAGTCCATCTCTTCCAAAGGCATAAAAATGTTGGGTACTGGAAACATTTACCTTTTCTGAATCGTTTTGAGCTGCCGCTTGATTGTTGAAGATTTTCCCTTGCATAAAATAGTTGAAATACTTGAAAAAGTGATACTGGCTCGGAGAAAGGCCTGGTGAGTAAATTGGATGAGGTAACTTTGTAGCCTAGTTTTTGCCATGCCATTGCCGTGACATAGTAGCTTTTTTGCTCTTCGTTCGGGGTCATTCTGCAACATATCTTGCTATTTTATTTTAAAGTTTAATGCATACGTCAAACAATTGTTGAATGGTCAATGCCAAGTTCCTCTACAACCTCTCAAGTTATTTTTCATGGTTGCCTCTCAATGATTGCCCTCAATCGAATGGCGTGGATCATTGGAGAACCTCCATGTCTTCAAGGTTCTTGGATCCCTTTCAAAACCTTTGCAGCCAATGTTGGGCTTTATATTCGTTAAGAATCCGCTGGCTGAATACTTTGTTGATATTGAGAGCAGTTTCCACTGTTTCATGCCCAAGTTGGTTTTTCTCCGTGTTTGACTCTGCAGCTCCAAATAAGAAAGAATTGATTGTAAAAATAAAGCGTTCAGCTTGAATACATAAAGCAAAAACTATGCCTTAAAATGGTATATTACATGAACATAGTTAAATGATAGTTTATTCAAGGATAAACCATAAAATTTTAAAATAACAAAACCGCAATTATTTCTGCACCAACATAATGGAATTGAATGAACTTTAGACTGAATGATAATCATATCCGTTATCCAAGATGATCAGAACTTCAGTTCTGAGTGATACAGTAGCTACAGTGAGTGAGCAGGGTGTGAGATTATGATAAACGCTTGATTTTGGTTAAAGGGGGGAAGAATTGAGCATGTCATCAGCCTTACTCTCTCGACCTCTGTCCTCCTGGGTCAAGAGGTAAGGCATAATCCGGGTAAAGTGGATGACCGGGATAGACTGTGATTCACGGGGATGCAGGTGACCTGATGGTTAACAAAACGGAGAATATGATTAGCAAGCTGAATACAAACTCTGGCTGGTTCACTCTGAACTAATAACCTTGGGAAACGAATGAATCCATCTCTTTTCCTCCGATGTATGGGTAAATTGCATAGCAAACTTGGCTCTTTGACCATTGCTGGCTAATAGTCTAGGAGAAAGGACAACTCACATTTCAAGCCAACTCGTTGTAGAGTGTGATGAGCTTTTTTGCTCAATAGACCACGAATAAAATATAGCTTGAAATGAAAATATCGTGCAGGTCTGGTTAGTCACTCAATGGAAAGCGTCATTCAACCGACGTCTTTTGGCTGCATACTGTGTTAAGGTTACCAATTAAAACAATGGAGGTGCTCTATAAATAAGTTACTTCTCTGGCATTGGGGGGGGGGGTTGAAAACTAGAAACACTCTAATAATTATTTAGAGGTAAATTCAAAAGAGAAATGTCCCAGCTACAATAAGAAGTTAATGATGAAATTTTCAGCCCTCTAGCCACAGTGGTGGGGGTGTCCATATATTACATACAAATGAAGAGTGTGGTTAAAAATGTGATAAGCACCATCTAAAAAAGTGTTTGATAAAATTGAAAATCAGTTTTGATCTAAATATTCTCATCTTATGACTATTCTCTCCCTCTGTATATATATGCACTCTACAAGGTTTTAATAAGAATTACATTTTTAATTCAGCTGAACATAATTATTTTTCAATGTTGCTTAACACATTTTGGAGCCACCTTCTTTAGTAGCCAGCAGGACCAACTTAAAAACTGAAAAACCTATTTTGACTGTTTTGGTTGACGATATCTAATGAGAAAATATATACTAAGCAACTAGACATCCAAATGCCACAATTTGATGAATTATTTCCGACTTGTCTTGAAATGATGAGTTTTTTTCTTAAACATAATGTGATAGCGGAATCTAATATAAACTCGCAGACTTTCAAAATCCGTGACTAAAACCAATTTCAATCTCATACAAAAGTTAATTAAAGTTTGATAAACTTTACGCCAGCTCGAAAAAATCATAAAAACAAATTAACTATGAACAAGAAATTGCTAATCTATATGAAATATATGGATACAAATTGGATTTTATGTACGTAGATAATAGAGATTGGCATCACAGTGGGATTATCATTTTTGGTTCCGATTCTGCCAATTTAAAATCCCATCCCCGCTGGTCGGCCAAAATTTGGGGGAATTGCGCTTTTCTAAAACTTCAAGGCATGCGTTTCATTCTGATCATTATATATTTTCTTTTCTCACCCAAGGTTATCTCGTGACTTTGAAACATACTTAAAAAATGTTTGTTTGACCCATCCTTAAATATCAATAGCCTACTTTCAAAAGACCCTACCTTATATTGTCGTGTGTACTTTTTTCCTCTTTAATACCTTTTTTTTTTATCAATTATCAATATATTCATTTTTTTCCTTGCAAAGCCATTATTGTGGGAATTGGACAAGATTATATTGTGTTCTATTATACAATACTAAAAAAAATAATACTCAAAAGTAGAACACAGACGGATTTTTTGAGTGTTTTGACTTTGCTTTTATTACTTATGATATTCTAAAAATACTTTAAAATTTGATTATTCTTCAAATTCAGCATTTACACCAAGTCATCAGAGCATAAATTTCTATTTTACTACGTCAGTCGCACACGTTAACGTGACAGAGCACAAAAATATACCACTTTATAATATAAGTGTGGATTTCTGATTAATCTTTTTTTTATTCATCTTATATACTAATTACCTTTGCTTTTTATTGCAACAGTAAGGTCGTTTTCCAGATTCAACGACCATCAAATCTGTAGCATTGACTGGAAATAAAGAATTGACTTCTGTTGAGATTAAATCTTGCGTCCCTTCTACTTGGAAACCCATCTGATATGGACGACGCAATACTCATTAGGCCACGGAAACCTATCAGCATACAAAGTGCAAATTATTCTTCATCCATTTTTTCGGCTCAGTATTGTCTGTTTATACTTAGCACTGATATACGTGATAGGTAAAGGTTTGTTGAGGGTTTGCGAACTAAAATATCAAAGGGAGGTCACTTATAACATGGTTTACACGACTGTTCCTCCAACTTACGAAGTAAGGAAGAAATGAAAGCAGAAAACCTGACCATTTACAAAAATTCTATTTCATTAAATTTAATGATAAAGGATATGATTTGAGTTGAGGGTTAGTTTTCGGAGTTAGACTTAGTTTAAGGGTTAGGGTTATTAAGAGGATTATTCAATAAATTTCATTATTAGTTGCCTGTGTATATTCTTTTTAAATCTATGATTATGAAAAAAAAAGTCTTATCGCTTTTGTTGTTTTTATTTGCCACACGATCCCTGAATCTAACCCTACCCCGATAGCTAATCCTTATCCTGACCCCAAACCCTAATCCCCAAAATGGAGTTTATCTTTTGTAATTAAATGATTTAAAATACGCTTTTAGATAGTCAAGTATTTCTGCTTTCATCTGTTTTTCAATACGTTAATAATAGCAGCTGCATAAGTCAACGTTATCACTTACTATCAGTTAGCTGACTAGAAACGAATCTTTCCCGGTGTAACATTCATTAAATGTATAGATTTCTATGATGAATCAGTTAAATTATCAATTATTAAGTTTACCTTCTGCTATTTAAAAAGGACGACAATAGTTAAGCGATTTAGTGCTTGTATTGTACAAATAAAATATCAAAACAACATTATGTAGCACAACAGCATCAGCATCTCCATGTTCGATATTTCCTGAATTTTTAAAAAATAGTGAAGGTACAATTAAATGTCGATACAATCTATCTAGTCGGGATGACATAATCATTAATTCAAATTTCGATACTGTAATGCTCCCTCTCAATAGAACATGTTGGTGACGGTCTTGTAACTTGAAACGGAGAACAGCTATATTTTCCTAGATTAGAAAGCTAGGTAGAAGGTAAAACTCTTGTAGAAAATGAATGTCAATCAAATCTGATATAAGATCTTACTAGTTTTGCATTTTCACTTACAAGGTTAACGTAAGATACAATTCTATTCCTACTAAGATACGTCACCAAACGTCACTGATGACGTAAGCTTTATAAACGACAAACGCGCATTGCTTGTGATTATGTGTATAGTTGCAAGTTTTAATTTTAGATTAGATTATCTTTCATTTTATTTATTTGAATATATCCGTCAAAAATATTAGTGTTATGTACGCATGGATCAGCACAAATGAATACAAAACGAATTTGATTGGTAATTTATATTGAAAAATGCAAGTCCCAACTCAACAATAAGTATTCATCCCAGTCGCTCACACGCTCCTGTTTTTCTTTTCTTTTGGTTCTAAACGTCCAGTTCTGTGACGTATTCTTCATTTTTACGTCATTACACACTGTCTTATTTTATCACCACCCTTCAATTGTTTTTTTAGCTCTGTTAATCTATTTTGCATGGACCAAGCCATTACAACTTTTAGATTATAACAATGACCAGACGAAACAGACATACACGTATACAATTCTTCAAATAAACATAATAATTTGAACAATGGGCTTTTATATGGATTGATTGTCGTTTTTTTGTGACGATCATGGTGTTTTATTCATTTCCGATCCAAGTTGCATATTCAACGGCAGTAGAATGCAGAAGCAGCGTTAATGTTGGTATAAAATGCGACAAAATAAGTTGATAAATGAATTAGTAAGGAATTAATGATACTGATAATATCTTGTCATAGAGAATTTGACAATTAAACCCTACCTCATATCTATTCAAACAATGATACTCTCATAAAAATCAGTATATATATATATATATATATATATATATATATATGTGTGTGTGTGTGTGTGTGTGTGTGTGTGTGTGTATTGCAGATCAGAGATGCAATATAAAGTGATATGATATAAAACAATGCAATATCCGACGTATGATGGATTTATTTCACAGAATGCTCGATACATTCAACTTTAAATGTCCGGCTGGATTATAGTAATAGTAGTAGTAGTAGTAGTAGTATATATATATATATATATATATATATATATATATACACATACATACATACATATATATATATATATATATATATATATATATATATATATATATATATATACACTTTTCCACTGATGATAACGAGTAGATCATAAGAACAAAATTGGTTAGAGTGCACATCGTATAGCAATGATCAGCAAGCTGTTGTTCATGGTTTCGATCTTCATTGAATCTCCCACTACCGATAGTCTAATATCAGACTATGCTGAGAAAATATTCGGAGACGAACGACCCAGGACGTGCGTCGTATACCAATATCCACGAATTCATTTTTCACTGGATTCAACTTGTAAAACTATATTGTTAAACACGTAATCCTTTGCAAAATCATTATCCTACAATATGTTTGCGAGGAAATCTTTTAATCACATGAGCTTTTCGAACAAAATAACACAACCACTGGCAAAACCCAATCAACATGGAACATCACAGTAGATGGTGGTTTCACATTTCAAGTTTTTGCCTTACAGTTAGTCAAGTTGAGGGCCATTTTGTATACTTACTGAAAAACACTGACCGAATTTCCTTTTTTTATTCTCATTAGATGAAATATTGTGACGCGATAATTTATCGGGAAGAGTCAAAGAAAACTGTCAGCATATATTTCTTCAGTTTTTAAGTTGGTCTTTGTGGCTTTGTATCATGCATACAAGCCGAGCCAAGGGAACTAGAGGGCTGAAAATTCAAACTTCAGCAGTAGCAATCTGTTGTTTGATCTAAGATTCACCAGACTTCTCGACGTAAGCATTGTGGTACCAATATCCCAGGAGCCTGTCTAAGTCGTCATGCAATCTTGTTTTCTGTTGGCAACAGTTTCGCACATGATCTCTGGGATCCACATATTGAATCGTGATGTCAAGCTGTTGTCTGACATTTTCGCACATGGGCTGTCCGTTGCATATATGATTTCTGTGACTCCAGTTTTCCCCTAGTATACTGTGTATCTTGTGATCTCTCCATGTGAAAATAAGTATGATACTTTCTTGTGCACATTGCATGGTTATTAGTTTCAGAGCCAATCTTATAGTTTGGACCCACGGAATGTTACAGCTCCATAGGTGACTATTTCGAGGACACATTAATTGTAGACGGTTGTCTCCGAAACTAACGGGATCGTAACATTTACTCATTATCATGTCTAGGAAGAATTTTTTGTGTTTTGATAATCCCCTAAATATAGGTTTTTAGTGGGATATTCGATTTGCAATGTAAATTCTCGCTTAATTAATCTTCAAATTTGTGTCTGACCGCATTCATGTTTGCTTATGAAAAGTGTTTTTTAGTGACCTCGACCGAAGAAAGGCTAGGGAAGTAACATATCTATTAACTGTCAAATTTCCATTTTTTTTCCAATTGATCACCCCCAACACATCATGTTGCTAAAAGATATCAGTAACGTGCTGGTATCAATTTAGTGTCCAACAAGACCTGTTAATTCTAACTTTTACTGTCATGTAATATATTTTTCTTTTTATCACAACTTTGTTTCATGCCGTTATTCTGCGTCATTAATGAGGGACGCGAGCTGGAGGCTTATTCTCCTTGTTTACAACCACGTGGGCGTAGAATGACGGACTGAGTTGCTATAAAAAGAACATAAAAAAAGGTCTGGTTATTCACTCAATAAAAAACGTCATGCAACCAAAATCTTTTCACAACATGCTAGTGAAAGGGATGATAAATAGAAATTTGGAGAAACGGTTGACCAATGGATAAGTAATCTCGGTCACCTTTTGTTGGGCAGAGATCACTGAAAAAGGTGATTAAAACCCCAAAACAAGCATGAATGCTGGCGGACGCAAACTATGGGACTTATTCGGCATAAGCTTGCGTTGTATATTGCCCCTCCAAAATTAAAATTGGGGATTCAAAAAATTAAAAAAATGAGTAAATGTCGATATTTTCAACACTCTAGCTCCATTGCAGTCTGTAAGCACGATACGTACATAGTGAATGGATTTCACACCAGGCCCACAGAAGAACTGATCGACTGCTTCTGAAAACCATTTTGCTATGTCAGTCAATGACGGTTGCTAGAGATGCTAGCGCATCTGAGAGAAATGATAAAAAAAAACGTGGAATGTTAATGACTCTTGTCAAAGTTATAGACAACGGCATCGATGTGTATATCGTTGAACAGAAATCGTAATAATCATTTCAAATTGATCGTCCTCCAATGTTTACTTGGAATGAAACTCTTGAAGATGTTCACGTGCCCACGCACCGGCAAGAAGGAACGCTGGAATCGAGAAGTGCAGAAAATTGAATCGCTCTGTAAATAACAACGTGGGGAGGACATTATGATCAGTTTCTGAAAAGAAAAAGCCGAAGCTTTGTAAAGAAGATCGGATTTTTCTGTGTATTTATATGCGGAGAGCCAAGACGAAAAGGCAGGACAGATGTTTGGTTAAGATTTTCAAGTAGTCACGAGACACATTTACTCGAAGTTGGTGCTTGACAAATTTTCTTTCATTCGGACAAAGGATATAAAAATAAATCTAAAAGGACTCTGGCCTATTCAACAGAAAACGGAAGTGTTTGCTATGGTAATATCGGGAAAGTATTCATAAATGTTATTTTCCGTCCTTCTTCTTCTTCTTTTTCTTCTTCTTCTTCTTCTTCTTCTTCTTCTTCTTCTTCTTGTTTCTCTCCTTCTTCAACATCTTTTGCTTCCTTTTAATTTCCAACTTTTCATCTTTATCATTTCTTTCCGTCTTCACCTTTTTTCTTCTTTTCCTTCGTCACGTTTTTTCTTCCTTCTTCTTATATATTTACTAAATCATCATTTTCTTCTTCTTCATCAACATTTTCCTCTTCTTTTTATCCATCTCCTTCAGCATTGTGTCCTTCTTCTTCATCATCAACATCATTTTTCCTTCTTCTTTCCTTTTCCTCTTTCTTCTTTTTGACAAAACGGGTTATAATCCTGGAACATTCATTTCTAGACTGTAAAATTTCCTGTACTTGGAAGCTAATCAAATTTCTCAGGCTGTTCAAATTATTTATTATGATTTCATTTTCAGGAGATGCAGAAAGGCCATACAGTTAGCTACAAGAAAAATGTAATCAGAGGACCTAGTTCAATTTCTGACTGAGTTAGTTTGTGATCACTTCAAACTAGCTATCCTCGGGAGATGCATGAATCCACCTTCAAAGCACCAAGATATTGATAAAATAATGGAGCAAATGTAATGTTTTGGGTAAATAAGGCAGTTAATTGAAGATACAGCCACTCTGACAGGAAATCAACGGTTCAGAATTTGCCATGGCCGTTTCGACTCACCAAGCTACTGAGGGAGATCAACAAATCTAAACTCGGTACGTGCGAGCTGAGTCTTATTATTTTTCAGATGTGTGGATGAGCCAACTACATTATCTATTTCAATGTACCGTAACAGAGAACATGATTGGCAAACTGAGTTCGAATTTCGTTGGAGCCTCTTTTTGCTCCACTATGCCCCATTGTCAGACAAAATGAAGAATGTGAAAAAATTCTTCGGGGATATCAAAGAAAACACCTAAAATACATTACCTGCTCTAACAGTAGCAGGAAAAAACTTCCGTAGACTCAACCTTGACAAAAGAAGAATAATTTCTGAAAAATGAAGTAAATAAACTAACTTGTTTTTGTTGAAAAGTTCATGTATTGAAATGGTTAGAACGAGATGTTTCTATAAGCAAAATGATTAACCCCTGAATGAGAGAGACAAGTGTAACAGATATCATATTTTATGGACACCATTTTGTCTGGACTAAAAATTGGACGTCTCACGTCTTCGGGGCGAAATGTAGGAAGCTCTTTAGATGTCCAACCATCACAAACACCCTCGCTGATGTTGTCCAGAAGAAAACTGAGAGGCTGAGAGCAGTATGTATGACATCAGTTACAGAAGAAGACTCGACTTACTGGTTTGGATTCAAATTTGTCCTTCACTAGCTATTTTACCCTTTGGATCTCTCTCTCTCTCTCTCTCTCTCTCTCTCTCTATGTATATATATATATATATATATATATAGTAACGGCATGAATTGATATTAGGCTATCTATACTTGGAGATCCAATTATGATTGAAGTTCGTAACAACAGCAAGGAAGATTAGCTTGTTGATCACTGCTATATAAAGTTTGTCTGAATCTGTTTTTCTTCATATGATATCGTTAATCCCAGAGGATTACCGAGAAAAGTCCCGAGTTTGCAGCGGTTGGCAGAAAATTTTTTTTTCAGAAAAAAATTAGGCGACCTCACTTCCAGAGAAATGTTAAAACCACTGAGCCAAAAGAAATCACACTGACTATTCCGAGAGTAGATTGATATCCCCCTTCTCAAAATCAAGTCTTCGCAGTCCATCAAAGTAGCAAAAAGAGGAAACTAATAAAATCAAACTAGATATAAGTGAAAGGAAGGTAAGAAAAACTGAACCAGCCATATTGAAATACTCAGAAAAGAAGAAATAGACCTTCTTTGATGAATTTTCTCCATATGAATTAAAAAACTAAAAACAGTGCCCTGTCACGGACTATGGCATCAACTGTCGCTGCATTAGCTTTCCAAACTACAAGTATCTCTACCTCAGTTAGTTCTTCAAGGTTTGCAATATTTGAGATAGACTTATAGCCGAGAAGCTCCCCAGGTGACGTCACTCACTTCACCATACGTTGTCTCCATATAAGTTACATTATATTTTGTCATAGTTCATTTGACGTGTCTGTTTTCTAAGACGAAAAAAAAATCTACACATTCTTTTTATTTAATTTGACCAAACCTCGTATCTGACTTTGCAAGGTCATTTATCAGAAAAAAATATCCCATGAGGCTGAAAAGAATGCTTGAATATCAAATTAGGTAGAAATTATGTTTTTGGTCTCACATTATCTTCGGTAACTCGTTTGAATAGAGATTTTTTTTCACGTTAATCTGACTGGGAATTCTACTTTTACAATTCAACAGGTCTGGCTAGTCACTCAATAGAAACTGTCAAATGACAGCTTTCTGTGTTAAGGTTGATCAATTAAACAATTGGAAAAAGGAGTGATCGGCGTATGAGTTACTCGTCTCACCTTTTGTTGGATAGTGATCACTGAAAAAGCCTACATTTTCAAAAGAAAAACACCAATATTGCTGGACTCAAAAAGGTTCAGTTTGGCATAAATTTGCATTGCAAATTAAACCCCCTACTAAAAACCAATTTAAGGGGGATTTGAAAAACAAAAAAAACAACATTTTTACAGGGGTGAATGTCGAAAGTTCCAGCCTTCTAGCTCCATTAAATGGCCTGCATGCATCACACATATATAGGCATCTAGCCAGCCTGATCAACTTTGAAACTGAAGAAACCTATTTGGACAGTTCTGGTTGATGGTCTCTAATAAGTGGTTCGACGCTAAGAAATTCACAGAACGAAAATAATTGAATCTGTGTTATTCTAACAGCAATACAGACGAATCATTTTTTTTGTCTCAAAAGCAGCAAAAAGAAGAACCAGAAATATTGAATACAATTAGCCATTGAGACAAACAGTTTTGTAAATGCCTTGCCTAATTCGGTTGGGATAAGATTTCCAGGAGCTCTAGCGGGAAAACTGATGATTTCCAGGGACCAATTTTCAGATCAGTGCATAATTTTCTTCAACAACAAATTATTTCTTTATTTTTTCTTCCTTTCTCGTACAGTAAAATCGTTATATGCACTTGTGAGTGTTTGTATGTGTGTGTGTGTGTGTGTGTGTGTGTGTGTGTGTGTGTGTGTGTGTGTGTGTGTGTGTGTGTGTGTGTGCGTGAGTTTGTTTCCCACTGTACAGGGAGAGATATAAAGATCTAACATTTTGAGCAAATGATCTTGCAAGTGTCCCAGGATAACGGGTTGAACTAGCAAGACGAGAATAAAATCGAGGTCTCGCCTCTACGCATTGGTGGTTCGGATGTTGGATGACCGTGACACAACATCTATGGGAGTAGTAGAAGGAGAGACAGAATACGTCTGACCAATCTTATAGCGTATTTTAGATGTTTGGATCGGGTTTAAAATTAATTCTGAAATTTATAAGTTCGAGTCTGTGTGCAGAAGTGTCCTCATATCTGTAAATGGTAGTCAACTCACTTCAACTGCAGTAGTAGTAGCAGGGTGCGAGAGACGGGGGGAGGGGGAAGAGGAATTAAGAAGAATCAGCTGATAAAGTGAAAACATTGAAATTAATTCTATATTAGCCAGCGAATGGACCTAAAACAACGATGAAACATTTCTGAGCGTAAAGAAGGTGTTTAAACATTTTGAATTGTTATGCATATCCACTTTGCGTCTCTGTGGTTTCGAAGTTTTCGACTGAAATGCATCCGTCTTTCTGAGCATGTGGGATAGGTTATGTCAAATGGACCTACAATCTATTTCCTTACACAGATTCTTTTCTCCTGCAATTTTTCTCGTGAGCCTCAATCAATTACTTGATCTGAAACAAGGAGTCATGTAGGAGAATTCCATTTATGAATTTTTTGAGATAAACGTACATTAAACATTATGGTACCCCATTTCCTTTTGTTGTCTTTTCCTTCCTGTCTTTTTTGCACTTTATTTGATGGTTGTTCAATTATTAACTGCGATGGCAAGTTTTCTTCACATGTACTATTTTTTCTTTTTTTTTCGTCCTTTTCTTTCCATTTTTCATCTTTTCTCCATTCTTTCTCGTTTCTTCTTTCCCTCTTCCTTTCTATGTTTCTTCCCCTTTTCCTACCCTAAACCAATTTCACCTTCTTTGTTTCTTTCCCCATCTCTCTATCATATCTACTCTTTCTATTTCTTTTTTTTTTTCCTTCCTTCCTTTCATTTTTTCTCTCACCTCTGGTTTGAACACATGTTTCCATTTCTTGTACCTACTTTCGAGTTGTCTTGGTTTGACATCTCCCTTCCAAGCGTCTGCAACCGACTTGTACGTTTTTTTTAAATCTTTGGTCAGTCGACGCATGAAAACTGTTCATATCATTGAAAGATCATAGGAAAAGTTCAAACAAAAGAAATTACAGCCGCAATAAAGTAGCGGAGAAATGACAAACGAGCGAATCATTGAGTATTGTCTGCAAATATTGCACTTGACCGTTCGTTAGATAATTGGATTTATTTGCTAAGGAAGCTGCATACGTAATTCCAGAATTTTTGAAAACCAAAACTGACAACGCAAACTTTGTCTGAACAAAGAAATTTTTCAGTTTTTTACTTGTTCTGGCTGCCCAGCAAACTCCAAAAAATATAATTAAGGTTCAGTGTTTAAGATCAGTACTTATGGTTTAAAGTTAGGTAGTGCTTGGGATTGAGGTTAGTTTCACCAATGCAAAAAAAATAAAAATTTTTTTCCATGTTTCTGACATCAATGTGAATATACAGTTTAGATCAATATTCTAAACTGATTGAGTGAATTTTCTTTGTCATTTCTAACAGCATTTACCAACACAAATTTGTTAAGTAAACAGTGCCCTATTCGTTCTAAAACTGTTTAATTTACATATTACGCTTTTATCGCGTAAAACGTCTATGCTAGTTACCTCCCTTTACGTTCCCAATCAAAACGATAACTGTTTCTTCTTTTTTTAGGCTTTCTGTTCAACTATGCAATGAAAACCTTGTTTTTTTTTCTCTGTTGGTAACAACACTCACGATCACATGCCAGAATAAAAGAAACAAATCCTGATAATACCTCAAAAACAAAGTTCAGCTGATAGTCTGTTTACGTTAATATTACCCTCTCTCTAACCATCGCATTACTTTCATTCCTAAGTTTGTAACTGTTAAAATACTATTTCTCGGATCTTCTAAACAATTAGAGTTTTTTTTACCTTTTCAAAGAGTTCATGTAAACAATATCCCTTTGTAAGACATCTGTTGCTGAATCATATCTGGATACTCAGCATTTTCTGAAGCCTACTTCTTACAACTAAGTGTGAATGGACAGGCGATACAGTAGCTTATAATCACAGTCAAAAAAAGTTGTAGAGTTTATTAGTTGCTAGGGTAAAATGACGTAGTTTGGCTGCAAAGTTTAATTTTAGGTAAAAAAAAATCCAGTGTTCTCGAAATTAACTAATATCTTCTTGACTTATTCAATGTGGGGAACAATGGTTGTAACACGACCAATTGATTTGAATGGGCGCCCTCTGGTTGCAATAGTAAGCTGATATTCAACTTGCCAAGGTAATGAGACATGATTGCCGGCATCATGTTCTTATTTGAAATCGTACTTGAAAATCAGTCTGAAATCTTGGGTAGACTTCATTGCTTTTGAGTACTGCAAAACACCAATAAAATGGAATATATCATAACTTTTATTGAATTGCGATCGTACGGGTGAATCATTCGCGGGGAAAAGGGATATGTAGCTGCGTAATAAATGCTAGACTTGGAGACAGCATCGGCAAAGAAAGGTTGAAATTTATCTAGTTTTTATTTGAGAAAGAAAAAAATCAACATCTCTGCTCTCGTTCTCATCGTTAGATATCTTGATAAGAATGTGTCATTGTTGTTAAACCCACATTGGTTGTCGGGGGGAGACTGTGAATGAGTGGGTGTTCTGACAACTCCTCGAAAAACCCTCACTGCCTAAGCAACTGAAGAAATGAAACGTGGCAGAAGCAAGTTAATTATATATCAAAAACTGTCAACCAAAACTACCAACAACATTGTGAACATAGTTGTCTATCAGTTTTTATGTTAGTTCGGCTGGTCATATGTACATATCTCACAAACATGCGGCGCCAGTGTAGTTACAGAGCTGACCAATGGGTCATTTATTTCCTAATATCAGTTTTTAGTTGGGTTTTATTTGCAATCTAATTTTATACACTCGTTTTTTTTTTTTTGGAGAATTCAGACTTTTAAGGACCATCGCCCAACAGAATGTAGGCAAAGTAACTTATTCTTAGACCATCCCTAACCTAACCTAACATCTATCTATATATATGAATATATAACCTTTGCATTACCATTGGGCTGTTTAGCACAATGGTAAGTGTATAACGACATTGAAACGTCTTCCCTATCAGTTGCAATTCCAATTCCTGTAGAAGCCCCATTTCCTTCGATCATTTACGATGGGAAATAATTTCAGATAGTTTTCTGTATAATATAACGCAATTCACAATTCATTATGTTGGATCAAATAAGGTCCATTTCTCAAATAGATACTGTCGCATTGGAAGAAACGAAAAAGACTGAGAATAAACGAGATGGGAATAGTTGGAAGCATATATATATATATATATATATATATATATATATATATATATATATATATATACATACACTCCATTATCTGTAAGCAGAATGTTCCCATGAAAGGAAATTGATTTAAATGATAAAGGTGTTTGAGCATTCACAGACCCCCAAAATAAGCATGTGTAAGATTTTTGTTACAATTGGCTGTGCAAAAACTATAGCAGAGAGGTTTGACATTAGTTTTGATATAGCATGAACGTTTAGGGAAAGTTTACAGGATGTTTTGAGTGGCTACGCTGAAATATGTTGAGGTTACGCAGTCAAGCACCCCGAAGTATTCATGCCTTCAACAACTTCTGCCTTTCATCGTCTGTTCTTAGACATACATCTTACCCAGAATTCGCCAGATCTCAGTATCATGGGTGTTACAGAGGAAATATTTTTGGAACCTGTCCAGTATGTCTAGTCATCTCATATTCTGCGAGCCTCAGTTCCGCATTCAATCTCATGGGATCCATGTTGTGAGTCGTGATGTCCATCGGTTGTCTGCCATTCTTGCAACATTATCACAGGATAGCGTAGGAAACATATACTAGTATAGGTTTAGTAAGTGAATGGCATGAAGCAAACTTCCAAAAATGTATGTGCATATATAAATACACACACACACACACACTCACGCACACACATATATATATATATATATGTATATACATCTGGTAAATAATTGGGTGTTTCCCAACACGGTGAATTTAGCAGACAATATCAGGAATTCGAATGCTTCAAAGGGTTATCAACTCATTTCCAAATGCAATGCAGTTGAAAACAAATGGATTATTTGCAAAATGTTTTAAACGATTGGAGTTTATGAGTCTACCAAATTCACTATATTATATATACGGAGATAACTTGGATAATGCAATTGACTCGTTCCTAAGTTTTCCACATTGTTCAAGCCACACAGTCTATTTAGAATTAAATGCTTTTTCAGTTGATATTTATTTACATTAATTCATACAGCAATACGTTAATCGTACGACAACGAAACTTACAACAATCTAAACGATATATATATATATATATATATATATATATATATATATATATATATATATATATATATATATATATCACTTCACAGATCAAGGATGCAATATGATATGATATAATCTAATATGATATCTGAAGTATGATGAATTTATCTCAGAGAGTGCTCGATACATTCAACTTAAGATATTAAATTGGTTTTGAGTAGAGTTTGAAATATAATTAAAATCCATTATATATATATATATATATATATATATATATATATATATATATATATATATATATATATATATATATATATAATGAATGATAAGTAATGGATGTTAGTATCCGACATAGTAGAACTGAGTATTCACTCGGACCGAATTACCTACGGTTGTTGTGAAAGAAATAACGACGATCATTGGAAAATAAGTTGTGAAAATTCGAACCCATTATCTTGCAGGGGTTTCAGTGGAAAATGATGTGAGTTCGAATCCAACCTGGGATTCAATCGTTTATTTTCAAATCATCACTATTATTTCTCTCACTACCGCCAATGATTTGGTCTAAGCAAATATTTTGTCTTTCTGTATTCCACACACACAATTAATATATATATATATATATATATATATATATATATATATATATATATATACACAAAGGCTCAAATAACTGTTTTGACTTCAGATTCTCCTTTGTTTATTCATGGTCTATATCTGCTCTATTTCTTTCTATTTGTTTCTTTCAATGCAACAATTATGTTACAAAGATGTGAATGTATGATCTGATAGAATCGTTATCATGTGCATTATATCATATTGAAATTCTATTTGAAATGATTTCCAGTTAATATACGGTGACTGTATCATTTGGCTAGGACAACATAAAAATAATAAACAATTATAGAAAATGGTACTGCTGCAGTGATTGTCAGCGTTGAAAGAAACAAATAGAGCAGATACAAACAGTGAATAAACAAAATAATCTTGAATATATATATATATATATGTATATGATTAAATTCCTAATGGACATTGGTCCAAAGCACAGAACAGATCTTCCGTCAACGTTTGCCGGAAATCCTCTGCCCTAACCATTGGGCAATAACAATCCCAAACAAATCTGCGAGGAACGCAATATACGACATAGACTCTATTAAAAGTTTTGTCACTTTATTATTCAAGTTTCTATTAGCCGTGTCGCTGAAACTTGACTAGGGAGTTCGGGGCGGTAACAGTAAGGCAAAAGCGATATAAGCACTAAGTAAATGTTTACCTTGCATCCAATTTTACTTTATAAACGCTGAATTGCACTACAGCCCCGGGCTGTGATTGCGTTTCTGAGCTTTGTAAATGGATAAACCGACAGTTTCTCTTCTTTTTTTTTCAAAATAGAGAGAGAAAAGGTAAACAAAGTCTTTTTATGGGGATACTAACAATTTGTTAGAGGCTCAACGTTGAATTGGACATTACTCTCTTATGACTGTTGCCGTCATGTTTTGGTATAAATAGAGTGAGAATGAATACAGAGTGAAATCTCTACCACAGCGGGATTGCAGGCATTCACATAGGCCAATTCAACTTACAGGAATAAGGAAATTATTGATAGAATTATAACTGAAGATCACAAATTTTCTTGCAATGTGAAAGAGACAGCAAATTTAACAGAAACGAGGCTATAAAAATCTGAACTGTAATACTTGACACATGTCGGTGGTCATATTGTGTAAGCTCATCTGTGTACTTCTGTATCTA
Organism: Thysanoteuthis rhombus; assembly: GCA_963457665.1. NCBI lineage: Eukaryota > Metazoa > Mollusca > Cephalopoda > Oegopsida > Thysanoteuthidae > Thysanoteuthis > Thysanoteuthis major. Next base: position 8,353,774 of record OY735215.1, read on the forward strand.
ATATATCGATGCATTTGGACACTTTTATTTCTTCCCTTCATCGTCTTTATGATAATTTCACCTTCTTCGATATTCTCTGGTCTCCTTCAGGTGTCTATCACCTTCGATAACAATCCAGGGGTGTCGAACAAATTATGTATTCTCTTTCCTTTATTCAGTCACGTCTAAGGTCCTTTCTAAGGTATGTCAAAACTCTTTATCATAAATACTTTCTCATGGGGCTGCAACGCCATTACCTTGAAATGATTGTCGCAGTCATGTTTCGGTACAAAAGGAGTGAAAACAAAGGCGGTAATAATTCTTTCCAAGAAATAGATTGGACACTCGTAAACAAGGGATAGCCTTTCTTTCTTTAAAATTGCAACACTTCAGACACTTATAGTTTTGTTTCTCTCAATCGAACAATTCAAACGGCGGGCGAGGAACGAATGTAGTACGGACACTACCACTATTCTTTATGATCCAGTGTGCAGACGGAGGGCAAAGGACTACTTTGAAGGATGCAAATTCTTCTTGATCGAATAACCAACCAAGTTGCAAATCGAACAGCCGTTGACTGCATAAATGAATTGAGATGCTCACTTTTTATATTCATTTATGCGGTCCTGGGCAATTTGATTAGCTAATCGCTTAAACCGGTGACGGAAGAAATTTATTTTTACTCATATATCTTCATGATTATCATACACACACACATACACACACACACACACAAACACACACCGACACTATATATATATATATATATATATATATATATATATATTACAGCAGGATTTCAAACTAATGATCTTATAAAATCTCTACTTTGACTATAAGTGAGGTAATAGTTAACACGCATACAATGCTGATCATAACTGTGACTTCGTGTCATACTAGGCTATACATACACAGTAGATACTGAGACAATATGTAGTCAATATTCGCTAATTTTTTTTTACTACCATTGCCACTATCTTAGTGCACTCAGTGAGGATCAATGCCTTGATTAACAATTACTACACTAATCGTGGAACCTGGGATTTCATGAAATTACTGAAATGTTTTAGCATTTCAAAAATTCACAAAATCACTAATTTCAAAATCCCCCAGAAGACAAACACACACACGTATATATATATATATATATATATATATATATATATATATAGAGAGAGAGAGAGAGAGAGAGAGAGAGAGAGAGAGAGGAGAAAAGTGGTGTTTGATCAAAACCTCTTGGCCACGTTAATACAACTGTCTTGTTTTTTAAAATCCCCGAAACGGTTACATGATGAACAACAGATGATCCTAACAAGAAAAAATTTGCTAATAGTGCCATTATAACAAGGTATGTGCAAAACACTGAAAATCAAATACATAAATAACATCGACAAGTACTGGGAAGTGTCTGAAGTGATGCTGAAAAGAAAGAAAAATGAATAAGTTTTTTATGAATTTTAGTGTTTCCATCGATACGCAAATATATATATATATATATATATGTAGTAAAATAATGGATTTGCGACATAAACACACTTATGATTCTGCAAATCCTTTATTTCACAATATTCAAAGTTCAACTTTAACTAAATGTTTTGTGCATAGAGCACTCTATGAAATAAACTCATCACGCATCAGATATTGAAATTACTGATTTGTACTTTAGTATATATATATATATATATATATATGTAGGTAGAGAGAAAGTAAAAACAGCACTTCAGAAGAAAGTTTGTAGGAATAGTTCTGAATCGTTAAGCTACTTGTCATTTTGCTAAAATAAACATTTATTCTTCACTGAAGTCTTACAAGACAGACAGACGACATTTTGATCGGATTATGAGCAGCCATCTTTGACGGTCTGGCTCATTTAAATCATTATTTGAACTTTCCAATCACGTTATTCCTAATGAACCGACTCTTCATCTTCATGCATTTAGTTCCGACAGATTGTTCGATAACGTATCGATTATTCGGCTCAGAAGCCTTTCTAATCACACCTAAATGAATCAGCAATCAGAAATCTGATCAACGCTCCGGACATTTACAAAATCGATCGGTAGGCCTCTTCTGCATTTTGAGACGAAACGAAAATCATCAGATCCGTAATTAAGGCATTGCAAGCAGTGCTGTACAGGGCCCAAAGATTTTTACTTCCTCCACCTGCTAAAAATTATTTCTAAAATATCCTCATTAAAAAAAAAAAAGTTTGCAGGTAAAAAAATGGAAGTCTCTAATAAACATGTTTTAGAATTCATTATGCTACATAGGAAGAGATGATTGATCTACGAGGGACTTTACGTTCTAATTTATGTTCTGATTTTATGGAGCTCCTTTTTTTCACATTTGATCCAAAATATTAGCTAGATACAAAAATTGAATGGTCTCCCAAAATGTTAGGCACTGGGGTCCGTCAATGTTGAATTTATCCTGTGAATAATAATCATCGGAGATTGATTGAGACTGTCCTGATTGTATTTATATGTTTGTTGAGGATCGACTCGAAGAAGTTTTCCTGCATAATAAATATTCTTTAGGATGACATAAGTTGGTTTGCATACAATCTGAAATTTAATCCGACTCAACAGATTTGATATGTACATGGGTGAACATTAATACAAATGACACGAAGAGCGGATCATGTTTGTTTGTTGTACTTACTGATCCCTCATCGTTAAATACGTTTTGGGTAACCTACGTGAGTGAACCTTGTTTCAAAAATAAGTATGTGGTATAAAATGATATCTATAAACCCTACAAGTGGAACCCTATGTAGAATGACAAACTACGTGTATGGTGTCAACTATATAATAAAGGGAGGTATTGTTTGATCTACATTACTGGGGTACTATGTTGATATAACTGTTTTTTTTTTAAATCCCCATTTGGAAAACAACTGATGATCCAAACGAAATACAATTTTTACTTTGTATAATGATAACAAAGTATGGAGTGAGCAAAGAAAAACACTTTTGAAGATTACATAAATTGCATTGACAGATTGGGAAATAGGTGACTGAAGTGACACAAAAATCTATTGAAACACTTTTCTAATGTTTGATGTTTAAAGCTATAAAGCTGTCCAGAATATCTTTATATATATATATATATATATATATATATATATATATATATATATATATAGAGAGAGAGAGAGAGAGAGAGAGAGAGAGAGAGAGGGGGGAGAGAGATAGATATAGATATATATACTGAGTCATCAGCCTTTGATACGATAGTCATAAATAGCCTTAAATATAACAGACCAGCGTAAATTAAGATGGACACAGAATTCCCTGCTTCCCCCTAAGCAAAACAAACATCACTAAAAGCCAGTCAAAGAAGAGTAATTCCACATTAATGAAGAGACGCCCTGAGGAGATGGCCTAAGCCTAAAACTGTTCATTGTCTATCTAGGAGTAGACCAAACAAAGGAGGAAGTAATTTGATAACGGAAGTAGCTAATGCTGAGGACTTTTAATTCCTTAGCCTATAAGGACACAAAGATGTTGAAACAAATTCAATCAAAATATAATCTAATTGTGATACTGAGATAAAACAGAATTCACAAACATCAGAAGAGGACATTGGGAGATAAGGTTGGAGGCTCTTGAAAAGAGTCAGATCTCTCATTGATGGTGAAAAAGACAAAGCGTGAGCGACAGCAGCCCCCAATAAACCCTTTGCAGTATAAGATTTTTATAGAATACTAGTCAAATCGATATTGCTATACAACTGTTGAGAGTTGGGGTGCTAAGAGGACACAAGAGAAAAAACTGAATGCACTCCACCGCAAATAACTCAGGAGAAATATTTGGCCGATGCGAAATGATACCCTATAAAGAAAGACAGGAAACACCAAATATCAAAAGTAAGATCAAAAAGGCCGTTGGAGAAAAGTTGGGTCATAACCAGAAGATTGACTTTCAAACTGAGAACCATGCAACAGGAATTAATTATGATCACATGGAGAGAATACAAGACTGCACATCATATTAGAAAACAAATGCAGTCAGAAATATCATGAGAACTTGAAAAAATCTCTAATGGCAATGGACTGGTTATGTTGTGAGGATGCAAGAAAGCTACTGAACACCACGACTAACAATTTGAATACCAAGAAAACCGTTACAGGGAAAATATAGGTTCAGGGAATACTAGCTCTGTAATGCCCTTGATAGAGATGTTTGGCTGCTGCTACTGATGGTAATACTGTGGAGAAATGAAAATATATCAGCAAAAGAATCAATGTTTCTCTATTACGAGACAACAGAACAGTTCAGTTCAGAACCACTCACAAAGTTATTCTCAATTAGGATCTGAATGCGTACAACAAGAATATTACTACTCTTCGGGACTTGAGCAATACAACTCAAAAGACCTGAAAAATATAAAGTCCATTGTAGAGGACCAACGGGAATGAATGGCACTGGTATGAGAGATAAGTGCGAGTTAAAATGATAATGAATACATCATTATATAGTTCTTACTCTGTTCTATTCAGATATGTAATTTATATTAGATTGTGATCTATATGTCGGGAGATTTTAAAGCAAATTTAAGCCCCTTGGACGTCATCAATCACTTTACTTCCGGTTATTTATTCGAAATGTCGTCATTTGATAGGTCTAAGTTTGCTTAATCTTGAATATCTGATTGCGATTGTCCGAGGTCACCAAATTAAAAAACAGTAAGCACTTAAAATCACGCCATCAATCATGTGACTTCCGGTTATTTCTCGAGATGTTGTCTGGTCTTAAATTGATCCTCAGGACACACTGTCCAAATTTCAGCTGGAGAAATTTCTGTTTGGCAATCGCTTAGATGGTTGCGCTATTTACCATGTGTAATAAGATTTCTGTCTTAGCTCCGTTTTTACCTTTCTTGATTTGATTTTTCTTTTCGTTTCTGTCTTTTTGTATCGACCTTTTTTTTCTCCAAATTTTTCCTCTTGACTCTTTTTTCATCATTTCCTTCAATTATTTGTTTGTTTGTCCGTCTTTATTTCATCATTTCATTTCACTGTCAGTTTGTCTGTCTGTCCAATCCTTATACTTTCATATTGTTGCGATTACTCCCCTACTTTTGTTCATCAATCGAACAATCATATCCATAAAAGGTTGCTGAGGATCTAATAACCATATTTACCTCGGGTGGCAAAGGCTTCTATCCCTTCTTCCTTGTTCATGCATTTGTACGTTCTTATGCTCCTGGCCATATCTACAGACGCTTTGTCCACAGACAAGGAAAATGGCATCAGTACTCAACTGTATCACATCAAAAAATCAGTTTTTGATTTTTGAAAAAAAAAAAAAAATTCCTTGGACCTTTTTGGGCCGTATTTTGACAGGTTTATTGATAGCATCAAGATTCTCTGGAATTCGGAAGTGTTTTTTTTTTATACCATATTTTAGATGTTTTTCAGTGGAAAACACCAGTGATGTCAAAATACAATCTATTCTGACCATATTTATTCCTTAAAGTTTTTTTTTTTTTTTTTTTTTTTTTTAACAGGACTTCGAATTTTGACGCCACAGTTGTTCAATTATTGACTGCATTGTGCTCATCTCACCTATCTTCCTATGTTGAATATTTTTTTTCCATCATATATCATTATTTCACCTTTTGGTTCGTTCTCCATTCTTCTGTAGTTCCTTATTCAATCGTTTCTGTTAGTTTTGACGTCATATCCTTATATCTATTTGGTCTCTCAGTTTATCTTTCTCTATGTATCATTTCTTTTGGTCTTTTTTCTTTCATTCTTTTATCATTTTGTTCTTCTGTCATATTTTGGTCAGTTTGTATTTATTTCTTCTTTCCTTATTTAATTCTTCTTTTTCTGTTGTTTTTTCTTTCAGCGTTCATACATTTGTTCATATTTTCCTTCGTTTGTCTGCCTCTCTGGTCTGAAATATCTTTATTCCTTCAAATAAACTTTCTCTCATAATTTTTTAAGGATTCATTTCCTCCTGTCAATGCTTCATCTCTTCAACATTCGGAAAAAAATCTCCTTCACCCTCAATAATTGAACGACCGTATCGTCAAAATTTGAAGTCATGTTAAAGAAATTCTATCAAAGGATACACATGGTCAGAATGAATTGTATTAATGACATCCCAACGGAAAATATCCAATGTTGGGTAAAACGCCTAGAAGCATTTAGGTTATGGACAAAATGGATGTGGTAAATAAACCCATCTAAATAAGACCCATAAAAGGTAAAAAGGCCTTGAAAGAAGAACAAAAAGCAAAAAACAAAAACTAAAAAACAAATCAAAAACAAAAAAACAATAAAGCAAAAACACAAACACAAAAAAAGATTTTTAGGAAGGGGGCTAGTGGAGTACTGATGCCAATTTTCAAGTCTTTTGACATAACAGTATAGCTACTGTTGTTCAGCTTTTCCCCCTCTCTAACATCATGTCGATCTCCTTTCTACTAAATATTCATTGCATCTTCTCTCACTCGGGTTCTCTTGCCTGCTTAACCAAGTTCTCATTTTAAAATGAAACGAGTGTTTATATTTCTTTTCATGTCATAAATTTTAGGTAAGGGTAATCTTTGGTCTTACATATGTAAGATATGGCAGTCCGGCAAATCATACAATGGCTCCTAAAAGTTTAACTATACGACATACGAGATATTAATACACAAAGAAGTTAAACGCCAACAATCTATTCTTTGCCAGACACCCAGACTGTTAAAAAATATCAGAATACGCCTTAAGAAGAAATTATGACGTTTCTCGTCACATGGCAAGCTCTATTTTCGTCGCAACATTGTGAAAGCTTCTGATAAAGAACAAATTAATGGCTTTTAACTCCATTATTGCGTGAATATCCGTTCATTACTTCGTATTGTTATACTTTTTGGAGCCTTTGTACGACTTTTCTAGAGCCTTTGTATTTTGTGTTCAACTAGCACACTTTTTTACATTCACAAAACCAAGGATTACGATTACTTCTAATTTACGACGGGAAAGGTAACATGAATCTGACAAGATCTTAATCAATTCACTGTTCCTTCCTCTGCCTTCTTCATCCTAACCCTGACATTCTTCTACTCATTTTCACACCCCTTTAGATATGTTTATCTCTTTTCTTTCCCTCTATTTCTTTTATTTCCCTTCCCCCTACTTTCTCTCTATCTACCGCTCGTTCTTCGTAAAGATCTTATTAATTCTTCAACTTCCTCCCCTTCATTCAGCTTCCGCTGACAGTTTTTTGTTCTTCTTACCTGTACAAATATCACAACCATTTTCCAATAATCTATGGGAATAGTTTTTAGAAAACATCAACCACAACTGTCACAAAAAATGTCGAAATAAGTTTCTAAAGTTGGTCTGGTTGTCCATATATCATCATCATCATCATCATCATCATCATCATCAGTCTTTTTAACGTCCGTCGTCGGACATAGAACTTCCCCAAGATTCGCCACAATTCTCTATCATGGGCGTCGCGGAGCCAGTATTACCTAAATCTGTCAAGTTCATCTCTCCATCTTATGTTCTGTTGGCCTCGGTTTCCATGTTGTAAGACGTGATGTCCATGGGTTGTCTTTTATTCTTGCAACATGGCCTGCCCGCTGCCATTTGGGTTTTAGAATAGTTTCTATGTGACGGACACCCGTTTCCTTCCTTATATACTGTGCTGTCTTGTAATCTCTCCATGTAAGATTGAGCATGATTCCCTCATGTACACGTTGCATACTTCTCAGTTTGTAAGTCTGTCTCTTGGTTAGGTTCAGTGTTTCAGCTCCATAAGTAACTATCAAGAGGATGCAATGGTTGTATACTCCTATTCTTAGGATTATTGGGATCATTTGGTTCTTGGAAGTTGAGCTTGCCCTGCCGAAGGTTTGCAATGTATATATATATATATATATATATATATATATATATATATATATATATATATATATATATATATATATACATATGTATATATATATATGTATATATATATATGTATATATACATATATATATATATATACATATATATATATATATATATATATATATATATATATATATATATATATATATATATATATATATATACGTATATATCATCCAGAAAAAATCTTTTTTAAACTTCTCCCCATTATTGAGGTTTTTAGTGGAGGGGGATCAATTCATTGAATAACGTTGATGCCAAACCGTTCCCTTAGTTTCCACCATTCAGCATTCACGTTCATTTGTTCTTTTTTTTAGATGATCACCTCCAAATAAAAAGTTTGCATTGATCAAACTTTTTCATCCAATTTTTAAATTGATCACCCCAACACAGCATGCTGCCAAATGTCATCGGTCACGTGACAATTTCTATTGAGTTACTAATAAAACCTGTCTTATTAAATTTCACTCCTCCCGCCCCTGTTTCTACTTTCGCTTTACAGGTTCTTTTTTGTCTATATAAATATCGCCGTCATTTCCCGATAATCTATAGAAAAGAAAAACTTATTTCTTCCTTCGTTTTATTCTTGTCTTATCACTTGATACCACGGTAACCTTAAAGTATTTTAATTTCTGACAAGTATTTATACTCATCAAGGTCGCAATAGCAACTTTAAAAAAATGGTTCCTTTTTAAAAAAAAACGTTTACTGTAACTTGATACTCAAGGTGTGGAAAACTAACAATACATGTTTGAGTTTTTCTCTGTTCTGTCAAATTCCAAAACTGGAGCTGACTTCATTTTCCTACTGTAACAAGAATATGAAAATGGATATTCAATCAAGGATTTTATTTTTGGCGATATCAACATTTTCAAAAAGTCGATGATGGATGACCTTCGGGAAAGCCAGCTTCATTAAAATGTCTGGGTTAGGTTTGGATGGATATATATAAATATATATATATATACACATATGTATGTATACACACACACACACACACACACACATATATATATATATATATATGTATGTATATATATATATGTATGTGTGTGTGTGTGTGTGTGTGTCATTAAGAAATGGATATACAATTCGACAGAATGATTATAAATTGTGCTATATTATAATGAAACTCCGAATAGAAAGGATCTTCCGTTATTGCACGGGGAATGTGTCGTTAGGCCTAGACAACGCAAGTTGGATAATCAATCTGCATTCATGCCATTTTCACTGATTGTTCATTGTACTTACTTTGTCAAAGCCGGATGACACATTCACCGTGTAATAACGGAAAATCATCACAAATAGCAGTTTTAATATCATATAACAATATATATATATATATATATATATATATATATATATATATATATATATATATATATATATATATATATATATGTGTGTGATATATATGATATTATTTCGACAAAAAGAGATTTTTGAGATTTGGCAGGCCCTCTGACAAGGATAAACTTCTACCATAATGCTACCATTAGCACAACTTGATGGGTTCAAAGTTCGTTTTTAGAAATATTAAAAGCCAATGGCGAAACTATCTTTTTCATACTTCGGTGAAAATAATATGGTTGGAAAGAATTTCAATATCAGTGAACTGCAACCTTGCTTTCTTAGATTTTGTCACAAAGAAAGTGTTCAGGTGATATGATTGAATGAAAATCTGAATTAATTCAATATCATGCCGAGGAAGGTCCTGCACAAGAAAACAATTTCATCTTTTGAGTTTATTTTACGGTGGACCAGCATTATCATTTTGGAGTTTCTTGTTTTTTTTTTCGGTGAAAGCAAAGATATACATAAACTCTATTTGGCAGAGACGAGGGGGGGGTTTGCACCGTTTGCTGTTTTTCCAAATTAAGTTGCCTAATAGATTTGGGGATTGCGTTGATATTTGCTGGTAGAGACTTCTAGACTAGGGTATAACTTTTGTTTACATTCAACTATGAAAAGAGACCTTTTACTGGCCACAACTTCGTCCCTGCTTGAAAACTGACCCACCACTTGTGCAGAGACCCCAAAAGAGTATAAACCAGCTCTTTGTAAGCTGAAATATTTGAATGAATAGAAACGATTGAAAGTCTTTTTTATCATGTATTTTAGGTTCTAGAAATTAAATGTATGAGTTGTTGGCGACTCGTTATTTGCATAACTACATGAAGCATTGTAACCGAATGTTTGTTTCAATTTTGACAGCTTTTTAACTTCATCTTATCTTTTAGTCATTTTTTTTATCACACTGTTTGATCCGGACTAAATTTCTACGACTAAAAGCAAACAGAGCGGTCGGTAATAAACTGGTCTCCCCCCAGGCATGAGGGACAAGGGTTTGATTCTCAGCAGAAGGTATCTCTTTATTGACGAATGTGTCAACTCAGCAAAGTTGGAATTAAAACAATTACAATAAGATGAAGGTTAAAAGTATCCACAATAGTTAAAAACATTAGTCACTGAATAGAAACTGTCTGGTGACCAATGTTGTTTGGCATGATGCTGTGATGGGAAGATCAACTAAAAAGATGGGGAAGAGATAGTCATTGATTGAGTTACCAATCCCACTTTTTTGATTTCTAAAAAGTCTGAATTCGAAAATCAAGCCGACACAAACTGAGGATAAAATGTTGCATGAACTCACATTGCAAATTGACCCCCCACCCACAAAAGACTATTGAGGGGGGAATTTAACGCAAACAAATTTTTCTGTGGACATATCAAAGAGTAAATGTTAAGGTTTTCATTCCTCTTGCTCCATTGGTACAGCCTGTACACGTAAAATATACATACTTAGATAACAAGCCAGCCAGCCAACCAGCTGAACCAAACTGAAGAAACCTATTTTGATAGTTTGGGTGTTACTGACAGTATGTCGTACTGACTCCAACTTTCTGTTGACCAAATCAGAATATTCATTTCCTAGCGTAAATCTGGAACCTGTGCTCGTTTCCCACAGTGAACATCTGCTGCTCTCGTCTTGCCTTATTCTTAATAATAGATATTTAATATGAAATATTGCCTGAGCTACAGAGCCGAGCCATATTATGATCACCCGTTATAAGACCACTGTTGGCCAAAAGTCTTTACTTTCTCCTTACGGCCAAGTTTGGATTGTTAACATTGACTGACTGTATAAACTCTTTTTGTTAAGGCCATCACAAAAATATCGTGTTGCAGTGAATCGTGCTTTCACTTTTTACAACAGCTTGAGGTGAGTTGAGACTAGAAAAAAAAAGAAATATAATTCAGGATACTTGAGTTATTGAAAATAAATTACCTAATAAAATAGCCCTAGGCTCCTCAGCGCTGATCCATACAAAAATAAATCCACAGGTACATGCTAGCTCATTTATAGATGGGCATTTATTGACTTATCAATATACAATATGCATTGAAATACATGGTCAACATTGGAAGAGACATGAAGTAAAGTTCTATGAATTCCTGAAAAACATTTACAAGGTACATTTTCCTTAGATCCTTCTAGATATTCCAGCTGGTAATTTCCCGAATAGTCTTTGTGATTGATGTTCTATCCAAGAGGATTAAAGTTAAATTTTCTGTCTATGTATTGTTTATCACATAAGTTGGTTAAATATTGAAGTATATAAAAACTCTTTGGTAGTAAATTGAATTGTTTTTTTAAACTTTGGCTATGAACATAAGTAGTGAAATACCCATTGCTTATGATTGATCAAGAATTAGACCCTTATAATTAGTTAAACCGTTTAATATTTAAATACTTCGATTAACTCATCTTGCGCATGCTTTCCAAACAAAATAGACATGCCTAACTTTTTCTAATCTATCTTTGTAACTTCACAATCTCATAGCACATATCAATTTGTTAAATTCGCTTCGTACTGACTCAAATTTCAAAATTAAAATCCAATTACCACGCGGAGCACATCTAAATTGATTTTTTTAAACATTTGGTTTGATTTGTTGATCATTTGACATGGGATTCAATCTGACCAATAGATCGATGAAGCTTAAAGTTGGACAAGATGGAAATTAGTTGAAGTTGTCCTCTATTTAATTAAAAAAGTTTTTTTGCTTGATTAATTCTTCAATCAGGGAAAAACAATCACATTACCAACTGGACTTTTAAAATAAATATTCATTATTTGCTTTTGTGTGTTGACCACAATCCGTCTCTGTAGTGTATTTGGAAGGCCGTTTGTTTAACAATAAATCAAAATAGGAAACTGATCCAGTCATGTGCTTGATAAATACATCGATATTATATGGCCTAAAACACATAAAACGTATTTAAAGTGACCAGATAGCAACACTGAAGAGTCAAAAGACAAAAAGAAGTAAGGTAGTTATTTTCGCCCGTCTATGCCCAGTTCAGAGTTGGAATATCAAGGTGGCTGAAGTCATTGACTGCTTCAGTTTTGTGAGTTCGATGGGATCAAAAAGCGGGTCAAAAGTTTTAGGTCCAGGTTGAAGAAGGATAGCAGTCATTTTAAGGCTGGCTTCACCGTGAAAGATCTTTTTGACCTTAACAGAGCTGTTCACAGTCTTAACACCTTTATACAGCTTTGCAGTGTAAAGAAAGGTTCCGGGCATTTAATTGACGGATGATTTCTCGAAGGACATTTGACCGAGGAGATATTCGACCGAGTAGACATTTATCAGACGGACACTGGACTGAACAGATATTTCATCGTCAGGTTTATGGCCAAATAAAAAGAAATGGTCGATTGAAAGAATCTTGTTGTTCTTTCTGATGCATACACAGAATATATGCACAAGAAACTTTAAATAACGAACAGTTTTAGGAGAAAATCGGAATGAGTAACCCCATTGTTTTACAGGTAAAAAAAAACTTTATTAAAACAAGTTTTGATTTTAAAATTAAAAAAGGTCTGTTTAGTCATTCAATAGAGGCCACCATATGACCAACATCTTTTGGCAACTTCCTGTGTTGAGGTGATTAACTAAAAATAAAGCCAATGTTGAAAAATTCAGCCCACAAACATCGCTGGTGTGGCGTTGGAGCGAGATACATGCATACATAGCCAGCCAGTCACCCAGCAAGTCAGTTGGCCAGCCAACAAGTCTGATTAGTTCAAAAACTGGACAAACCTCTGTCGATAGTTTCAGTAGGAAATCGGAATGACTGTCCCAGTTGTTCCACAGGTGAAAAACCCTATTAAAACTAGCTCCGCTGTGCGAGCCTGGCTGTCTTGCTTCAATAAAATATTATAGAACAGTATTTTATTCTCCATACATTCATTCCAAAACTATGTAAACCCTATTCATTGGTACTTCCTGTAAATTAGATTCGAGAATATCAGCAAAACAAGTCGACATTAGTTTGGCTTTAAAGGTGGGAGTGAATTCGTTATTTTTTTGCGTATGTTACTATGTCATTGTTATTCGTGTATACTCCGGTCACTGACATTTGTCATCGTTGTTACATACGAGAATAAAGCCAAAACCTCAATCGTAGGAGTTCGACAATGGATTTTGATTTCAAAGATAAATCACTCAACTCATTGATTATAGCGTTCAAAAGCAATCGGCGCCGTCTCTCCCCAATTCATATCAACCAGAGGTTGGATCAAGTCACTTTTCAGAGATTAAAAATTCGTCAATTTGAAAACTACATCAATTACAGGTGTTTTTTGCTCCTTGTTTATATTTGTACAGGGTTATTAGGGGTTATGCTGATGGTTACATGTCCTTTAGGCAGAATGTCCGCTGGTAAAATGTCTGTCAGCAGAATGTCCATCTCCCTAATGTCCGTCTTTCATCTTTCCAGCCAGGGTATAAAATTACCCGATGTTGATGTTTGGTCAAAACTGAATCGAAAAAAGCTTCCATAATTATTGTGAATATCTACTATATAAACAACCGTTTTGTCACTTCGTTCCTGCTTAAAATTTGATGTTGGTAAACCAAGTTTGGCACAGATTTAGCATGCATATGCTGTGTACCCCGTAAAATATTAAGAGAGAAATGTTTCAAGTGTTTCAAAGGAAGTTTCTATTCACAGTATGACTGTAATGGCAAACTGAATCTTAACTTCCATTCTTAATATAAATCTTAATATACGTATATACATATACATAGAGGATATTTCCTGATAGGGCACATCTCAGCAAGTAAAACATAAGAGCATGAGTTTACAGCCTACGGCATTTTAACAATTAGCAATTTTTTTTTGTATGATAGAAAAGTATACAAATAGTATATGAAAGAACATATCAAATAATCATGCTTATACATTAGCTAGATTATTAAATTTTAACGTTAGCAGTGGTGTAATAAACATCATAATTCTGTGGAATATTGACATAAAAACTGACCACCCCATCAAAATGAGAAGACCGGACCTAGTAGTCGTGGGCAAGAAGAGGAAAACCTGCTGAACAATAGACGTGGCCGTGCCTTTGGATCAGAGAGTAAGTACAAAAGAGAGTGGAACCTAGGGATATACAAGGACCTGGCTGGGGAAGTGATGAAGATGTGAAACAAAATGGTCTGGACAGTACCAGCAAGAGTACGTGCACTCGACACTGAAAATGAGGAAATTGGAAGGAAAGAGACAATGCAAACCACAGTGCTACTGGGGACTACTCCATACTGAAAATATGAAACCCAGGAACCCCAGCTATTAGCAAAAGAAAGGACAAGGTGGTGAAGGTACAAACTGCTGTAATAGGTGAAGATGACATGAAAGGACAGTTGGAGACCTAAAGAGTTTTACTTCCACTCAGCCTTCAACAATAACCATTGAGCAACTGATGTGAAACCACAATCCACAGCACTACTTAAGTCTGTAAGAGCGTGTAGAGGAGGGCTGCAGACCTGAGGAGACATACTGTCAGTCATCTTCCCAGGTAACTGGTGTGAAAATGCAAATAATAATGAAAAAATAATAATAATAACAATGCAGTGCTTGCAGAAATTTTGAACAGGCCTTGGGATTGTTTTTTTTTCCAAACTGTTCGATCAAAGTGGAAGAGGAAAGCAATTAAAGAAATCGAAACAAATCAAAATGGGTCATCGAATACAATCCGACCAATAAATCGAAGGGGATTAAAGTTGAACGAAATGGGAATTAGTTGAAGTTGTTCTCAATTCAATTAAAATCTTTTTGCTTGATTAAACTTCCTATCAGACAAAAGAGAGAAACAAACAATCCAATTAATATTTTGGCCCCTCTTCAAGGGTTTTTGATTCGATGCGTTCGATGGTTTTGCAATTCGTTATTTGAGAAACTGTCAACTAATACTGTCACCAAAACTGTCTACGTAGTTTTTTTCAGTTTTTGAGTTGGTCTGGCTGGCTATTTAGATGTGTACGTCTGCATGTATGTATACATCATTATATGTAATTGAAATAACTGATAAACTGTGTACATTTAATTTTTTGGTAATTTTTCTTGTTTGCAAACATTAACGTTCATAAATTACTGTTTGATTTAATCAGAATTTGATAACTTCGGAAGGTTTTCACCCCGATTCTGTTATCGGAAAAACAAAAACAATCGACAATATATTGAAATTTTGATAACATGTATGTATGTAAAGCCGAATCGCATTGTATACACCAGTTCTTGCCGAAGTTTAATTTCAATTTTCAAATTTATATTAATATCGCCTTAGTTTCAATTTATATCTCAAATCTATATCAGTATCGCTTTAATTTATGTTTCTCGAAATTGAATACGACTTATATATATATATATATATATATATATATATATATATATATATATATATACCAGTTTCAGTAGGGTTATTTATTTTTATACTAGCTTATTTATGTCCATATTTGATGGGTTCGTTCGTGTATGAGGTTTTTATCATAGATTTAAATGAGTGGTAGTTGGTGCTCTTAGTTTATCTATCATGTTCTTGTTTTACTGATTTGTAAGTGTTTAGTTTAGCTTCAAGTCTGAATTCGACAGAATTTTGTTTCTCTAATCCAGAAATTCTTTTTTATCTTTAAATCCCAAAATTTTTCGTTTCTCTTCTGAGGAAACATTGGTCTATAAAGTTATCTTGGATCTGGAATTGCTTATGATATTTCATTTTACAAAAAGTGTAATTCTTTTAAGTTACCAAAAGTATATACGTGTATAGTCATGATTTCCAGCAGTTGGCTGAAATTCTTGCTCATGACCAGCCCATTGCCAGTCTTGTGTTTTCGATTTCGTTTGTGGTGCGTGATTATTTGTAGTGGTCTAATTTTTCTAGCTTTGTGTTTTCAATTTTGATCGTTGTATCTTTGTCTTCGACGCTTCTTGTATATGGTATTTATTTTGCTGGAGATTATGTGAAAGCCAACTTCTTTTCTTTCTTCGTTCAGTTCATGTAGAGTTTGTTGATGGTCCCGAAGGTTCTCTGCAAAAGCCTCCTGCTTGATCCCTTCAAAAATGTTTCCCTCAAACCTTTTTTTGATTTAAAATCTCCGCCAGCTTCATTGAGAAGGCATGCCAAATTTGGTTTGTGCTGCGTCCATATTTTGGTACCTTTTTACACGCAGACACATCTCACTTCTATATTCAAAAGACATGTATGGAAGATCTGTTACTGAAAACATCACATTGCAATGAATGTAGGGTAGATTTTAAAAAGGAAATAATGATGAAGAAAACGTAACGCTTTCGTGTGTAAATAGATGACTTATAACATTTCAGAAAGAAAAAAAAATAGAATGGTTTCTCAGATCGTGACTATTGAGACCTATTGTTTATTGTAACGGGAAACTTTGTGATTCAAGACTAACTTTTGTTTTGCTGTGTTTTTTTCTGCTTTACCATTACTTGCGATCTGAAACCCATTACCAAACGCGTGATTTCTTTCTCTTCTCGATTTTTTTTCCGAAAGATTTTTAAAAATCTTTTCAACAAGACAGGAAACAAGTGTCTATCTGTATGATTCAATATTTCAAACAATTATACGTCATTCAGAAATTCTTCCAGACTAACGTCCTTATTTTTGTTGCTTATCTATCAAGGCTGATGTGAGACAAAGTGCGTTCACTAATATTGAACTACTCTTGGGGACTTGCATCCTCATTCTGGTGGCTTTTTATCTCAAAGTTCCTTTGAAACACAGCGTTATTGTTGAAGAACTTTTCTGGCCATCGTACATCATTAATTTAATTATTTTCGTATCATCGCTTTTTCGGACAAGGTGCTAATATTTAAAATGTTTTTCTGACTATCACTGCGATATCTATTACCCATATCTGAAGGCCTGTTTGAGACAAGATATTGTTTTCATAATATCACGATTCTTGCAATCTTGATTAATGTATCATGTATTATTCGGACAAGTATCATCAGATTCTTTTCTTGTGTTGTACCTTAAGCGTATCTCGAACCTCACCTTTCATTTGGCTTCATGTTTGGTGTTTATATTGTCATCATCCAGGTCAACTTTCGAATTGAGGTGCAGCTGCAGAAAATAACTTTGTGGTTGAAATAATAGATAAGCTTGATTACAACCCTAGTGGTTTGATGCTCGAGCCACGTAGTGCTGGAGGGCATCAGTGCTACGGAAAAAGCAGAATATTAGGAGAAGGGTATTGACTACCAAGTCTGAAATTTCAAGGAAAGTCATCGTAAGTGACAAATCCCTAAGGATTGAAACGACATGATTCATTGGACGAAAATCAGAAGATGCACTTTGGTTTTATTTCCCTGGGTTGAGAAAGCAAAAATTTGGTCTTTACATGAACTTCTGTAAGACAAATGTCATTGGCCACGAATGTCGGTGACAATAATACAGAAATAGAAATCGAAAACACAAAACCAAAGAAACTAGATCACTACATTTACGAATCTCCATGAAATCATAAAAGGAAGAAGAAATTAAGTGAAGAATAATTCTTGGTTGGCAACAAGCGATTGGCATACTCGATAATATATCGGACGATAGAATCAGCGATCCGAGTTCAAATTACGGTTTTGATTGTTTATGCTCACTTAACGCTAACATCTTCAAGTAAGGCATGCACCTTCTCCCCTTCCCCACCTATGGTAAAATATTCAGGCAGATGTGGCTCTCTAAGCTTGGGAAGACATCTAATCTAAGACGACAAATCTGATTACAAACCAGGGCTGATTCGAGCCCAATTTGACGCTCACTCGCTCTGTACTCTCCTTCGAACTACAGCAGCAAGACAGATAGGGACGTTCTGACAACCCTCCACTCCTCTTGCTTCGCCCAGGCATGAACCTTGGAGAGGGTGTTCCATTGTCTTTAGAAAGAAAACAGGAGCCATCCATGAAAGGGTTTATTATTTTTTCAGAACGAAACAGAGCAGCTATCAACAAACAGGATGTGTATACACTTTTCTGGATCGCCCTGTATTTACCAGGGTAGAATTTAGCAGGATCCATGGCGTGCATTCATTTATACAATGCTTTTTGTTTACTAAAATGTTCTGCCTTATTCTTAATCGTCTCAATGCTTCAATCTAGACATGTTTTGATCAAAATTCCGCTTTATTACTTTGAATTGAATTGAAATCACATGAATCGGGTTTCCTTATCTTTAGAACTTCATAAGCTTTCCTTTGATGTACGTTGGTTTCATGTGTAATTCATTTGATTATTTGAGTGTGCACGTGTGTGTGTGTGTGTGCGTGCGAGTACACATGGGTGGGTATAAGTGGATGCATGGGGTCTACATGATTGTGAGCAACTATGTGCGCGCCCGTGTATGTTTTGCTATGCGTGTGTGAGTATGCATATGCATGCATGTGTGTGTATCGATGTATGCATGTATGTATGTCCTGACCTGCCTTTTGCACGCGTGTACGTCCGTCATATTGGTGTGCATACGTGTATGCATATTTATGCATGCTTTGTGTGTGTGTGTGTGTGTGTATGTGTGTGTGTGTGTGCCTCCCAATTCCTCTCTCCATTGATCCCTGGATTGAAATATCGATCAACCCCCCCCTAATATTTCGAATCAAAGACTACGAAATCCTCTTCTTCTCTACTTGATGAATTTTCAATAAAAGTTTAATAAGAAAATGTTACCCCTGCATATCTACACCAAGGATACCCCTACCCCCATCCTGTCCTAGAGATATCATGGAGGACTTTAATCATGCCAGGGATCCTGCTCTGACACTTCAACCTATAAGGTCCCTTGGAGAGGCACCAGCAAGGGAATTTATTTCCCTACATATGCCATAAAGAACCCAACTTTTCTGCAAATCGTCGTGGCCGTGTCAGTCATATATGAAAGTGGGTATGGTGGCTCATAAGTGACTAAAAACGTTCACCACCTGCAAAAACAGTTAAATTATTGAAATAAGCTGAATGATTATATATATATATATATATATATATATATATATATATATATATATATATATAATATATATATATATATATATATATATATACATATATATATATGTATATATATATGTACGTATATATATATATATACATATATATATATATATATGTATATATAATATATATATATATATATATATATATATATATATATATATATATATATATATATATATATATATGTATACGAAGAGAAACAGAGGGAGAGGGAGGGAGAGAGAGAGAGAGAAGTAGCAAATAGTCTAATTCCGTCTCTAATTATTCATTTAATCCTTAAAAATCCTCAGTAATATAAGGAATTCTATCCTACTCATGCATTGTAATCAATTTAGGGGTGGTAAGTAAGACGGATTAACCTCTCCTTGCTCTATGTATATCCTGAGGGACCCAATTCAAATCACAAATGATTTTGATTGCTGGGACGATGTAACCAGCAATTAACCCTTTCATGTACCTCATAAACAAAGTTGCATCCACCAAATACTTCCCAACCAAGACATGTCATGAAATATTTAACTGTTTCAGGGATTTTTCCACGCTGTTCATATCCAGGGTTGCCAGTTTAGATGTTTTTATTTCTTTGTTTTGTGGAAACAATATTTACATGTTTTAAAAATGTTATTTTATGTGTCAAAGTCCGCGGTAACTGATTGGGATATTTTCATTTTTAGTTTCTCATTATTGAAAGTTTTAAAAATCACATTTGAACGTGATAAAAATCAGGCTTGGCAAGTCTGCTTTTATCATGTAATGAAGTGGTTCCAAAAGTGGATTTGATAGACACCTGGGGGTCCAACAAATAATGTTCGGTGGGCCTAGGCAGTGATCCTCTTGAAACTGACATTGCAAATTCTTTTGCAAAGAAACAACCTCAACCATCTCACAGCTATCACTAATATAATTATTGTACGCAGACCTGTACCGTATTCAACTGGATCTATTGAGATTGAATTTGGTTTATAAACGTCAAAAATATTTTTTATTATAGTTTATAGATTACAGTTCAAAAATAGTTGTTAAAGATAGAGATCCTCCCGAAAATTTCCTTTTTAGAGAGGTTACTTGTCTTTTCAAACTTTCAATACCTATATCATGTCCCACGTTACTCAGAGAGGAGATGTGCCCTACTTAGGAACTTTCAGTGTCCTGAAGATGTCATGAAGGACCTCAGCAAATTGCTCACAACCGATGACATGTAACGCAGCAGCCTCATGCCTCTTGGAAAGGAAATGTATTCAATAGATTAAAAAAAAGCGAGTATGATATTGAATAGAACACCATGGACTATTATTTTTCAACGAGTTTCTAAAAAAATTTATTCAGAAATAAATTTCGAATTTTCAACTTTCTAGGTAAAAAGAGGTTTTGTAATTTACAAGTTATAAAGTGCTGTATTTTCGCAGCGTTGAAAACGCTTCAGCCTTGAGAACACACTCAGGGTTAGATGTGTAACATTTTGAGAAAATAAAACAATTTCAAAAACACCAAAATTGGTTTGGTTATTCACTCAATAGAAACTGTCCTCAAGCATCATTTCGTGATGGGATGATCAATCAAAACAAATTAAGAAGGGGTGATCAAGGGACAGGTTACTTTTCTCTACTTGGATTATTAAAAAAGCATTATTTAAAAAAAAGGCATGAACACAACCAGGAATATACTAAGGAACAATTTCGCAAGAATATACATTGCAAATTGGGAGTATTGTATTAAAAAGAAGTATCTTCAGGAATAATGAGTAAATACTTAATTTTCAGCCCTCTAGCTTCATCGATGTGACTAAGACACATGTTGAAAGCATAAATGCATATTACGCCATCCAACCAGCCAACCAGACCAACTTGAAAATTGAAAAAAAAAACGAATTATGTTTACAAGTTCTGTGACTGTTTTGGTTCATGATTTCTAATTCAAGTTTCGACGCTTTCAACCATCTCACCAAGATATTTTGTGGATAGCTTAGCGATATGGAGATCCTATCTATCACTCGTAGCCTGCATTTTTCTCTCTCTCTTTCGCAATACAGAGAAATGGAGAGTTTACCAAGAGCCAACGGTGAGTAAATGTTTGATTACGATAGTTTTGTTATCATAAAATTCACCGGTGAACCGTTATAAGACATTGCAGTTTCACTTCCGTTGCCCGTAAATGATGTCCCCTTGATCAAAGCTTTTTTGTGGAGAGAGAAAATACCGATGATGTTTATGTAACATATCTCTACCTTACATGAACGTGTCACTGTAACCCAGGCAGGTACCAGAAATGATTATCAAAAAAGTCATCTAAATCGGATCAAAAAAGTATCTAAAAAATTAATTTGATTTGAAAATATAACCTAAAGAGCATATTTTTGAAGGGTAAAAAATAAAATGTTTTTAAATGGTGCCTTATAATGTATTCAGGGAAACTTTCAAAGTTGTAGCCCCTAAAAATGAGACCCGTAGCATCCAGGCACATGAATACACACACACACACACACACTCACACACTCATACAAACATACATACACATAGATGGGCAAAAAGAAAATAATCTGTTGCTAACAAGGCTGGTTGGGCAGGCAGGCTATTTATAGGGATACAGTGATTGAATATCAAAAATACTACTAGTCTGTTGGCTCGTTTACAGTACTATACCGATATGTATCACGTATACATTTCTATTATTATTATGACACTTGTGTTTATCTATTATTTTATGATAAATGTAATTTGAAGACTTCATTCAAAGGTTATATCAAGGAATTCAGATAATTGTTTAGCATTCATCACTTTTGGGATTTTCAGGGGCCTTTGAAGTAAGTAACCGTAAGTCTGTACGTAAATACTTGAAATTTGCTTAAAAAGGTGTCTTCAACGCAAGAAATACGATGAACTGAAAATGTAGACCTATATATGAGAATATACGGCATTTGTGTAAATAAATGAGGTTGTTTAATATCATGAATAAAAACATGAAAAGCATATGAAATAATTATTCATTTATTCACGAGATAGAAATGCCTCTAGGTTTTAATGTAAACAATTTACACTGAAAATACGTAGTCAACATTAAAATGTCCATTAATTCCAGTTGTAAGAAAAACAGCGTAGGTATGAAACTGAATGTAAATTATAATCTTATCAGTACGGAGAAACATTTACCAGGCACATTTTATTTATTTTTCCTAGATTTTCCGTATATTTCGGTTGATAATTCCCCAAATTGCCCTGTTAATGTATTGTCTATCCAAGACAATCTAAATATATCTTATTTCTAAGTTTATTTATACTATATTTCACTTTAGATGGCTAACTATCCCAGTATGTCAAATCTATTTGGAAGAAAAAACAATTTATTTTCTCGTCTTTGGCTTTGAAAAAGTCCAAGCTAGGAACCTTCCCGTCCTATCTGACGTATTAGAACAATGTATACTAATATCTTTCGGCTGGTGAGTTTTGTACAACTGGAAGAATAATTTCAATTCGCACTTAAAGTTTAGATTAGTCAAGGTTTTATTATGAAGACTTGAATATACCCGTGAAAATGCCAGGTCTTTACGTATGGATCTGTACAAAGAAACATAAAGCTATTTCATTGGTTAATTATTTTTTTTGAAAATTCGAGTATCCTAGTGCTAATTTTTTTTTAAAGCCCTAACTCAACTCAAGATGTTTTGATGAGTTATCGGGCATAAGGTCTCCAGAGTTTCGACGACGTAATCTTCATTGTTATGTCATAATAAGAAGGTAATTTAACCAACGAGATGTGTAAGCGTAATTATGTACGACTCTGACGGAGAAAAGAAAATGAATACGGAGTTGCATTGCAACATACATGTTCAACAGTTATGCAAACAATATTCGAGGTTGTTGTAAGGATCATGTGCGACAGATATTTTTTCAGTAAGCCAGTGTGCTCAGTAAAAGGGATAAAAGCATTGAAAAACAAATCTTACACGTATTACAGCCACGTGGAATGATATTTTTCAACGTTGAGTTTGATCTTATAGAATGATTTTGATTCAGACATGAATTTCAACCTCTCCGATATCAAGGTAAAAGCCAGTTTCGTTAGATTAACGCAAAACATTTACTTGAAAGCAGGGCCTGCAAAATCTGCTCTCACCCTTCCACTATCAAAACTACCCCGTCCTTTAATCATCGTATTTTTGTCAGCTGTGACCCTTGTGGCATGTCATGCTATGTTTGCTCACCGGTAAATAGAAACAGTCAACCTATTTTATACATGTCACATATTGCACCGTTGGCAAAGTTCTGACACAGAATTCTATCTGAGAAACTCTGGGGCCCCTTCCAACCTTTGGGTCCGGTGCAATGCTGCATCCCTTTCATAGAGGCCCTTGTTGAAAAGTCCAGTATTTATGTTATTTGTTCGAATAAGTTAACGTTTTGAATGTGATAGATGAAAACATAAAAAGCAACATAATACTTACTAATGCGGTTTGGACAAATGTTCCTTCATAGTGTGTTCAGTTTTCATTATAAAGTAGAGGGCAACCGTCTGTTTCAATAGAAAACAGAGTAAGACCAGTACCCTGGCCTGGGCGTAAGCCTCGATGAAGCGTACGGTAGAGGTCCAGTCGACAAGATACGAGGTTGTATTTTCCTGTACTCACACAATTTTCTGGCCTTTTCGGCATGGATTAAAGTGTAGTATCTGTTCCCCTGCAGAGCCCGAGGCGCCAGTACTGACCGTTCCCTGCCGAATAGGCCGGTGATAGTGTTGTGGCGAGCATCGAAGACCGAGTGTTCAAGTGCCATACGTCACGTTGGCTGGAGCTATTTTTGATAGAGTGTTCTATTTTCCCACGTTCGCCCAGACCTTTTGTCGCATTTTGTTCTGGTTGGGGTGCATATAAATACACCCTCCCTGGCTTTTCGGCATGGATTAAAGTGTAGTATCTGTTCCACAGCATATCCCGAGGAGCTGGTACTGACACTTACCTGCCGAATGCTCAAGTGCCATACGTCAGCCAATGAGGGTACGCTGATGCTGCACTTTGTTAAGCGCATTTGGAACCTTTGAATTTGTCCAAAGGTTCTCCCTCTATTACTTGGCCCAGCTTCAGGGAACCAGTTTACCCCAGGGCGGAACAGTTCCATTGCACTATAACAGACAGGTCGGGTTCGTCCAGAGGCTTTCGTGACTGTGGTTGATTTAGCAACCACGGTTGCTTAGCAATCAAATTTGCGTCAGCTAGAGCTATTCTTGATGGGTTGCTCCTATTTTCCTCACGTAAAGCCTTGACTTTGTATCGCATTTTGCTCTGATTGAAGAGTGAATAAATAGAGCCCCGGGGTGATGCTATCCCATTGCACCTGTCTGGTCGGGCATATCCTGACGCTTTCGTGACTTTGGTTGCTTTAGCAACTAAGGTCGCATCGGCTGAAGCTATTTTCTATGGGTTGCTCCATTTTTTCCACGTTAAGCTTGACCTTGTGCTGCATTTAGCCCCAACGGGAGTGCAAATAAATAGGTATTCAACCTAACATGGAAAGATCACTAGAAAGTACAGTATATTAGAGAAAAAATCGGGAGTTTGAGACATCGTAGAATCCATTAGGAAATTCAAATGGCAATGGGCTGGTCATAATACGAGAATGGTAGATAACTGTTGAATCCAAAGAGATCGAATGCGAAACCGAGCCAGTAAATTGGAAGATATTGAGACTAACTGGACAGGTTCAGAAAGAAGTGGTTCCGCAAAAACCACGATAAGGAGGTCTAGCGTAATCTTGCTAAGGTTTATGTCTAACGACGTACGATAAAAGACTGATGGCGATGATTATTATGATTAGCTCTTTGTTGGATTGGAAATAGTACCTAGCAGCTGATGCTAAGGAATATCCGTTTCAGAGTGACTCCATATCTGAAATTATTCAGTACACACAAAAGTATAATTATGCCCAGTTTTATGATTTTATCACAGAGGGAACTCTTCCTACCGAATTCTGCACCGACCGCCTGCACTGGGAGATATTTTGCATTTTTACAAAAATTGCATTTCTTCATTCGCTCCTGACTGTGTACACGATATCTCCAAAAGTTTCCAGTTGATTGCGAGGTTCATAATGGTATTGCTGACGATGGTTAGATCCCTAGGAAATATTTCACATTTTTTTAAAAATAAATTTCTTTATTCTTTCCTGTTTGTCTACACGATATCTCCGGAAGTTCCCAGTGAATAGCTAGATTCATAATGTTATTGATGGTTGGACTGCTATCGAAATATCGGCTGTGTCAATTTTCGGAATCGTAAACATCCGAGCGGCGGCACTGTTCTTCGTTATCTTAAAGAAAATCAGTGAAAAGATTATTCGTCCGAATCTGGGCCGATAGATCGATGGAGAAGCCAGAGAAGAGCTAATTGAATTCCTTGTGAGGCATAATTAGGTTTTGTTCTTTCGTTGTACTTTATCCCAGGGGAATATTTCGATTCAGTTTATGTCCGTTGTTTCAAAATTGGGAGAGGGATTCTCTAATCGGGAATTTGGATGGGACGTTTGTTTTTACCGGTTTTTTTGTTATTTTATTTTTTTCAAAGTAAACTTTTTTGGAGATCGATCTTTCAAAGAGAAAAAAAAACAAAGGGCGAATGTAGAAGTAAGATGATGAGACGGAATGGAAGAAAAAGAATGAAAGTGAAGGAAACAAAGCGAAAGAAATCAGATGGAATAAAGAAATAAAGAAACAGAGACGAAAACGGAGATTGAAAGAAGAAGAGGGAATTGAAGAAGCAGATGAGAAGGAAAGAGTGTAAGTGAAAGAAACAGGGGAAAATATAAAAGAACGGAGGCATGTAAAATATGGAACGGCGGACAGAAAATAAAAAAGAGGAAGGAAACGGGGAAGAAGAAATAGCAAAAGAAAAAATATATAAGATAAATAGGAGGAAGATTGAAGGAACAGAGGGAAGGAAAAGGGTGGTGTATGACGAAGAGAAGGAGGAAATTATAAGAAAAAAATGTATAAAAGATTAAACGAAGAACTGATCAATAAAAAAAGGGAGAAGCGAGAAGGGAGAAGATCGAGGAATGAAGAAAAAAAAAACATAAAGGGGAAGCAAAATAGAAGTGAAGGAGCAAATGAAAGAAAAACAGTGAATAAAAGAGAAAAGGAGGGAATCATAAAAAAACAGATACATGTATGAGCTGGAATGAAGAGGACAATAAGCAAAAAGGAATAAAAGTGAAAGAAAAGGTGAATGACAACGAAAAGAGAAAAATTATAAGAAAAAGGAAACATATAAAAGATGGAACGATGAACGGAAAAATGAATGAAGTCGGAATGCCCGGCGGGGAAACGAAATAATGCGAGAGCAAAACAATTTGTCAGCGATGAAGAAAGTAGAAAATAAAAAAAGAAAAATTGCAAAAAGGGAGAATAATAAGTGACAACTTCAGAATAGACGCCCGGGGGTATCAATGCCGTAGATTAAGGGAAGATAATGAAGGGACAACAAAGGACACTAAAACGGTAAATTATTCAGACATGTATCTTCACCTTTGTTCTTTTGGTCACTGTCATTTCAAGTTGACAATCAAATTTTCTGGCCCTGTGGGATTGAAACACCAAAAATTTAGAAGTGAGGCCAGAGCATTCCCTCATGTCATTGGTGATTGGAAAAGGGTCCAAAAATATTCTATATGACCATTGTAAAAATGCAAACTTGGGTCATGTGACGTATTGCGTAAACATGCAGCGTTCTCTGTATGGTACTTCCTGTAATACATGCAAACTGAAAGAAACAGGTTTGGTTTGACAGTCAATAGGAATCAACGCATCACTAACGTCTTTCGGTGGCATGCTTTGTCGGGTTAATCAATTAAAACATTTGAGAATTAGTTAATCAATGAATAAGTGACTTGCTCTTTTGGGGCAGTGAACACTGAGATACCAAAATTTAAAAAAAAAACCAAAAGAACTAGTGGACAAAAACTAAGGGATCAATTCAATCAAAACTAACAACATAACGTGAACCCCCATTTGAAAACCATTGGGGGGGATTTTCTTTTGTTCATGATTTCATATTGTTCATGTTTTTCTTTGATGAGTTTGAACTGTATGTGAACTAGGTGCACACGTTTCCATTGTATCCAACATTTCCACCTATAATCCTAAAATCGTCCGATAAAGGTCAGAGGCACACAACCGTTTAAGAAGAATGATACACAATTTTACCTTCGAACAATTCAGATTTCTCTTATAATCAGTTGTTTCGGTATTCTTCCCCCTTTATTTGCCTTGAGAAGAAATCCAGAGAATGGACGAAACGTTGAAATAAAATTTCATTGAAAATAAAACTTCCAATATTGTCATTTTTTTCTCATATTGTTAGATTAACAATGATCAACACTAATATTAATCTATTCATTTATACAAACTTAGCCAGTCAGCCAGCCAGCTGGATCAACCTGCAAACTGAAACACCTATGCTGATAGTTTTGGTGACAATTTCTAGACAACTGCACGGAAGTACGCGATAAAAAGAGAAATTAGAAAACCAAGTAACTTCTGCCAAATAGCGTTGAACGGAGTGGATCTGGTACGATCTCCGAAGTTAAGTGACATCAAACCTGGTCATTACTTACGAGACTGTTTCTGCGGCCGTCTCAGTCTATGCTCTGCCGCCAATTAATAGAACATCTTGCAAAGCCGGTACTGGACTATGCACCTGCTTTTCTTCTAAGCACATGCTACTCCATTAAAGACACATGACAGTGTACTCTCCTAGGAACTGCCGTACTTGTATCAAGTGGTAGTAATCGTGAAGTAGTAAATCTTCTAGAGTAGCCCATTAATCACTATTCCCCAGTGTCATCTAGATATTTGATAGGTTTTCCGTATAATGAAACACATCTATACTGGAGAGATTACTCAGAACTGACTCGAGTTGTTCATTCTTTAAAAAAAAAAAAAAACTTTCCCATTGACTAGATAAATGATTTCCTCGTTCCAGAAGGCACTACTGCCATGGTGACTTTGAGAAGTAAAACCGGTCTGGTTAGTCACACAATGGAAACTGTCACGTGACCAACATCTTTTGACATCATTCTACATTGGGGATGATCGATTGCAAAATTGCAAAAAAGGGGTGAAGAATGAATAAGTTACCTCATCCGCCTTTTGCTGGATAGTGATCATTGGAAACGTCTGAATAAAAAAAAATAAACGAAGAAAAAACATAAACGCTGTGGAAACTCTAAGGGAGTGATTTAGCAAAACGTAATCTCAAATTGTTCACCCATTGAAAATCAAAATTAGTCTGAATTGTCGAAAATCAACTTTGATATGAACTTAAATCATTAATTTATGCCCCCGTTAAAAACGTTGAGATGATAAGTAAATGTTTAATTTTTCATCCTAATAGCTCCATTGGTGCGGTCTATACAGACGACACAAAGATACCCGGCCAGAGAGCCAGCCAGACCGACTTAAAAACAGAGGAAACTTTTGTTGACAGTTGTGGTTGAGGGCTTCTAATTACAGAACATTGTTCATTATTGATTTTTTGCTGATATGAAACATGACTGTTTGTCAAACGCCCGATGCATTTTCCAATTGTGTTAAGCCTGAAGGAAAGAGATCGGGTCTCGTTGGCATCGATTTTTATACTAGAAATGGTAGAAGGATATAATTTGAAGATAAGTAGGTGAGGGAAAGAGAGAGAGAGAGAGAGAGAGGGAGAGAGAGAGAGAGCGAGGGGACAAAAGAGAGTGCACCCACGTATATGCAGGAGGGAGAGATAGAAGGACAGTAACAGAGAGGGAAAGAGAGAAAGAGAGAGAGAGAGAAAGAGAGAAAGAAAAAAGAAAATAGAAGATAATTAAAGAGAGAGTTGGGAGAAGTGAGTCAGAAAAAAGAGTGTGTTTACATAAGTGCTAGAGAGAGGGGGGAGAGAGAGGGGGTAAAATAATCCATTTCTAACCTATTTGTGTACATGCGTTCAGAAAGTGATAAATAAAAACGCTTCTGGAAACAGAGAGTGGCATAGTGATGAAGACGAAAAGCCGAAAGCGTTGGAAAGTGAGACTGAAATAGGGATAACGATAGGGAGGTTGAAAGGAAGAAAAAGAAAAAGACATTGAGATGTCGGAGAGGGGAAGTGTGAAAAAGTTGAAGAGAAGGAATTCTGAGACAGAGAGAGGTTGGATAGAAGAGAAAGGAAAATCGAAGTTGAAAAAATGAGAGATCTCGAAACTGAGAGATATCGGAGTGAAGACACAGAACGTCGATGTTGAGATGGAAATTATTTACCACAGGGTCTAGGTATACGGGGAAGCTTGGTTTTTTAGAAATCGGTATACGGTAATGTCTTCATTAATGAATACTAAACAGTGCTTGGGAATTGAGAAGTAGGTATCCACCGCACACCAGCTGATCCCCTGAACTAAATATGACTGAAAGAAATGAAAAACAATTGTGGATGATCTCAACTGCCCTGGGATTGAATGAGTGAAGAAAAAAAAGAGAAACAGAAAGCAGTAAATGTCATCAATAACACTATCTTTGACGGGAAGAGGTTTTCGGAAATAGGTGTACGGTAATTTATCCATGAGTAGACACTGAACATACAAAAAAAACCTGGTGGAGAGTTTGGAGACAAGAATGGGAGATCTGAAATTTAGAAAGAGAGAGAGAGAGAGAGAGAGAGAGAGAGAGAGAGAGAGAGAGAGAGAGAGAGAGAGGAGAGAGAGAGAGGAAGAGAAAGAGGTTTGGGGAGGAGGTATATAAACAGATGTTGTAAATAGTCGAGGGAAATTAGGGCAGAATTAAAGTGAAATCCCAGCATGCCTCGTGATAGGGATGACTGATCAATAACGATTGATTTTTCCTTCATTCACATCACTCCATCATCAATTTTGACATTCCAAGTCATTAGCATCCTTGATAACATCAAGATCTCTCTTGTCTATAACTTGGAGAAATGTCATTAAGATACCATCTGTGTTCGGAACAATTCG
Source organism: Thysanoteuthis rhombus (assembly GCA_963457665.1). NCBI lineage: Eukaryota > Metazoa > Mollusca > Cephalopoda > Oegopsida > Thysanoteuthidae > Thysanoteuthis > Thysanoteuthis major. The sequence goes on from OY735215.1 coordinate 8,383,970, forward strand.
AACTATTTTTTCTTCTAATTTGATCAGGGCCTTAGGAATAAATAGACTTCAACGTCGTGACTTCATCAATGAGTTCAAATTCTTCGAAACACAGTTTGACTGTTCGTTATCGTCTGGTGTACTGAGAGGAATTATTGCCTTAATTAGAAGCCACTAACCAAAACCATCACCAAACATTCCAACGTAGGTTTTTTCAATTTTTAGGTCAGTCTATCTTGCTATGCATGTGTCGTGCGTACAAGCTGCACAAATAAAGCTACAGGTCCGAAAAATTAGACATTTATTTCTTGTCTGAGAACTCATAGAATGTACTAGAAAACTTGAATGGCAATGGGCAGGTCATGTTTTAAGAATGGCAGACAACCAAAGAACATCATGACTCACAACATGAATCCCTAGAGCCCACATGCGAAGCTGAGGCTGGAAGAATATGGAGGGATGAACTAGACGAATTTAGAAAATACTGGCTCTGCGACGCCCATGATATAGAAACGTGGTGGATCTTAGGGGAGCTCTATGCTCAACGGCAGACGATAAAAGACTGATGATGATGATGATGATGATGATGATGATGATGATGATAATGATGATGATGATGATAATGCAAAAAATCTTTTCCACCAGAATAAGTTTTTAGTATGGAGACCAATTTACCCTGTAAGTTTGTTAAATAAGTCCCTAGAGCATTAACGCTTAAAAAAAAAAAATTAATCAGATTTTTTTTAGTGATCACTGCATAACAAATTCTGAGAGAATTAACTTATTCATTGATCACCCCTCTATTTAATTTTTGATTGGATCAACCCAAGATTGCATGCAACCATAAGCCATTGGTTACTTAACAGTTCCTATTGAGTGTCTTATCAGACGTATCACATGATATATTCAGACGAGTATACTCATAATTGTTATTGTCTGCACTGTGTTGCTATAAATATGTTCCCCAGCTTTCCAATTCTAATCAGAGTTATCTGGAGTTGTATTAACTTCGTTGTTCTATCGACTGCCATCTTCCAGCCAGTGCATTCTCAGGCCTTCCTCGTGCTGACAGAAATTCTAAGGAGATGCATTTTTTCATTTGATATTTCAGCTAGAATCAGCATGTGTCTTCTTGTCGTCACAACGTTTCGACTAGTGAACACTCCGGCTTTCTCCACATTATGTTAACTATTGTCATTATTTGAACATCATTGCCGTATCAGCCAGTGTGTTTTGGGCAATCTCCAGCCTTCCTGGCATTGTCTTAACTTGTCATTATCCTATTAATTATTTGGAATAATTGTGAACACTTAATTTCGGCTGATGCACTCTGCTGCCTCCTTAATATTGCCGGGAACTCTTGGATGAAGTTATATTTTTCGAATTATGAATCAGATGAAAATCTTCATCTTCATCGTTTCCATCATTTCATCGAGGTCAGTACGATTTTAGTCGATCAGTAATTTTAGAAATGCTAGCGATATCTGGTTCTGACAAATGACTGGGAATGGTGATGTTATATAGATCCGCTAAAAATTTTATTTCCGTTCGGTAATCTATTTTGCAACTTCTGCAAAATGTCATTGACGTTCTTTGAGAACATTTTGAGATACCGAGTGGACAGACAGAATTTTCCAACAATATTATTTTGTATTGACATATATGAAAGACGCACTGGAGGTAATTGTAAATGGAACCACACAAGATATCTACAAGTTTCCCAGTTACCTATTGTTCACCCTCCCTCGGGATTGCGTTGATATTAATTAGGAACTTTGAGATATGTGCATTTTTATAAATGTATGGGGAAAAACAGAAAACATCTTTCAATCAAGAAAAGATTCCTGGATCCACATCACAATTCGACCACCTCTTCCTTTCCACACTCTCTATCCTTCTACGAAATTTCATGGAAATCCATTTAGTATCCTCGGAGATATCGCGTGGATGGACGGGTAGATAGAGGGACATAAGTCAATCAAGCAAGGGTTCTATGGATTTTCATGTTACTCGGAAAACAACCTGGTTGAATGAACTTACCAAAATGTAATTTGAATTTTTGAAGATGTTACCTCTGCCGGAAAAATTTACTACATTAATCGATTATCGTTTGCGATTTGGAATTCCCATTTGATTCCCCGAAATGTCTTCTACAGATCTTGGGTAGGTTTGGGGGGGTCGATATTGATCTCTTACAGGACCTCTTGGGCAGAATCCACTTGGGGGACTTCACGAGTAGAATTCTCTTATTGGACCGCTGAGACAGTAAGATATGTGCCAGTCGCAGATCACTACCAGGATAAATAGATCAGAGCCTCGAGGTAATTTCATTTTGTGTATTATGTCGCTGGTTGGAAATTGTCCATTAACAATTAAGTCGATGCAAATATAATTGCGGATTTTGTATTTTAACCTTAAATACCAATTTTAGAATAAACTCTTTTTTGACTATATTGATGGAATATAGCATTTTAAAGTGTGAATTACTGCTCTCTGTTCATTTAAGATGAACGTTTGCTTTTCATTCTTTATTCTGGTTTATTTGAAGCTGTCAAATCTAAGACGGAAAAAGCAAATCTAGCAATTTTGTTGTATGGTTCCAAAATAGGACTTGAAGTTGTAGAAGCAGCTCGCAATATCAACGAAGTATTTGACCAGGGAACTGTAAACGAATGTGTAGCCGAATAATTGTTTGAAATATTCCGAAAAGTTGATGAGGGATTCGAAGACGTGGGCGTCATTTTGAGATTGACAACATCCAATTGAGACTGACTCACACAAAATAAGTTGAGAGGTTCTACAGGAATTAAACTTTGACCTTCCAACTGTTGTTCCGTATTTGTACGAAACTAGAAAAGGCAAAAAAAAAAAAAAAAGTCGTAAGTTGCACGGATGACCTTGCAAAAATAAACCAGTAACGAAACTTTACCTCACTTAGGTCACTAGATCTCTCTCTGACCGACTACCACTTTCCCTGCAAAGGAAGATCTTCAACAACCAAACAGCAGCTCTAAATGCCTTTGCAGAATTCATTGGTTTCAGGACTCAAGATTTGTTTCCAGAATATATCAACCTGTTCCCAGATAGCAAAAATGTGCAACTTCTAGAGGTTCTATTAGATTGATAACCTTTACTTAAAGCAAAGATATACCGCTGTAAAGGTGATGGTGACATAAAAACCGATTACTTTTGCAGCATCCTTAAAGCTGACTTCGTATAAACTCCATTGGTGATAACTACTGAGATTAACCTTATCTCACGCCTCTTCTTTCACTCTATACCTTTATCTTTCCACTCTTTCCATTATCCTTACCAATGTCCTATGCCCGTTCATGTTTCTATCTAAATGATACCCAAGCAGGGATTAGTTTCGTATGCTGAAATCTTTCACTTTTTATTTCCTCCCCTGTCTTTTCGTACACCGTTATCAAACTACCTAATTTTACACACTACCTTGTAAGCCTCTCATTAAAATAACTAACTTACTTTTCTGTTTCCCCTTCTGCTAACATCTTAATAAACTGTCCAACTATCCCTAATATTATTTCGGCAAGCGTAACATTCGAACGTAGATAGGAACCAGCAGATTTTGCAGGACACTTGAAAACCAAATGATTCGATTGAAAAGTGATCAACCCCGACTCAAATCTGGGACATCACACCAAAATATCGGGTCAATAAAACAAACATCTTTCGGTATTTCCTTACGTTTCTGACGATGTTAGTTTTGAACTAACGAAACGTCATACCAAATAAGAGATCTCATTTGTACACCGTTAGGCAATCCGAATTGTCTTTTCACTTTGATGTTCATCCGAGTATAAAATAGGGAGATAGAAAAAGTTATTGTTCACATCGTTACCACAATCTTTAGAAGTAATGATAATGATGTATTATATTGTTGTTAGATATAAGTGCGAACCTATGTTTGTCCGCCATGCTTAGAGTATGAGTCCATTTCGCAATGAATTCAAATGAGGCTTTTGTTAAACGTGATATTTCTAGCGTGCTGTTCGTTGTCAGATGACAATAGAGATGGGAACTGAAGTCCCCCACTAGCACTGAGTCAGAATGTTACGGAATAGGAGCGGACTGTCGTTCATTGCTTGATTAGGCACCATTGTTTCTCTTGCTGTCATCGACCTTCTCCTCCTTCTCTTTTCCAACTAAGAATGAAGTCAGCTTTCGCAAAACCATGAACATGAATTAAACTACGTTGATAGCTGAGCTTGATTAATGTATGTACTTGAATGTACTTGAAATAGGCTTTTTTGACAGCAAATAATTGCGTAATTAAGTCAGCTTCTGTTTAGTTGGGTTGGAATTGAACTAATAAGAAAATTGGTAGTTACGATTGATATGACCTATACCGGAATAAAGGTTATTTTTTCTGAGGAATCAATATTTTCGCATGTGACCGTCTTTTCACTCAGGTTGTTTTGTGCATTTGCTGGGAAGAATTTTTTTCTTACTCTAGTGAGAGTCTGAAATTGTAATTTATGACTGTGTCCCCCTGTTCTCTTGTCAGCATTTTCTCATAGGGGACATTTTGAGCAAGGTACGTCAGTATATATATATATATATATATATATATATATATATATATATATATATATATATATATATATATATATATATATATATATATTGAAGTTAGTTCGAGGACACCATACTTATTTATTGAAATGAAGCATTTGTTTTTCTTCAACCATTTTTGCAGTTTCCAAACAACATCAATATCCATTAAATGGTTCCTTAAAAACTTCCAACTGAAAATACCAACATCAACATAGGTTTCTTCAGTTTTTAAATAAGTCTGGCTGACTGTGTATATATCATGTGTACAAGCCACATCAGAGAAGCTAGTGGGTTGAAAATCCTAGGAAAATTTCTCCATCCCTCACCAAAACAAATTTTCAAGTAGGAATTTAACTTACAATGTAAATTCATTCTAAATCGGCCCCTTCAATCTGTGTTCGCTAGTGCTTACAATTCTTTTGTTTGTTTTTTTACTCGAACCTTCTTCAGTAATCACGCACCCACAAAAGTAGAGAAAAATAACTTGTTCATTGGTCACTCCATTTCTCAATTTTTTTTCAAATTATCACATAAGAGCCCCTTTTGTCTGATTAACCAGATGTAGTTCATAAGGAGTATATGGTAACGTCCGTAACTTTTTATACAATCTCACTGTCTTCATTACTCTCTTTCTCTCTTCCACTCTCTTTCTTTCTCTCTTTTCTTCCTCTTTTTCTTTTTTCTTCCTCTTTTTCTTTTTTCTTTTGCTGATTGATCATGTAAGAATAAAATTTGTCGAGCTCTTTTACTTCCTCTCTTGATCACTTTGATTTCAATTTTTACTCTAAACCAAACGTATGAAAGAACTGTCATTGTTGTTAGGTGAGGAATACAAAGTCAAAAAACACCAAAATAAAAAAAATAGACATCATCCTATACATTGGAGACGTGGCGGAGAAAAAGAATCAGAGAATACGCAGTTTGTACAAAATCAGGAAAGAGTTAAAGAGCAATCTAACACTATGCAGACACGCACAAAACTGAAAACATGGATTTAGAAATACATTGATCGCTGATCTTAATTATGACATCGATATCATCAATCAAATGGTGGCATTTGTCCTTCGGGTTTCTGAAAAAATGAATTGCCAGTTTCAAATGATTTTAGTATTTTAACATTATCTACCCCTACCCTACTACCCCCAAAGAAAGAGAATTTTGTTATGCATCTTTTTGTATTTGTTTTCATCATGCACACTGATTGCCTTAGAGTGACGGCAGAATCAAAGTTGCGATAAAAAGCAACGGAAAAATTGAAATAAAAAAATACTGGCAGGAAAGTAATGTTTTTGATGATGATGATGATGACGACGACGACGACGATGATAATGATGATGATGATGATGATGATTATGGTCGACAGTGGTTTATCAAATGAAACAAAAAAGATAGCCCCTACAAATATTACTGGAAGTCCTGGATTTGCCATTATGCAAAATACAAGTATGTGTTTAGTGCATCAACAGAGAAAAGGGATACCACAGATTTTTTGCAGGTTCTGCATTAAATTATTATAAATTTTTAAACATCAAAGTTTATTTTTGTCTTATATATATATATATATATATATATATATTCAAATAATTCAATCGTGCACACAAATAATGTTGTAGAAAACTGGTCATTATGAAAGCATGAACTTCTATAGGTAGAGATTTGGTTGACTGCAGTAGTATATTTTTGTGAGAAAAAATTTTTTTCCGAAGTTTTTTTCCGTGATTTAAACGAATAAAAACTTTTTTCTTTAGAAATCATTAATTTTTGAAAATCTTGTCAGTTAAACTATGAGTGTTCGGAGGTACACGTACCATGTTTAGGCCCTGCCCTGCCGAGTGGGTTTAATCTGTCCCTGACCCTGATGTATAGATGATAACAAATATGGCACCAAGAGAGATCAGAGGAGTAAAGAACGTTGATTAGGAGTAAAATCTAATCTTCTGCAAAGCTGTCAAGTTTTCGTAGCTCAAACAGTAAAAGCAGCGAGTGCGTTTGAATACACTCCCTTGTGACAAAATGAGACGTGGCTATGCTTCTCTTCGAGAGCTTCTAATTTTTTTCTGACTTTTGTTGTTCACTCATGTCTGTAGATCAACGACCTGAGAAAGTTACGTTAAAAAGTTTGGGAAAGAAAGCACTAAACAAAAATCAGCAATAAAAGGTTTTGAAATCAATGCCACTATTATAACAGAGCAGGTTATACGCATATATGTTCCCAAAAGGATGAGACAACTCGGATATATTCTGTACATGCAACGGGTAGGTACCTCCCTGGAATAAAATAAAATAATGAATTAGTTTGTGTTATTGTAATATCTTTTGAGTATTATGACATTTAGGGAAATGTATTTTACTTGCTTTAAATATTCGTCTTCATCGGAAATTAAAAAATATTGCGTTCAGTTCTCGTTCTGTCTCAAGCCGTTAAGTTACAAGGCAGACATTATTTACCTTCCATCATCCTTGTTATCTTGTTGTGGCAATAAGAACACAATGTTTGGTATAGTTCCTTATAAAGGTATCATAATGATTATAGATCATTTTTTAAAATAATCATGATTCGATTCATATCAATGTAATAACTAGCAGAAAACCCAACCCTCAGGTGGGAATTTAGCTACTAGTTATCAAACCTTTCCTCGTTCATATTAGGAATCGCTGTGTCTTGAATTGCGTGGGTGACTGTAAGGTTCATTTACTGAATCGATATTAGGAATTTTTTTTGTATTTGAAATGTTTTAATTAGCTTGCCATTACAATTAATTAAAAAGTTGAAGCTGTACAACATTCCTGTAAAATCAATTAATGGGATGAGAAACATGTATAGCTTTTAAAACGTCTGCCACGATAACAGTCCGGCTTTATTTGCTGTGAGATAGATTGGTCTCATCTTTACGAAAGGCGAACAAACAAATAACAGGTCTTGTTACTCACTTAATAGAAACTGTCTCACAACCAACGTTATGTCATGCTGGGGGTGATCAAATACAGAATTGGAATGAATTCGTTACTTTTCTTGTTGGATCTGTGAAAAATTTGAATCTTCAAAAATACAGGCACAAGCTATTGGCAAATTTAGCATTAACTTACACAGCAAATTGAATCCCTCTAGAAAATAACACTTTTTGGAAAGGATATTTGATGACGCATCAAGCGTGTTTTTATTATTTTTTTATTTTCTACATCGTTGCAAAATATTGTAGTTTATCGATATCAAAAACTCTCTCTAAAAAGTTGCTAAAATAGGCTAAACCTTTCAATTTCCTGGATATTTTATATTTTTGGGTTATTCTTTTGAAACAAAAGAAAATGAGGTGAAAAGACACAATATCTGAAATAGTAAGTTTACTTGATAAATACTCACCTATTTATATCTTTTGTGCATGCGTGGGATCAACAGGGGATCATTGAATCCATGAAAAGGTCAATATCTTGAAATTTTTTGGAACCATTGTTTTGGATTTAGAACCAACATGTCAGAAGAAGAGGGTGCAGACTAACTCTGGTCTATAAGTCATCCACACGGGCCTGGCAAGTCCCACTCACAGAAACCATGCCAAGAATGCCGAGACGCATTCAAAAGTACGTAATTATTTATCTATTGTGTATTCATTTTTAAGTCAATCAAAATGCCTACAAAACTGCTGACATGAGTTTCTTCAGGTTTTCAGTTGGTCTGGCTGGTTTGCAGTGTATGTGTATATCACGCCTACGAGCTGAGCCGACGAAGTTACAAAACTGACAATTTAATCATTCACTTCTTGTGTTAAGAAAGAAAAGTTTCTTTTTTAATTAAATTAAGTTTTTATTTGCAGGTTTAATTTACAATGTAAGGATGTTATAAAAAGGTTCCTTAGTTTGTGTCTGGCAGTGTTTACACCTGTTTTTTTTTAATTCAGAGTTTCTTCTTCAAAGAAAATAACTTATTCATTGATCAATTCTCCTCCAATTTTTTCGTCTGATCAATTTGACATCCTGCCAATAGATGATAGTTACGGGCCAGTTTCCATTGAGTGACTAACCAGACCTATGTATATATATATCCATTACTGAAGCACAGTGAGGGTGCAGAGTGTACGAAATGTCAAAATTTAATTGGCTACCCGAGTTCAAATTTCAGCTGTGGTAGTTAATGACCACTCATTAGGAAAAGCATGAATCCGCTTCTTAGTCCAAGGGTAAATAGAGCTAATGGATCCTTTCAATTATTCAAGGTAATCCATCAAAGACAAGGCTACTCCAACGGGAAAAATCTAGTGCTTAAAAGTCACCCTGGCGATCTCTACAGAGCAAGGTCACCAAACCTAAAGAATGGACACAGTGTACACAAGCTGATTTTCATTTTAAGCATGAAGAGACATGTACTCAAACGATGGTAATTATTCGGATTAGGTTCACCAAAAATCATCTTGATTTCTACAATGGAGATGACATCTCAGCAGACACAGTTATTAAACTAATGCAGAAAAAATGAAGGCAGAAAACTGTGAACATCTAAAAAAATTTTATTCAATTCAACAACAGAAAATATGATTTTGGATCAGTATTAGGGTTAGTATTAGGTTTAGTGATTGGGATTAGTGTTAGAGTTGGTGTTAGGGTCGGGTTACAATCAACAACATAAAAAATAAGTAATTTTTACACATCTGTAACTCTAAAATTAATGAAAAATTTCTAATTATTAATGAAAAAAAATTTTCCGCACAAATTCGTGTAGAAAAAAAGTGAATGATTTTTTGTTTATGTCCAATTGTCAACGTAATGTACACTTTTATCATGTACAGTGTCTTTCCTGGTAAACACTCTTTTAAACCATCGACAGAATTTTTTGTGAACCTTATCTGATCGATTACTTAGAGGAGTACCATCTCTGATACTTTCAAGCAAGGAAGAAATCACCTGCAACAGTAACACTGAGAAGCAGTAAATATACATCGTTCTCCCAACCCCAGTAAGGTGTGAGTCTACCTCAAAAATATAAAATCAGTTTCCAAAGTTTTTTCTCGGGGAAAAGTCGCGTTCTTGACTTTTGAAACTACAATATATATATATATATATAGAAGAACATAAAAAATGCATATCCAAAGTAGGTGTTGAAAAGTCTGCTATTGCAGACCATATTTGATAGTGAAGAGTTCTCATTATTCTCCTTGGAGCGAAATCAAAAGAGCTAATCTCTATGACAAGTGTGAAAAAAATGGAAGAAACGGCATATATCATCCTAGCAGATAAATGTATAAGGCAATCTATAGAAAATTCATTTGCTCAGCAGTGAAATGGAATTGCCTACGTTCCCTTCGTTGTTAGGAATGTACAGGGCCGATCAGTATATTTGCGACCATAACTTTCCTCTTTGCCACTCATTCTAGAAAATGGTATATAAACAATTTTTCATTTCGATAATTAAATACTGCTTTTAATTAGTCTCCTGCCAAGAAGCAAACTATGATTTGTTGCTTTTTATTGCTTTATCAATCACAAATTAATCTATTTAATATGATTATCGATCGGGAGGGTCACTTGATTAATTTGGAAATTGAAATTAATAACAAAAAACAAGTTTTATTACTTCACTGCGTCGAGGCGAAAAAATCAGACCAATGATAATTATTTGAATTTTTATTCATTCATGATCAATAAATATCTTTGATACCGGACGCACGTAGTACCATACAATTAGGTTGGTTGCGGCTGGGCAGCCTTTGTTGGTGTTGAAAACAATGTTGAAGCAGAAAAAGCAAACACTTAAAGAGTATGTGCTAGATAGCACACGCAAAAAGGGTCAGGGAAAATATCAGTGAATATTATTCGTCGTAGAAAAACTTTATCTAATAGTTAAGAGAGCCATGCTGATGCATCGCTGGTATTGACTAAGTTTGGTATAGTTTAGCACCAAGCCACATATAGAGCATATTGAAAGCCAAAAACGCAGAGGACCAAGAGAGACTCGAGCTAACTACATCCTAATAAAGGTCTGTCATACGAGTTGGCTAACAATTGTTCCTATCACAATATTGAGTTGGTGTAAGGTTGATAGTCTCTAACTGGGTTTACCCAAGTCTTTTAGCTAAGAATTGTATGAGACATCGAAGACTTCACCACCATTTTTTTTGTGTTGACTGCAAGCCCTTGAATTTTCTATAGACAAAATATGGCCATTTCTTTTGGGAATGATTTATTCTTTGTTCTAAAACAAGAAAGCCTAGCAACAAGATAAAGCTATGGAGAAATTTGGGGGAATTATGACGCATAGATCTGTAACTCAATCTCTATTGTATCCCATGGAAACTACGGTCAAAATTTTGAATTTTTAAATCACCCATCCAACCAAAGGGAGAGTGTCTTTCTTACTAATTTTCAGTACAACTTGAATCTGTTTCACGGGAAGTTACAGCCATCCAAGTGAAAAAAATGTACCAATCAGCCCCGGTCTACCTTATTTTTAACTCTGGTGTTGCATGCTAATTCCTAAAGTACTGAATATCTTGAGCCCAAATATGATTCAGGGTTGTTTACCGATAATTTGTTTATCATCAATTACAAAATGAGTCTCGTACCAAATCAGATTATCTTACGTTTTATCTAATTGTGATATTTGATAAATCCACATTCATTAGATTATTGTTTCGAATTAGAAGTAAATCAAACTGTTTTCACTGTAACATTTTGATTTGTCTATTGTACCTTCTATATCAATATGCACGGATGAATATATTGGGCTGTTGATTCTTGTATCAGATACACCACAAAGCCAATGGACCATAGGCGTGTTGGTCAAAGGATCTTCGGTCGTAATGCTGGTTATCGTGGTAATAGAAAAATGGCATACGCTTCGTGGTCTTATGAGCGATAACTGACATAATACTCCTTTTTGCTGAAAATCCTCAGGGTTTCCAGGCAATTCTAGGTTAACTGAATGGAGAAAACATGGAAATAGGTCTCCACGTGAATTCAAGTAAAATAAATGCCATGTAGAACAGTGTTGATAACAAAAGCACAGTGATCAAAATTGAAACGTAGACAATTATATCTACCTATAAAATGAAATCCCCAAAAGGAGAAATCTGGCGAAGAATCACTCCCTGTTGGCCAGGTTTTAGTTGTACAAGTTCAACCCTCAAAAGCAAGACAAATTTCATTAATCCTGAAGAGAATGCATCCTTCTGATAGTCAACCATAGAGCTGAGACATGGAACCAAATCAAAAGAACCACACAACATGCACACGGGAGATTCATACTTAACATCACACAGATAGACCACCAAAAGTCACAGAATATTTCAGAGAGAATAGGACGGATATATCATAGAATCCATTAGAAAACTCAAAAAGCAACGGGCAGGTCATGTTGCAAGAATGTCTGACAACTACTGGACATCACGACTCTTATTGTTGATCTTATTGGGGATTATATGCGGAGGTATTGCCTGTAGAATATGAGATGGCGTTGCAAAGTGGACAAGTTTAGGAACTATTGGCTCCGTGATGCCCATGATAGATATTTTTAGCGAATCTTGTTGAAGATCCATGTCCAATAACGGATGGTAATATGCTGCTGTTGCTAATCTTGATGATGATGATGTCGATGATAATGATGTCGATGATGATTATCTGCCATTCTTGCTACATGGCCAGCCCAGCGCCATTTCAGATTTTTGATTGATTCTATGATGTCCCTAACTCTTGTCTTTTCTCGGATGTACTGTGCTGTCTTGTGGTCTCTCCATGTGAGGCCTAGCATTATTCTCTCATGTGCACGTTGCATGGTTCTCAATTTGCGGGTCTGTCTCTTGGTTAGGTTCCATGTTTCAGCCCCATAAGTGACTATTGGGAAGTTGTTGCAATTGTGTTTTCAAACTTTAACGTCTGTGGATTTTATCTAAGTTGAGAACTTTATATATAAGGGAGACGGATGCTCCAGTGCTGCCTCACTGACCCCTAACAGGTTGGAGAGAGATAAAATAGATTCTTACCCATTGAATTTGCATCCAACTTAATCGCATGATATATAATCTTCATTTTAATAATAACAAGGTCTGGTCAGTCACTTAATAGAGACCATCATTTATTTGAAATCTCTTGGCAGCGTCCCGTGTTTTGGATGATCGAATGAAAAAAAATGATCAATGAATAAATTACTCCGCTCATTTTTTGCGAAATCATACATACAAAAAACAAAAAAAACAAACAACAAAACAACAAAAACAAAAACAAAAAACATGTGCAAACGCAACTGGATACAAACTAAGGGAACGATTTAGTATTAATTAACATCACCAACTGAAGCCCGACTAAAACCCTATTCGGGGGGTAATCGTGAAAATCAAAAATAATGACATGATGAATAAGAATAAATATTCAAATCTTCAGCCCTTCATTTCCACTGGCGCAGCCCATTTGCGCGACATGACATATGGATAGATTACCAACCAACCAACCAAAACCATTTAACAACCGTCGAAACCTTTGATGACAGTTTTGGTTGATGGTTACTAGTAATGATTATAATCATTGAATTTAGAGGAAACGATTAGTAATCCGTCGAGAAAGTACCTTAGAATTCGCTGTTTTGTAATCGAACACCTGAGGCTCATTTGATGGAATAAAAGAAAATGAAGGTCAATGAAGAGACGTGTTTTCTCTGCATAAAATCGTCTGAACATTTCCAAACATAAATCTCGTTCAGCAACCGGATCCCACACCAAAATGCAGGGAGTCTAAAAGATAAATAAGTAGCATCTGTGTACGAATAACTTTTGCAAAATACTATTTTTGAATGCTGAACTGATCGCATTTATATAGGCTTTCCCTGGCAAATTCTGTATCAGCACCCTGCAACGTGTTCTTCCTCAGTCAAATGATTCCAAAACGTGTCATATCCCTTTTTAATCTGGTCATCAACGCAGCTGATTATATAACACTAATTGAATTAAAAATAATTGAACTCATTTGTGAATTAAATAGGAAAAGAGATTTCAAGACATACTGAAAGGGTTAAAGGGGGATAATTCTGATTAGGAGTTGTTTTTTTTTCTGGATAATAACTTTTGGATGCATGTACAGTTCTCAAAAGGACACTTTTGGGCGGTCTGCTCCAGATGCTAAAAAGGGAGTAAAAGAATGTATGACGTCATTAAAAGAAAATCTTATCCCACAGATAAATAGCGTAACAAGCGTTAGTTTTTTCGACATTGCCAAGTATCGCTTGTTATTACCAGATGAATCTGTTTCCAATGGCTAAAATCGGCTAAACTTATAAATTTCCAGCTAACTTTATAGGTAAAAACGTTATATATGCTCATTTAAAGCTGACTTATGAAATTTAAAAAACATACATCAAAAGTGTAGAACAAATTACATTTAACACTTATATTCATACTTTGATTTAGACTTTGAAAATGTTTTTAATAGATTTTGGGTTCAGCAATCCGCATCTCCCTCTACTTCCTGCTACAGTTACAACAATCACTGAAGCTATGACTATTTCGCCTCGAAATCCCTTTGAAACCTGAAATCACTGATAGAGACAGAAAGATCGAGGATGCATTGTTTAACTCATGGCTCTTGTTTCATGAATTTAAGAAAACAGACCTGTGTATTATAACGAAATGATATCCAGTTTCATTATTTCTCTCGATTGTTGAACAACCAGAGCCGTCAAAGATATTTCTATATGTAAGTGTGTTGGCATGTGTATATATGTATCATGAGTTGTTTTTTTTTTATATGTTTGATTATTTCGGTGCTCCTAGTCACTCTGTTTTGTCTACAGACTTGAAAATAGGCATCAATACTTTATTAGACTACTTCTGGAGAAGTTTTTTTTTGTTTTTGGAATTAAAGCCTTTTTTCGGTACATTATTTTGATGGGTTTATTTGCCAGATTCTTGATACTTCTAGATGTTTAAGTTTTTTTGTTTTTTTTTTACTTTTTCAGATATTTTCCAATGGAAAACGCCAGTGGTGTCATAAACGAAATTCATTCTGACCATATTTATTCCTCGATTGACTTTTTTACATGACTTCAATTTTTGACGCAGCGGTCGTTCAATTGTTGATTGAGATAGCACGTTTTACCTAATTATTTAATTATGATTTTCTGGTTAGAATGAGTGTCACAATATTGAAACATTCTTCTCGAAATGGTGAAATAATTTCGATAAAGATGTAATTATTCAATTATTCGAAAGGAATTAATTATGGTTCTACTTCCTGTTCATGCCTACGAACGTTTGCATTATTAAAAACTGTCAATCAACAGTGTCACCTAAACTGTCAACAAAGGTTTCTTCAGTTTTCAAGTTGGTCTGGCTGGTAATGTATGAATACATGTATGTGTGTCAAACCAATCCATCAAAATAGGTTTCATCAGTTCAAGTCAATCTGGCTGGCTATGTATGAATGTATGTATCCCCATCAAAAGAGTCAAATTTCTTTTCAGTGTTCATATTGGTCTGGCTGGCTATATATGAATGATTGTATGTATATCAGAAGAAATTGTCAAAATAGATTTCTTCAGTTTTCAAGTTAGTCTCGCTGGCTTCTATTATATATTGATGTATATATCATGCATACAGGCCGCATCAAGAGAACTATGGGCTGGAAATGTGATCATGTATTCCTTATTATGTTTACAAAAACACTTTACAAAAAAATAATTTCCCTCCTGAATAATTTTTTCACTGTGACATTAAAATTACAATGTAAGTTGTTGCTAAATTACTCCATAGATTGCACCTGGCTGTATTCACGCTTAATCTTTTCAAAGACCCAACAAAAGGCAAAAGGGGTAAACTAAGTTAAGATCACCCTTTTTGTGATTTTTTAAATTTATCACCCCCAACAGCGTACTGTCAAAGATGTTGGTCACATGGCAGTTTCTATTGAGTGACCAACCGTTTTTCCTGATATATCTGAGTTGAAATTGGAAACAATCCACCCACATGTCCATCATTATTTAGGAACACATCTGTTTATCGATCAATTGTGTCGAGTTGTTGACAATTTCGACTATAATCTGCGATTTGTCATTTGCCAGATTTTTACCATTTCCTAAGACTTTCTTCATTTCTCAACTTAACTTCCAAAGTTGGTCCAGGAAGTAATGAGGCTAATTGCTGCCTGGAAATATTTTCTATCAACTTAATTTGATATCAACTTTATCACCTTCAAACTGGATCCCTTGGGAAGCCACAACCCATCAGAGACTGGAAATAGGGCGGGGAGTCTACAACTGACACTGCCTTTAATAATTTGATACGATCAGTCTCATCATTTCGTCGGTCTCGTATTCAAAGACAACGTAGTTCTTTTTTTATTGTACTTTCTTTTTAAAATTTGCTAAATGGAAATGGACTAAATTCAAATTTACATGAGGAGATATTTCTAAATTGTATCGATCACCGAAAGAAGTAATTTATTTTGATATGGATGCATCTAATTACCTTTTTAAATGTTTCTCTGTAAACAAACCTAGTTTCCTGACTCAATTCCCCTTCAGAACCTTCACTTGATATGAATGTTGATCGAATCCAGTGATATTCACACTGGGTTTCACGGAACGCAAGGGTTCCACGCAGCCTTTACGATGGCCCAGCGAAACAGTGATAATTTACAATATACATAATCATTTCTAATCATATTAACAATTCTCTAACGTCTTTTACTTGTCTTTATTTTTTCCTTTGACACAAACAGAACTTTTGGTATCGGAAAAGAAATTAAAGGCATTTTGCATTTTTCAATGAAAAAAATATTGGTTATTCGAGTGACACGAACGTTGTTCTATCCAAATGATTCCATTCGAGTGTGTAATCTCTATTTCGGCTCACATACATTCGGATAATTCCTTAAACACAGCCAATATCCAACAGTCACTCTCTCTCTCTCTCTCTCTCTCACACACACACACACACACACACACACACACACATATATATATATATATATATATATATATATATACATATATATATATGTATGAAAGTTGTTTTGAAGGGGTTTTCAAGAAAGTTTAATTATTGAAACGAGAACCAAGAATGGTTAAAGTTTAAGGATCATTGCTGTAGAAATAAACCATTAAAACGTACTGAAATTACACGATTCTGAATCATTAAATGAACTGGAAATAACATGAAATACAACAAATTTACCTCCTTTTTTATTTACCCAAAACAAAAACCATTAAATTGGTTTACAAACATTTTATGAAATTTCTGTTTGATATATTAATTATGACAGAGATGGGTTTTCTAAGCGATACCTTTAAAGATCGATCGTATTTTTATTACACATTGGAAAAATAGAGAGAAATTAATGTTATCGCATATTGATTGCAAATGTGGGTTTTAAATTTGTAATTGAAAAAAAAAAAGATTTTTTTTCTCATTTAATTTCTACAAGATTAGGAATTGGATCAAATCAAACGCCAATCATAGTCTGAAGTGACATGGTTCCATACAAAAGCCAGGTTCTTCTTTGCTAATTAAAAACTTCTCAAAGAGTCACCGTTGGTTGAACACAGTAGAAATTGAAAAGGAGACAGCACATAACTTGTCATGCATGGCTTGCTTGAAAACCATAACACACGGCTGAAATATTGATATCCACAACGTGAAACGAATGACTTTCGTGTGAAAAAAAAAAATTAAAACTTAAAACACTGTCTTTTGGATTAATGTGTTGTATCAGAAGCGTTATTCTAATTATATGGTAACAGTTAGATAGCGTCAACCGTAACTGTCAACATATCATTTTTTCAGTTTTCTATTTGTTCCAGCTGGCAGAATGCATGTATCACGCTTACAGGTCAAACCAATGGAGCTAGAGGGTTGAAAAATCCAACAATCACTCCTTATCATGGCTAGTGAAACATATTATATATATATATATACACATCGCATTCTATAAATGTTGATGGTATAGATTTTCACTGCATAGTCTGGAAAACAGTGTGCTGTTGACCACAAATAGATTTTTTTCTTAATAATTTTTCTACATTTTACTTATTTTTTAAATCGAGCATTTTTATCGTGTCACGAGGACATGAAATTCTATTTTACTGACTCAGTTGCCACCCTCGGCTTGATAGAGTACAACACAAATTGTTAATTATTTTATGTGCAGATATTACAAGTGTTACATTGAAAGATATCCTATTCGATATATCAAGTTATATCAGATTCTCTTCAGTCTGTAGACGCCAGTTCCGGGCGTGAAACATGTTCAACTGTGTTGATTTTCATGTCTGGAAGCAAAACCAATTACGACAAAGAGACAAAAACAAACAAACAAACAAACAAACAAACCCAGGAAAACGAAAGAAAAAAATAACAATAAAATTCCTAAATTAAACTCAGTGAAACACGATGTTATGTTGCCTGACACAAAACTGATTTATTTCCAGAAAAAATAATCGTAGGGTTGAGGCGAAGACTGGTTCGCTTCAGAAGAGGCTCTAGTGATCAATTATGAAATCGTGATCAATTATTGATGGTACTTGTGTTCATCCACTCGTTTCTGCAGCCTCAACCCACGACAGAATAATAATGACAAATGTTGCACGTGGTTCAGTAATCTGGAATAAAACGGCCCTGTTGAATAACGAGGAGATGTGTACAGCTTCATAAGGTGTGCACACGCGCATGCTCACGCTCGCTTTGCAACTAGCACGTAAAGGAAATAAATGTGTTCAGAACAGATTTCAAATTCTGTAGATAACTGAGTTCTCGTTGAAAAAAAATTGATCCACCAGTAAACACATACGTTTGTCACGGGGAAAGATTTGCACACACAAAAAAGATTTTTCTTGCGGGAGGATCGATCACAAAAAGTTAAAACATCAGTAAATCTAATTGGGCGTCCATTGGATGACAACAATACTTGCAACCAATGGGTTTTTCATTCTTTTGGGTAATAGTAGTTTACACAGACACAATCAAATATTGGTGTTTTTTTCGGCTCAAAACGTCATTGATCCAATGGCCCGAGGAAGGTGTCAGCATTTATCTAATAATGTTCAAACTCATTGATAAGCAACTAAAATATCTGCAGAACCCCTAAAATATGAACAAAGATTCGCTTTTACATATTTATATATGCATGTAACCATTGGATTTTGGCCTTGTGTGTTCACGGGGCTGAAAAATTGAACATTTATTCCTTGTTATGTCTGATGATGACGCTTATGATGTCTAGAAAGAAACAATATGATTGATTCTTTTAAAGATCTCCTTCAATATAGAATTCAAAGGAGGGTTCAATTTGCAATGAAGAATCATGCCAAATTGACTCTTCCTCAACGTTCACATTCTTTTGTTCTGAGAAATCATTTTTATTAGTGATCACAGCCCAACAAAAGCCTAGGGAAATGATTTATTCATTGATCGACACCTTTTCCGATTTTTTAAATTGATCACACCCAACGCAAGATGCTGCCAAAAGACGTTGGTCACGTGACAGTATCTTTTGAATGACTAACCAGAGCTGTTTGACTTTATTTTATCCAAACATAACTCTGGAATTTAAAATGGAAACAAGAACAAGAACAAGAACAAGAACAACAACGACAACGACAACAACCAAAAAAACAAACAAAGCAAGTGTAGCATGCGACAACATTTCAGTGTATTTCGTATTCAAGAGTTGTCCCCCTTGATCAGTCGTTGTCAGATAATTAATTTTCTTGAAATATTTCATAATCAAAGGCTTTCATTTCGCCGAGTGAATTCAATGAATTAGTCCTGCTTCTTTCAGTCGCCATTGTTGTTTCAATAATTACGAATATTACGTTTCCAGCAAGAATTCATAAAAGAATGAATAATTGGATACGAAGAGTGCGTAATGTCTTTATAAACGCAATGGAAACAATATCATGAACAATGAATTTTAGCCAACATAAAAAGTGTTTTGATAATAATAATAATAATAATAATAATAATAATAATAATAATAATAATAATAATGATAATAATAATAATAACAATTATTATTATTATTATTATTATTATTATTATTATTATTATTTTTATTATTATTATTATTATTGTTGTTGTTGCAGCTGTAGGAAGAAATAAGAGAGTAAATTGAAAATGGATACCTCAGGAGGATAAAAATAATATTAGAAACTGCATTTTTTTTTCAAAGTCCATTTGAATGACATCATTGTATTTCTTCAACCTTGTTGCATAATATTTTGAGTCTTTCCCTGTTCATTGTAAACACTTTTATGTTGTTTATTTTCATTTGGTGGTTGACCTTTCCCTTTGAGAATTGGTATCCTTTACTGTTCATCGAAATGTTGAGTAGTATCTAGGTTTGTACAAATTATTGTTGGGATAGAGAATGCCTAAATATTGTCTTTTTTAAAATACTTCTTGTCGCCAAGATTCCTCCAGTTGCTATAATTATTCCAAACTTTTGCATTCAGTTGGCTACAAATCTCACCACTGCTTCACTAATATCGAATACTCAATCTGTCTCATTGCAACATTTTCCTTATTTTGTTTTCATCTTTTAGAATCATCTTGTCAATGTAGAGCAAGTCATTCTCCCCATCGGTTTCTTTTCTGTATCTTTTCTGTTCTTCTGGTAATAGTCCCTTTTTCTATGGGGATACATAGTTTCTCTGATATCTGCCAAGTCGGAATTTTCTGCATGGTATGCAGGTGATTGGTCTATAATTGCTTATTTGGTTCTCCTTCTCAGTGTCCTTTTTGGATGAGAATCATTCTGCCTTTGATCCCCCAGTCTTGAACCTCAGCTCTATATAAGTTGATTGATGCCTGTTACTTAATGTGGTGGATTTCTTGAACCAATATACATGGATCCTGTCAGATCCCAATGCTTTCCACTTGGCTACTTTTCTGAAAGTGTCCTTCAGTCAGGTTCTATTCGATACATTTTTTTCATTCATCATATTCCACGACACCGTCAAATCTCTGGTCAAGATATTTTCATCTTCTTTCTCCTTAACTCTGCGAGCCACAGGACAGCATATTATATACCGCTGGAGGTTGAGTGACAAGAAATCTTCTCATGTATCCAGCCCTTCTCTCCACACTCATAGTCCACGGCAATACTGTGGCTCACAGTTTCACCCTAGTTGCCCCATGGTCATTGCTGGAGGTTGAGTGATAGTAAGTCTCGTCAGGTCTTCAGCCCACATTTCATTTCATTTCTCCCTCATTTGTCACATCAGTGCTGTGGTTCACACCTCTGCTACCATTTGAATTTGTTTTTCCCCTCCTTTTAGGCCACTGCTAACATTTTGGGTCGTAAATTTTATATTTCATGCACTCTCCTCAGTATCCGTGCGTTTCTTAGCAGTGCTGTGGCCTGTTCAGTCTCAGTCCTTCCTTTTATCCCGAGCTCCTCCAGTCTCACCCTCAGTGTCTTTGGTACAGTTCAGAGAGTGCCTATCATTGTGCATTACCATTACTACACATTTGTCTAATCCAAACCCCATACCAACGTCATCACTGTATTACTTTACTTTGTTGAACAGCGTCTCGAGCTCTCTTTTGTTCTTTGCAGATAGTTTTATGTCGTACATGTACACTAGGTAGTTGACTTTTCCCTTTGCTTTGGAGATTTGGTATCCTTTGCTGTTTTTTCAGGATTCTTTTGAGTTGTATCATAATCAGAACAAAAAGTAATGGAGACAGAGAGTCTCTCTGGAAGATTTCTGTGTTTATACTTACCTCAGTTAATTTCTCTCCTGTGGCTGTCATGTCTACTTTCTAGCATTCCATAGATTTGGCAATGAATCTCACCACTGGTTCACTGATCTTGAACATTCTGAGGCATTCGAGTATCCAGCTGTATGGAATCATATCATATGTTTTTTCATAGTCTATCCATTTCATTGCAAGGTTCTTCTTACTTTTTTTTTACTTCTTTTAAGATCATCTAGTCGATGTACAGTTAGTCATTCGCCCCATCTCTTCCTCTCCTGCATCCTTTCTGTTCTTCTGGTAATAGTCCTCTTCTCTCCATGGATATTCATATATACTCTCCTCTATTCGTCCGGTCAAGATTTTCGACAAGAGTTGTTATTATTATTATTATTATTATTATTATTATTATTATTATTATTATTATTATTATTATTATTAATCACATCAGTAGCCTGGTGGTCAAAGCTGTGTAGAAGCGAATCTCCTCAGCTCTGTAGTCCCACTTTCACAATGCACAGCACCGCAGCAGTTTACAGTTTCACACCAGTTGCCCGTTATTGCTAAAAGCTGAGTGATAGTAAAACCCCTTTAGTCTTTAGCCACGTCTTTTTCTATCTTCCCGACCCACCACAGCTGCGCTGTGCTTCGTACCTCAACCACCATTTGTGGTATCTTGGGGTGTTTTTTTTCTGTTGTCTTCTTCTTAGCCGTCTTCTTCTCTCGCTTACGCCTTTCCTAACAGCTATATCGTATATCCCATATTTCTAGTACTTTCCTCAGTATTTGTGCTGACCCCAGTAATGTTTTGGTCTCTATAGTCTATCCTTCCTCTCAGCCCAGTTCCTCTAATCTCATTTTCAGTGTCTTTGGTGCGATTCCGAGTGCACTTACTGTTACTGGTACTGTCCTGACTTTCTTGTGCCACACCTCCGTCACTTCCCCTGCTACGTCCTTGTATATCCCTAGTTTTGTGCTTACTATCTGATCTGCAGGCACGGTCACGTCTATTATTTAATGGGTTCTCCTCTTTTTGTCCACGATTACTACGTCCAGTCTTCTCACTTGGATCGGGTGATCAGTTTGGATGTCAAGGTCACAGAGTAATTTATGGCATACATTTGCAAGGCTATCTCCGTCTCATGCTGGTGCAACTTTTCTGCATGATTGAATCCCATTCGTTTGCTCAGTTCCCAGTGTATCACTGTTGCTACCCAGTCGTTTTTTTTCTCATACTCTTTCTGGGCTAGTTGTCTACATTCACCGGTTATTTGGTTTACGTTCTCACCCCTTTCTCCACATGAACAGCAATTACTGTTTGTGTACTGTCTATTTGCACAGTCCCCAGTGTATAACAGTTGCCACCCATTTGTCCCTGTTCATATACCCCCTCTGGGCTAGTTTACTACATTCACTAGTTATGTGGTTCACAGTTTATCATTCATTATTTATAATTTATTATCATTATAGTGAACAATTTTCCAGTTTGAAGTTTATTGTAACTATCGCCAACCTGTTATGATTATTTTTTAATTTCAATTCTAAATTGATTTAATGTTTTCCTAATGCATGGAGACAAGTTGACAGCGGTCTGCAGTAACGTGTTTTATTCATTATTTCATTTGAAGTGAATTATGGATGTGAACAAGGATAAAAAAATGAGCCAGATAGCATTAATTGTAATACTGCTATTACTGCTACTACTACTACTACTACTACTATTACTATAAATAATAATGACCAGTATAATAATTACAATTATTAATACAATGTCATTCAAAAGAAACCATTTTGTGACCAACATCTCTTAGCAGAATGCCGTGTTACGTGTTAAAATAGAAAGAAAAGGTTGGTGAATGAGTGCGTATGAATTTTCAATTTAGCTTCAACTTACATTGCAAATTGAATACCTGCTAAAAAACCTATTTAGGGGTTTTAGAATAAAACAGAATCTTTTTTTAGGCATGATGAGTGAATGTTTAAATCTTTAGGCATCCAACTGCACTATTGAGGCCTTTTCACCCGATTCATACAAACATAGCATGTCAGCCAGCCAACTGGCCAATTCAAAAGTTAAAGAAACCTCACGTTTTTGATAATGACATTTTTATACAATTCCAGCACAGGGAAAAAACATTGAGAGATCACCAAACAACACAGTATATTGGAGAAAAAAAAAGATCCAAAGATATCATATAATCGATTAGAAAAATAATAAAGCAATGGGCTGGCCATGTAGCGAGAATATCTGACAACCATTGGGCGCAACAATTAACAACGTATATCATGAGAAATCACATGGGAATCTGTGACTGGCAAAATATAGGATGGTGTTATTACAAGATCAGAAAGTACTGGATCCACGCCACTCAGGATAGAGATGTCTGGCGAATCATAGGAAATGTCAATGGCCAACGACGGACGGTACCATCCTTTAATTCATACATGTTTTGTTGAAAGGAGGAAGTTGTTGTCTTCAATTGTGTTCTCGGGATAACTGTGAGATGAAAAAGAGATCAACATGGATCAGGGGAAAGACTGAAGTGAAAGATGTTATATAAATGATTATGCAACTAAAATGCCGATGGGCTAGGTATTTGGCAAGGTTGGCTGCAAGTGAATGGAATAACGGGCTAACTGACAGTAAACGCAGTACGAAGTAGACCAGACCCAAGTTGGGGGGATTAAGTTATAGTAATTTGTCAGTAAGGCATGGCAGAGGTCAGAGCAATCGAGGTCGTTATGGAAGGAAATGGGAAAGGCCTTTGTCTACCTGTGGACGCATAATGGCTGCTATTGATGATGATAATGATGATGATATTGGCCTGGTGGAATATCATATTGGTTTCGGCCAAATTGCGGTGGCTTTTAGTTAAGCAGTGTCCAGCCGGGTCAGCAGCTAAATGGGTGATCAACTGGGTAACTGTAAGCAGTTTCAGATAATGCTGAGAACCTCTGGGGACAATTACGTTAATCCTTCTAGGAAGGGGTCAGATCTCTACGCTCAGTATCCAATACCGAAAACCCCAATCCCCTCCTTTCACTGGCCTAGCAGCGAACTACGAGAAAGTATCGAATGAATCGACGAATGGTTTGTGTAGGAGAGGATAATACCGATAATTGTAGATGATTGGTCTAAAGGTGATGATTATTGACTAATCAGGAGAGTCCGCTTTCTGTTTCTTTGTTGATATCTGCACAATTGAAAGGAATAAAACGTTCCTCACGGGAGTCTATTTGGGAGTTAAGTTGCATACCATTATCTGCCGAGATTAGATATACGTACATAATCTCTCAGTCTCAATGCAGATAATGGAAGGCAACTCCCAAATGGACAATTGCTGGGAACACATCCATAAAACACACACACACATACACTCATACACATAGAATACTGCTCATAAGTATTTTAACAAATACAAAATCCGTGTTGGTACATATCTATCATAAAAAACAGATTTTGTGTTCATTGAAATACGTATGGGCTGTACTTATCATATGAATAATTCATTGATTAGGCAGAGCTACCAGGTAAAAAAAGGAGAACTGTTGATATAGCAACAGAGAAAAGCAAATAAATATATAAAATTGTAAAAATTGGATAAGATATGGGGTCGTGCTCTCTTGCAGCTTAGCCCGCATATACTACGCCCACACAGTCCAGCTCGCACCATTATGTAGGCCTTCGTAAAACCTTAAAAAAGATTATATGCATTTTTGTTTTGTTTTGACATCAAGGCAAGCTGTCCATATTGAATGTTACATTTGTTTCATTTGTGTTCTTGAGTTAAGGGTTAAACTTATTGTAGAGTTATTAATTTTGCTCAAAGGAATACATGTTTTGTTGTTAGGTTAAATTCAGATTCTCTTGGAAAACAAAAAAAAAAAAACATTGACTAACGAGGACAAGCATTGACAGAATAAGAAATTCTCATCTGTGCTTTCAAACGAAGAACGACAGTAAAGGTCTGGTTTCATATTTAGTTACATTATAAAGAAGACCCCTTTAAAATTTAATTTTTTCCAAACGTAACTGACATATTGTTATGAGTTTTGCGTCCGTAGAAGATTGGAAGTGCATAAAATTGAATAGCAAAAAAATAAAAGAAAAAGAAATTTTCTCCACCGGATTTGATTTCAGCTCACCGATTCCATTCTTAAAGGAATAAATCGATGTTTGTATAGAGCTCTACTGATAAGGTTGGAGAATTAACCCAGCGAGTTTTAAATGGTCAGCGCCACGCATCTTTTGTTAATGCTAGGGTCAATTTACTCTTATAAACAAACTTGTAGACCCTAGGGTGCATCCATGAGAGAATCAATAAGAAACATACAGAAAGATAACAAATATCCACCTTTATAGTAAGAGACATAGATAGATGGATACAAAGATAGATGCCTTTCCTCTCTACTTGATCACAAGGGGGGGGGATTTCACGGGAATATTTGATTGTTTCTTTCTTTAAGCTTTTCTTTATTTAATAATAACTTGCCATCAGTGTCAATGATTGAACAGCTGTAGAGTCAAATGTTAAAGTCATGTAAGATTCAATCGAAGAATAAATATGGTCAGACTGAATTCTATTAATGACACCACTGGCATTTTTGATACGTAAATTGTAGAGAATCTATAAGTTATTGATAACTCTGTCAAAACAAGGAAACCCAAAAGTTGAAAAGATCTTTAAAAAAAAAGAAATTTAAAAAAAAGAGATTCTGTCGACAAAACAGTATGGCCAGGAGCACAGGAACACACAAACAAACACATAAACAAATAAAGACACGCTCATATGAAAACGATAGCACCCTAGTTGTTTCTGATGGCTACAGTTCTTCAATGTCAATCAGTAAGCTTATCTCCATCTGGCAGAATAATACAAATGTGGGGCTTAAACTTAAGGTTGTGCTCACAGTACCGTAGTTTTTTGGTCATATCAATTTTGTTTTTATCAAAGTCACTGAAATTTCTGCCATAAATTGATTTCAACACATCTAGAGTGGCTTGTATTCCATTGACCCTGACATGTGCACTTGTTCTGAGACACTAGCTGTCATTCTTGTCACATGCCGCGTGTCATAATGTTTTGGCCCATCAGTGTAATCATATTCATTCAAAAAATCGAATTTGGTTCTATTGTGACAGCTGTCATACCGGGATGTATTTAAGAAATAAATAACAAAGTTGGTCTATTTTTGCTTATTGATTCGAACGTTGAAGATGAAAGAAAACAAACCACATTTTTGGCATATTACAATTTGAATTTTTTTTCTCCAACAGAAATGGAATGAGGTTCAAACACAAATGAAGATTTGCGCAGTTTATAGAAAAAGGCTTTGCGAATGATCAACCAGTCAAAAATAGTTTGCCATATTTCATATTGAAAATCTGTCGCTGAGTGACGGCGGGTATTCAGATGGATCCGATGGGGTGGTGCTGAAAAAGAAACCGTAGGAGCACAAAGCAGTCGGTTCTCAAAAAACTTCGGAAATCTAACCAATTTCAGAGACGTTTTGGGGCCATATTTGATCAATATTTGGGCATATACTGGTTGATGTTCGCTATCATTGAGTTGATCAGATAAATGATTTGAATAGTACATGCCCCCCAGCCCGCTGCAGAAAAGAGTAGGGGGGCACCATTCCCATGCATTCCCACGGCATTGCACCGTTAAGTATACCCGTTGGATGAGATAGTAATCAAATCATTTGTACTGGAAGAAAAATAGAAATATTATACTCAAAATATCCACAACACGCATATCCAGACTGCACAGTCTGGTCACGAGAGTAGCTCTATTATGTAATATCTAGAGCAACTGTCAAATTATAATGCAAATTCGTTTTTCCCATCTAAATTTTACTGTAGTGAAAGGGTCTTCCTGAATTTTTACACAGGAGTTAGTGATCATACATTGCCTGCAAATATTGAACTGAATCTACGGGGGCGGATACGGGGTATCTTTTTTTTTATAATTCCTCAATTTTCATCGTAAATTATTGTTAATATGGATAGAAAATACAGCAATGCTCTCATAATATATTGATTAAGCTACTACGTAGCACATTTTTAGAATAAAAGAAGTTCAAACAAAGCATGAAATTTCATATATATATGGAATACAGAAGCCTACAAATTAACAGCGTGCAATTTTGTAAACAAATCTCTGACACGGATCATTTACTTGGAAATGTGAGATCCCTGCCTACGATTTGCAGATATTAGCTTATCATCCATTGAGTTTGTTGAATTATGAATTTCTGCAGCTGTAATAGCTTTTGAACTTGTCTCTATAGCTTGCTATAAGTCTTTATCATAGCGAACCGATGCCTGTACACCTTCCATTTCATACATCTCGCACTTGAGGATTGATGCCACAGAGAGTTTCAACTGGATTGGAACCAGGAGAAAATAGTAGCAAGTCCATAAATTTCAGAAACCTATTTTAGTCAGGTTGCCGACCGATGTGCATGCGCTGTACAAAAGGAAATTGCCTTGCGTGATGAGTTTACTGCGTAGGCTGAGAGGCTTGTTCATAAACCAAGGCTGGAAATTGTCTTTCGAAAATCCAATATAAGCCAGGAAACTCATTTTTACTGCATCTGATACACGCCCAGGTCCAAACGACTTGTTCCCTTCAATTCCAATAGAAAACATAACTCTTCCGCACTTACCTCATGGTTAGTGACACATAAAGCTTCTCTCTCTCTCCTCTCTCTCTCTTCCTTTGTAACGCAGCCTGCATTCCATTCACCCAGTCTATCAAGGGTAGCTCGATACTCGTCAGTAAAAAGAACATTGAAGTCAATTTTCAAATACTTTGTACCCTGTTCCAGGTGTATCACTTTGAGTCTGGGCTTCAAAAGCGGTCGAATATCAGGACTGACATTTTGCAACATGATAGAGAATTCGGCATCAAGGTGATATGGACTCATTACTCACATGTTTATCTGACAAAAGGCTTAATCTGAGACAGTTTTCTTTCTCTTACTATCCTAGACTGTCCTTACATGATGTTCTCCGTTATGTACCGGTGTCTCCGATGTATTCCTCTACTTCGGCGGTCCCTATTAAGTTTTGCTTTTTCAAGGATTATGCTGCCTTTCCAAGCAGTGAGATGATCAATTTCTTCTCAGCCTATGATGAATCTCTTAACAATTCATACTTCAGTACTTTTATAGTGGTTACCTGATAATTTGGCATTCTTAAAATGCAAGGTGGTAGCAAAATTGGTTTCTGTTCGTTTGCTAGTGCGCAGGATGTCCCCATTTTTGCTATGTTGACGTAGATCGTTGTTGCCGATGTTTGTGTGAATTCTGAGAGAAACCAAATCCATCAAAATAACCCTTTTGTATAATCATTTAACATGCATTGTACATAAGTTGAGTGAATAGACCTTAAAAGTCCTAATTTCTGTGTGTGACTTTTCAAACAAATTATGGCGGGCCTCATAGAGGCAAGTCTTCTTGAAGCAAGCCAAATATCCCATTCCTGACCGTGCCTCAGTTCTGTCTGGTTCCAAAGAAGTTGATGATGTGTATATTAGGGAATCGTGAAATAGTCTCTACGACGACGTTTTGTTAATGGAACAAAACGACAAAACAATTGATTGGAGCAAAGACTACTTCCAATGATGCCAAGTGAAAACAATAACTGACGTGTATCATGTGGCATAATTGGAATATGATGAAAAATCGCGCATTATGCAAATGCTAGAGCCATGCATCTCTGGTGACAAGACTAAATCGTTGCATTCGGTTCTGAAATTCCAAACCAATTCACCATATTTCTCAGAAATGTCACCTTCAGATTGTCATTTACTCCTGTATGTATGGAATTCTGTTGATGAACAAAAATAAGATACAGAAGACTGGAAAAGTCTGCTAAAGGATTTGTTTGCCGAGGAGGATAAGAAGTTCGGTAAGGATGGGATTATAAAGATGCCTTAAAGATCGCCCATGTTGAAAAATAAAGCGAATATTGCAAAAATTTCTTTATTTTTCAAAATAAACCGAAGTAACTTTATGATTAAATGATTCTGACACTTTCTTAGATTTCTTGAACAATTATTCCAAATTTATAAAAGTGTTTTGATTCACGAAGAAAGGCATTTTTTAATTGCTAAAAGTGGCTAGATTGCATTTCCAAGTAACTATATAACTGAAAATGTTCCAAAAACTTATTATGAATATGTATGTTTTTCAAAGGGTCTAAAACGAGAGAACCCCCTCTAGGGTCAAAAGGGAGCAAAACCTTTTCCTCAACATGAGGCTTTTTCACCTCCCTATACGTGTCACAGTTTTAGGGGCGAAAAGCATAGAAAAATTTTTCCCCCTTCATAGGGTCAAAACTGAAATGAGACTTTTTCTTCTTTTTAAGGGGTCAGTAGTATTGAAGTGTTCTGTTTCGCTGTCTCAAGAGGATAAATATGAAGGGAAAATTTTCCCCTCCTTTTAAATGTTCAGAGGTGAAATCAAATCTTTCCCCCAATAAAGGGTAAAAAATGAAGGCAGTAGCGTAACTAAGGGCGGGGTATGAAAGGCTATTTTGGAACGTCCCTTAGGCCTTATACTGGGGCCCTCATATTCTTTATCAATGTTTGTCCTGATGCTCTCGTGGCGGAGGTTTTAGCAACCATGGTTGCTTAGCAATCAAAGTTGTGTTGGCTGGAGCCATTTTTGGATGGATGGTTCCTATTTTCCCCACGTTAAGCTCGACCTTCTGTCACATTTTGCTGTGGTGGGACAGCGAATAAACACCCCATCCAGTACCACGAGGTAGGATCGAAACCTTAGCTTCAGATCCAGAGGTTGGTATAGATGTATAAGTATATATATAGTAAAACCTCATTATAACGAATAATTTATCTCTAAAATCTCGGAATGGATTCTAATGCAATCTCGTGGAAGCATTGGTGATGGGCCAAGGAAGACAGGTGAATATTTTGGGGTAGATCCGTGGATTTTCATGGTTACTTTTCAACCTTTGTTTCGTACCTAAATGTTCACTACACAATACCTCCAAAAGTTTTCAATGATTTTGTGGAAAGTGGGAAATAGAATGAAGAAGTTGTGTTCGAATTTCGGTACAGATCCAGTTTTTTTTCCACAGTTCTTTCCCATGCATCGTGGTCATATGCACACCCCTCGGTATCTCAAATTTGTGGAATGTTGAGCAATGGACCAAGGAAGATGGATTCACATTTTGGAACCGATCCTAGAAACTTTCACTGTTATTTCCCCGACATTGTAATCATATGTACGCAGTGTGACCTTCCCAAAAGTTTGGGATGAATTTTAATGAAATTTCTTGAAAGGTTGGACAACGTACCTAGAGAGAAATGTTGACATTTTAGGATGGATCCAGCGATTTTTCAATTTCTTCCCTTGCACCTTTGCTATATACACTCAGCATGCCCAACCCCTGATCCGTGTATTGCAATACAGTTGCAGGTATTATCAGATTACTTCGTGCTCTCACCAAAAAAAAAACCTATTCGAATCAGAGAATAGCTTTAATCAAACTCACTGTTCCTTCAGGGAACGCACTCGTCTAGTCTTGATGATGATGATGATGATGATGATGATGATTATTATTATTATTATTATTATTATTATTATTATTATTATTATTATTATTATTATTATTATTATTATCTTCAGTTATTATCTTCTATTTACTATGTACTTTTTACATCCCAATGTTCTTAATCTTTATCGCATTTTATTTTAGCTTAATCGCTATTTTATTGAAAGTAGTTTTTGAAACATGGATGAGATTGAATTCTGGATAAGTATGGCACATACGAGACCGAATTTTTTTTCCTTTTAGAATTGAATCTAATTTTTTAAAAAAAGTATAAAAATATCCCTTATGAAATATTTTGAACCAAAATAGATTGTTTGTTTTGTAGATAATTGATAAAATTATTGTATGTTTTCCACTTGAATTATTGTTTGTTTTGAAAAGAAGTTGAAAATGAATGAGGCTCCAATGAGTATGACAGGTATCATTTCGGGTAACACTGGTAGAGTATTTAGCCTAGGATTCTCCTTGTATCTGCTCCAACGCTTGAAATTGGAGAGTACCGAAAAGTCATTATGATCCACGTGTTAGCTGCATTAATGATATTTACTTCGTAAATCTGAAGTCAGTTCTCGAGTATCCACGAGCTCGTTGAAGCCTGAATTTGTTATAGCTAGGGCTCACTGTACTTTATTAGAGGACCATAGATGATAATGGAACTTTGAAGGATGCTTTGAATGAAATATTGTCTTAGAAACAATAAAACATGAAAACATTAACAAGAAAAAAGAAATCAAGAATAAAAAGCATTAAGAAGAGAAAATATGTTAAATAAAGATAATGTTCCATCTCAGGTGCCCACTCAACACTTACAGTTGAGCATTTTCTGAATCAAGGTTTCAAACGTTAACACAACAGGTCTGAATAGTCACTCAATAGTTAGGGGTGATCAATCAAAACATAGGGAGAAGGAGCAAAGCATTGATAAGTTCTTTCGCTTTTTGTTGGGCAATGATCATTAAGAAGTTTGACTTTTCAAAGAACAGAAGCTAGGAACTAATCAAGCATGAACTTACAACGCAAACTGAATCCTCCATATAAAACCTATTTAGGGGAGGAATTCAAGAAAAAACAACGGAAAACTTTTTTTGGATAAATAATGAGGAGTAATTTCTTTAATTTTCAACCCTCTAGCTCGATTGCTGGGGCTATATATACATGCATATATACATGCATAGCTACCTGGACTGACTTGATAACTGAAAAAAAAAACGATTTTGACATTTTGGATGACAGTTTAGGTTTTCGGTTTCTAGAAACTCGTGTTTACGGTGATTCATTCCCCACTCTCTGCAAGACCGATGTTGAACAAGTAAACCCAGATGTCTATTTACATTCCTTGCATGTTTGTCGGCCATTTCTATCTCTGGCATGCTGTGTACAATAAACAGTCGCCTGACCACGGTACAAGTCCCATTGAAACACTGCTCTTTCAAGTTTAACTATTTCTCGACTAACGTTCGCTTCTCTTTTCAAAGAAACAACACGATTTGTCATCTATTCCCAGAAAAACGATGTAAGATATTTTTAGACAGAATCTATTGAAATTCATTGAGAGTCGTCTAAAAACACGTTTCTTAGAAATTCGCGTCATGAGGTTCAAAGGAGTTCGGTGTGTGTTTATATAACTTTTTGTTCCCTCCCATTATTTCTAATCTTGTCCTTGCTTCTCTACAAAAGGCTCTACCTGTCCAACGATCAGTCGGTCGCTAGGCCTGTCCCTTGATACGATGCTTTTTATCAGGAAAAATATTCCACTCAGGGTTGCATGATCTGGTAATAAAGGCGTTTTAACTTGATGATTTAGAATCGATTTTCTCAGTTTTTTTTTTCTGAACATATTATCTTGCAACTTGATAGAAACGTTTTTCTTGATAAAATGCTTCTTGAAACGATTTTCTATTTAAGGTCACGTGATTTGGCAAAACGGCATTTACACATCATAATGGATGTATCACTGAACATTCAGTTCTTGATTTTGAATGTTTATGTTCTCTGCGAGACCTATTTTCCTATCTTTATTTGTCTGCTAGAGTGGTGACAATAATTTTCCTGAAGTCGCCAGCATTTAAAGAAATTTCGATATTAGATCCCGATAACATTGATGTTGTGTAATCATTAGTAGGATCTGATTTGTTACTCAATAGAGACCGCCATGTAATCAGCACATTTTGGCAGCATACGATGCCGGGTGCTCAATTTAGAAAATGGGAAAAGAGATGATCAATGAATAATTTTCTTCTCTCAACTTTAGTTCGGCAATGGTCACTAAGTCCTATTCAAAAAAATAACAAACCGAACGAGTGTGAATACTGTCAGACCAATCTATCGGACCAATTTAACATGAACTAACGTTATAAATTGAACCTGTCCTCGATAATAAAAACTTATTTAGGGAGATTTTAAAGAATAAAAAAAAACTTTTTTTCTCAAGACATCACAGGGAATACATGTATAAATATAGAGCAGCGTGTACTCATGGTATATACATACATAGCCAGACAGACAGACAGACAGACACCCACATTGATCAACTTAGAAACTGAAGAAACCAATGATGACAGTTTTGGTTGCAAGTTCTTAATGGTTCAAAAGAATATTACTCTCATTCAGAATTCGACCATCAATAGCTGCGCCTTATCTTCAACCTTGTGCTGGAATAAGTTGGACAAATTGAATGCTTACATACACACAATAAGAATATTTTTAAAAAAAACTATCTATAAATATGTTGAAATATTCAATAAAAAAAGACTTGCTTAGTCTGGTGCAAAGCGATAATATTGAAGCACCCTGTAAAAATCGAACCCCAGACAGTAACAATCGGTTGCAAGATTAGCTGTCTTACTACCACAAAAAATAAATTTCTAAATATTACTTACCATTAGAAGGAAAAATTGCACTCTGTTAAAAACCTGCGACGTTGTATAAACAATTTTAGTATTTGGGCAATATTCTTCACAATTTGTTCGTACTGATTTTTCGTTGAAAGGTCCAAAACAAAAATAAATACTTATTGCATCAAAAATTAATGGGAATGTATCGGCCGAAATGCAATACATACATCAGCAACAAAATGAAAAAGTTGACCCTTGTAAATATCGAATCCGTTGTGTTGACTTTAATTTCAGACTACATGCAAACCAACTTATGATATCGTCTTTAAGAATATCAATTCCAGAGGAAAAACTTCTAGTCGATTCTCTACCACCATATTCAACCGAAGAATCTGATAACTATTATTATTATTATTATTATTATTATTATTATTATTATTATTATTATTATTATTATTATTATTATTATTATTATTATTTGGAATCTCACACCAGTTGCCTGGTGGTAACCGCTGGAGTTTGAGTGACAGCAAGTCTCCTCAAGTTTCCAGCCCTCCTCTCCTAGTACTCATAGGTCGCAGTAATTCTACGATTTACAGTTTCACACCGGTTGCCCAGTGGTTATCGCTGAAGGCTGAGTGAC
The DNA here is from genome assembly GCA_963457665.1 of Thysanoteuthis rhombus. Taxonomy (NCBI): domain Eukaryota; kingdom Metazoa; phylum Mollusca; class Cephalopoda; order Oegopsida; family Thysanoteuthidae; genus Thysanoteuthis; species Thysanoteuthis major. The sequence continues at coordinate 8,418,260 of OY735215.1, forward strand.
AATAAGTCTCCTCAGGTCCTCAGCTAACGTCTCCTCCCTCTTTCGCATATCATGACAGAGCTACTATTCGTTGCAGTACTTATATCTCTAGCACCTTCCTCAGTATCCGTGCAGTTCCAAGTAGCGCTGTGGTCTGTACGGTCTCTATCCTCCCCCTAATCCCGATCTCCTCCAGTCTCTCCCTCAGCGTTTAGGGGACAGTTCCTAGTGCTCCCACTATGACCGGTACTACCCTGGTTTTCATGTTCCACATTTTCCTTAACTCCCTTGCTAGGTCCTGGTATTTTTCCCTTTTTTCACCCTCCTTCTTTTTTACTCTATGGTCTGCAGGTACAGCAACGTCTACTATTTGGCAGGCCTTATTATTATTATTATTATTATTATTAGTATTAGTATTATTATTATTATTCCACAAACCTAAAAGGATATACATATATATATATATATATATATATATATATATATATATATATATATATGGATGTGTGTGTGAGTGTGTGTATGAAGTGTATATATTGGTAATAAACACTGTTTAGCCTGCTTTCTTTCTTTTTTATCAATGTTAACAGCTTGCAATAATAAGTAAATATATTTGTTTTCCTTTTCGACCAGCATACTACTTTCTTTCATATTTTATTGTCGATAATCTGACCTAGCTGGTCTTTTTCCTATTGATTCTTGTCTATCTCAGGAATCGATTTAAGAAAAGAACAATATGACGTAAAGGAAAATATGTATCTTTCTTCTCTCATATCATCCCTGCTCTAATGAAGATAACAGCTTTTTTTTTTTGTTACGAGCGCTGTTTATCTTTCCTTAACTACTTTCTTTTCGCGTCTATTAATTACTTACAAACGTAGTTAACCTATCCAGATCTAATCTTAACGTGCATTTTCTCTCGTTCTCAAACTGTCAACTTACGTAGCAGTAAATAAAGACAACGGCATTTTAAATGTTAATTCATTGAGGAAGATCAAAAGCTGCGTTGATAGACTTTCAGTGGTTTCCAGACAATTTAGAATCACGGTGCCCTTAATGTATATAGATTTTTCACGACGCCCCATGTTAAAAAAAAGTTGTATCCACGTTCATTTGACCATTAGGTCGAAAAAATAAAAACGAATCCCGTAAATCAAACTTAAACTTTAAGAAAAGATATCCGTACTTCATATTAGTGATCTACAATAGCCTACGCAAGTACGGTTACTAATAACCAGGAAAATTATTAAAAAAAATATCTTTTATCTAAAATTACAGACCCGAAAATTGAGAACTATGCAACGTGCACATGAAAGAATAATGCTGGGCCTCACATGGACAGACCACAAGACAGCACAGTACATCCTAGAAAAGACAAGAGTTAGGGACATCATAGAATCCATTAAAAATCTCAAATGGCAGTGGGCTGGCCATGTTGCAAGAATGGCAGACAATCGATGGACATCGCGACTCACAACATGGATTCCCCGAGATCACATACGCAACCGAGGCCGACAAAGTGTTAGATGGAGAGACGAACTAGACAAGTTCAGGAAGTACTGGCTCCGTGACGCCCATGATAGGGAAGTGTGGTAAATTCTGGGGAAGGTCTATGTCCAACGACGGACGCTAAAAGACTGATGATGATGATGATGATGATCTGAAAAGAAAAGATCTTTCATCAAGAATTATCTATCTATTGTTAGTCCCTAGATGATTTTTGAGACCCGAAGAAGCATGTTTAAAAAAAACAACAAAACAAAGCTTGAAGATAGTGACTAATGGTGTACCCATGCATATATCCAATGTTGCAACCTTTGAAAAGCCGGGAGCACCCGGACACACATACACTTTGCTCAACTAACAGGTTTCCAAAACTAAGAATCAAACTGGAGACAGTCATCTTCATTCTTTTTTCTACACCGAATTTGGCATGATAATTACTTTTTATCACACTGTTATCAACACTACATAGAAAGTGTGATTTATGATGTACCACTTAGATGTCGCTTTCTATCACCGTGACCATGTATAAGGGCACTGAATTGCGATTGACTAGAATCTTTAAAAAAATTGCAAAATATCCAGCAGCGCCATTGGGAGCCAAGTGCAGCACAGGGGAGTGAAACAGCATCCATTCTCGGAATCACCCGTCATATCCAATGCAAATATGATTTACAATATATGGGACAAACTAGTTATAACTAAGAAAAACAATTCAACCTGAGTTGGGCATTAGAAGTGGGAGTCAATTAGTCATCAGTAAAAAAATAAAGCCTACCCAGACTTATGGTTAATCTGTTGCTGGAAGAGAGAAGGAAGAAGGTTGGCTGTGTTATGAACAAATTCCTTTGCCCCATTAAAATCTAAAAAGTAAACAAAAAATGATTCATTTCTCCTTATGGTATTATTCCAAAACTATGTGGCCCATTCCCGTAAATGGGTTTTGAACTCTCCCTGTTTCTCTCTTTCTTTCTTCTTTTATTTATCTCTGTTCTTTCCTTTCTTTATCTTTCCGTTTTTCCTTCAACTGTTCCTTTTTTCTTCTCTGTCTCCCCCTTTTCTTTCTTTCTCTTTTTTTTTCTATCCGTCTTTTTTGGTTTCTTTCTTCTTCTATCTCCTTTTTCTCTCTTCCTTTCTCCCTCTCTATGAAAGAAACAGAAAAGCCTCGGTCGATTTATTTCTATTTAGATAGAATCATAAATTGCTACTAAAGAAGAACATGGAACTGCTATTTCAAGACTGAAAATTATCAAAACCAGGAAATTAATTTATTCCTTATCAGATAAAGTGTCAAAATAATTCTGCTCAAAACAGAACATTAAAAAAATGTTATGAAGGCTCTCGGATTTTTATTGCTAACTGCAAAAGACATAATCGCTGATGTACTACCCAGTACTTTTACGGCATATTTCTAGATATAGACCCCAACTACTTCCAAAAAAAGAGAAATGTTAAAAGAAAAAAAAAAAAAAAAAGAAGCAAACTCAGCCCATCCCGGAATAGGATGAAACGAGATATTCTTAGAACGAGCGAGGAAAAGAAGGACCGTACATAAGGCGTAGCAAACAGAGCAGCTATATAAGGCCCAGTTTTTTTGGTGCCTGACACAAAAAAATTGTAAATCATTACTTAACATGAATTGGGAGGAATGTAACACCTTTGAACCAATCCTTCATTCAGATCATAGCCATGTTTGTTTACATTCTATCTTTTACATTATTCAATACATTTTTCGTTTTCATTTAATGATTTCGGCGAACAGACTGGTTATGTATGTATGCAACGCGTACACGCTGCATAAATGGAGCTAGAGGGCTGAAAATTTAGATATATACTTCTTTTTGTGTAAAAAAACGTTCTTTTGCGTTTGATCATTTTTTGTTTATCCCAAATTAAATCTTATGGGTTGTGGGTCTGATTCCAAATGTAATTACACGCTAAATCAGTCTTTTGGTTTGTGTCCATTCGTGTTCAAGCATTTTCTTTTAAATTTTGGACTTATTCCTGAACCTGCAAAAAGCAAGAGTAGTAACTTATTAATTGATCACCCTTTTTTTCCAATCCTTTAATAATAATTGATCACCTAACACTTTTACCAACAGATGTTGGTTCCATGAAGATTACTATTGAGAGACTAACCAGACCTGTTTCAATTTTAATTCCATTTTTTTTTGTGGAATTTTTTTTTTTTTGATCGAAGTATTTTGAGGATTTATAATGTTACATATAGATGGATTGTTGACCCATAAAAGGATCTACGTTAAATCAAATATAATTATATAAAAAATTATTTTCGCTTCGGTTTTGTCCAGAAATACGAAAAGAGAGGGATCCCCAAGAATTATAATGAACCGGATCCGATCAATGCTAAATTTGCCCCTAAACAGAAACCATGACGTGTCCAATGTCTTTTGTTTCTTGGTATCATACCTTGTTGGGGTGGGATGATGGTGACACATTTATAAAAAAGAATAGAAAAAAGTGTGATGAATATTACTTGCTTTTTGTTGAATCAGTAAGAAGCCGAAATTCAAAAGGAAGACAAAATAAAAAACATAAACGCTACCAGACAGATTTTCTTTTTTTTTCCGGAAATAAATATTAGGAATCATTTTTCTTTTAAAATTGACTACTTTTTACCTTCAATTCAGCAGTTTGACCGGGAAAATCAAGAATAAGTTATCTTTAGATGGGATTCGAACCCAGATATCCTAGTGTAATCACTGTTTAGCAGGACCCAGTTTGCAATAGACTACCAAGACCTCAACACGGCGCAGAAGTTCAAACATTCCCATCTCATTTCCGATTGGATCCATGTTAGTTTACATTCTGGTAGTCGGATTATTCAATTTTTTTTTTTTTAGTTTCATTAAATAAGTATTTTTATCTACTTGATTTTTTATCCCTTTTTTTCGTTAAAGATCCAAGTGAAACAGCATTTATATGCCTTCAAAATCCGTGTTTCAAATCTTAGCTTGAGCATCGACCATACAAATAATTGGTCAATATGTATGAATGTGAGTACACCATTCACGATACGTACAATGTTTATTTTCAATCAGTTCGCCTTGGCGTAATATAGTATCATTCTTTTCTTTTCCGTTTTTTATCATATAAATTAATGTATACAATGAATGCAAAAAGTATCTGATACATTTTGAAACATTAATTTTTGCATATTTATACAGCTCCATACAAAATTGACAGAATTTGAATTGATAATTGAAAAAATACAAACATCAGAAAATATTTAAACAAAATTAAACGTTGTGAAGTTAGGCACGGAAATCTCACTGAAAGCATTGATGTATTCAAGATAAAAATAAGGTGAGACGAGCTTTTGCTCTCACCGTATAAGATATTCTATGTTATATATTACTTGGTTCGTTTAAAAATAAAACTATTCCAAATATACAATTTAGAGTTCCTATTTTTATCTGATTTTTTACGAGAAAAAATCTTGGCGCGTGAGTAACAATGTTGGAGAAACTCTTGGCAACTGAACACTTTAAGCATTTTTAACTGTTTTCTGTATTTCTTGATATTTTCTATTCTCTCAATGCTGCTCCCAAATCATCAAAAAATTATGGAATTCACACCAGACGAGACATGACGCAACAGATTATCAACCAATCAATTAACACGTCTTTATTTTGTTTATCGTTATACACTCAACTTTGCCAACATCGATGAATTGCGTTGGCAAATATTTTTCGTTTTTCTTTTCTGTTGTCCAAGATCAGAAATTTGTTTTTATCAAATTACGGAGCGCTGATTCCGAAAATAAAATCGCTTTTTGATTATCATAACAGGTTTTATGTTCTACGGCATACCCGTGGCTTGCAGAAAGGTTCATTTTCTCAACAATAATCTCATAGGATGAATTTCTTGAAAATATAGGTGATAAAAGTGATGAGATTCAATCAAAATATAAAAGTTGAGGGGAAGCAATACCAGGGAAGGTGGGATACTCACATGTTGACCGACTACCGTTAGAGTATTAAGATTATTGTCTGGAAATAAAGCACCCCAGAAGAGCCATTTAACCCACGAACAAAGGATATATCATTTACTGATATCGCTTAATGTAAATTAAATTAACCAATGCATGACTTGCATAGTTCATACGATCTTAATAGAGCTATAATAATTTTTCTGGATTAATTTGTGTCAATATTCCGACGAAAATTCATTTGATTCTAGCATCGACTGATATTGTAGTACCCACTTTTCAGCAGTGAAAATGAGACATATATAGAATTATTTGCTCTTGGCGGAGATCTACCTGCGATTACTAACAAAAGGTGAAAAACCCTAAGGGAATTGTTAATTCTTTGTTGCTTCCTCTTTGACGTCACAAAGAACTACTAATAGGATAACTGATTGTTATCTTTAAGTATTTTCGTTCTCTCCTTAGTTAAGGTTATTTTTTATACGCACCTCGTTTTCAGACACACACATACACACATCTCTATGTAGAAAAATGAATCCACCTCTTTTCTCTAAGTAACTTTTCTTCTTCTCGACTAACGCATACAAACAAAGATAAGCACTTTTTTTTCAATTAGGCCAGACTTTCAACGATAACATTTTAGTGGTTATGATTTAGATGACCAAACACTGACAGACATTCTAAGACTCTATGTTGCATTTTTTAAGTGACATTTATTTTCCAATAATTTTCCTTTCATCTCATCCTTATCGCAGTAGATCTCTCCTAACAACTGTGTCAGCAGAAAAATCCTGTCTTTTTTTTTTGATTCCATGAGAATTAAAACTTATTAAAATTGTTAACCTATTCGATTGTCTTTTTTCTGCTTTGTTAACAATCGAACTAAGTGTCCACTATCCTTTTTTGCGTCTAAACTGTGAACTTTTTATTTTCTAGACTTTATCTTCCTAGATCTATTCTGATAATTCTATTAGCAGATAATATTCACCACAACTTACAATATGGATCCCTAGAGATCACATGCGAAACAAAGGCCTACAAAATACAATATAGTGAGGTGAACTAGACTAATTCAGAATATACTGGCTCCGCGATGCCCATGACAGAGAAATTTGGCGGATGCTGGGGAAAGTCTATGTCTAACGATGGACGTTAAAAAACTGATGATGATAATGATGATGAAGATGATGATGATGATGATGATGATTCTTAGCCAATAAGTGTTACTTTTCTCTTTCAATATTTTGACCTGATATTTAAAAGTCAAGCAATATATCCCTTAATTGCCAAAATGATTCTTGGTATTATTTGTTGGAATAGTATTCTGAATGATATGATAAGACTGAGGTGATTATGGAAATCATTGGGGCAGGATACTTTTATTGGCGATTAGTAAAAAAAGGGTTATACTGTTGAGTAAATACTTGACTTTATATACAAAAATCTAATGTGATACTGCCTCCACATCAAGTGCCCCCAAATCAGTCTAAAACGAGTCCCCAGTATGAATCAGTCAGAATTGTTATGACCAGTGTTATCCAGGAGAAGAACTGAAAAATGATCGCATTGTTTCCTATAAGCAAATAAGCAACCTTCTTTTTTTTTCAATAAATTCTGTTACAAAACTTAAACATAAAATTCTACGTGGGGCGACGTTGCTCAACAGATCAAGCCAGGATCTAAACAGAACTAAATTTTCCTTCTCAATGTCCTGGCGATAATCTGGAGATAAACGAGCAGCATTAAAAGTGTCTTGGTAGAATCCTTTTTGATCCACGGTTATCTGGACAAGTGAGCGATACTATGGGTAAAAGTTTTGGGGTCAACGATCAACGCTATATCGATTGAGGCCCAACTGATTTAGTTATAGTGTTACCGTTGTCAGTGCCTCATTTGTAAATCTACTATCCCGTGGGACAGTTGTAAGGGTAGTCAGCAATCCGACATAATATATACAGACTACCATAGTTGCTTCTAAAATTGTGCCGTTTCAAATTGGGGCGGGGGTTTATAAATACTGGTGCACTTATATACCCTAGTGGGGGGGGGGGTGAATGCTTATCTTCAAAATTTGAATTTGAAATCCTATCTTGCATGGGCTCGAACAACAATTACAACTCTTTGCATTATTTATGCAGCTGTTACATCCCTAAGGTAGAAAGATAGTTTTATAATTTCGGCTGAATCTGTCAGTTTTACGAGACTATGGATCTGGAATGTTTTGCTTTTACTTCCTCTAGGGAGAGTTGAAACATGGAAGCTAACCAAAAGACTGACCCTCAAACTGAGAACCATGCAATGGGTACAGGAGAGAATCATGGAGAACATCACATAGAGATATAAAAAAGCAGCACAGTACATAAGAGAAACAGGGGTCAGAGATATCATAGAATCCACTAAAAAAACACAAATGGCAATGAGCACGTCATATTGCAATAATGTCAGACAACTGCTGGCCATCACGACTCACGACATGGATTTCAAGGATCACACACGTAACCGAGGCAAGCTGTATACTAGATGGAGATACGAAAAAAATAAGTTTAAAAAGTATTGATTCCCTGACGCCCATGATAGAGCGGTCTTGCGAATCACACAGAAGGTTTGTGTCCAACGAAGGACACAAAGAAATCCTGTTGTTAATGATGATGAGGGTGTAGGCCAGAGCAATATTTATGGGAGATGGGCGATTGCTCTCACAGGTAGTCTCGTCCCTCCACGCACTGATGTACAAGAGAAAGGCAACGGCTGATACATTTTGGTACCAAGGCAGTCGCAGTAATTGACGAGTATATGAGAGCCTCCAAAATTCCGGCTCTTGGTTTTGAATTCAGGGTTGTCTTCCTTCAAGACTGAGGGGAGGGAGGGAATTATGTATTTATGACTTTCCAAAGATATCAGTGCGATGTGGACGTGAACAACCTCGACCAAAGTTTGACCTCGACTCGTTCATGCCATTGTCTGTGTCGTCTCGCCACTTGCAGCTCTATATGAATATCAGAACGAGTCTGGTTAGGTACTCAGAAACCGTCATGTGACCAACATTAACCTGTCGCATGCTGTGTTGGGCAGTGATCAATAAAACATCAAAAGAAAATCAGGTGATTAATGGATAGGTTACTTCACTCAGGTTTTGTTGGGCAGTGATTATCGAAAAGTTATGTAATTTCAAAAAATAAAAAAGCATAACAAAGCAAAACAATCGTAAATGCTATTGGACACAAACTGAGGTACCAATCTAGCAGAGACCTTTGTTAGAAATCGAACCTCCACTAAAAAACACCCGCTTGGACGTGAATTTAAATAAAAAAGCAGTACTTAGTAAATATGATAAAGGATAAATTTTGCAGCATTCAACATTCTAGTTCCATTGGTGCAACCTGTATGCATTTAATTAATATATATAGCAAGCCAGCTGGAACGATTTGAAAACCGAAGAAACCTATATTTTTGTGAGAGGTTTGGTTGACTGTTTCTAATAACTGATATCTGGTACGGCCGAATGGCTGGTTCTCGTCCAATCATTGGAATTAAGCAACCTCCAGCCTGGTCAGAATCTAGATGGGGACTGTCTGGGAATACCAAGTGCCATAAGCAGTGAGGGGGCAAACCCTCATTGGAAGATCTGGAGGGAGTGACCTCAAGTCAGTTGATGGGGGGGGGGGAGACTACATCACATCGTCATCTGTTATCCGCTGAAGGCGTGCTATTCCCCAAACTTCATTTGGAAGCTTTCAGCACTTCCATGAGAGGTGGAAAAGAAACCTTGAACACAAAATATCTTCCATACTATCAGGTTGGTGCAAAAATAATCGTGGTTATTGTCGTCTCAAATTTTGTTGCTCATTTTTTGATCATATTCGTGGAATATACTATTTAAAGAGTGTTTAACGTTTTCTCTTCAGTATTAATCCTGATTCATTTTAAGATGTCGAATGGAAGATGAAAAAAAAAGAAATTCGAGCAATTTTGTTGTATGGGTTTAAAATGGAGCGTTAAGCGGGAAAGTTGCTCACAATACCAACCAAGGATTTGGTTAGCGAACGTATAGCTTAACATTGGTTCAAAACAATTTGAAACGGACAGAGAGCTTTGTGGTTGTCGGTGTCTCTCTACGATTGACAAATTCAAATTGAGGATTATCATTGAGGTGGGTTCACGCAAAACAACTCAGGTGGTTGCTGAAGAACCATTCAAAAGATGTTGGACATTTGGTGCAAAAAAGCTCGACGTATTGCATGGCCAACCCTGAATAAAATCAGAAAAACCTGCATGCAGCGTGAATTACCCTGCTGAAAATGGTATTGCTATTGTGACCACTTTCTGTTAGGGGTGCTCTTCAACAACCAAGCAGCAGCTCCAAACACCCTCGAAGAATTCATTGGTGCCAGGACCCTAAAATTCTAATCTTTAAATGGACTCTGTTTCTAGTTGGCAAAAATGTGTAGATTCTGCATTTTGTTATTTCGATTAATGACTTTTATTCTAAGCTGAGATACACTGCTTCAAATTATTTTTGCACCAACCTAATAAGTGCCTCAAGCTAACAGTTCAAGCAGCTCAAACCGTCTGCTTACATGAAAAGATCCAGCCATCGGAATATGTGTAAGGAGAGCTCTCAAGTCTTGGTTATTTTGTTGTTGCTTGAGATAATATTTTCCCTGCTGACAGTAATGACAGGATTATAATGACCGGTGTCCGTTATGGGTCAAGGCGTCGGCTTCCCTCGCCTGCCCTCACGGAGTGTCCGGTGGCAGCTGGTCAAGAGGTAGGGTCAGTGACATTCCTATCTTGTCTCGCTGATGTAAACAATCAGTGAGATCATTTTCATCCAGAAACCAATTGCCGGTGCTCAGGAATCACAAATCCGATTAGACTGTTTTTGTCTGTTGTCGGTCTCAATGTTCAGGCTTGATTTTTGGCAGGCTTCCAATCTGCCTTCGTCATCAGCTTCTTGGCTTGTATATGGGGAAGTGCACTCAGGCGGAGAACAGAAACAGAAAAACGCTAACACACATTCTCACACATGTGAACTCTTTTCACACACACGCACGCACAAAGAGATAGGAGGAAAGAAATAGAGAACAGAGAGAATGAAGAATAGACAGTTTTATATCTATATCTTTATCCCGTTACCTATATTTATTAAGAATTGGAAATATGATCCGACGTAATGATAATAAATTTAGTTATTTCATTGAAACTCATATTTGAAATGATCTCTAGTCATTATACGGTTTATATATAACTTGATGTTGACAACATGAATAGAATAAACGATTTAAGAAAATGAGGCTGCAGTAGGAATCGAACCTCTGATCGATAAAGTAGCTGATTCAACGTAGCGTTACTGTTAACATTGAGTTAAATAACCGCCAGTAATGCAAAGGCCTAAATAACTGTTTTCATTCCAAATACACATCTTGTTTATCGTCAGTCTTTTTGTTTTTTCTCAATGCAACAGTTATGTATTAAGAAATGGATGTATGGTCCAGCTGAATGATAATAAATTGTGTTATATTGAAACTCTTATTTGAAACTATCTCCTGTCATTACACGGTAAATATGTCACAATAAAATAAACTATTTACGCGGTTAATATATCACATTAGAATAAACACTTGGAGAATGTGGAACTGTTGCAGGATTCGAAGCTGCCTATGATAGAATATTTTTTCGTTCATTCTATTCACTTTGTCTAAATTGAGTAAGAAACTAACCATATGCAATAGAAGATCATTTCAAATGATTTTCTATACAATATAACGCAATTGATAATTTATACATATATATAGAGAGAGAAATCAAGGATGAGGATTCCTAGGAGGTTATGATAGTGAGTCCGGATTGCATTATGTCTGTGAAGAAGTCTATAGTGGTTTGGTCGGATATTTTCTGTTGGAAGTAGTAGCAGCAGTTACGGCTATTTAATTAGTTGTGCTGGTCAGGCAAAATTGGCATTCTTGAGCATCGGTTGTCATGGATACGGGGAGTGCTGGTAATCGTTTAGTGTCAGACTATTTGGTACTTTCTAAGTGTTGAGGCTATTTTTACTGGTAATCAAGGTAGTGGGAATAATGTTAGAGTTGGTCTTAAGTATCATCGAGGATCCGTTGGGAAATGCATGTTCGGTATACTTAATGGCCACTGTGGATGTTCTGAAAAGTCAGATTGCTATAGAGTGGTTCGAGTGAAATGTACACTACATAGGTAACTAAAGGTTGGGGTCTGCGAGTCTGTGAGAAGGTCCTAATATTAGATATTCACAAAGGGGGGTTAAGTATGGATAGGGTAATGTAAGTTCGTAACATTAACTATATGTGAATGGAAAACCAAATTGTATAACTGGGGTTGATGTAGAAAATAAGAGTATATGTACATTAAAGGGCGCTTGGGCCTGGGTAGAAGTGTTGTCAATAGAATAATGATTTGGTGAGTACAGAGAAATTATGAGTGCAGGGATTATGGTGTTAGAGAACAGTATGATTAAGGTCGTTGATTTAAAGTTGAGTCCGTTAAAGATAAGACTTTGAAGTTTGTTATTCAACATGTCTACATATAGCTCTAGAATTTTAGTCGTGATAGGAGGTTTTTCCCTAATAATTGTGGATCTTACGTCCGTGCTGAAATTGTGCCTAGGGATGTAGGAGTGTATTTTCATTGAAAGTAGTTTTGGATGGTTGGGTGATTCAATTTTGGGCTATAGTTATGAAGTCTTGCATTGAGTTGCCACCCAGACTTGCCTATATATTGCAGTTTGCATTTATTATATTCTAGGAAGTAGATGGCATTTCTGCTTCTACGGCTAGAATTATGGGAAAGGTAAAAAGTCTTGTTTGTAGTAGAGCACGTGAAGGTGTTGGTTTACGTAAGTCGGTTGCAGGATAGACTATTTCTCTTTGTGCAGGGTTGAAAGAATTGAACGGTTTCAGAGATGGTTTTATGTGAGACTGTTCTTTACCATAGTGTCACTGCTGATCAGGTCTTTAATGCTTTGAATCTGCTGTACATGATGGTACATGTTTCTTGGAATATTTTTTGAAATTTTGTTTTGAGTATAAGTATATTTTACCTCATTGATCATATATGACAGAGATTGGAATGCGTTGTTGAAGGTGGTCATGAGTGGTATGCTGTCGGGTCTATCTTTGTTAAAGAGATTAAGTTTTTTTTTTAATTTGGGTATTTGAATGGATTCTTCGGTTATTTGTATGTTTTAGTTTTAGTAGCCTCATTTGGTGAAATGTTGTAATAAGTTATTGTTGTGCTTGTTAATTTCACGATCTCTTGAGCAAAATTTCTTACTTGTAAGTGCTTACAAGAATGGTATTTTGTCAGGTTTACGGGATGGGCCTATCTAGAGTGAAAGTAGTTGTGAGTGTCCGTAGGCTTAATATAGAGCATGGTCCAGAAGTTCCCATTCTTATCTATGTATATGCAGGTATCTAGGAATGTTGTGGAGACAGTGGATTTTTCATAGTCAACGTTAATAGTCTTGTGTAGATTTTGTGGGTGAAGAATTTTGCTAGTTTTGCTGTAACTCCTGTATTTATAAGAAGAATATCATCTATATACATGATGCAGAAGATACTGTCTTGATCTACCTCTGGGTAGATAAAAGTCTCTCAAAATTTGCCCATGAAAACTTTAATATAAAAGGGGGATAGTATAGTGCCCATGGTGACTAGAATACTTTTTCTTGGATTGTTTTGATTTATCTAACTTTGTTCAAGAGGTCAGTGGTGTCTTATATCCAGGATTTCACTTTTTCAACTCGGGGTTGGATGTGGTTATCTACATATATCGATTGTTTGGTGGTGTGGCATATATTATTTTATTCGTTTTCATATTTACTTGAAAAACATATTGCCAATGGCTGATGATAGAGTTGGCACAAAAAGTTAAGATTCACTGGGTATATAATTCTTATAATTTTAATTCTTACATAATTATTGGACCATTTGGAGGATAGTAGTATTTGAATCAAGTTTATTATAATAACATGTTTTTACCCTTCGGCTTTGTCAAAGTAGTAATTTTGAATGGAACAATATTGGAAAGCTCGTTTTTTCAAGTAAATAATGTCACGTAATATCACTGCGCGTGATCTCAAATCATATTACGTGACATTATTTAATTGGAGAAAAACTTTTTATATAGTTCCATTCAAAATTATTACTTTGACAAAACCAAAAGGCCAAATATGGTAGTACAATGAACCTGATTTAAATACTATTTTCCACATTGTCTAACATATCGTCGGATATCGTACCAAATCACTCATTACACACAAAGACATACACACACACACACACACACACACACACACACACACACATATATATATATATATATATATATATATATATATATCCCAACTTGCTGATTTTATTTCTTCGTTTATTTTACTCTGGTTGTGTAAACCTTGTAATTACGAAAAAAAAAGGAGTACATTACGAACTCTCTATCAAAACTGTCAACATGGGTTTCTTTCAGTTTTCATATTGGTCTGGCTACGTATCTCTCTGCGTGTATGGTTGGCTATGTATGTATCACGGGTAGGGCTCCACCAATGGAGCTAGAGGGCTGGGAATTCAAGCATCTACTTCTGATTATGTCTACAAAAAAGTTACTTTTCGTTTCTCTTCAAAATATATATTTCAGAGTTAATTTTAGTTTGGAATGCAAGTTTATGCTGAATCGATTCTTGGTTTGTGTCCAGCAGCAGTGGCACTTATTTTTTCTTTTGATTATCCATTTCTTAGTGATCCCAGCCCAACGAAAGGCGAGCCAAGTAACGTAGTCCTAGATCGCCCTTTTCTAATTAATCACCCTTAACATAGCATGCCGTCTAAAGACGTCGGTCATAGGATGGTTTCTATTGAGTGACTTTTTTTTTTTGAATTGAAGTCTTCGTCTGAGATCTTTCCAATTTTCAAGCATTTCAACTGGAAAAATCAATAGAATTCCGAATGAATACCCCACCCCCGCCAAAATAGATATGAGTGCTTAATTGGTTCTACGTTGAATTAGACGTCATCAAAACTGCATAGAGTTTCGTGAATGAGTTACTCACATTTTTTTCAGTCAACTGAAATCGAAAAGAACAGCTAAAAACAAAAAAACAAAAAAATCGGGAAAAGACAAGACGGGCTGCTACAGGGTCAAACTCGACTCTGAAGATGATTACCGCTACTTTTGTTGTGTATATAAAATAAATATATAAATAAATAAATAAACAAAACTGTCGGAATATATTCATCTATTATAATGAAGAAGGATGTGAATGTCTGAATCATGATTTTTCGTTTATACGCATACCAATTTAGGTCAGTTATTAGGACAGCAACCTCACAATCAGATGGTTGTATGTTCAAATCATGGTAGATTACACGCCCTCTGTTGGCGAAGATTGTTTTTTTTTGTTCTCGTTTCTGTCTAAAAAATAGTTCAACTCTGTTTTAAATTTCGACAACAACTTAAGTTGAGGAGTTCGACAAAAGCTGCTGTGAGAAAGCTTCTATTAAATCACTCGACATTGTACAATGGCAACACATCTTGGAAAAATCAATAGCTAATGAGCAAAAATTTCCTTGAAATTAACCACCACCATCATCATCATCATCAGTCTTCTGGCGTCCGTTGTTAGACATAGACCTCCCCCCAGGATAAGCCAGACCACTCTATCATGGGGGGTCGCGGAGCCAATACTTTCTGAAGTTGTCTGATTTGTCTCCCATGTTATATTCCACCGGCTTCCGTTACAAATGTAATCTCCGAGGATCCACGTTGTGAGTTATGATGTTCATTGGTTATGTATTATTCTTGCAACATGACCAGCCCATTGCCATTTGAGTTTTCTGGTGGATTCTATGATAGTTCGGACTTCTGTTTTCTCCCTACTTGATCATCTCCAATACGGCATGCTGCCAAAAGAGGTTGACCACGTGACAGTTTCTATTGAGTGACTAATCAGACGTTTCTATCTTTTTCATATCCTGGCAGTTTTGTTTTCAATTTTACTGAAATCTAAAACAAAGTGCAGGTTGGCCGAACGGTTAACAACACGGAAGATGGACTTGGTGAGCCGAGTTCAAACACTGATTAAGACATTTTCAAATTATTTGACACGAATATATTTGAGAAAGGCATGAATCCATCTCAGCCTCAGATCCAGGTGAAATTGAGTAGGCCAAAGTGAGTGACGCTTCTTCGCATGTTTGTGGAAACCGGGTAGTGACGACTGAAGCGTTAAGCACATCAAGGGTACACTGAACAATTTATTGGGGTACCCGTGATTTTCAATTGAGTTTTTTAAATGGATTCTATGATGTCTTGGACTTCTGTTTTCTCCTGATATATCAAGCGTGATGGTGTTGAGTATGATTCTTTCATCTGCTCATTGCATATTTTCCTGTTTGAGGATCAATCCATTGGTTAGGTTCCACTTTTCAGTTCCATGGGTGACTATTGGGAAGATGCATAGTTTGTATACCCTCCTTTCGGGACTAATAGGATTTTCTTGTTTTGAAGGTTGATAAACAACTTTGCTTTTTGTTAAAAAGTTTAAGCGCTTTCATTCAACTTATCTCTCTCTCTCTCTCATGGCTGTACGATTCTCTTCCTGTATCGTTTGAAGCAGTCCTTTCTCGTCGAAATGAAATTAGAACTTCATTTAAAACTTCATTTAGAACTTCATTTAATGAACCATATTCATCAAATCGATGCGCACTTTTAGAATTCTTAGAGTTGAATCGGTTTTAAAGGTGGTACGTGATTTAACATAACTAAAAATAATTCTAAAAGAAAACGTTGTACGAATGTTTTTAGAATCTAAGAATTCGGGATTTAATTCGTGGCTCGGTGAAGTTCCCGAAAATTTTTGTTTCACCTCGTATATATATATATATATATATATATATATATATATATATATATATATATATATATATATATATATATATATATATATATATGCATATATAGCTATTTCAACTTTTGTGATGGTCATTTCAGTTTGTATCGAGTTTTCTATTTTATCTGTTCTGTTAAAGGGAGTAATGTAATTTTTGTATTGACATTTTAGGACATTGGCACCTATTTCTAACGAGATTTTGTTTGTACATATATTTCAATTGAAATTTGGTTTGTATACATATATTTTTTCGAATTATTATTACTATCGTTATCGTCATCATCACTAAGAAATCGATATATAGATTCTGTTATTTGATTTTGTTTATTTGTTGGAAATACTTAATGTGGCATATTTTCGAAAAAAGAAAAATTCAAGATAAATAAAGGTAATTCAATAAAACAGTGATTATGAAAGGTTTTTTTTTTCGTCCAAATATCTTTATTTATTCATTTATTCAATTCCACTTATATACAAATGAATAAAAATAAACGGGGGAAGAAACAAATGGAAAAGTGTCATTGCATAAAAACATCGACCGAACGTGTAGTGAACGATAAAATGAAATTGTATACGCATACACACGCACACACACACACACACACATATATATATATATATATATATAATCTTTATGCTAATTGGTAACTCAACAAATTTGTTTCACGAATTTGTTTGCGAATTCAAGTGGTATCATATACATACATATATATATATATATATATATATATATATATATATATATATATATATATATATATATATATATATATTTCACTAAATTATGTCTCTAAACCTTTCCCAAACTGGAAACTAATATAACATAACATATCCCCATCACGTTTTTTGAAGAAGCTGGAAGTAAACGTCAAATAGAGTAATAAGTCTTTGTTCTCCTAAACGTCTTCTGAATTGTCATTTCACCGAATCATATATATATATACACACACACACACCAACACATGTATGTATAGACATATATATATATATATATATATATATATATATATATATATATATATATATATATATATATATAATCATTATCAATATATGATTATATATTGCATTATTTTACGTAAAAAATTCTCATTTGAAATGATATCTTGTTATAACACGGTGAATATGCAATTTGGCCAAGACAACGTCAATTGAATAAACAATTTTTGGGAAATGACTTTGGCTTTAGTATTAGTTCCATGGTTAGAGCAACTCTACGTTGAAGCAACTACCCTATCAGTCGCCATTTTGATTCCTGTAGCAGCCATATTTTTCTTTAATTGTTAATTCTTTTTCATTAAATCCCTAAAGAAGTAATCGTCAATTATAATTAATAATTGTGTCATCCACGGACAGCCGTTTTGTTGTATAACAACTCTCCAGTGTGGCTTTAGACACCATATCCCTTCGAGTATCGCTTGATGCTCTTACCCTGCCTTACACTGAATTATATGTATGTATGTATGTATGTATGTATGTATGTATGTATGTATGTATGTGTTTGTGAGTTTGCAATTATAATTTTTTCTAAAGTTCATATTGTAGGACAATATCGGCAATAAAAAACGTGATTATTTAATTTTTCAGCCTTGTATCTCAATTGGTGCAGCCTGTACTTGCAGCTTATACATAAAAACTTATAGGCACGCATGTATACCCAGACAGCCACAACCACCTAAAGACTAAAGAAACCCATGTTAACAGTTTTGTTTGACGTTTTCCAATGAAAACAAATCACGGATTATCCACAGTCTGGAGGCTGACTGGAGAATCTTCCAATTCTTTTGCAGTATTATCATCGCCTGCGGCCGTTTCATCATTCGAGCATTTTCTTCTGACAATAAGATTATACCATTCAGCCATTCTATACACCACCATCTCTGACAGTTACGGACATATTTGCCTTTCTTCTCCATCCACCTTATTTTGCTTTACATCATTACCCACCCTTATCAGTGTTAATATTTCAAATAGCCACCAGGGGAAATTCACGCATTGGTACCGAGTCGCTTCAGTGCCGAAGACACATCAAAATGCTGGTTATTACCAATGTCTGTTGTCTAACCTTTTTTTTCCTAAGACTGTTCGGAAAAAAACGTAGGAAGACAAGAAGACCATAACACCGAAGTAGTGTTTAACTGCCGATGTAATGGTTTAAAACAGACGCTGTCGTGGAACTATTGACCTCTGGGCATCCATACAAATGGATGGTTATTTACACATTTGTTTAGTACCACGACCAACTATGGATGATTGACTGAGTGGTAGATTTGTAAGTATGTGTCTCGAGAGTTCGAACGAATGTCTGCTAAATATGAAGAAAAAGCTAAAAATGAATGAATTTTGAAGAGAAAGCATTAATGGGTCCAAAACGTCATGTCATTCTATCGACGTTTAATGTATTTATCTTTCAACCAGACTTGTTGAGATTTTCAGATACTTTAGAATGGAGGTGAAGATCTTATGTTGACTTATTCGCAGCCAAGTATATTTTTAGTCCTGGCGCTGTAATAAAACCCCGTAAGATTTCTTCAAATTGACTGATGAAACCAACCGGACATGTTAGAAGCACCTTCAGTGGGTAAGAATATCTTGGGTGAACATTCCAGATCAGTTGCAAAAATAATTTCTGTGCTATTTTCCATCATGACAGATTTCCATCTTGCAGTTGTGCCTTTTTTTTCCTGCCACTCCCAGTGCATCTTTGCCACACGGTAATGGGATGTTTTAACGGAAAAAACTTCCCTATCATCTGTGATGTGTGGCATGGTGTGGCAGGCAGATTTGTTTTCTTTGAGAACTAGTCGAATTAGGAAGTGTCAGGAATCATAGGAGTTCTTTTATGTTTGAGAACTAGTAGGATTAAGAAGTTTCAGGGAACGGCTGGGGGTTTGTTTATGTTTGAGAACTATTAGGATGAGGACGTGTGAAGGAGTGGCTGTTTTTTATGTTGGAGAACTAATAACATTAGGAAATGTCAAGGAATGGCAGGGAGTTTTTGTTTTGTTTAATGAGATTAAGAAGTGTCAGGGAATAGCAGGGAGATTTTGTGTTGGAAAACTAGTGAGGTTCAGAAATGTCAGGGAATGGCAGGAATAAAACGTGTCGCCTTTTTTTCCTATTTGAGTGTATGAACATTCACACCGAAGCACATTCGATACAATGAGCGAATTGATATATTGAGGTTATTTCGTCGGTCTTCCGTAGGCTTAGAGATCAAGGTCAGGGTTAGGATTAAGGGTTTGAGTAATGGCATTATCGGCGATCAAAAAAATAATGAAAGGCCTCCATAATTTGAATTATGGATTCCAGCTTTGGTTAAGGGCTAATGTTGAAGTCTGTAATTCGAACTCTAGCGCAGGTTACCAAATACTGGCGGTTGAAAGATTCATCTAATCGTAAAGATAAATTTTTAAAAAGCAGACTAATAAAAATTACGCGTTGCTCCATTGATTTAGCTAAATGCAGTTCCCAGGTGAATTGAATTCACCTTTTGATTCATTTCTTCAGTATTTGGCCAAGTTGAACACATTATACATTTGGCAACAATCTCAAACAAGAGAACGTGAGGCACAAATTGAAGACAGTCAAAATCCCCGTATAATACGATAATAACTTGGAGTATCTGTTTTGCAATTGGTGCACGCAGAGATGAAATTGAGCATGTGCAGATGACCTCCGTTACACATGTATGTCTGCAAGTGGGTTGAGACAAATGAACCCAGGTTAGAGGTTCCCATAGAGAAAAATGTGAGGCATACTACAATTAGATTATGGCGTGGATAAAATTCAAGAATATCGGATTATGTTAAAGAGTAGAACTGCCTTTGGAATCTCTGCACGCAAGGCCTTTATAGCCCTTATATATATATTGTACGTGCCATAAGTATTTGAACAAACAGATATCTTGCTTCTAATAGCTTAGTCTTGAGAGTTAAAAGCTGGAACATCGTGCAGGAAGAACCAATTTTTTTTGCAATCAACATAACAAGGCTTGCATTTAGTCAGATTTTGTAATAAGTTTCTGAAAAATATTCTTTTAAAAAGAACTAAATTGTTAGATGAAAAACAAACCGGTATGTTAATTCGGATCCCTCTGGCGCAAATTCCTTAATGGTACCTACAATCTAAGCAATGAAAATAGATTTTGTGGTTTTCAAAACTTATCAGTTGTAGTCTTTATATAAACAAATATTCGTATATACGAAAACTACCAAATCACAGTTCATTTCTCTCCAATCTGTAAAGGCACCTATCCCAACCAGTAGGCATCCTAAATGTAAATCTCAATCCGTTCAAATTTCATACATCATCATCATCATCATCAGCAGCTGCAGCAGTTGCAACAGCCTTTTGCGTCCTTCGTTGGACATAGACTTTCTCAGATCTCTCTATGATGGGTGCTGCGGAACCAGTACATGCTAAACTTATCTGTTTTCTTCTTCATTTTCAGCGTATCACAATTTCACATATGATCTCCGGGAATCCACATTGTGAGTCATGATGGGCAGCGGATGTTTGCTATTTCTGCAATATGACCAATCCATTTCTATTTGAGTTCTCATGGTTTTCATGATATCTCTGAATCTATTTTCCCTCCAACATACCGTACTTTTTTTTTATACCCCCACGATTCTCTCCTTTGCACGTTTCATGGTTTTTTGATTTGAATATTAATTTAAGATAGGTCTGATGTTTCAACCTCATAGGCTTTTTTTCTTTTAGAAACTGTCAACTGATACTGTCACAAAAATGACCACATTGTTTCTTTTCAGTTTTCATATTGGTTAGGCTGGCTGGCCATGTGACTGATCATGTGTGTATGTATGTATGTATGTATGACACGTACAGGCTGCACCGATGGAGCTAAAGGGCTGGAATATTTGACTTTTACTCTTTATTATACGTCTCTTCTGCCAGATGAACGATCTTCTTGATCTCTTAAAATCCCCCCTCCGGATAGGTCTTCGGGGTGGGGGTTCAATTGGCAATGCTAGGTGTTTTAAAAAGGAATCCCTTAAATTGCATCTAGCAGCATTCACGTTCTTCTTTTCATACGTTTCAGTGACCCCCCACACACCAAAAAGGGTGAGAGAAATAGCGTATCCATCGATACCACCCTTTTCCATTTTTTTAAATTGATCACCCCCAACGCAACCGTCGGTTTTGTGAAAGTTTTGCAATGATTGACTGATAAGCCATGCACATATTTCTTATCATGTTCCAGTGGCCGTTGTTCTGGGGTCGATCGAGATGATGTACCATGTTTCAAATACACAAATACCTCGGGTATTTATAACATGGTACATCAGTGGCAATACTTTATTTATCCCAGCATTGTCTAGCAAAAAGATGAACTCAATTAATTAGTGAATAGTCTGCAGCCTCTGCTTAATAACCATCTCGTCTCTGGTAGATACACCCACTTGCAACCTACTAGTGGGCCCAGCATAGTCACGCCCAGGGTTGCAGTAATGAAGAACCCATTAAAACTAAGACTCTATTTGATGAATAGTCTGCTTTAGACTGATCAGCTTAATCATCATCTCATCTCAGCAGATAGCCAAGACCCCATTTGCAACCTATTACTGGGCCAAACATAGTCAGGCCCAAGGTAGTGAAGAACCCATAAATACTAGGACACTATTTTGTAAATAGTGTGGTTTAAAAACCATCATCTCTCTGGTGAAGGTATGTATGAGAGAATAATCTGCATCTACTTGGCAAATATCCAGGAGCTACCAACTTAATCAGCATAGCTTGGCACAAGGCCATGATAGTGCCTGATGATAATCAGATTCAAACCAACTATTCTGGAAGATTGTACAGAGAGGATAGGAGATCAAGCTAAGAATCACTTAAGGATCAGAAGCTTTCGGACCAAAAAATCTTATTAGTCTTAGAAAGAAAGGTCAACGACCAGTATATCCTCCAAAAAGTCACTTATGGAGCTGAAACATAGAACCTAACCAATACAACATCGACAGGAACTAATAAGGCACAACATCACATGGAGAGATTGTAGGACAGCTCAGTGTATTAGAAGAGAAACAGGAGTCAGAGATATCATGGAATCCATTAGGGAAGTCAAATGACAATGGGCTGGTCTTTTAGTAAGATAGCCAGACAACATCTGATCATCACGACTGGCAAAATAGGTCCCAAAAACCGGTAAAAATATAAGGTGGCACGGAGAACCAGATAAGTATAGTCTCCGTGACGCCCATGATAGAAAGGACAAGTGAATCTTGGGGGAAGATACTTTCAACGACAGACGCTGAAAGGCTGGAGCTGTTGCTGCTGATTTCTCTAATGGATATTCTGCAAGACAAATTCGAAATACGAAACTATTAAAAAGACGCTCTTATAATAAATGCAAACAAAAGGAAAGAAAAAAACTTCATAATATCACAGGTTTCAAACAGATCACGTTGTACGGAACAGTGATTCAATTTCAATACCGGACATACATTTCTATGAATAAGATGAAAAGAAAAATCTGATATCGAATTCCTACTAGCTGAATACCAAAATCTATTTATTTACGACAGACAAGGTTTATTTACCTGTGTAATTGTGTGTTTATTTGGCATGCAATCTCATTTCTGGGTCTCTTATATTTGTTGACAGCCCCCAGGTTATAACCGGAGAGTAAGCATCCATTTCTTTTTTTTCAAATAAGAAGCCAATATGTGGAAATTTCTTTTTGGAAACAGTCAAACAAAACTGTCGAGAAAAGTAACATTTATTAGAATTGGTCCGTATCATGCATACAGGCCACATCGATGGAGCAAGAGGGCTGCAAAGTTGAACATGTGATCCTTATAATGTTTTGAAAAACAGATTTTCGTTTTGTGAAAATCAACTGACTAAATCGGTTTTATGTGTGTGTATGTGTGTGCATATGTATGTGCGTATGAGTGTGTATGTTCAATGTAAGTTATTTATTAATTTATTCGTCGTTGATTTTCGAAAATCCAACTTTAATGATCACTGCCAAATGAGATGCGAGACAACTAACTTAAGTAACTCATCGATTACCCCTTTTCACAGTTTTTTTCAATTGATCACCCGCAACGTAGCATGCTTCCAAAAAACATTGGTCACGTAGCAGTTTCTATTGATTGACTAACCAGACTTCTTTCTTTTTTTTTTCTTTTTCATCAAATCCGCACCCAGCTGGAAGGGGAAATGTTTCTATTGACAATGTCGAAGTCGGGACATGAATTTGATTAGAGCCCCTCTCTGCCTTTCTCTTCCACCTACATTTGATCTACTTTTCAAAAATTTGAGATTAGGTTTTCGGACTGAATAAAAGACGAATTATTACCGTTCAACAGCCTCCAGGAATCGTCTGTAAGAATCGAATTATAAAGAATCCGAAAAAATTACTGAAATAAAAAAGAATCAATAAAATAAATTTGTAGAGAGATAAATCTGTTAAAACTTCCAAAGAACGTTGAAGAAAAGATAAATTGAAGAGAATTGAGTATTTATTTACCAAGTAGTTGTTATCAGTGAAAATGAAATTCACGGATATATTGGATTTTCTATGATATGATTTTTTGTCTCAGACAAGAAACTATATAGATATATATATTTTTCTATTTTTTTGATATATATATATATATATATATATATATTGTTGGAATTTATATAAGTACAGTGCTCAATATCTTTGTAAATAAGGATATTATAGTGATCATAATAAGAAAGTCACGATGGCTACAGATTTGAAGTTCACCTGACGAATGCAGGCCACTTTTAGCTAATAAACTTAATGTAATTTATAATCTTGTATTATACACACACACACACACACACACATACACACACACACACACACACACACGCACATATACATATATAGACATATATATATATATTCATAAACACCTCAATGATCCTGTGAAGGGCATATAGCCAGTAATGTCACTAGGGGTCATCGAGTCTTTGGGGTCTTTTAGATATCATGAACCCTACCAAATTTGATCAGACCCCAGCTCATACCCTAGCAACCACTAACAGGTCTGCCTTCATTATTCAAAGTCATTTGATGCTTTCTCAGCTGCGTCTGTGGTTGTAGCAATGGCTCTCTTTCCCCTCTCTGTCTCTCTGTCTCTTTCTCTATCGTGAGTTTGAGTGTAGTGTGTGTCCTGCAAAGTGAATCACCTGCAAAGTTCCGGTACTTGACTCCCAAGGGCCAACATTCAGCTCTCCAACCTTTCCTTTGGCAGTTCCCCATTATTAGTTCTCTTCCGCTCGTGAGTATCCCTAATCAGTTCTTCCTGTAGTACAGTATATATATGTATATTTAGATAGCATTTATCTCTCGAACATGTTCTGTTAAAAACGACGGATGAATTTTGCCGGGTCATCTTTTTAGATAATTACCCCTTTTTGCCAAAAAAGCTGCTATATTGTATGATTTCAAGAGTGAAATAACTGTTCCAAAGTTCATTATGTATTTAATGAAGCAATTTCGACCATCACTGGTCATATTCAAGACTCAATTTCGAAGTCTGACGCTTTAAGCCATATTAGTTGTAAATAACTATTATGGCATTGATTGTTTCTTCATTCATGGTATCCTGCGATAAAACAGCTTATCTGCTAATTTAAATTGATGCAACAACATATATATATATATATATATATATATATATATATATATATATATATATATATATATATATATTCATATATATATATATATATATTCATATATATATATATATATATATATATATATATATATATATATATATATATATATATAGTTTAAAAAGCTATACAATTTCGAACAAAGAACATTAGGAAACCCTTTCAAAAATGTTTGTGTCGCTTCATTCAGTTACCTCCCAATATCTGGTAATGTAATTTATGTAATTTTCTTCAATATATTTTGTCTGTTTTGTATATACTTTGTTATTGTGGTGCAATATGTTGGTTCTTTTCTGTTGGAATCATCAGTTGTTTACCATGCAATTGCTTCGGGGATTTAAAGACAAAGCACTTATAATGACTTGCAATCCCAGTACTGTGGATCATTTACCTCTTCCTTTTCAGCTATGGTTTAAATATACAGCCCATGTCATACATGTTCTTCGTTATTTTATATTTGGTATTATCCTAATGTACTGTATAGGGATACTATTTTATACTACAAACAATCTATTTGTTTGAAACAGGTCTTACTTATGTAGGTTTCGAATAAAACGCAATCAACAATGAGGGATCATTAAGTATAACAACATACATAACTTTGGTCGTGTCACCTCTACTGGGTGTTCACCCACGTGAGTACTACAAGGGGTTTCGTCGGTTTTAATCTCAGACTGTATCCAAACAAAACGAAAAACTCCTTTGATCTTATTCTCTATCAACACATTCATATATTTATATAGTGAGGAAAAGGATGAGATTTATTCGACATAATGGTGAATTTAATAGACAATAAAAAAACCCTTGAAAGTTTGGAAACTGGATTGAATTAATTTCCGTTACATGTTTTGAGAGGCTGTTTGCTCTTGTTGTCAAACGTTACAGAAGAAAAATGATGAAATTTTACGGATAAAATGTTTGGAGAGGGAGGATATGGTGCAAGGTTAATGTTTTTTTTTCTGAATTTGTTATCTTAATTGGTGAAAAGTAGATATCTTAGAATCAAAGTTAAAATCATCTGCCTATCAGTGGAATTGAGAAGGGTTTTGTGAGTAAATGTAGTTCGGTCCACTGACTGTTATTGAGAAGAATACACGTGTGTGTGTAAGTGTGCGCAGTTGTAGATGTGCTCTTAAGGGGGAGGTTGTGTTTATATCGTTATATTCTGTGTGTATATATGAGTGTTGGTAATCCATATTCTATGAAAGTGAAAGTAGTGTATTTTTAGAAAGAAAACATTTTAGAAGATGCATTCGTTTTTCATTTGATTTTTGTACTAACTAAAGGGAGGGAAGAGGGTTTGTGTTGGTATTTTGCTATGCGAATATGTGTGTGGGTAATCCAATCTTTTCAAAGAATATGGTCGTTCTTTTAATTCATCTATTTTCTTTTAAATTTTGAGATGTGATTTTTTCCTACATTTTGATTTTTGGCCCAATTGACGTTGAACAACAAGAGGAAACAATCTATCGGAGCCTGAAACGGAAATGAGTTCAATCCCGTTGTCAAGATTCCATGTTTCCACGTTGCTTATCAAATTCAAAATATAAATATATACATATGTATATATATATATATATATATATATATATATATATATATATATATATAAAGTAGATGTTTTTAATCGATATATTTTCTCAACTT
Organism: Thysanoteuthis rhombus; assembly: GCA_963457665.1. Lineage (NCBI taxonomy): Eukaryota > Metazoa > Mollusca > Cephalopoda > Oegopsida > Thysanoteuthidae > Thysanoteuthis > Thysanoteuthis major. The sequence continues at coordinate 8,444,920 of OY735215.1, forward strand.
TGAGCATTGAACAGTGTTGCAATAGAAATTTTTTATAAAAGATATTTTCTTTTATTGACAAATGTATTACTTTTAAATGGAAGAGCCGTTGTTAGGGACAGAGAAACAAGCAGAAATGGGAACACTCTTCATTACGTTGATTAATTAAGATATAATGAAGAACGTGTGAATGTATGAAGATTTCTTGGAATTAACAAACCAGTTATTAACAGTGAAACATATTGAAGAATTGAAAACCCTGCAGTTCAAAATTCCTGTTCAATGCGTCAATCTGTGAGGTATAGGGGTCAGTTTTCTGAGCAGAAACGGCTGGAGCCAGTGTAAGGTTACTTTTTATAATTCGTTCTATACAAAGGTTGTACTTTGGTCCAGAAGTCTCCGGTACCAAATTCACCAGTTCACTTCGTCAATCCAAGTGGTAACTTTGTCGGAAGACACTGAATGGTAAAGACCCTCTTGCGTAATGGGTTCTAAGAGAAGATTTTTGTTTTGCTCCAATGATTAAAGTATGACTTGAAGAACAACAAGCCTGCCTGCTGAAGAGTGTAACCCGATTCTAGCTTCTATTCCAACGGAAGATAATCACTGCAACTTTTGTATTGTGTATATAAATTGAAAAAGTATTTTTTTGGTAAGAATGCATCTATTCATTAGAAGGAAATAAGCTCATCTCTATGTTTTTTAATCTAAGACTTGTCAATTTAGCTCAGTCAGTAAGACAGGCTCTTGGCAATTTATTAGTTGTGAATCAAGATAAAAAGTTGAAGTTTACTAATCGTTTTTTGCGATCATTTTTCCTCTTGTTCTTGTTACGGAAGAAAAAAAATGTCAAACCCAGTTTGGGAGCTTCACAATATATTTTTCTCCATCACAACTTTTGAAATTGGAATGTCATGAAGTGAACTGATGTAACCTCGCTTCCCGAATGATTGCTTCACGCTATTTCCCTTTTCCGAAAGATCTGCGTTGTTACAGGTTTCCTGTGCTATCTGAAATGGCACAAAGTGAAGAAACAATTGCCATTCAATTCTATGTTAAAATGATTTGAGCAGACCCTGACTAGGTTCCCGTACTAGCTGTTCTAATGCTCGAGTTACGAAACCTTTACTCTCTGTAGAAGATCAAACCTAGCAGTAAAACTCACACCTTGTTCTTATGATCGTGTAAGGTCTTTTTCCTCGTATCATTGATTCATTTTATATGTTATATTAGGTTGATTTTTCATAAGTTAAAGCATAGTCATCCATTATTTATTTCTGACCAGCATTGCTCTCAATCCCACTAGTCCAACAATGGAGGCTATACCAATTCATCACGTATTGAGCTAGAACATGGAACTTGAGCTAAAGTTTGACCATGAAAACCAGTTAGCCACTGAACATGCAATTATGAGAGTCATGCTGAACATCAGATGGAAAGATCTTCGCAGGTAGTAGAAGTCGGTCGGGGAGAGGTCTGGTAGGTTAGCTGGGTGTGGGTAGAGTTTCGTAACTTGGTTCTTTCAATTTCTGCAGGGTTATTCACGAGATGTCTCGACCTTTTTTTCTGCTTTCCAAATTTGATGCAAATATCGAACAAATGTTTGAATGGTCAATTGTCAGTTCCCTGTGAGCCTCTCAGCTGTTTTGTGTGGATCCGCCTCAATAACAGTTCTCCATTGGAAGTCATCAATAACTGAAGGACAATCACATCTTTAACGGCTTCGTCTCCGTTTTGAGATTTCTAAAAGATCGACTGGCCAAATCTTTGGTTGATATTCTGAGCATTAAACGATATTTTCAGTTCCAAATGCTTCACGCCCCGATTTGAACTCATAAAACAAAATTGCTCGAATTGGCTTTTTCTCCCGTCTCCAAATAGACCAGAATAAATCGTGAATGAAAAATGTTCAGCTTGAATAAATAAAGCGAGATACAGTCTCTAAAATGATACATTCTATGAACATAGTTAAATAATAGTTTATCTATGATTAAGCATTAGATTTGAGAATAATAAAAACTGCAATTATTTTTGCACTAACCTAATACATTCTAAAAAGTATAGAAAATGGCTCTTGCGCCCTACAAATATCGCTTTTGTGATCAGGACATTGATGTATAGAAATTTACCAATTTCCCCTTGGACAAATCAGAGAGGGTGCTTCAATGCTATCCCAAAAGTAATGTTTTTGTGAATAAAAAATAGGCTAATGAAATCATCGTACAATATCATGTATGTAAATTTCAAAATATCGCCCTCTTGGTCAGACTAGCAAAGTTTCAAGAGAATGATAGCCATTTTCTATTTATTGCATACGTGAACAATAAGAAAATAACTCTTAAAAAACTTAGAACAAAGATTGCATTGTATGGTGCAATCACTGGCGATAGACAGATTTATTACGAAAATCCAAAATCAAGATCCTGGGAAGACTGTTAACTATTCAACTAAAAAATGATGTTTTTTGTGGCAACCTTATTATCATTATAATAGGTTGAACCTAAACAAACTGCTGATGCACAATTCTACAGTGAGCAATTTGCTCTATTGAATGCCTTATTGGAAGAGAAAATTCTGGACAGAGAATACTTACCATAATTTTACTAATAAGCTCGTTTCCCCGATGTAAATGTGTCGTATCAGACAATCATAGATCTGGAATATGAAGTTCTTTCACACGTAATCTATTTTCTGGACTTATCATTCGACTGTAACTTTACGCCATGAAATACTTCTTCCCCTTTTGTGTGAATTTTCTTTTAGATGAGTGATCGTCATTAATAATATTTCTTTTCGTCTGTTGTCCTCATTTCAGTTCATCTTTTGAACACAATGTTCCGACCATTGTACCCTCCAACCTTCTTATTTGCACATGTTAATTTTTACGGGAGTCTGAAAAACCCCTTCAATAAAGCACTCTCGTGACACTAGCTCCGGACATCAATTTAATTATGAGATCACAAGCAGTTAATGATTCTTTGGCGTTCTCATAAAACCCACCTGAAGAAGATCCACAGGTACAATGACCGAAACTTTATCTTCAAAAGAACAATCGAAGTACTTCTTGTCGGATCCTCTTGGATCTATACATTTCTGTGGCCAGCAGAAAATAAGACGGCGTGACAAACTGAACAAGTTTAGACTGTACTGTCTGCTTGACGCCTATAATAGAACAGTCTGGTGAATCTTTTGGAAGGTCGAACAGAATAAGATGCCCATCTATCATTATGAAATACAAACTTCACCTGGAAAACAGCGTGAAGCTAACGGAAGAATTTACCATCTATTTTTTGTTCCGTTATCTCAAAAATCTATCTCTTTAAAACGACATAGCCATTTTTGGTCTACTAATTATCCGCATGAAGAGATTTGATTAGAAAATTTTGGACCAATTTAGAATGAGTTTGATCGATTGACGTGGAGGTTGTAATTGACTCAAATTATGAAACTCCGAAGTTGGTAGACAAAGGGTCAAGTGGACCTCAGTTCGGATTTGCCTTTTATTACAAAATAACGAGTAAAATGATATCGATTTGATTATTTTCCCAGATAAAAAGAGAGAAAAAAATACTCAGTCACTCATAAGAAACCGCCACAAGACCAACGTCTTTGGCTGCTAACTGGGTTTGGGGTGATCAACTAAAAATTGGAAAAATGTGTGATCGATGGATAAGTTACTTATTTCGCCTTTTGTAGTGAAAAAATGGGCCAAGCGAAGTACTTGTGTATACTGTCGAACTTTCTGCAACAGTCACTGCAAACGACCAACGCGACCGATAAACGTAGCAAAAGGTGGGGTTCCTTGGTTTGAGAGGAGCAAACATTTTGCCAACACCAATCCATTGTGAACACTTCTTCGTTCTGTGTCATTTCTGATTGGAGAAGAAACCTTCAATAAGGTAAGTTTTTCATGAAACTTAAGTGACTTTAAGCGACCATTTGAAGAGGGGAATACCTGTATTAGAAAACGATAGTTATTGAGATTTTGTCAAATTCAAAAACTGGTGTTGACTTTATTTTCCTACTGTGAGAAGAACAAGAAAAAATCAATCTTCACCAAAATTGGGGGTGTAATCCAATGTATAAAATTTACATTCACCCACCATGATTTGGAATCAAAACCAACTGATTGCTAGGAGGCTGTTTTACAGACACGTCTTTGATATTAATGGAGATCAATGTTTAATTTTTTATCCTCTTGCTCCATTGGTTGGTGATTCAACCAGCTTGCCAATCAGCCAACCAGCCAGACCATCTTAAAAACTGAAGAAAAATGTTGACAAATTTAATTGACGGTTTCTGATGTGAGATCTGTGCATGTTCATGTCGTGCAGACTATCTTCGCGATAAGTTACTCAACCAGCCGGGGCCTGGAGTGGGGGATGTTAGCACCTCAAAACCGGATAGATAATGAACTACAGATATTCCTTAACGGTCACTTGCATAAAAGCAGACAAAGAATTTTTCTCCAATGTCGTTTTGGTTCAGCGGGAACAGCAAAAAAATCAATGGAATATTTGCAAGTTAAGTTAGTCCCAATGGCCTTCCATAGACGACTCAATCTAACAGCTTTCAGTGATCTACATATGACGCAGATGATCGTTGCACACCTTCCAGAGACAATGGGTCACTCTTGGATTTTTCTTTGATGCCTCGAGACGGTTTGGCACCATTGGAGTGTGGGCTGCCGGCTTCGGCTACTAAGCGGCGGTAATTTTTCTTTTTTCTCGTATTTCCACTTGTCTCGCTAAAGCCTTCCAGTTAGGGTTTCTTTGAAAGCGTTACATAACAAACATTGCATTTATATCTATTAGTAGACTTTAGCATTTCTTTTATAACCAATGGCAATTGGTGATAAGACGCTGACCCATGAATGCAGCTTTTTATTGGCCAATCATTCGCAGCAGCTGTATTGACGTCATTGCCCTGCTTCGCGGTTTACGAGACTCATCGACGCGGTTACTACATTTATTTCCTATTAATGGGCTGCTATCAAATATGTGCGCTTACGGGCAAATCAAGTAGGATCAAGGCATATACTTTTTGTACGTTGGTACTAAATTGACACTTATGAGTCATTATGGCACGTTTGCTACTATGCCGGTCAAATTTGGTACGTTTCAGCAATTCCATTTCAAAAATATATTTCATATATACATATATATATATATATATATATATATATATATATATATATATATATATATATATATATATATATATATATATTTGCAAAGCTACTACTTCAGTTGATCTTTTTTTATCGGTGGTATTCCGCCTTGTTAGTCAATGCCGTTTTCAAACTAAATCAGGAACGGTATAAAATTTCTTGGTAAGGATTGTTTTTCCCTTTTCGTTGCGTGATTATTTCGTCATTTAAGTTGCATTGTTACCATCTCCCTGTCATTTTGATTCACGACAGTCTTTTTTTTATTTTTGTTAACTCTATTTCGAATGCTTCCTTTATCTTTTTTGTAATTTTGTTGAATATTTAGAATATCATTTATTATAGTAGAGTGAAATATCAAAATATGTTTCGTCACACTTTCCGGGAGATGCAAAATTTATGCGCGAATTCTACAAGGCAATACTATAGCTAGGACTAACATGTAAGGGGCGGGGGATAATTCAGTATTTGAATTTAATTTCTTTCAGTTTTATTCAATATTTAACATATATCTCTCTTGATTCAATTTTGACGTTTATTCACCTAACTTCATTTTGTTATGAAAATAAAGAATAGAATAAGTGCTCTTTTGCTTTCTCTGGTACTTCTGTGGACAGGTTCACTTTTAGTAAAACTATTTGTGCATCCGCTAGAACCTCTATGGCACCCTGAGTTAGATAGACCGATTGTTGTACGATCACTCAAGTTGGGCAACGTTGAGCTTGGTCAGTACTTAAACTAGGTACTGCTTTGGAATACCCTGCTGAGCAGAAAAAGTGAGTGTGGCCACTTCGGATGCTTGTTGTCTGCAAGTTCATATCACGTATTGAAAACCGAGACAAGTAAAACTGGTTGAACCGGGGATCTGAATAGTGTATCTTTTTTTCATCTCACAATTAAATCAAGCTGAGAATCACTCTTGGTTGGCAAACTCCCAGTAGAGTAAACTAAATCTTCATGAATAAGCGAATCCTATTAGTTTCAAAAGGGAGAGTATATAAGTAATGCATCATTCTGATAGTCACCTGTGGAGCCAAAACATGGAAGCTACCCAAAGTATTGACCCTCAAACTGAAACCATCTAGCGTACACACAGAGGAGAGAACCATGTTCAGTGTCACACAGGGAAGACCAAAAGTTACCACAGTATAGCGAGAAAACAGGAGTCTGAGAAATAGAATACTTTAAAAAACTTTAATAGCAATTGGTTGGTCGTTTTGCAGAAATACTAAAGAATTACTGGACATTACAACTCAAAACGTTGATTGCAGATATGTGTGGAGCTTTGGCCGGCAATGAAATAAGATGGTGTGACAGCACACCCATGATAAAGAGGTGTAGCAAATCTTGGGAGGAGGCTATGTCTAAAAACAGAAATTTGAAGACTGACGAATGATCGCGTCATTTGTTGCCTTCGTTGGTGACGATAGATCTCTGGACAAAATATTCACTTTATTGATGTGATAATCATTATATTTTTGCTAGTTACCGCTGCTGATTGTGACTTCGATCCTTACTTCTTTGTGGAATGAATCTAAACTCGTTTGATATCTACACGTTGGATCTGATTTATATTGGTTTTCTGTGACCCTAACAACTAGTGTAGTCAATTTGATCCTATTTATTCATCACTCAGGTACTTTCAAGAGAACGGAAAGCAATAATCAAATATCTTAATTGAACCTTTGGTTTTTGTTCTAATTACAAAAGAATTGCATCAATTTATCCGTGAGAAGACGCCCAAATATATTTGTGGACTTGAATCTGTTTCATATCTAATTCACATTTTAAAAAAAAATCACTCTGATTAATCCATGATTGATTAGTATTTCATGAGAAAAAAGAACTCAGTTTTTAAAAATCTCTATCCCTTAATATATATCTATGTTTTTCTATGTTCAATCGTGAGTCTGTGTCAGTGTGTCTGTTTGTATGCTTGTGTGTTTGTATTTATGTGTGATCATGTGCGTGTGTTGGTTTATACTCGGTACTTGAAAAAATAAAAAAAATAAAACGCGGCTGGGATTAACTACTATTTGCCTGTTTTGCCTGCTGAGGATTATAAGCCCTGAGTTAATCTTCTCGGATTATTAGCCGTATTTCTTCTTCTTCTTCTTCTTCTTCTTCTTCTTCTTCTTCTTCTTCTTCCTCCTCTTCTTCTTCTTTTTCTTCTTCTTCTTCTTCTTCTTCTTCTTCTTCTTCTTCTTCTTCTTCTTCTTCTTCTTCTTCTTCTTCTTCTTCTTCTTTTATTGTCCCTTCAGTAGGAGATTCAATCAGAACCATCGATTCATTTGTAACAAACACAAGGTTTGCAGTAATCGAATAACCTCGGAGCCTGTTGGGAAATTTTCCCTTTCATAAAATTCCAAGCGAACAAAAACATAGGAAATCAAATAAATACTTTCATTTTCCTAATTTCCAAAAGAAATCCACAGATTTTTCTCTGCAAGGCGTCTTCATCAAATCCCTTTAATGAGAAATGTATATTATTCCATGGGGGAATATTGTCCCGAGTTAAAGCCAACATTACAGCCTCTTTTTTTATTTTATAACTAATTTAGGTGAAATCCTTCTTGTGCATAGAATGAAGATAACATACTATCATTAATATGAAATACTGCTTACAGGATTATGTCTCTTGAGCCTGGTATTTTTTCCTTTTTTAATCGACAGTTTCCAGTTTTAAGTTACGGTCAAGTAGTTTTTTTGTTGTTGTTTTACCGTAGCCCGAATTCTAACGCAAAATTTTGACATTATTCGTTTAAGAGAACTGAAAGATCATTTTAAAAGTAATTACTTAGCTATCACCCCAAATTTCGGAATGCTACCCCCACCAGGGGAAAAACACTATGTGGCTAATCTCATAGACCTTACTTCATTTTAGATCTTCTGGGAGTTACCAACATTTTCACATGCAAAAGTATGGATTTTATCCTCATGTATATCATATTTTGAAATGTGTATGTTGATCTGTCCGTCTGACATGTTTAATATTATCTAATCTGATAATGATATTGGCAATACGTCTATATTCCTTGGGAAGACAACTCTAGCTAGAGAAAAACAAGTGGACTGATTAAAATTCTTTATCAGCCCACGCATGCATGAGAGAATTAGAAACCTCTAATGGAGAGATCACAAGACAGCACAGTATATAAGGAAGAAAACAGGAGTCAGAAACATCATAGAATATATAAGAAACTTAAATGGTAATAGGTAGGCCATGTTGCAAGAATGACAGTCAACCGATGGCCATCACGACTCAGAACATGGATACCCAGAGATCATATGTGAAACTGAGGCCAACAGAATACAAGATGGAGAGATGAACTAGACAAATTTAGAAAATACTGGCTCCGTAACGCCCACGATAGAGAAGTGAGGGGAATCCTGGGGAAGGTCTATGTCCACCGACAAACATTAAGATGATGATGATGATGATGATGATGATGATGATGATGATGATGATGATGATGTTTTATGTATGATTTACGTGGATCCACGTTGTAAATTCTGATATACAGATGTCAGGCATTCTTCCGATATGATCAGTCCTATCCACTTTTTTTTAGTGCTTTCTTTTTATTTCTTTGGCCTTATTTGTTCTCTATATATGCGATGTTGTCTTGTAATCTTTTCGTGTAATGATAAGTATAATTCTTTTCTGTACACGTTCCATGGTTTTTCAATTTGAGTGTCAATCTTTTGGTTAAGTTACAGGTTTTAGCTCAATTCGTATTTATCGGAAGGAGAGTATTTTATTTGCATGACAGCCCTGAGTTCTACATTCCACATCTCAACTGAATTTCTTGAAGGATATCTTGCCATATACTCTCAATTTGAGAGTCAATCTTTTGTTGAGGTTACATGTTTTAGCTCTACATGTAACTTTCTGAAGGAAAACATTTTCTTTACGAAGAATCTTAATTTATACACCCCTCATCTCCAATTGACATTCTGGATATCTAGCCATGTATTTCTACCGGCACAAGAGGGTGATGGAAGTTGTGTTTATCTCAACGTTTTGGACGATATCTTCTCTGGCTTTCCCTACTCTTGCAATTCTGATAAGAGTATTTGCACTTCTTTTGAAGATTATTCAGACCGACACTTGCATCTTCTCTGTCTTTATCATTGTACGTTGGCCCATTCGGTTTTTCGACTTTCTTTTCCATTCAAAATTCTAATATCAGTCACTACACTTCTTTCAAAAATTGTTCCAAGTAATATTTGCATCTTTTCTGTTTGAACCACTATATTGTAGTCGCTTCATTTTTTGGTCCTCTTCTCTATTTGAAATTCTGATATGAGTCATTGCTATAATTCCAGGATCACTGGATTTCGCCAGGCCTTCTTTGTTGTTCCAAATTGTAAGATGAATCATTGCCATCATTTCAAGAGTTAACCAGATTAATATTCTCATCGTTGTTGCTTTTATCACATTGTTCCCATTCATATGCTTTTTAATCTCCACCGTTGTCTGAATATCGAGACAGAGATGATCACTGTCGTATTTAAATGCCTTGGTGTTGTTAACAAAATGTTGTTTTATTCATATTTTCCAGCAGTAGTCATAGATATTGACACATCGCGTAAATACTTTAAAATATTGGAGAAAGGGGTGATCAATGAATATTTCTTCTCTCTCTTTTTGTTCTGTGGTGACCATCAAAGATTTCTGAATTAAGAAAAGCAAAAACAAGTGCAAATGCTGCTTGATATGAACTAAAATACCAATTTAGCATGGACTTAGATTGCAAATTACTCTTCTCACCCAAGAACTATGGATGTGACAGTTTTAATCGATTGTTTTAAACTAGACTCCTTCAACAGGTGGGGAAATTAAACAACGATTCTCAGTGCATCCTAATTGATAACAAACTCATAGTTCTATGAGCGAGATGATATCGTTTATATATCCCATCAGCCACTCGGAGGAGAATAAAATGATTGCAAGATCTTGTCAGCCACCCAACGAACAAGGACATTCCTTGCGAGAAATTTCTGTTGCATGCACAGCTGACAAGACCTTGCAAGAAATGTACTCGTCAACTGCTCAAGGAACAAAGGAATTAGTTACGTAATCTTGTGAGCAGCTGAATGAACAAAGAAATTTCTTGCGAGATCTCGTCGGTTGCTCGAGGAACAGAGATACGTCGTGAGATCTCGTCAGCCGGTTCCGAGTTGTTAAAACAATCGGAAGGAAATATTCAAAACTGATTTTCCTTTGTCTAGTACTATATAAATAGCGGAAAGAGTAACAGAGATGGTTGCGTGAATATCATCAAAAAACAAATAATAGCATTAAACTTCGACCTTTGTCACGGAAAACAATAAAGCTAGGTGATTTATCGAAGAAATATATTTATTTATTTAAAAAATTGTTACTGAATAAAATTGACTCTATTCAAGTTATGAGAATCGATCTTTTGGTTAAGTTACAAGTTTCAACTCTATATGTTACTATCGGAAGGAAAACATTTTCTTTACATGAAAACTCCGTTTGAGTTTGTTGATATCAAAGGAATTTGATACGTAATCCTGTTGTTAGCAACAGAATGAACAAAGAAATGGATGAAAAAATTACAAGCTTATCAGTATAGACAAAAGAATTACCAGGCACATTTTAGAGCAAATTTAGGCTGGGAAACAGGATTTCCAAAATATTCTCAGCAACCTCTCTGCTGGTTGAGAAAATGAATAGTTTTAGTTTGGCGTCATTTTTGAGTTGCTTTAGAGAATGTAATGTACTCAACTATTTTCGTCATGAGACGTCGAGTCTTCATGATGAAATGATTTCTGCTATATAATATTTTGTATCATTTGTTGTTATATATCTGGCTATTCGACTTTTGAATTACTTTGTAGTACATGAATGTTGGACTGACGACGATTCATGATTTGATGCGGTGAAGATGTATTTGAATAATCGCATACTACATAATGATGATTATTAATTTTGATTGGGATATTCCATTGCACTTCCTTTGATGACTGTTTTTTGTAATCTGTTTTTTTAAGGTAGATATTTATACTTATATTACGTTAGTTTAAATTGGAATGCAGCGCTGTTGAATCATGGGTGCTCACTGAAACGGGAAGCACAAGTAGGTATACATACATACATACATACATACATATATATATATACGTATGTATATATATATATATACACACAAACACACACACACACTCACACACACACATATATATATATATATATATATATATATATATATATATATATATATATATATTGGAATGAGGATTTACTACTTTGGGCATTTTCAGGGATGATTCAGTTTATCTTGAAATCCTTTTTTGGACATTTGTAGGGTTGGGGCTGTCTGCTATTCAAGATGGTGAGATTTAAAGATATTTTTTTTGTTTAGTGTTTGTCTATTGCTTGCTACATTTTATTTCATCTAATGGGGCTGCATGTCTTTTGGTGGTTAAAATTTACAAACATGATGATGATGATCTGAATGTTCCTGTTATCAGTAAGTGTTTGTTTTTATCAGACATTTTTGGTGTGTATCCTCTCTGGGAATGTTTTACTCTCACTTAAATTTAATACCACCTGTTGGGACCCCTTTTATATCATCATAGTATATAGCAGGCACAAATCCCTTAAACAATAGATAGATAAGTAAACAAATAAATAAATAAATAAATAAAAGAAAACCCTACTATCTGCTATCGTAGACACCCCCAAATGTCCCAAACAAGAATCTAAAATAAAGCAAATCATTCACCTGAAGAAACCCAAATAAGACAGAGACATAAACAGGTTTGTGTAGCAAATCCTCGTTCCATTATATTCTAAGATGTACTCTGAGCCAACTTGATATTTAAAGTTGAATGTGTCGAGAACTTTATGAAATAAACCTATCAAACATCGGATATTTAATTGTATTGTAACGCATCCCTGATTAGTACTATATATATATACATATATATATATATATATATATATACATATATATATATATATATATATATATATATATATATATATGTATATATATATATATGTATGTATGTATGTATGTATTGACAGATAGATAAGAAGCCAAATTCTGCTGCTATAAGCATAACAAGACACGTATCAAGTCATGTTGCGTGGTCCCTAATTCTAAATTTCAGCAAAATGTTTTTTCAATAGAATTTAAATTGTTTGGTGCATCGAATCAAGTTTTCATAAGTATAGATAATTTTTTTTTCAGAATTTGAGGGGGGCGGTTAAAAAGCTAGAAAAAAAACCCAACAAAACATTGGTAATTGAAAGAGATGCCGAAGTAGTTTGGTTTTGTGCTAGTTCAAATGCTTAAGAACATGGACAACATATAAACGATTTTACAGATATGATCATTTAGTATATATATATATATATATATATATATATATATATATATATATATATATATATATATATATATATATATATATATGAATATATATATATATATATATATATATATATATATATATATATATATATATATATATATATATATGTGTGTGTGTGTGTGTGTGTTATATGGTAATAAAAAAGTTTTTTTTCATATATATATATTTGTATATATATATATATTTATACTTATGAGTAGTTATTTTTATAGAGAAAAACTGCCATTTATATAAAAGGTTCTGCTCTCCTTAGAACTGAAGAAGATGTAGAAATTTTTAGGGTATTGTTTGTTATAATTGATACACTGAGAAGCACTCTGGAGACTTTAGAAAAAATGAATACTCGGAAAAAGGTCAAGATCATGGCAGCAGTTGGGTCGGCTAAAGTACTGGGGAATGTTGTTGAGACGTTGTTACTCTACTATTCGTGACAACCACCAGATTCCAGGTAGGATTATGCAAACGAATTATTGACATAATAGTGAGGGCACTAGGGCAATGTCAAAAAAAAAATCAAGGTTATATGAGTTGGAAATCGAAGGAAGTGATGACAATGTACAGACCATAGCGTTGCTGGGTTCTGCAAGAATACTGCGAAAATTATTCGGTATATACATGTATATGAATCTTGTAACAGGGAACAGAGGAAGCTGCTATCAAGATGACAGAACTATTGGATTCAGCTACAATCCTGAGGGAAGTCAAGTAGTACTTGTAGAAACTTTCTGTCACTTGATCTCCACTGAGGGTGAGACTGGAGGAGATCGGGATTAGGGGAAGGATCAATCCTTATAAAACCGTACAGACCACAGCACTGCTGGGAACTGCACGGATACTGAGGAAGGTGCTAGAGATATAAGGACTGCAACGAATCGTAGCCCTGACATGATAGGTGAGAGAGAGAGGAGACCTTAGCTGAAGACCTGAGGAAACTTATTGTCACTCAGCCCTCAGCGATAACCACTGGGCAACCAGTGTGAAACTGTAAATCGCAGAATTACAGCGACCTATGAGTACTAGGAGAGAAGGGCTGGAGACTTGAGGAGACTTGCTGTCACTCAAACTCCAGCGGTTACCACCAGGCAACTGGTGTGAGATTTCAAATAATAATAATAATAATAATGATAATATTGATGATGAAGATGATGATGATGATAATAATAATAATGATGATGATAATAATAATAATAATGATGATGATGATGATGATGATGATGATTAAGAAATTAGTGGGCGTTGAGGAATAGTGAGAAAGAACTAAATCAAGAGTAGGTAGGAGAAAAAATCAACTGTTTGTGACTGAAACTTCAGTCACAGCATCTTTATAGATCAAATGCGAATGACAGATATTTTCTGCAAAATTTTCACCTCCCCCACTTAGAAATTAAGGATCACTTTTAGTGTTCGTTCGTATCCTCCTGTCTGTTACAGTATCCGGAAGTGCCCACTGATCGCCCACTGTTTGCAGAGAAAAATAAACTGTTTAGCGAATTTCGCAACACCCTGTATACTCAAATTAACCAAAGCATTGGTACAAAGCAACCGAACTGTTGCCGTCATTGTTAATAGGTTAATCTCTGATTCCAGCAATCTTTGGATTCAGACGTAATCAACCATTCCATACGCCGAAGAACGTGATGGAACTGTTTTTTTTTTAATGATGTTTAATTATTAAAATTCAATCAGCCTACAGCTCATAATTAATTCCAAAAATTGATGAAAGTGGAGCCATCTTCGTTTCAAAGGTTTTTTTTCAGGCAACGAGTAGAATGCAAATTTAAAAAAAATAAATGAAGAGTGGATAGAAAATAATTCTGACATGTTATCATTTCGTGGTTAGTATTTTCTTTTCTCTTGGGCAAGGGGATGCACTAACAATGGAATCAGTGCTACTGAGCTGATATCCACTTTAAACAGTCAATGCTGACGGGAGTTGTGAAAACAAAGGCACACCTCCGGGCCTGCAGAAGACTGGCAAGACTACCTAGACTTTTGCTAAAGGGGGAACAAGCACACAAACAAAAAAATCGATAATACTAATAAATCAAGTTCGATGGATACTACGAAATTTCAGACCGTATGAAATCACTCAACGTTACTTTATTCTTTTGTTTGAGCATAAATTTGGTACAGATTCGGCTTAGAATAAACAAATTTTTGTCAATTGTCTTGTTTAATCAATCAGAAACATGATCATTTTTAACCAATAATGATATTTTTTTACCTATCAAAAACATGATACATCTTTTTCATTCAATCATAAAATGGGGACGTATTCTTGATTAATCAAGCAATACTACATCTGAACTTTGAGGGTTGGGGAATTTATGGAGAGTTATACATAATCAAAATTCACCTTGATTTGGCAGTAGTTGATTAGTTTCCTTGAAAAAAAGACACAAAAACTCTGCATGTATTCAAACCGATCTATTCACTTTGCAATATTTACTTCCGGCACTTTCAAGATTATCAATGAAAATATTCAGTTCAGTACTATGTGCCAAAAGGCTATGGCGATGACAAAAGCACCAACAAGACTTATTGATTATCCAAATAACTCAAGGTATGATAATTACTCATCAACATATTACCTTAGATATTTTCCAAACGGTTTGTATTGCTTGAGAAGCCCTTAAAATAGAACCAAAAAATTGTTGCTGTATTAGGTTAGTATGAAACGATTGCAGTTTTTTGCCATCAACTTCAAAGGAGTGATTTCAGCTTGAAATTAAAAGTTAATAATCCACATAAGAACCTTCAGAATCTACACATTTTTGCTAAATAGGGTGTCCTTATATTCCAGACTGATCGAATTCTGGGGACCTGGAACCACTCAATCGTAGGAGAATAGTAGCTGGTCGGGGGGACAAAAAGAATTTGGGGCAGTATTCTGAAAAATATATTGAATTTTGTTCAAAAATCGGGTGAGGCAAGTGGATCTCATTAACATATTACTAATCTATGTGTAGCTTGAATCATACTTGCATCATACTTGGAACAAGGCCTCCACCGGACGTTTCGAAAGGTGCATATTGGTAAGCGCTCTGCTTGCCTCCACTTCCGCTTGGGGTGGCGCTGCCCCAGGAAAAAAATGAAAGGGGAGCCGTGACTCCTCCAGTTGTACATGTACCTGTCAATAGTATTAGGTTATATTTGATGTCCATAGTTGACAGTAGTGACAGTCAAGACATTATATAAATTCAAAAATGCTAACACAGAAAATAGATGGGCATATTTTTTAATTTTCTCCTTCGACTAAAATAAACAACGACCCTGAAGTGCACTGTAAAATGCAAAAGTGTTGGACAATACGAAAGGGTACACTGAAAAAAAGATTTAAGAACCCCTGAATTAAATCTTCAGATTTGTAAAATTTTTCATATGATAAGCAATTCTCAAAAATAGATAAAATGAGGGCTGGGTTTGCCAAGTTAGATGAGATCTTTCAATTTTTCGATTCAGGAAGTTTCTCTAAAGTTTGAGAAAAAAAAAACATCTTAATAAATGGACATAAAACATGAAAATATTGTCAAAACTGGACACAAATTTAGAAAAAATCCTGATTGGCAACTCTGCTTTTGGCAGGTGTTACTTTATAATGTCCTTTCTAGTTTCTTCGGAGATTTCCTTGTTTGATCTCGACCACAACACATAGAGTCACAGCGAAATTATGAGAAAAAATCAATATAAGGCGTATTAGTTACAGAGAAATTCGATATTGGTGAAATGATAATGTACCACATTTTAGCAAATGACACATTGCCAAGTTCTTTTTTCATTAAAGCCAGTATATCTACCACAGACAATCAAAAGAACAAGAAAAATCCCATCAGTCCTAAAAAAAAAGGTATACAACCAATATATCTCCCCAATAGTCACCTATGGAGCTGATATATAGAACTTAACCAAAAGATCGACTCTTAGAGAACCATGCAACGTGTACAGGAAAGAATCATGCACAAAATCACACGGACAGCTAACAAAACAGCGCCATGTATCATAAAGCCAACACAACTCAGTTGTATAGAATTCGTAAGAGAATGGCATTGAGCTGGCCACGTTGCAAGAATGTCACACAAGTTCTGTACTCATGGATCTCAGATTTCATTTGCGAAAATGTAGTCGGCAAAATATAAGATTGCAAGGCGAACAAGGCGAGTTCAGAAAGTATTGGCTCCGTGACGCCCATGATGGTGAGGTCTGGCGAACTTGGGAAAGTAATGTTCAACGATTGACACTAAAAGGTTGATAAGGATTCTCATGGTGATGATAGATCAGTGTTTCTTAAATTGGCGAGTGATTCACCCAAGGATAAAATTGTTCTGGGATTGAAAGGAACAACAGAAGTGAATGGACGATAAATGATTTGATGATCTGTACTCAAGCAAGTATTTCTCGTGGTAAACATATGCAACACGGAAAGTTTTAAGGCTGATATTGGGTAGATAGAAATCCATAATTCATCTGCGTTAATATTTTCACCAAATTTTTCCTTATATATATATATATATATATATATATATATATATATATATATATATATATATATATATATATATATATATTCAAAGAATATTCACAAACGTCGATAGACACTCAAGAATTGGCTTAATCTATGGTTTTTGGTGTCAAAATGAATTAACACAGAATGAATTATGTATGGGATTATACGCAAGAGGGAATAAGATGAAAATGATTAAAAACTTTGGAACTTGGTGAAATTTTGTAATTAAGACTTGAGGATGAATGATCACAAAAAAGTAAGCATTTTCTAAAAACAAGCTTGAATTACATAAGTTAAAAACTAAAACTGAAATACTAATTTACCATAAACTTACATATCAACTTGAACCCCAACAAAGTGAATTAAAAGGGGAAGTTCAGATAAACTAAACATTTTTCTCGACATAATTAAGAGTAAATTATTACATTTTCGTGCACGTTGCTCCATTGTTCTAGCTTGTCAGCCAGTCAGCCTGCCTGCCTGCCAGCCAGCCTGCCTACCAGCCAGCCAGCCAGACCAACTTAAAAAAGAAAAACTCAGAGAAACCGATATTGACACTTTTGGCGACAGTTTCTGGTAGACAATTTCCAATCGTACACAAGGAGTATAGGTTGGAAATCTGTTTCAAACATGAAAGAGGGAATTTTTTTTGGCAGTATTTATGATTTTAGGAAAAAGCAAAAAAGAAGTATCACTTTTTCATTACGGAAAAGAAAAAAAAACTTTTTTCTCTAAAAAGAATTATTTTTTCTGAGATTCCTTTATTCTTGGTTTTTACCTTGAAGCTAACACTGTATCAAAAGCTGTTCCTATCTATTCATATATCTATCTTATTCCACTAATCTCTATCAAAGAAAAATATCCATTAATATTATTTTATCAACACTTTCATCTCCAACTAAATGAAAGGTACGTCACGTATCGTTTTTTCAAACACAAAGAAATCAAATAATATATATATATATATATATATATATATATATATATATATATGGTCAAGTGCGTGTGAGCGTATTGATGGAATACAACAGCAAATAATTTTCATTCCATCTTGTGCATTGTTAGAGCTATCATTACAAATTCCATTTTTATCCCAACAAGCCTGTCTTTTACGCTAATACCTGAATGGGGCTTATTGAAGGCTGCCCAGTCAATGTGCTTCAAGTGTAAAGTATACAATTGATGCAAATTACCAGCGAAGGGATTCGAAACAGAAATTACCGAAGCAAACAGGGAACCAATTTGGAATCGAGAAGAGATCCATAGAAAGAAAAAAAAAGCACTATGGATAACTCGAAGGGATAAGGAGAGATCAATTTGGATCAGAAAGGGGAAGGATGTGAAAGATATTATACCAATTATCTAGCCACAAAATTAAGTGGGCGGAATTTTAGCAAGAAGGAATGACAACGGTTGTTGTAAAGGTTAACGATTAGGGTTCAGAGAACATTGAGCTGTTAGAAAAGACAAGACACAAGATGGAGGAATGAGATAGAATGGTGTGCTGGCAAGAAATGGCAGAAATTAGAGCAATCGCAATTGTCATTTTGGGAGATGGTAAGGGCCTTTTCCAGCAGTGGAGACCTGATGACCGATGATAATAATGATATATATATATATATATATATATATATATATATATATATATATATATATATACTAAAATATACCTGCAGAGAATTATGGGGTCATTTACTTATGGAGATATTTTACTGGGTAATTTATTTTTAATGATTCAAGTGTCTTAATTTTAAGTTTTTAATATGTGACGATTAAACATGGAATATTAAGGGTTTTGATGTTATTTTCTTATGTCATGATCAGATGGTAAATCAGTAAATGAGATCATCCCATATGAGCGTACGTGAACAAACACAAACTTATATATAGCTATATATAAATATATGTATACACTCAACCACACACACACACACACACACACACACACACACATATATATATATACTATGAATTGCGTTATATCATAGTTTACAAGACATTATATGAAATGATTGCCCGATGTCAGTCATGTTACACGACGGTTACGTACTTAAGAAAATGGACGTATTTAAAAAAAATTGGAAGAGATGTATCGGCCAAGATTAAACGAATTTAGATTGAAAGCAATTATTTGGCCTTTGCATCACTTGCAGCTGTTCAGTTCAATGTTGGGAGCATCACTGTGGCGACCCTATCGATGGCAGGTATATTCCTGCAACACTCCCATTTTCTTTGATTGTAAAATCGATTGACCTAGTCTAAAGTGAGTGATATATTAATCGTGTAATGACTGGAGATCATTTCAAATAAGTTTGCATATAATATACCTCAATTTATATATAATGTAAATATGTTTAGGTATTTTATACATTTTTGTTTGTCTCTCTTGATGGATCCACCTGTGTATAAAAACATAATTAACGTATGAACGCATTTTCCTCTCTTGTACTTAACTCTTTTTCTCTGTCAACCTGTCTTTCCTGTCGTACCTCTGTCTTTGTCTTCCTTCGTACAACAGACCCAATTCACTAATCTCCCATCCTCTCTCTTACTCTCCCTCCCCAGTCTCTCTGTCTCTCTGTCTCTCTCTCTCACTCTCACTCTTTCTGTCCACCAGACCTCAATCAGAGATGCCTACCTCGTACTGATCTCCCCAACGGAGAATCAAACGTTGGTCTCTAGTTTATGGGGCTTAAAAATAGGTCAATATGATGACAACTGTTTTCACTCTTGGCAATCGTCAATCAAAAGTATCACTAAAACTAGCCACGTGCTTTGTGTTCTAACTGGCTATCTATGTACGTTTTGCACATATAAGTTGCACTAATTGATATATAGGGTTGAAAATTCAAACATATACGCCTTATTATGTCAAATTAGAATTGTGTTAATCAGAAAAGATACACACTCACATACACACACTCATATATACATATATATGCATATATACATATACCTACATACATACATACATATATATATATATATATATATATATATATATATATATATATATATATATATATATATATATAAATGAAATTGTGTCATCCACAGACAGCTGTTTCGATGAATTACATCTCTTCAGTGTGGCTATAGATTTTATCCCATCCAGTACTGCGAGGCAGAATTGAAACCCTCACATCGGATCCGGAGGCTGATATCGTAGGTGGTCAGAATGGCTGAATTTAAGTGATATATTCATTTATGCAAAAACTCCTCATCCACCAGAGTGCTGTATCCCTATGGAAGAGCATTGCATTTACACATGCATACAGAAAGAAATAACAGGGGACCAACAATTAAGATGATTTCTCATTCAATATCGAAATCATTTGTTTTTTTCGGCCTTCTGATATTGTCATCTCATTCTCATATGTCGGATTAATCATAATCCTTGCCAATACACTGAATATACATACATACATACATACATATATATATATGTATATATATATATATATATATATATATATATATATATATATATACATATATATATATATATATATATATATATATATATATATATATATATATATATATATATTCCTATCCTTTCTATTCATTGGTTTGAGTCGGAATATCTTCATAAATAAAACACATACATAGCTATTTTTTCATGTTTTTCGTAATGAGAGACCGTCACTAAATGCTACTCTCCTTTCTCTTCGTTTCCTTTTTTTGTCTCTCTGTCAATATCCGTCACTCTTCTTCTCAATTTCTCTCTTTGTCTGTCTGTCTGTCCCTCCTTTTGTCCCCCTCTCTGATAGATCCCATTCACTAATAACCCCTCCCTCTTTCTTCCTATAATAATTATCCATGAATTTCTCCATCGTTGTCTCTCAACGCTATCATTTACGTCAAAGGTACGTGATGTGCACGCACTCTAATCACTTGACGGTCTTTTCGCTTCTTGTCACTGACAAAGTACTAATTGCTTTACTTTGAAGAGACACACCGTCAAAGTCAGGTGTAATTTCGATGATAACGAGAGCGTACCAAAGCGACACAACGTCGACACAGTTTTTTTTCTCTCAGAATGGAATTGACAGATATTCTGATTATAGTTTCCCCGTTCCCCTTATGACAAACGGAGAGATGCATGATCACAAAGACTGAAAAAAAGACAGTGAGACAGAGACAGGGAGAGAGAGAGAGAGACAGGGAGTGAGAGAGACAGAGACAGAGAGATTCCAGGCTATGTAGTTTTCCAGAATCGGTGATCCAATGTTATTCTTGAATTTCCCATTTTATGCAAAGCAATTCCAACTGACAGCAAAATCGAAGCAATAATGAGAATTAGTCACACAATACGAAACCATTATTGTGATCATCACTATATACAATCATAAGAGTAAATCACTCAATATACATCAATGTATATAAAATCATTACAGTGAATAGCACTCTATATGCAATCATTATAGCTAACATCACTCTGTATACCATTATTAGAGTGAATATCACTATTTATACAATCAGGAGAGTGGATATAATCTTATAAACAATCATTACAGAGAATATCACTATATATATATATATATATATATATATATATATATATATATGTATATATATATATATAGTCATAAGAGTGAACGTCACTATATTTAATCATTTCAGCGAATATCACTCAATGTAAATGATTAGAGTGGATATCACTCAATATACCATCAACAAAATGAATATCGCTCAATGTACGATCTTTAATTATAATATCAGTATATATACAATCTTCAGAATGTATATAAGAATACTTACCATCATTAGAGTGAATATCACTTATTAATAAAACATTATAGTGGATGTCACTATGGATACACTCATTGAATGATATATTTACAGAATCCTGAAAGTGAATATCCTTACATATATTCAATTCTTGGAGAAAAGGGGGGAGAGAGAGAGAGAGAGAGGGAGGGAGAGAGAGAGAGAGAGAGAGATTTAATGATGTATAGATCTCAAGTGTCATCAATTCAATCTTATTCCCGTGTCTGTTGCGTTTTTTTTTAAACCAGTGCAAGTGGAAAATTTATGAATTACAAGATTATCATAACCTAGACTGAGAAGACCCATTTCCATTATTTTACTAAATTCATTGGTTTGCTCGCGTAGTGTCATCGTTAGCATGCAATAGGTCCGGTTTCGACTTCTGGTATGAGTGAAAATTGTGCAAAATCATTCATTAGAATATTCCTTGAGCAGACATCAGTCAAATCAATAAGCTTTAAGCTGTGAGGTTAATGCAGAGGTATTTACTTGGTGGAGTAACATCCTGCAGAGGGAATGGTCATACAAACATTGGAGCAAAGACTTGACACTTGCAAGGATCCCTAAGCTGATGAATTCAACGGGAACTGGAACCTCGTCACCGGCTCTCATACTACATAACTTCTCTTGTCTCTTGAGAGGCGGAACAATTCACTTTGCTAAATTTGACAACGTTCAAAAATCACATTTTTTTCTTTTTCGGTTCTGAATTTGTAAGATTTAAAAAGGAGATTGATGATAGCAAGAGCATTTCTATTCTATGCTAAGTTCCATTGTCCAGAAATCGTAATTCTTATGATGGTTGCATTTTCTTTCGTCAATGCATCTTTAGTCATAAAGAGCATCTTCTATGGCTTGGCTTAATTCATATGATTTGTGGACATTTTCAAGTGTATGCTTGTATCATGTGAAATAACTCATCCGTTTAGTTTATAATCAAATGAATTAGTTTATGAACCCAGCGTAGATATTGGTCAAAAATCTAAACTGAATTCAATTCTCAATGTAGATATTCTTAGAACATGCATAATTTATTCACTAACAAGCGAGATTGATGCGTGTCATTGCCCCATCGTATTTCAACATATTTTCTAAAATACAAGCGTAGCAGATGTCTAACACCAATTTATTGATTATATATATATATATATATATATATATATATATATATATATATATATATATATATATATATCATGTCTGTATAATCTTGAAAAAGCTCTAATCTAGTTTGTATCTGGCGATATTAAGTTAAGGAAATTGAATTTGAATGACAATATATATTAATATAATATTTTTGATTGAAAATAAGTACGATAATGGCAAGATAAGTATTTAATTCCCATAAAAACCGCAATATATTTCGTAAGTAATTTTATTGATAGGATTTATCTATATAACATCACTGGAAAATCGATAAACATATGCGTAATTTATCAATAGAAAAATTTCGATATATATATATATATATTTATATATATATATATATATATATATAAAGAAGAAAAAGCGACATCTATCTATCCATCTATCTATCTATTTATCCATATATATCTATGTATATATATATATATATGTATATATATATACATATGTTTGTGTGTGTGTGTGTATATATATATATATATATATATATATATATATATATATATATTCCGCTCTTTGATTTGAATTAGTTTTCTTTATTCATTGTAATGATGTAAAATCCAAAACTAATATTTTCAGCAGTTTTTATCTATAGATCTATAAATCCATCCCATAAGACTCTCCGTCTATCTATCCCAGCTCATATCAGCTCTGTCTTTGGGTTACCGAGAGGATAGCACATTTCCACACACAGCTTAATTGTTTCTGCCCCAGTGTCTTGGATCCGTGATCAATGTTGCAAAAAAACATCCACACGATCGTTATTCTACTTCAAAGAGACAGTATAACTTGATAATTGACCTGGCCATCTCCAAACTAGGGATTGTTCATAACGTAACGTTCGTTCCAAATCTAGGGATATCATTTGAAAAAATCATTTTTTTTTTATTCCATTGCAATCGAATATAATTCAGTCGTTCCCAAGGTTTGAACAAACTTAACACATGTAATACTAAGATTCTATAAATGCATGTATGGTCTTTTGAACGAGAAGCAATAAAAATAACTATTTAAGGTTTTTTTCCTTTGTGTACTGGGTTGCGTTCTATTCCATGTATGCACACTGCATTTGCAACAAAATAAAAACAACATAGATTCATATCAGGATTCAGAATTGAACTTTTATTTTGTATTTTTTCCTTTTGCCAACTGAAAATACAGAGATAGATAGACAGTGTGTGTGCTTGTTTGACCTTGTCGCGACGGGGAGAGAATTTGATGGATTAGTCAACTGTCATGAGCCAGGACCCGGGTCTCTCGTCAACCACGTATCTGGTGCTCTACCTTACTACTCTCTGGCGAACAACCTTTGGTCTCCTAAATCATAAGCTGGGTCTTTTTCTTACCCCTATCTCTTTTACTAAATCAAGTTCTACCCTCTTCTTCAACCTGATACTGGAAGTGAATGGTCATCTACCTTTTTATCTTTTACTTCTTCCGGCATTCTTTTGTTTTCACGCCATTAAACTTACTGTCTACCTTTCTCACATCAGCTGTTAGATTCTTTTTATACCTTCCTTTTTTTATCACCTCTTGTTTCATCAACTCCTCTTCACTTTCTCTCTCTGAATGTTTTTTTAATTAAGTGGCTGTGACTAGCGATCTATCTGTGGGGGTTCCAAGCGACCACGCTTCATGCTGTCACGATGAATCTACTATTTCTCTCTCCCATTTAGGTGCCTGAGAAAGATTATGCTAAAATATTCGTGCACCCACATAAATATAAGAAGGTAACATATTTATGACCAAGTAGATAAGTATAGTTAGCATATGCTCACACAAAAGTATATTTTAGCAAAAGTATTACCAAAACAAAAAAGTGAATCAAACATTTTAGAATAAAAATGAAATATTCAATAAAACAGTATTCATCAGCCTTCATATTAGACTCTCGTCGAGAGATCAATTCGTTTTTCATCCAAAACTATCTGTAATGGTTGCACCAAGATGCGAAATATTGCTGGTGAGATATTTTTTTTAATAAAATAAGTAATATCTTCTGATTTAATTTATAGTAATAAAATAAACAGATAATAATAATAAGTAATATTTTTGTAGAAAATATATATTGAAGATTAAAGACAAATTTAATTTATGAATATTATTTGATAGATAGAAACGTGGATCAGGAAAATCTACATAATTTGTGTTTCAAAATGTTTTTCACCAAATTTTCCCGCTCGTCTTTCCTTACGTTTTGGTGATTTGAGGAGTCCAAATCAGATGCAAATAATGTTAGTTTTTGTTGCTTTTTTTTTGTTTTTTCTTTTACTCTTCCATTGATTTTCGACTAAGCCAGCAGTAATTTCAAAAACCTTTATTGAATAATTTTGATAATTTTTTTTCTACATTCGTTTCAAATAACAGATATATATATATATATATATATATATATATATATATATATATATATATATATATATATATATATATATATATATGTGTGTGTGTGTGTATTGAATTTATATTAAGCTATTTCGAATTTCCCATTCGTACAATGAATAATTAATTGTAAAACCAAAAAGAAAAATAGAACATTAAAAAAAAATGTTCCTTTATTTTGCGCTGTGGAAATATCCATCTATGATGCTGTCACTTGATATGCTATTTTCTTGCAATAGAACCAGAACTTAAACTTCAGAGATACGAGCATCCTAATATTCTGACAGAAAAGCGGTACTTGATCAGCGAAAAAAAAAACGTTCAAACCTTGTATAAGAACTATTTTCCATTTTAATAATATTTATACTTATCAAAAGAAGGAAAAATGGAGAATTTTCTAATTTGGAATGAAGATTTCCATCTTTAATAAAGTTGTTCATATATTGTCAAGTATTTCTAAAACAATTGAATAGAAAATTCAATTTATAATCTGTAGTGTGATGAAGAGCTGAAAGTTTTTGTTTTTTTGTAACAATTAATATTACTAAAGATAGTAAAAATATTGATCCGTGTAACATGATAAATAGATTAAGTTATTATTTTGATCATATGAGAAGTATTGGTCTTACTAAAAATCAGACAAACTTTGATTCCTAACCGATACGATTTATGGATGGCTTCAATTATTTTCAAATTTTAATAATATTTTTACGACTGAGAATGAGTCTGAAATCTGTACTTCGATGGATGGACTCCTGATTATATATTGTTGTACCAAATATCACAGAAAAAAGATCAACCTTTGATTTCTGAAATGGTGAATGGCCTAGAGTTTTTCTTATTTATTTGTAATACTTGATATTAGTGAGAAAAACGAACTTTGAGCTTTCTAAACGTACAAAAACTAAATCATTTATCCGTAGTAAAGACGACATATTGCTAATATACTGAATATGCATTGACAGCTATTAAAATATGTATATATAAATATCAAATACGTATATATCAAGAATATATTGGATACATACATGATCTATATCTATATCTATATCTCTATATATTGAACATATGCATAAATATCAAATATATGTACATAAATATTTGATATATATATATGTGTGTGTGTGTATATATATATATATACATATATATATACGTATATACATTTATATTGGATTTACATAAGTTAAATATATATATGATATATATATGTATGTATACATATATACACACATATTATATATGTATTATATGTAATTATATATATATATATATATATGTAATAAATCTATATTTATTAAATGTATATGTTCACCATATATATATATATATATATATATATATATATATATATATATATATACATATATATTGATTAATATATGAATATACAATATATATATTATGTATACTGAACATATATATAAATATTGAATATATATAGAGATAGATCGATAGATATAGATATAGATATGTATGGATAAATGTGGGTGTGCGTGTGCATGTGTGAAAACTGATTACTTTTGTTGAGTTTGTATAATTTGAAAAACTTCCAATCTTTTTTGGACATTCTAACGATGATAAGTAGTTTAGGGAAATTGGATTCGAATGACAATATTTTTTCGATTATAAGTAAATATAATAATGGTAAGTTGAGTATTTCATTCCCAGACAAGCAGGAATGTTCTTCGTAAGTTACATTATTGAGAGAGATTATCAATATACTTAGGAGAATCGATAAATATATGTGTAATTCACCAACACAGAAAAAAAGTCAATATACACAAAAGGCAATATAAATTCATTTGGTTCGCCTACTCACATAGTCATTTTTGTTATTCATTGGCAATATAGAAATGGTTTCGAGGAATATTTGCAATAGATCTATCTATCTATCTATCTGTATATCTATATATCTATATCAAGTAGTTACTGGAAGGTGAGAGAAACTGAATGGTATGTGAATCGCCGACCTTCAAAGTGTAGTTAAGTCTTCTTCCCTCGAAATGTAGTTGTCGAACTTATGGGTTTTACCAGGGATCGAACATTGACCTCTGGCACCAAGTATCCAGGCAGAAATATGGAATCAGCAGACCCTGAAGATGTTCACTTACCCTTTCACTTTGCTAATATGCGAATCATAGATATGATACAGGACATCTTTATTCAATTTTTGAACATTCTGGCTCCGTGGATTATACGGCAGACAAACTAGATTGAAACATCTTAATTATTATACAAAACATTACGGGACCGGTCAATATTGAGGAAAATATTATGGAATCGCTTGGTGAGTTGCATTTCATAAACAAACAAGTCTGAGAATGCAACGTAATTTGTTGTTAAAAGAGGTTGCTTGCAGGCCTTTATGAGCTTTTGGACTTGGATGATTCAAAGGAATAATGGAGCCAACGGGAAAGCTGTCTATCAAAACAATGGAAATAGATATAAGATTCCTTCGAAGAGGAAATCCAATACAAAGTGCCAGGAAAGATGTTTGTTGTTCCCAGGAATCCATGTCTGAAGTTTCAAGCAAATATAAACAAAACGGGAAATTCATACCAATAACACACACGGCTAGACCATGAAATATGTCAGGGCGTCAGGATAACAACCGTGGAGCAATATGCCTTGAAAGTAAAAAATGCATAACAGAACTAGTAGAAAACAAATGAACGGAAATAAAAGTTGATAAAACTATTGAAAATCGGTTCAATGAACTGGATTTTACTTACAGAATATCGAGCCAAAACCAACAGGAACAATTATTCATGCAGTGCAGATGATTGAATGGTCATGATATTCAATGATGAATCAGTGAAAGTGGGGGTGATGATGCTGGAAATTTGGTCTGGTGCTTTTTCAATGAAACATTCATGAAGTGCTCCCTGGAAAAACCCAGCAGAGTTCTTCATGCATTTATTATACGACATTGCAAGTGAAGTTGAGGACCAGGGGATACGGCAATAATCACCCTAACAGTCAATACAATGGTATATCTTGAAGATTTAGAAAAAAATACGTTCGATGAAGTCCTTTCTTCTGGATGATAATTTCCATTACCACAGAGCAAAAACTGGATGCTTTTCTTCAGGGAATGCAAATCCACTTGCACGAGTGTCTCTCTCCCTCTCTATCTCTCTCTCTCCGTCTTTCTCTTTCTCTCTCTCTCTCTCTATATATATATATATATATAAATATATGTATGTATATGTATATATATTGATTATTCCGTGGCGTCTGTATAATTTGAAAAACTTCTAATCTCGTTTGGAATTTCTAACATTATTGAATTATGTAAGAAATTGGATTTGCATAACAATATTCTTTCGATTAAAAGTAAGTACAATAATCGCAAGTCGACTATTTCATTCCCATATAGACAGGAACATACTTCAATAAGATATATTATTGACAAGATTTATCCATATACTTCGCTAGAGAATTGATAAATATATTCCTAATTCACTGACGCAAAAAATGTCAAGAAAAAAGCAATATACATCATTTGGCTCACCTACTTACACCAGACATTTTTTTGTTGGCATCATGGCGATGCTTCAAATCCTTGATCTATTTAGAAATATCTATCTATCTAACTATCCTCGATCTTACTCAAGCTCCTGTTACACCTTTAAACCTGTAAAGTCCTCTTTCGTGATTTCCATGAACTGCCTTGACGCGTTATCTCCTATTTTGATTTTATCTCGAAACCTATCCCGAAATTTTTCTGCCCTTAAAACCTGCGTTAAAGGTCAACAATGACTTGTGTAGTTATTGCAAATACAATGATCCCACAGTGCGCAAGTTCACTCAACTGCTGACTGAGTAAACCTACTGGAGAGTGCTTGTCTACCTTATTGCAGTTTGGTCACTTGACGATTCGAAGGTTCAGTAATGGAAATTTTCAAATCAACAAAATAAATCGTTTCATCCAATGATATAGCTCATGAATGCACTCAGGATATTTAAAGATGAAACTTGCTGTTTCTCTTGTCAAATGATTGAAATAGGAATCAGTTTGTACAAAAAAAAATTCAACAGGAAAAAGTTTCTTTCCTCCAAAAACACAATTCTTATCTCGAGAATCAGCATTTTGATTTATTCATAAATATTCAGAAATCATATAGATTTATATTTTTTCTCAAAAATATGTCCAGAGCTGACTCAATAATTCAATTTGTTTCATCAAATCAATCAAGTTTGTTTTCGTTTAGGGTATATTTCCATACAAAATTAAAATGAGTACAAACATCAAATCCTATTTTTCCAGTACGTTAAATATTGTATAAAGATAATTTTTCCAGATTATGTTACAAGTAGGATCCGTTTTTTTTTTTCAAATCATGCAGATTATTTGAAATTTCTCTCTTTTAACGTAAATAGATTGCAAGGGGGAAAGGGATTTTCGTAAGTAATTATATTCACATTTCATCATTTACCTCTGTTATCATGTTGGAAGAGGTATATTCATCCTTTCATAGATGTCCGATTGTCTGTCTGTCTGTCTGTCCGTCTGTTTGTCCACAGTATTTCTCTTAAAGTTCACAATGAATTTCAATCAAATTCCCTGCAAGGGTAGGTCATGGAATACAAAAAAAGATATTAGATTTTGGGACGGATCCAAAGATTTTTTTTTGCTTGGCCGATGATATTGGTGTTGAGAGAAGTACATGTACCCATACCAATATGTCTATCCCTCCGTTTTGCTTTCTGTATGTCCATCTGTCTCTCCTAACGATATCTCGAACAATTTTCAAATAATTTCAATGAAATTTTGAGAAAGGTGGGATATGAACAACAAATATGCAATCCATTTTGGGGGAAGGGATATCCAGGAATGTGTTCCTGATTGAGAGATTCTCTCGTTATTGTTCTACAGGATGTTTAGAAATATATTGTTAAAACAAAGGTGGCCTCTGAATTTTCGATAAGTAACTGAATATTAGTACATTCCATGTTTTTTCCACTTTTTATTCGACGTAAAAAAAATAATTCAGTTCTTAGTTACTATACAGTGTTTGCAGAAGTATGTGAACCCTGAGTGCTTCCTAGTTCAGAGAATCGTTCATTACACCAATCTTACAAATAAAGGCAGAAATCACGTTGCACTTGGAAATTCTGCAATTTTGACTTCGTTCAGGACTCAACTTTATCTAGTCAATATATAAAGTTGTCCACAATGGAGCCATTATTATCAAACTAATCTCGTGACGTTACTCCTACTAAAATGAGATCTATATCACTGGGTTACGCTCGAAAGTAATGCACTTGTTGACATGAGGTCAGTGATTAGGGAGTTCCCCTTATGCATCAAAAGATAAGGTACCTCTTTAATGCCTTTATGCATATACTTGCTTGTTTTCCATCTCCAAAAAAGTTGGACAAAAATTTGATCTTTGCTTACGAGAACTCAGTTGCATCTTGCTGCAAGAATCATCAACACTTCTGATCTTTCCAAAAGAATAACCCGTACACGATGTTCAAGTGGGAATCAAAAACATATGGATATTCTTTCATCGAGACAACCCTTTCTTGATATGAAAGCTATTGCATATCGTGTGCAAAGATCCCTTTATAGATTCACTATATTCCCAGCGATCAGTTTGAACACAAAAAGCTTTGTGCATCGAAGAACTACACAGCACCGATTCAAGATGAATCTATAGCCTTGTGTCAGATTCTTCCTTAGAAGAGCGTGGAGCAGTGATTAACAGGTGATCTTGTAAACTATCGCTACCAAGTGAGTGCAACCCTAACAGGGTGTTTGACGTCTGTAACCTTACGCCAGGCTCATGCAATCCTAATGATTACCCAATTAAATATTTTCATGGTTGGAAAGATATGGATATATTCAAGGAGTGTTTGATAGGTTCATGGTGCAAGGTACAAAACGGGGATTATACTGTTACATACAGTTAGTTAAACCGTTTGAATGAACGGTCTGGTTATTCATTTGAAAGAAATCGTCATTCGACCAACGTTTTCTGGCGCCATGCTGCGTCAGGGATGATCAATTAGAAGTTTGAGAGAAAGAATGATAAATGAATACGTTGGGCAGTGATTATTGAAACATTCCGAATATTCAAAAACAAGCCCGAATGTTACCGGACACAAACCAAGAGACCAATTTAGCATGAACTCACAATGCAAATTGCCCCCCACATACGTTGACATTCCTTTTGTGGGGATTTTCGAAAAACAAGATAAAAAGTTTCCTCTTGACATGATAAAGGGCGAACGTTTGAATATTTAGTCCTCTAGCTCCTTTGATAGGGATTGCATGCGTCGTTTATACATAACAAACCAGCTAGTTAGCGAACCAAACCAATTACAGACTGAAGACACCTATGATTTAGAAATAATTTTAGTGATAGTTCTAATTAGAAATTAGAGCGTCAATTCTGTTCTATTGTTTCTGTTCCAGAAAATTGACAATTGGGAGTCAGTAATTTGTCAAGAATTGTTAACCGCTTTGCTTCAATCGTATGGGACAAAACAAATGAAATCGTTATGAGCAGTATGTAAATTTGATTGGAGCTATTTAGCCCATGTCGTTACACGCTTGACCATGTAGTATGTCCATCGCCCATTATATGTTCTTGGAATGTCCATGAAAAGAAATCAAGAAGTCATCTCCCACGTCTTCCATCTCTTCCATAATTTCGATAATTTTCTCCGTGAACAATGTCAAACGAAAAGCGAGAGAGGTTCCATTCATTGATTACCCCTTCTTCTAAATCATCTAATTGATCACTCCCAATACGACATGCTGCCAAAAGACGGTGAAACTTGGGGGTAAATCGGCCAACGATGAGCAAATTTGGCCATCGTGTGGTCATTTGCTACGATGGTATCTACGACTTCACTTGAAGGGCCAGTGTTGCCAGCTCAAAAAGGTTTTTACGTTAAAAAGAAATAAAAAAAATCGTCAAAAATGCCCCAAAGCCCTGAAAAACTCTATGCTATTTTATGGTCATTTCAAAGAGATAGCACGGCAATGTTTATCTATAGCAGCTGGGAAATAACTTGAATTGGCTTTTATTGTTGGAAAAAAAAGAGTTATAATAGGCTAAAAATAGCCCTGTGAAAATTAGAAACGCGTAATAATCAGCGTGAAAATCGTTGAATTGGCAACACTAGAAAGAACACCCTTTTTTGTGAAGTATAGTGCTTGTTATCTTGGGCGAGCACTATATTACGGATGTATGAAAACGTGAAAAAAGAAAAAAAAAAGGGAAAACAGACAGTAAAAGACTTTTCGGTACAATGTAGGGAAATTGGTCTATATTGTGGATTGTGAAGTTCCATACTTTCAATCATTCAATGTTACAAATAGTGAACCAATAAAAAGAAAAGAAATAGAATCAATGAAAAAAAAAAGCATTCGAATTGGACACTATTACTGGCTAATGATTGTGTCTAATCCATATTTTGGTTTCAATCTATTTTCTTATTTCTACAATCGGAACCAGCTTCCAAATATTGCGCTAAATATGTTTCAATGTCCGTTGCTTTTTTACAGACACTATATTCTTACATTTTTGTGCATCATTGACACAGACGAAGCACTGCACAACGCTATAAACCATTTATTCCGATGCCTAACAATTGAGAATTTCAAGTTTCCTGTCATTACAAACTGTCACCAAAGCTGTCAAAATAGGTTTCCCCAGTTTTCAACTTCGTTTCGCTGGCTATCTATGTTTGCCTGTATACATGTGTCTATCACACATATACCAATGGAGCGAGAGGGCTGAAATTTACAATATTTCCTCTTTGTGATGTTAAGAAAGGTTTTTTTTTTTTTTTTTAACTATCACCCAGGAAGTGTTTTGGTGTGGGTAGTTTACAGTGTGAGTTTATACTAGATTGGTCTGTAGATTATGCCTGTGTGCTTCAGGAAAACTCAAACTTTTCAGTGATCTTGCAAGAGGTGAGAAGAACAACTGGTTTATTGATATCCCCCATTCCATTTTTTTTCAAATCAGACATGACGTTCGATGAGTTAAGATGTACTTGAATTTAGTCAGAACTCTCTGAATCATGTCCTTGTACCCCGGGCCAAAGACTTAATAATCGCCTTCTGTAGATACTTGGTCGGTTCATATCGATGGCTGTTGGACGAACTCCAAATTGTTGACTCATCTTCAAGCATCCTCTTTCATTAATTCTCTTCACAGATTCATTAAACATCATTTCGCATCTCATCTTGTCGTTATGGTCGCCCTTAATTGCTAGTAGAAATAATCATTTTATCACGTGTCCGGATTAGAGATACAGATCTTTGGCAAAGGAGATTGGGCTGTCTATCACGATAGGCAAAACTAGCTTCGATCGTTGTAGGCAGAATTGCTGGTATCTTCATTGACGTAAGTATTCAAACGAGTCAGGTCCGTTTGGGTCGCGAGCAAATTGAAGTCTTTATGAGTTTTTTTTTATTGCATTACAGGGTAGCCAATAACACATGCACAAGACTCATTAAATAATTTGCGCTTGTATTAAAGTCAGGACCATCACTTCCTCTAGTATCGATTAATGCTCGGTCAAATTAAACGGCATTCAGAGAGCGCATACCTCTGCCAACGGCATTTTCAGGGTGATCAATTGTGCATGGAACTGCTCTAAAACTCAATCAAATGCTTCTATAGCCTATTCTACAAATTTCCATTGAAAATACTTGAGTATTTTTAGAAATATGGTGTGTACAGACACGACCGAATTCATTTATCTTTCCAACTTCGTTAGCAGACTGCAGTTGCCCACGAAATGTTACAAGATATCTTTTATGGCATAAAACAAAATTTGTCTTGTATTAGAACCAAATTCGCTCAGTCTTAGAGTCAAATTTGTCCGGTGTTCGAAACAAATCCGTCTCTGAACCTGATTCAATAATTTCTGTACCAAAATGATCAAATACATCATCATCCGATTAAGCTATCCTGAGGAAGAATTAAAACATATTTTTCATCTTTAGTTTATTTGAATTGATGTGTTGTGTATGTTATCTTTTTGTAAAATATCTCTCAGATCGATATTTTCAGTGCAAAAAAAAAATTGTTCAGTACCAAAATTGCCTTATTTTAGTTTTGAAAAGTACCAAATGGCAACTTGGCTTCCAGAACATTTTCCCTCCTAAAAAAAATGCATAACGGGTGTTGATGAAATAAAACGGAACCGAAGAAGCCAATTTTCGATAAGAGATTATTCCTTAACTCAATTATGGGACTTTCCCTCGTAGCTGCTGAAGCACGATAAATAAAATATGGAATTGATAATGACTCTCTCCAAAACCACTAAAAATACCTCGAAACATGTTATTTCTCTACAATGGATACAGCTTCACTCATTTATGCTTGGGCTCCAAATTATCACTATCATCAGTTTTTTAATGTTGGATTTGAACCTTCCCCTGGATCCGCCACATATCTCCGTCACGGGCGTCGCAAAACCAGCACTAAACCCTCTGAACTCATCTAAGTCATCCCAACATATTATATTCAACTAGCCTCAATTTTGCATATGCTTCCTGGGGATACATTTTGTGAGCCATGATGTCCATTGGTTGTCTGCTATTCTTGCAACAATACCAGCCCATAGCCTATTTAGTTTTCTGATTGATTCTATGAATTTTCTGACTCCTGTTTTTCCTAATATATCGTGCTGTCTTGTGATATCTTAATGTGAGGCCGAGTACGATTCCTTCACGTGCACGTTGTATGGTTCACAGCGTGCAGGTCTGCCTCTTGGTTAGGTTCCATGTTTCAGCTCAGTAGGTGACTATTGGTAGGAAAGCATTGGTTGTAGAACTAATTTTATTTCGGACTGTTGGGATTTTGTTGTTCTCGAAGGCTGAGCCTATTTGCAATATGAAAGGCAAAAAAAAAAAAAAATGGTGGCGTCACTCACTTCATCTTTTTTTTTATCCATAGCTTTGGGAAACATATCTGATGAAGTGGGGAAATGCTCACCCGGAAGAGTTTATCCCGTCTTTATTTTGATACATCAGGCGTAGAAATGTAATTGTACACACGATTGGCGCTCTTCAAGACTTGTACTACCTCAATGGAATGGGATTCGACTTGTGAGATCATTGACGTCATCATTCCTCCCCCACGACACACACACACACCGCCCCCGTCACTCTACACCAAAGCCATACAGCGCTAAAATCGATTAAGTAATCTAGTGGGATTATATCCGGGTGAGCAATGACCCTCATCCTCTCCTCCATCTGCTTGTGAGACTGTCGCAGCGTTCCGTAGCGGCCCTCGGTCCGTCCCGTCCCGTCCCAGTCAGATATTCGAGAGTCAGAGGACGGACGCTATTCATTTCGCTGATTAGATTACCGGGTCCGAGTGGCTTCCCTGTCGCCTATTTCATTCCGCTCACAATCACATAAGCAAGGCAAATACACATGGTTAAGCTTGGCGGAATCTAATAAGTCACACTAGAGAGTAAACTAACTGGCTTCAGTGCCATTACAAGAACAATATTAGAAAAGCTACGACATTATTACCCTTGTGTAGCCATCTTACCTTTCGTGTTCCCCCGAACAGCCTGGCACTATCATTGTGATTTATTATACGATTTCGTTTTGTCTGTCGCGAATTTAATCTTTTCTTTCTCCATTTCAAAAAAAAACTTTTTTATTTTATTACATTAAAATGAGCTCCTTTTTTTAGCTTTAGTGTTTTATATGGACTATTTATCATTCTTTTCACACTAACACACACACACACATATGTATGTGTGTGTATGTGTGTGTGTGTGTTGCACGGTGAGAAAATACTGCCACTCAAAAAACAAGATATAGACATAGAAATGAAAACTATCAAATGATGGTGGGCTGGCTATCTTCCAAGAATGTCAGGCTTGCTGGAAATTAGGACTTACAGTATGGATCATCGGAGATCATATGCGAAATCGTGGACGGAAAATTATTCAATGACATGAAGATTTGGACAATTGTAGAAAGTACTAGCTCCGTGACACCCATGATCGAGAGGTGTGGCGAATCCTTGGGAAGATTCACGTCCAAAGAAAGACTGTAAAATCAGATACTACTGCAGTTGATGATGATACGAACTGAGCTTTATCAAAAAGTATTGAGTACACTGAATATGAAACAACTTTTGAACGCAGTATACATATATATATATATATATATATATATATATATATATATATATATATATATATGTATACATATATATGAGAGAGAGAGATAAAGTGAATAAATGCACTCCACGCTCCATAAAAGTTCGGCGAATTTGAATGAATAGATCAGTCTGCACATCAGTCAAGTCAACCTCCGTCTCCCATGTCTCTCAAATCATCCCACCGTGGAATACAGAATCATTTCTTTCATTTTCTTTCACGACATAAATTCCCCCTGTGTCTACGTTTTTGCATAGTGATGAAAACTGATTCCGTATACTTACTTATTTGCAAAATCCCATGAACTACCAAAAGGTGATAAAGTATTTCAAATGATAAGATGATTATTTTATACCTCAAATGGTAACATAATTCTTATTTGAATAATAATAGATATTTTCTTTTTGCTGGAGAACCGAGAACGTTGAAACAACCATGGGCACAGACAAAAAAGTGCGTAAGTAAGCAATTTGAAATAAGAAATGTGACCTCGTGCCTTCGATGGCTGATGAAGTATAATCATCATCATTATTAGCAGCAGCAGTAGCAACAGTAGCATCCTATCAGCGTCTGTTGATGGAAATAAACCATCACCAGACTTTATCATGGTTTTGTCTAGTTCGTTATGCCGTCTTATTTTTTGACGGTCGCAGTTTTGCATCTAATCTCTTGGGATCCATGTTGTGAGCCGTAATAACTTGCTGTCTTGTGATCTGTTCATGTGAGGTTGAACTTGATTCCTGTGCACGTTGCATGGTTTTTAGTTTGAGGCTCAATCTTCTGGTCACGTCATTTAAGCTCGATAGATAACTATCGGGGGCGGGGGATGCATCGGTTGTAAACACTTCTATTTCGAACTAATTGGTTTTTCTTTTTTTGAAGATTGAGCTTGCTTTACCAAAAGTGTACCAACGTTGAGAGCTAGTGTATGTATAATAAATAAAAAGAGATTTCGAAATATAAATGAATTCATGATGTATTAGAATGAAATGAAATATTGCGTATCTGTGAGATAAACTTTTGTAGATATGTCAGTTTGGTCTAGTCGGCGAATCGTAACTTCAAATCATTGTAAGAGAAATGTTAATTTCATGATATAATTATTTATTGGAATGAACTGATCCTTTGGATATTTTTGGAATAAATCGTGGTAGGTACGTAAGACTACTTATCAAGTTTGCGACTACCAATCAGTCTTCCTAACTAGCGTTCTACATTAGCACACTTGGAATAAAAATTAGATTGGAAGTCCAGGGTGTAAGTGGCGTAGAGGTTAACAGAGTGGACATTGGAATCGGTGAGCCGAGTCAGACTTTGGTCAAATCTTTTTACGTTCACTTTGGAAATGTATGAATCAATGAGTTTTTTCAAAGACCTAAGCGTAAAATAACAAAGCAGATTGAGCCCTCTAACCATAAGAAAGTACCCAGTCTAGAAGGGCAACTATGATTCCAAATCTGGGAGTCTTGACCTTCCAAGATGGTAGGAAGCCATCTTGGAAGTTCTTTTAGTAGCTCCTGCTGCCAATCCCATGACAAACATATCATACTCCACTTGCATTACGCCTGTGAGATTGAGAGGGGTATACTGTTGTCTGAACATCCATTCTTCTCCATATGCTTCGTCCAGGCTCGTGCCCTGGAGAGGTAACTTTAATATTCCATTGCCTATGGAGATGGAGAGGGACAAAGCATTGTTATAAGGTTAATAGTTGAAATGAACCATAATGGGTTGAAATGCTTCCCTGGAATTATCATAGTGAAAATCATCACCAACCGGATTACTAAAACACTAGACGAGAGTCAACCGCAAGAACAGCTTGGATTTAGAAGAAATTACTCAACCATAGACTATAGACCATTTTCATCCAATAAATCAGCTGAAAGAGAAGGCAGCAGAATACAAGATGCCACTTTCTGTAGCATTCATAGACTTCAAGAAGGCATTCAACTCTGTAGAAATTCTTATGGTCATGAAGGCGATCACCCTACAAGGTGTAGACCAAGTATACGTTAAAGTATTGCAATACATATACAACCGCAGCATCTCCTTCATTAGGCTACATAAGGGCTTTTCAGCTTCAAAAAGGAGTAAGACAGGGTGATATCAGCTCGTCCAAACTCTTTACAGTCTGTCTAAATAGGATGGAGATATATATATATATATATATATATATATATATATATATATATATATATATATATATATATATATATATATATATAGAGAGAGAGAGAGAGAGAGAGAGAGAGAGCCCGGAAAGCTGAATACTCCTGGAATGTTTAATTGTTAATTTTTATCTGTGTGGACCAAATGATTCAATCTCCGTGTGTTGAGAAATTATTTCAAAGAGAAATTCCATATACTATAGAAATATTCAGAAAAATTTTGTCGGATTTATATCCATATTTTGATAATAATAATAATGATAATAATAATAATAGTAGTAGTAATAATAATAATAGTAATAATGATAATGATAATAATAAATATATATACGTATGAATGAGTATAAATGGAGTGTATGTTCCCAAAATATGATAAGCGTCATTTTAAAAAAAATGTTTATTTGAATAAAAATGAAAAAATAATTTCTCGTTTGGAACTATTGTTCAGGACGTATTAAAACGTTAAAGAATGCAATACATATGATGATTGTAATAAGATGAAATCATTCAAATCTAGGATTTTATCTTTTATTCAATTAGAGAAATTGATAATTCAAATGGCGTTTATCTTATTTTTGAGCAACGACCTTCAAAAGCTTCTGTGCTTTAGAATAATCCAATAATCTATATTTTGAGCTGTACCTGTTCGAATTAATCTTTTGGTTCTCAAATGAGAGCTCATAGAATAGAAAAGCTTTCAAATCCCACTGTATACGCAGTATCGTGTTTTTTTTCTTTATGAAGATCGCCTTTGCTCCAGTTAACGGCTGTTCCGTTCGATTGACCCAGGACCTCTTGCGTTGTACATTGTTGTAAAATATCTCTTTTCATTGCTTGTCACGATTTGTTTCAAAACACGAAACATATTAATATGCATATATAAATATATACAGATTGTGTTAGTCAGCTTTCAAGTGGGATGGACTTATAATTTACTCAAGTTAGCTTACTGCCTGGTGCCAGAGAAGAAAATAGGAGAGAAAACGGTCGAAAAGGAAAGAAATGAAAAGAAGGGAAGGAAGGATGAAAAGAAATGGAAAATATATCTGTTGCCTGTACAGGCGATTCTGAACGTCAGTCAATCCATAATCAAACAACAAAAGCCGCGAATCATGCCGATGGAGAGAAACCTGGGATTAGTTACCGTATTGCGTGACTAGGTGGCCATTCATACAAGCCACAGTTTCCGGCGTGCAAACGAACAACAACAACAACAAAACCACCGAACGGAAGAAAGGGAGACAATGTAAAATGTCCGCCGTTGAAATCAACTATGACAAATTGCAATGATTCCACCCACTTGAATGAATGTTGCAGCTGACAAAATATTGATGTTACCAGTTGTTTATGTAAAACTCGACAACACATGTGGGATTTATTCGACAAATATTTCAAAATTTTTATTCACACCAATGATTACAGCCAATGCATCCTCCTGATAGTCATCTATGGAGTCAAAACGTAAGAGCAAACCGAAAGACTGACCCTCACTCTGAGAACCATGCCACTTGCACAGGAGAGAATCGTGATAGACATCACATGGATAAATTACAAGAGATTATTAGAGAAGTATATGTATATAGGTCATAATGTATTTTTTCAATTCGAAAGAATACAAAAAAAAAAAAGGAAATCAGGTTGTATTTATTATTGATGATAATATAACTTTTTTGCCGACCTTCGTCTATATATATATATATATATATATATATATATATATATATATATATATATATATATATATATATAACACTTTAAGGTTAGTGGGAAATAACTGTCAAATACTCTGGTTGAATATGTTGGTAGAGAATCAACTCGAAGTAGCTTTTTTCTGTATTATTAGTATTCTTAACGATAATATAATAAATTGGTTTGCGTACAGTCTGAGATTGAAACCAACACAACAGATTTGATATTCAGGTGGGTTAACATTCAATTGAAATGACTCGAGCAGTGAGACTGATATTACACTCACTGATCTTGCATCGTTGAAAACGTTTTTAGGATAAACTACGTAAGTTAGCTGCATTACAAAAGATAAACAAGTAGTGTAAAACAATATCAGTTTATAATACACATAAAACCTAAAACAAGATATCAAAATACATGTATGGCATGAACTATATAATAGAGGGAAGAGTTGTTTGATCAACACTACTGGGGTCCCTCTTCGATAAATTGGATTTCAAAATCCCCGAAACGGTCACGTGGTAAAAAACTGATGATCTAAATAAGAAACGATGTGTACAATGTACCATAATAACGAAACAAAGGGAGACCTGGGGGAAAAAACATCGAAGAAAAGTGAATAAATTGCATTGACAGATACTGGGAAATTGATGACTGAAATGACCAAAATAATCTTTTGAAAAAGCTTTTTGATGATTCTTGTTCAAAGCTGTAAAACTCGTTTGATCATGCAATGCTGTTCCATAGGAATAGGACGCTCTCGTGGATGAGGAATTTCTGTGTGTAAATATATATATCACTTAAATCCAGCTTTACTGACTGTCCAGCTCCGTAGTCCAGAGGTAGGACATCGGCTTCCGGGTCTGATGTGAAAGTTTCAATTCTGCATCGCGGTACTTGATGGGATAATAGAAAGTCTATAGCCACACTGAAGATATGCAATACATCGAAACAGCGGTTTGTGGATGATACAATAATGTATATATATATAGATATATATGCAAAGATCGGTCAAAGAGTAATGGCTGCTCTAATTCAATTTTAAAAGTATCAAGTAAAATTCCGAAGTGTATTTGTTTTAGCTATAAAACATAAAGTGTCCAGAAGCCCAGGGTAAAAATTGTAGAGTGATCTCTTTTCCTACCTATAACCTGCTTTCAAAATTGCTACCCCTCGAAACACTCATGGAAAGCAAAGAGCTGTCATATAGTTTTTGTTCTTGGAAAGTGGAAATGCTACAAAGATTCACTGGTGATTACTGAATGTTTATAGGAAGGCTACGCTTGATACAACAACGGTAAGGAGTTGAGTCAGCTGCTTCTGTGAAAGGTCAAAAAGGCTGATGCTCTTATCACAGCCGACAGAAGACTCACTGTTGTAAGTTCTGTGAAATCCTTTCATTTGACCCCTGGTCGTGTCTACAGTTTAAAGCAGTCTGTTGGTTACTG
Organism: Thysanoteuthis rhombus; assembly: GCA_963457665.1. NCBI lineage: Eukaryota > Metazoa > Mollusca > Cephalopoda > Oegopsida > Thysanoteuthidae > Thysanoteuthis > Thysanoteuthis major. The sequence goes on from OY735215.1 coordinate 8,486,746, forward strand.
AAAGAAAAAATTAAGTGCAAGGCTTCTTCAAGTTTGACTAATACATATTGAAGATGACTGATGTTCTTTAGCAAAATGACAATGCAAGGCCTCACAACAGCAATGAGGATGTGAGAGACGTAACTCGCACGTAGATAAAAGAGCATCCCAGGAGTTTCTCCAGGGTGGGTATTCAGGCCTCCATTCAAAGATGGGTTACCACGATTGGGAAAAGAGTAGATTATGTTGAGAATTAAATTTTAAATTCTGAGACTTCTATGTGCATTCAGTAATGTGTTGTGCGCTTTTAGTTTTACATCTGTGGTAACAAAATTAGAAGCGGCATCACTTTTTGAACAACACACACACACATATATATATATATATATATATATATATGTACGTGTGTATGACCGTATGATTCTGTGTAAACATGAAAAATAGAAGTCATTGAAAAAAATCTCACGAATAACATTAACAGACACTGGGAAATAATTGACTGAAATAAAGTTTTGGAAAGTATTAGCCTACCCTTTTTAAGTGGAAACTTCTTGTTTCAGAGCTAATGGGAGCGCACGGTCTGGTGCGTGGATCTTCCTTCACATAGCAACATTTATTCTCGTTTGACTCAAGGCCAGATGGCACGCAAGCGATGAATACTTATCCTGCACCCATACATTATTTCCGGTAGCATCTCTCGCACACACACACACACACACAGACACACACACACACACACACACATGTATACATATATATATATATATATATATATATATATATATATATATATATATATATATATATAATTGGTTTCAGTACTGCTGGAGGTTTGTTAAATTTACAAAGGAACAGCGCTGGTTCCTATGCCAAAAACGCAGCGAAGGAAGTTACAAAATAAATTTTTCTACTTGAAAAATTCAATCGACGTAATTTCATATCTTTTTTCCTTGTTTTCCGTTTCAAGAATTCCGTACGTCATCCATAAAACATATGTGGTTCACGCCCATATAAGACGTGTACCAACAGTTCTTTTGTTTATAAAATTCTCACGCTGGTAAGCAACACCTGTTAAGTCTCTTTCACGGTGGGCCTTTTTGGCACACCAAAATATATGATGGTCGTCCATGCAGAATTGCTGCAGAAACCGCAGAAAAATAGGCAAACGCCTTCCCCCAAATTTCTTGCTCGCTGAGGCAAGACACGCTCCAGGAGAATGAAAAAAAAGAAGGTATATGTGTGTGTATTATCTTACTTAAGTGATTTGGTTCAGCTGTTCGAAGTGTTAAAACTGGATAAGTGGGGGGAGAATGTAGTTTGAATTTCCTCTGATGTCGCTGTGTCGATTTGTTTTTTTTTTCGTTTACACTTTTTTTTTTAAGTGGAGATAGGCTTGCACACACCGAGTGCACTTTTTTAGGTTTTGTTCCCTTCCTCTGTAACTTGGTTGACCAAGACAGCCAACCTTAATGCAGCAACTTGTCTCTGACTTTTGTTGAATGCAATGAAGGTCTTCATATACCCTTCTATTCTACCTATATCTTCGAGGTGGTAAGTAGTTTCCTGTCTCTCCCAAAAGTATGAATGCTAAAATTATAACACAAACACCAGGATTTGAACCGATTCAACGAGTCTATTTTCCTTACGGTTAATAGTTAGGTTAATCGTCACCTCAAGTGTTACACCTCACTATATATGCATGTCATCGATTTAGACTCTAATTCAGAGCAATAATTATCAAAATCATCTCAGAGACTATCGCACAATTTGGATAATACCTGAGTCTCACACTAGTAAAGAAGTGCTCAAACACAGGCCACTGCATCAGCCATGCCTGTCCGTGGTTTGCATCTCATAAGTAATCTGTCTCGGTTTAACTAAGAGGCTCTTTGAGGTTAGCAATGTGTGAAATTTACTTAGAAACCACAGGCACTCAAAGTGCCATTTTTTTACTCATAGCACAAGGAGTGGGATAAAAGATGAATCCATACCTTTCCCAAGAACAAAAGTATGAAGTGAACGCAGGAGATTTGAATTCGGCTTACAGATAACATTTTGTGCTGCTAGCCGTTCCACCATTAACACTTCCACATCAGCCTTTAAGCGTCCGTCGTTGGACCTACACCTTTCTTAGAGCTTCGTCATAATTCTCTAAAATAAACGTCACAGCGACAGAACTTTCTGAACGCTGTTCGTCACGCCGTTTTATATTTTGCATCCTACAGTTTAGTTAATGATTGCTTTAGGATCTGCGTTGTTAGTCGTGATTTCCAGTGGTTATTTGTAATTCTTGCAACATGACAAGCTCGCTGCCATTGAGTTTTCTAATGGTTTCCAAGATATCTCTGATATACTGCGCGGTTTTGTGTTCTGTTCTCGTGATGTTGAGCATGATTTTCTCCTATGCTTGTTGCATGGTTTTCAGTTTGAGGGCCGATCTTTTGGTTAAGTACCATGTTTTAGCTCCATAGAGGACTATCTGTAGTATACATAGGTTGTAGACCCTCCTTTTCAGAGCTAATGGGATTTCTTGTTTTTGAAGGTCGAGCTTTTTCTACCGGAAGCTTGTTTACCTACAATGATCCTTTACTTGATTTCTTCTTCTTTTGAGGAATTCATGGATATTCGTTGTCCTAGGTCGATGTAATGTTTCTGTCTTCAACACATTCGTATCCTTGAAAATATTTCCCAGTCATTCTTTCATCTTTGGAAACTTTCCAATCGGTTTTCCTTTTGTGAACCTCAGTGTTATTAATTCGAAGTCAGGGCTTGTGACTCATTCTGGACTAAAATTTGTCTCATTCGAAATAGATACTTTCCGCTTGACACTGGCATCGTGGGTTGCTATGTACCTTGAAAAGTAGAAGAAAAATTGGATATCATGTATGTTTTTGTTTGTTTATTCGTAAAACGAATGGATGTCAAAATTTTGTCTACTTTAATGAAAACAATGTTTTGTTTATTTGAAGATATAAAAAATAAGTAATTCAAAAATTTCTCTCCTTTTTCAATACATTCAATAAAACATCCTTTAAACCAGACAGTAGTAAATATTTTGCCCTGAAGTATTTAATGATAACAACACCCAACCGATTCTGCTGACGTCTTTTAGGAATGAGCCGAATTTCAGGTCCATAGGTGGCTATTGTTTCTATACCCTTCTTTTAAAGACCAATCGGACTCTCTTGTTCTTGAAGGTTGCACTTCATGTCATGCGTTTTTTTTAATTCTTATATCAGATGTTTTTTCAGGGGACATTTAGATTCTTCAGAACCTATATATTTTTTGCAAGTCATAAACACCATTGATGCCATTAATAGAATTTATTCTCGCCACATTTATTTCTCAATGGAATATTTTTACATGACTTAAAATTCTAACGGAGCGTTTGTTCAATTATTAACTGTGCTGGAAGCCTTTTTTTAAATTTTGATCATTCAACTCGTTCATTGAAGGACAGAGTTTGGCCATAACTCACTATACCTTACGGAAACAACCTTTAAAAGATTTTTCGACTCGTTTCCGGCGAGCGTGACCAGTCAGATCTTATCAGCCATGGCTTATTGAAATCTTTGTAACTTTTATTACTCGGGCGATTTGGCATTGACACTCATAGCATGACTTGTGCATCAAAACAAATATTTCAGAAGATAGAAAGAAGTAGAATGAATGATGATAAATCATCATCTTTATCATCATTGATGTATAGTAAATATCTACGTGATTCCAATCATATATATATATATATATATATATATATATATATATATATATATTATATAAAAATGCTTTTATATGCATCTCCATGGATAAGTATACCAAATATATATATATATATATATATATATACATATATATATATATATATATATATATGCATTACTATTAATATATACTATAGTTCAAATTATAAAAAAAAATATATGAAGCTCAATAAAAGAAATACAAACTTACCAGACTCAATTTATTTTTTTTTTCCCAAATTTTTCTATATATTTCAGCTGATAACTCCCAAAATAGCCCCATCAATTTATTTCCAATCCCAAATGATCTAAACTCATCAAAGTTATTCTGACAATCATTTGTATTTGTACAGTTGTCTGCTGAGATTGTAAATTTTTCCCGTATTTTAAAATTCCCTGGGTAAAAAAACAAAATTTTTTTTGCAACTTGATTTTCGTAATAGACTTATCAAGTAAATTTCTTATCTGACTTATCGATCATCAACATTCAATAATTTTTTCAAAGCTATTTTTATCTTGAAAGTTTCAATTGAGTTTCTTTTTGTCCTTGCTCGATTTCCAGTCCAACTTTTGTCATAAAAATCGATTCGATCCAGACTAAGTTCACTAAACTGTGATCTTCTTCAAATCTAAACTAAGCTTCGTTGGGCTAAATTTGGCGATATCCGTGCCTACCAATCATAAGTTGAATAAGTTCAATCTTTACTGTTCCAGAAAACAGTGACCTTATGTCAGATCGCATTAACCTTAGTAAATATCAATATCAGTGGTCTCAAAACTTATTTTATTCTCATCGAGGGACCCTAATACGATTTTCTGAAAATCACAGTTCTAATACCTATATTTTAAGGATAACCCCTGCCACTCAAAAACATTAAATGAAATATAAATTGTCTTACAAAGAGAATTCATTCATATAAAAAAAACGACGTATAATAGATGGAACTTTTCGATTAAAGAATAAATCTGTTTTTATTATTTTGATATTTTAATGAGTTATATTTTTAAAGAAATTCATTAGAAGACCCCTTGTCACGCGTACCCCTGTCTTCTGCAAAACCTCCCTTGGGAAACATATATACAAAGACACTTGCTGTCGTGTTAGCAAACCAGAATCAAAAGACATTCACTTCTCCAGTTCTCATTGGGCTCTCATTAATGATACCCTTGTGTCAGACCGAGCTATGCATATGAAATATTACCAAGCTTTTAGACTAATGGATATATTTGAAACTGTTATTGCCAAAGTCAAAAATGGTTTACTCTAATTTTCAAGCTGGTCTGGCTGGCTGGTTATGTATGTAGGTATTTATGTATCATACGTAAGGCTGCATCAATAGAGCTAGAGGGCTGACATTTTCAACTTTTACTCGTTATTATGTTTACAAAAATGCTCTTTATTTTTTTCGAAAATTCCTCCTGTAAATGTTATATTTAGTGGGGTTTTTAAATTTCAATCTAAATTCATGCCAAATCGTGCAACAGCATTCATGCTTTTTTTATCAGACTTGCTAATCACAATCAAACATAAGACATCAATTGATAACTCCTATTTCCAAATTTTTAAATTGATCATCCCTAACATAGTATGTTGCAAAAAAGATTTTGGTTGCATGACAGTTTCCATTGAGTGACCAACCAGACCAGTTACAGAAAAGTTTTACTCTCAAGAAGACTTTTTTTTTCCTTGAACACATGTATCCACGTTGGCGGCCCCACAGCACACGCGATACCCAAAGCCAGACAATGGAGAGAAACAAAGGCTTAGTCTTGAGTTGTGGCCTCAGATTTCAGACAGAGACGCATTAAGATCACGTGAAGGAATTGGAAAATGAAACGGAAAAAATAGAGAAATTGATAAATGAGGGCGAGAAGGAAGGAAGGAAGGAAAAAAGGAGGGGGAAAGATAGCAATGGCGGAAGATAGAGATAGAAGGGATGTAGAAGAGAAAGAAGGGAGAAGACAACTAAATGAGGAAAGGAACAGAGGAATGAGAAGAAGAGAGAAAAAGAGAAGGGAATCAGGAAGGAAGGAAAGAAAGGGAGGAAGAGTGAAATGAGGCCGACGGAAAGAAAAGGGAGGAATTTAGAAGAGAAAGAAGAATGGAAGAAGTGAAAAGAGGAAAAAAGATAGATATAGGGAAGGAAAGAGAGTACCGAAGGAAGGGAAGGATAAATAAATGACAAGGCAAGAAAGAAGAAAAGGAAGACACAAAGATATAAACAAATAAGAAAGAAATTGGGAAATAAGCAAATAAGAAGAGCTGGAAGAAATTCGATAAAAGAAAAATGTTGGGAGAGGAAAAATTTGAAATGATATGAATAACGAAAGAAAGTTAGATTTAAAATAAGAAAGAAATAAAGAAACAGAGAAAGAAAAAACAAAAACAAATCAGAGATGATCAAACAGGCAGAAGAAACAAAAATTAAAAAACGTTAAAAAGAAAAGAAAAACTAAATGAATGAGTGAAAAAAGAGATCAAGAACGAAGGAAAGAGGAGAAAAATATCTGAAAAAAGAGAGAATGAATGAATTAAGGATAAGAAAAAACAATGAAGAAAGAAGAAAAGAGAAAAATGAATACATGAGGAAAGGAAGGGGAAAAATAGAAATAAGACGGAGAAAGAACGAAAGGAAAGAGGAAGATGAAATAAGAAGAAATAAATGAAGAAATGCATAGAAAACACACACGCACACACAAAGATGGACACATTTAACAATGTTCTCAGGCGAGCTAATGGATGAATGTGGCCTTGTTCACTACCCATCACTATAGAATCTAACCTGGGAATCATACCTCACCTACTCTGCGCCCAAATTGACTGAAGAGAAAGATGTACGCTAAGTATTTGTTTTGACATTTCATCCACATGACCAGACATTCACTGGACGATGCATAAAATTGGAAAATTCTTCTTGGCTGATCTGAGCATTGATTCTTGAATTTTTTCTGTGTGGTGAATGAGTTGGGGGTTAGAAAGTGTTTTTTTAACTGGAACATCAGCAATTTAAGGTCTAAATTCTATTCTAAGGATCCATTTTGTTTGAACTAAAACATCAAAACCAGGGCGTTGTTAATATATATATATATATATATATATATATATATATATATATATATATATAAAGATTATTTAATAATTACTATCCCAGAATGTTGTCTGAACAAATAATTTAATGTACCTTGTATCAACGTTTCACCGACACTACCTTTTTCAAGAAATATCGATGATATACAAGAACATGATGTATTTATATGTGGTTTGGGACTTGTGGTGAATGCAAATAATTATTGATTAAGTAGCTTCGCAGAAATAAATGTCAAGTCCCCAACAAGAAATCAGTGTTGTGGTTTGGATGTTCATAAAAATAACGACACACAGGATATATATATAGTGATTTTCTTTATAGACAAAAACAGATTGGGTGAATAGGTGTTTATTCATGGACATTTCATCGGCGAGATTGAGACAAGAAGACAAAGTGAAAAGAACAGGTGATTACCACGTTATGAATGGATGGGATATCTATGGCGGTATGATCTTGTGTTTGGTTGAGGGATTAAGTATCTGTCATTAAAATGTATATGCTGGGTCGGGATAGGCATTTGTGCAAGGGCGTAGTTAAGATATAAGTGGAATTTATATCCTGATTGTGTGTATGTGTCGGAGAGAGGTTAGTTGCAATCATATATATGTCCAATGTATGCATTTGACATCATACAAATATATCAGTGTGTTATATATTATAACCATTAGCGTTATGGTTCTCTTGTAGGACAAAGGCTTTTCCATCTATTTCAATGACGATCGTGATTGTGCTATCCTCTGCCATAGTTTTGCACCCTGCTACGTCTTACCGGCAAATATTTCTATCTCATCCTATGTCTGGTCTTTTCTGTCTATGTTTACTGTGCCTCTGGCACCATCTGCTGTTATTTCTTGTCACTATGAGCCCTGCCCATATCTACATATGATGTTAAAAACAGTCTGCATTTGTCAGGTGATTGCATGGTTGTCAGGTAACCCGACTGAATGGTGGTTGTAATTCGACAATGTAAAAGTGGAAGAATTGAGATGGATTGCAACATCTCAAAAATCTTGATTATCGAAAATATAAAAGCATGTTGCATTCCGCTGTGTTCAATCAGCGTCTTCAGGAGCACTTTTTCAGTCATCTACACTTTGAACAACAACATCAATGTATCGTTGGATTGGAAAGGGTTCCTCCTATTCCAATAACTCATATATGTAGGTGCAGAGTGGCGTCACAGTCAATGCAGTGTGAAAACGGAATCGAGTGGACCAACCCCCTGCTGAGTCCACTTATGTTCACTTCACATTAATACAATGGAGAGAAGTATGACTTTATTCTCTCTTAGCTATAAGGCAGGCCATCTAAGATAAAGGTAATCTGACGGAAAAAAACAAACTACGGCTTAGAAGTCTCCATAGCTGGTCCGAAGCCCGGGGAAACGAGGATATTCGGGCTAATAGCTCCACCCTGTGAAAACCTATTTACTACTGCAGAGTGATAGCGATGCTGTACTTCCCAGGGGGTCAACTGAAATGGACAAAAATATTGCTTTCGAAAAAAAAAAGTCGCTCATCTTGCCAGCTTTAGTCAAGTTCGACAATAAATACTATTTATGGTCAACACACTGACTTGCTGCTAGTTATCGAGTGACGTGAATAAACAACCAGTCGACACCATCGTTTCCAATCGACGATTTGGCTCCAACGGCTAAAAAGTAAGGCTTCCTACCCCCGGAGACTAGAAAGTATATCAATCGACAGACACTTCTGTGCCAGTGAGCCGGGCTTTATTGTTGTTGATGTCCAACAAAAACGCATAGACTTTTCGATATCAATAGAAAGTTGAAGTCTCTCGAGAAGGAAAATGTTCCAACATATATTGGAATGAACTAATAGACTTGCAAATGCCACATCTATTCTCAATGATTCATAGGAGGAAGTGGTATGTTGTTGTTATATATAATAATATAACTGGGCAAGAAGATGTCCTAGGTATTGTTGTAGAATTTATTAACCTGGAAAGTGATAAAAAAATGCTTTTAATATGCAAAACGGGCAAATAAGCCTATTTGTTCAAACCCAAAGCTTCATATGTCATATGATTAATTAGCTGAAACTCACTCTATCGTGCTGTTTCTGGCTAGTCTTTATATATTTATATGTGAGAGAATAGAGGATTCACTACACAAACACGTTTATAACTCTGCCCATTTTGTTTTGTTTTTTCAAGCGAATGCTCAAATTTATTTGGATCCCTACTCAAGACGTTAACGTATGTGAGTAGCAAATCCTGTCTTTCATTGTATCTTAAGCTCTACTCTAACGATTCAAGGCATAATGTTGAATGTATTGAGCACTTCATGAAATAAACCTATCAGACATTGAATAGTGTATTACTGATTTTTACTTATATATATATATATATATATATATATATATATATATATATATATATGTTACACATAAAGTAGGGTTTGGTTTATTATTATAAATACACTAGGATATATATCCGTCCAAAAATGATGGAGTTATTCAAGTATTGATCGGCACTAGGAAGCTTAAATTTATTCTACTAGGTAATTCGTTCTGATGATTTTAGCATCCGAATTACAAGTTTCTTTCCAAGTCTCACCTCATTTCGAGCTGTTTTAATGCGAGATGATCAGACATCGAGTCTCAAAAGTTTTTATGGCGATTTTTTTGTTGCAATGTCGTAATAAAAAGGTAAATCAACCATTGAAAACACCCTGTTCGAGCGTACCAAACAAATGAATAAACAAACAAAATATTTAACATATAAGCTCATTATATGGCCAAATTGTAAATACAACCCCCTTTAAAACCGTCCAAACGTTTTTTTTCATTTATCAAAATGTTTTACTTTAAAAAATTCCCTAGCTTGATTTTCTATGCATGGTAATTGTGCACAAAACTTGATTGATCTGTGCCAATGTTACCGATGAACTCAGTGACTGACGGAGCCAATTGTTTTTATACATCAGAGAAGAAATGGATTTAGCTTGATACAGCTGTAGTGTTGTAAAAATTTGTGAGGGGACGTAAAAGCTGCAGCTCTTGAATTGTCAAGAAGACTTAACCATTTCCCTAGAAGTCCTACTCCTTGAGTATTCGGGAAGGTACTGGCTAGTTATCTTCATCAGCGAATTGTTCAAATGGAGATATTTAATAGTATTTACATGGCAAGAATACACAATTATCACTCCCCCAAAATGTAAGGGAGCACCGTCACTGTCCGTCAGGGAACAAAACGTCAAGAGAAAATTGGATTTACAAAGATTGCATTGCATTTCCTTTCAAATGAAAATCACTGACCGACCAACCGACCGACCGACCTTAGATATCTGCATTTGAAATACCAGCACTTTCCGTCTTGGGATCAAAACATTAAGCACCGTTGCCAATGGAAAATACAGAACGATATCAAAAAGACAGGAAGATTTTATGGAGAGAGCAGCCATTTCCTCGCATGCATTTTGTGTCTTAGAATCGATAAACCTTTAAATAACAGAAAAAAAATTAAATTTAAATACACTGAATATATCCCAAATTGTGAAACGTTGATCATTCATTCTTTTCAGTTTGTGAACCTCATCAGGAGTTGTGTTTATCTTCTTTCTCCAAAATTTCTTTTCAATTTATAAAATCTGAGTTCGATTTTACAAATCGATTAGAAAGAAATATTGAATAAATTTGATGAATTAATCAATCTATCATCAAGTTCGTTAGCGGTCATTTGTGTATGAATCTTCGAGCGCGATATTAAACAGAGGAAAACTCTCAGGGTCTGAAAAGTCTAAAGAAGAAGCTGGAGAAACTATGTATTATCTGAGAAGACACATCCAAACAGAAACAGACCCATGGTACAAAGCAAAAAGTTAATTTTGCAAAATAACAAATGAAAACGCAGGTCTGATTAGTCACTTAAAAGTAATTGTCAGGCGACCAATGTCTTTTGGCAGCATGCTGTTTTGAGGATATCAGTTAAAAGATTAGAAAAAAGGATGATCAACGAATCAATTTCTGTTCTCACCTTTTGTTGAGCAGTAACCACTGAAAAAAACGTCTGGATTTCCTAGATGCGAGCACAAACTATTTTGGACATGAGACTATGGGACCAATTTACCATGAACTTTTATTTCGGGGGATATTTTCCAAAAAACAAATAAAAAACGATTTTTCTAGACTTCACAAAGTGTGAAGGTTCAAATCTTCTGCCCTCTAGCTGCATCAGTGCAGTCTGTATGCATGATAAATGGATAAATGTATATATAAATGTATAAAATGCCAGTCAGATCAACTTGAAAACTGAGGAAACCTACGTTGACAGTTTTGGTCACAGTTTCATCTGGTGGTTCCTATTAATAAGCTTTAGTGCCCTGCTTTGTTCTTTAAGGGTGCCAAGATTTTGTGCACTCACTAACTCTGAAAACCTGTGTCATGGATGACAAAGATTGACATGAAAATCACATTACAACGCACAGCAAATTTTTTTTGTGATCTGAATTGGCTTCAGTGCCTCAAGCAACCTCTTGTTTCGGGAAAAATGTTGACAACAGAGTTCTGGTAATTTATAAAAGAAAAATCATCTCCTTATGTTCAATTTCTTTTCTATGAATAGATGAAGAAGTTTGATAGGAGTGAGATCGCATATGGTGAAGTGAATGACACCACCTTAGGTACTTGTTCGCACATGATGCAAAAAGCTCGAAAATGTTCTGACGATGATAAAACTTGTGATACGTGAGTTGTGGGCTGGGTTGTTGCCGTGCCCAGTGTGAGAAGACTTACTACGCACTTGTATATGCTTGGACCAATCCCTGAATTGACCTCGTTATTATTTCAACTACGCCCCTCTCCCTTTCTTTTTTTTTCTATCTCTCTCTTTTACTTCCTCATTTCATCGAAATCGTCAACCTCCACGAAACCCTTCAAATGACTCACCCATAAAATTACACATATCTCTGAGGATATCCGAATATATTTTATTTCTTTTTTTTAAATGGACACTTGTTGCCTTAGTTGTGAATTTCGATTAAGGTATTGCCTTTTTGCCAGGAGTTTTAATGAAGTTGACAAGAAACCTGATAGTTTTCATTTAGTAGCCATACCAATCCGACCAGTGGGACAGTGAACCCCACCATAGGTCAATAGACAGAACAAAAATAAAACAATTAAAACGGTGCTTGTCACGGACTGATAGCTTGTAAGCTACTTTTGCCGACCAATCCGGCGGTGTAGTAAGTTCGATTACACTGGTCAACAAAATTACGGATCATGTTAATTCCAATTTTCTGATCAGTTAACAGCAATTGTAAGGATAATTGACCCAATGTAAGGGCAGTTGGAGAGAAATAGACAGCTCTCTATATTTTAATCAGTGCATAGCGTTGTTAAAGAGAGAAAGATACGATATTGAGAGTGTACAGAGAGGAAGACTTCCCCCTTTTTACGTCATGCTAGGTCATACTAATCCTCTTAAAAATAGTTTTTGAGATAAAGAAAAGACAGCAAGAGAAAGAAATTAATAAAGAAAGAAAGCAAGCTATTCAGTGATTATTAATAATGTATACACTTTATATATATATATATATATATATATATATATATATATATATATGCGTATATGTATATATATATATATATATATATATAAAACTTTTTTTATTTGCCAATGGATTACATTACATTTCGGACGATATCGTTCGTTTGATGTTGGATACAATTATCATTTTTGTTTCGGGCGTCTTGAAAGGGATTAGCTCGAATACTCAATCAGGATCAAATAACTTTATTACAGAAACAAATGTTTGCAAATAGTGTAAAAATGCATATACAACGTCACATTTTTCATTTCCAACAGAAGCAGTTTCTTTTCTAATTATGTTACGGACGTGTTCCGTTTTCAGTTCGACTCGTACATGAGGCAACGTAGGCAAAGCTTAAATAAAAATAAGATGTGTATCAACCAGAACTCTTCAATACAGAAATACAGAATTCCTATCTATAAGTTATAAAAAGAAGACAGTGCAGAAAGACAAGTTGAAATTGTCGGACTCCCTATGGTACTCTCTAGGTGATATGTGCTAAAAGATATCCTCCATTTAATCATGAAAACTGGACGGGGTACAAAAAACAGATTAAATCTCTCGAACCAGCATCCAAAACAACAATAAGTACAACACAACACACGCCTGATGAAAATTTGTTGTTGACCAGTTTATCATTGGGTGTCACACAATTGTGGCGCTTGGCCAGTCTAAACTTAGTACACCAGCACAACTCTCTCTCTCCTCCGTGGCAGATTTTCGCCGATCCCCTCCCCAAAACATTGTGAATTGATTGCTGAAGAAAAGGCTATTGGCATCACGAATAGGGTCCGTCGGGTTGCAAAAAGAAAGATCTTTTCTTTCTGATAGTAGATTTCGTGTTTATTTCAGTTTGTTGCATTTTCGGCTCGTTAACCTATTTCAGAGGAGGTTTGCGGGTATTTCTGGTTCAAATATAACGCTTACTGGTTGGCTACCTCCACAGTGTGATATGCAATACGGGGAAGAACGTATAGCAGCGAACAAGCGCGTGTGCAAGAGAGAGAGAGAGAGAGAGAGAGAGAGAGAGAGAGAGAGGGAGGGAGAGGGAAGGAGGGAAGGAGGTACAAGACACAGCGTTGGAGTATCTCAGTTTTCTTAGTCGACGGTAATTAATTTTTTTTTCTCTTTTTTCGTCTTCTTCGTCCTCGTTTCCCTGCACTGTCTGCTCTGGGGTTGAGTGCTTTTCTCAAAATCCGCCCCCGGGGCTTCTATCTCGTCTCAAATTCGAAGTATCTTCTTCGACAGCAGGGCTCTACGTCTATAACTCTGAAAAATCGGGGAATTCGTGAGGATGGGTAAGTATTTATTATATGTTCAAGAATCAAGATGCATTTCATCTACAAAAAAAATAATCGAATAAGCGTAGCCCAACAAATGGCCCGACTAACTAGCCAAGTGGGCTACAGATTCTTCTCTTTTCGTGTCTATCCATCGATCGATATATGTGTTTACATGCCTGTGGATGTGGGTCACCGGGCACACCCGTCGTTTATTCGTCTACAACCTTGATTTTCCACCACCTAAAAATATATATATAAAAATGCTTTTTAGAGTCTTTTTGGTCATTTTAAACCAATCATGTGTCGGTATTTTTTTTTCAGATAATTTTAGATAAAAGACATTTTCCAAGGATCATTTTAGATAATAGATCTATTTGTAAAGAAAATCTTAGATAAAAGATCAATGTTTTATATATAATTTTAGATATTAAAAAAAGGTTTTGGTATACGTGCAGGCTCTGGTGATTCATTTATGTGAATTACATCCATATTTGTATACTTAATTGTATATAAAGAATAATATCTTTTTCATTCGAAATTCATGCTCAAATGGGGGCTGGATGCGGGTTATCTGTGGTAGCAGGTTTTATTCGGGGGAATGCAGTAATATTCCTGGTTTAGCCTTTTGAATTCCTGCTAGCAAATCTTTATCTTTTAAGGGTTAAGGGAAGGGAAAGAAAATAGACTCTCGAATTCTTTAATCTTTGCAAGCCGTTCTTTTTTTACTTTTATTTGGAATAATATTATTGGAGATCTTTCTCTCAGCCTTGAATTTTCCAAAATTATTTTTCTATGAAGTCGTTGATATTAAGTTATAGAGAACAATTTTTATTCCCTTAAACCCTGTCTCAGGTGGTCTTTGCACCTTCAGTCAGGAAAACTCTTTGAAATTTCTCGTCTTTATTTTTGCTAGCCTCTGGTACTAGTTCGGACGGTAGATAGAAGTAAAAGAAAGAGAGAGAGAGAGAGAGAGAGAGAGAGAGAGAGAGAGAGGGAGAGAGAGAGAAAGAAAGAAAGAAAGAAAGAAAGAAAGAAAGAAAGAAAGAAAGAAAGTAATTTATCTTTTGTGATCTTTTTTCTCTTTGGTCTGGGTTCTTAGACAACTTAACTCATTTATAAGCTTAAAAATTCGCTCCAAACATCTTACGGGCATTGTGTTTCTGATTTTAACCTTTTGTTGCAGGAATATGCTGAGTAGACAAGTTTAACCCTTTTGATCGTCAACCATCCAGTCTGAGTTGTAGCTGACTTTGTATTTTCCGCTAAAACAACAACAATTATAATACTCACCTAATTTAGGGGAGTGAACTTCCCACTGTTTGTCTATCGCGTCACGTTAAACAAAACATATATCTAATCAATATTTCCCAACCATGACTTGAATTCACTACCAACTGATTGGTATGCAGCTCTCTAATGGAAGTAAGGTGACAATTATCATATATCTTATCTGATTCATCGATAATGTATGCTATCTGAAAGTTGCTATAATCATCTTTAATCAGAGTAGAAGTAAGAGTTGAGTTTGACTCTGCAGTAGCCAGGCTTGTGTCATTTATTTTCAAAGGAACATTTTGTTTGATTTTTTTCCTTTTTAAATCCGAACGGTTGGTGGGATATTCTATTGTATCACATGGGCAAATACTCAGTAAGCCCTGCTGTGTAACGGTGGTTAACAAATTGGTCCCGTGGGTTATTACTAGTGTAGTGAGTATGACTGTCCTTTAGTGCATAAGTAGTGTATATGAGGCCAAACTTTGTAAATACTTTTGCCCTCAGCTCCACTGTTGTGGCATTGGACCAGACTGGATTTGCCTCAATATTGTGCACCTATCCTAGAGTGAGGTCTGGAAAGTTATTCTCAAAAGGCACCCATAGTGTACAATACATGATCCTTACTTGGTGCGTTGCTGTTATAGTCTTGAGCCAGAAAAGTTAAGCAAAGTACCTGTCTGAAACTTAATTAAGCTGTCATCGATTATATTTGGAGCCTATTCCAATTGGGGAAAAAAACTCATCGATTAAATACTTGACAGGTCTAGTTAATCACTCAATAGAAACCGTCACGTGACGAATGTTTTTTGCCAGCATAACGTGTTGGGGTAGATCAATTGAAATTGGAAGAAAAGAGTGATCAATGAATAAGTTATTTCTTTCGTCCTTTGATTAGCTGCATATCACTGGAAAAGTTTGAATATTCGGAAAACAAATTCCAAGGCACCAATATAAGATACATTTACATTGCAAATTGAACCCCTCTCACTTAACCTTTTGGGGGGCAGGAGATTGAAATATTTTTTTAACGATATCAGAAGGAATCAATGTTGGAATATTCAGCCTTTTACCTCCATTAGTACAGTGTGTACGCGTGATCCATACATGCATGCATGCTTACTTAGCCATCCAGCCAGCCTAACTTGAAAACTGGAAAAAAATCTACGTTGACATCGGTGGTGACAGTTTTGGTTGACGATCTCTAATAGTTGTTTATCAAAAATATGATATCACGAGTAGGGCCTATTGAACAGAGGCTTGATTCATTCTAGTGATTACTAGCATAATGACGCAGCAAGTTGTGACGTTGGAGGGAATATGAAATATCAAGAGTTGTAATTTAGCCCTAATTACATTTAAACCCAGTATACATAGGTAGGACTCATTAGCTGGATCATCAGTGATCATATGAGAGAATGAAAAAAGGAAAAAATGCAACTATAAACTAGACAAGTTCAGAAGTAATGGCTCAGCAACGCCCATGGTCGAGAGATGTTGAGAATTTTGGGAATGCTGTTGCTGCTCCTGATATATACATGATGTTTCTGCTTTTTTCATCGTTGTCAGCACAAATACTTCCCATTTTCTATACTAAGACATTGAGTACATACGGTGATCAGAAAACAAATTGACCAACAAACCAAGGATTAGAAACCGTCAACCATAACCGCCATGAAAACTGTAAACATAGTTTTCTTCAGTTTTTAAGTTTTCCAGTTTTGTTTTTTGTCTTAACGGCTTTGTATGTATATATCATGCGTACTGACCGTACCAATCGGGCTAGATGGCTGAAAATTCAAATTTTTACTCATTATTATGTCTAAAAAGCCTTCTTTTTCTCAAAACCCCCCAACCCCGAATATGATTTTAGTATGACGTACAGTTAACGAAGCAAATTCATGCTAAATTGGTCCCTAATTGTGACTGCTTTATTAAGATCTTTAAAATCAGACTTTCTCAGTGATCACTGCCAAATAAAAGACAAGAGCAGTGACTAATATATCGGTCAACCCCTTCTTCAATTTTTGATCATCCCCAACACGACGTACTGCTAAAAACGTTGGTGACATGACAGTCTCTACGGAGTGACTGACTAGTGCAGTTTCGATTTTTTCAACCTTAGATCTGTTTGAAGTTTCACTAGTAATTTAGATGGCAATTGGTTGTAATTGAAACCTGGTTTTAACACATTCACTAGTAATTAACATCTAGTGATTAGTGTTTGGCGAAGATATCTAGTAATTTGCACATGATTTTAGCATTTCATTATTATTTGGTAGTAATTAACATTTAGTAGTTAATTTGAGTAGATTTAACACCTTAACTCGTAATTTTACGTGTGTGCAAGAGTTTCCCGCGAAAAGCAAGTTCTCAATTGCATATTTAGTTTCTGTTAACATGTAGTAAGTAATTAATGGGTAGTAATTACCATTTACGAAGTAATAAATATTTGTTGTGTGAATGGGAGGTAATCCGACAAAATGGTGTCAGTATTTTGACAATTGCCCCTCCCCCTGCTTTCGTCTCCTACTAAATATCCAGAATATTCCCAACGGTAATACACATACCATCTTTCTTCATTTCATTTCTTCCACTTGAGCATTTAAACATCTACACGACTAATTGCAACGGTTTTTCTGCATCGCTGGATGTGGTTTTGAAAAGAAAGGCTGGAGTGAACAAGCAAAGTGAGAGAAACGTATAGTTTTAACATCTTTTTATAGTGACTGAAATATATGGTAATCGGTAGGAATTGAAATCCACTAATTAACATATACTGTTTTGATCATATGAACTAATATCTAACGCCCAACAATTAATAATCGATTGTGAATAACATCAATTAATTTACATAGACAATTTGAACATTATCGAACATAATTTGAATAACTGTGTTATTTCATTTTTTTTGTCTTGATTATCAGGAACTTGGAAGCAAAGCTACCACCCAAACTGTCTTTTTATTTTTTTAAGAAAAGCCGTCTGTCTAGCAACTTTCAGCTGCAGACATATGCACAAAAATGGTGATACCTCATATTATTCATATAGATATAATACTACAGGAAAATAATTTTCGAGTAAAAGGGGACATTTTTGCTTCAATGAATATTCGATGACTGCCTATTTTTCTTCGAATTCAATCAACAAATTCAAGACCAATAAAATTCAATACATTGTTTCCGGTGAAAAATCTGCGGTCCAGTTCCAGTTATATATATATATATATATATATATATATATATATATATATATATATATATATATATATATATATATATATATACATATATATATACATACATATATATATATATATATATATATATATATATATATATATTTATTCATTTTAGTATTGTATAACTGTATGAGCACATGTATGCTCTTGTTAACGCAATGTATTGTACAAAAGTCTATTTGTTAATCTATGTGGATCACTAATTGATTGATAAATGTGTAATTCTTTGGGATACGTTCATTAAAACGTTACGTAGATAAAATAATAGTATTTGATTGGAGGTTAAGACAGCATCGCTTTGTTAGACATCCCTGTGCGCAGTCTGGCTGCTAAGAACGACAAAAGATAGAATTGGAATTGAAATCTTAAGACAAATAGAAGAAAAAGATTAATCAAAATGATCGACTGAACTGCAAAGAATCTTATAAAATCAAAAACGTGCCATGTAAACGTAGTATGATAAACGTCAAAGTGATGATCATAATTGTATTACAGAGAAAAAAGCAATATTGGATAAAATCATGTCAACGGAGAGGCCAATATTCATTCCGTGTAAAACGAATTGTATATTTTGTCTTCCTTCACGAGCCTGACAGCTGTATCTACAGAAATTCTCCGGTGTTTTGAAGGTGAACTTTGAAGCATCTGCGTCTTAGTATAATCCGGATGATTCAAGATAATCTGGATATCTTTACATGCTTCCCTGAATTCATTCCTCAGTGCAGCAAAACGCATGTGGCGTTTCTCTTCAATATTCTGTATTTTGAGTAAAAAGTTGTTCTGCAATTGCCTAAATTCTTTCCAATGTTTCCTGGCCATTTTTTCGATGGTTTTGTTGTAAACATGGTTTGAATGTTTTAGGCAGACAGTATAGTTCTCCAGTCTTTGCTGCCTTTGGAGTTGTCTAAGATCACATTTGTAATCTCTGTTGGTCGTTTCAATCTCCAAGTTGATGATTTCATTCCATTCGTTCTCTAAAGATTCCAGCTTTGATATGCAGTTCTTTCGAAAGTCCAAAATTGATGTTTCCCCTGAATCCCGGCCATTATTATCCTTGGGCATTAGCCGACATCTTTTTGCTTGTTGAGACTCTGAATTATTGTCAATAGACAATGTCCTCTTTCGCCCTGATTCCACATTGGCTAAAGTGGATATTTTCTCTCCTTCTAAGCAACTCTGAAAATTCTGTCCCTGAAGTTTTGAAAGGTGGCATCTTATATAAGACGCTACACTCAGATTAGTGTTCCTGTCCGATGGAGCACTGACTCCCCAGTTCTTATACATTTTCAACGCAACAGCCCTCCTCCTCAGAGTTCGTTGCATTCTTTTGCTCTGTCTTTTCAGCCTCAAATAGTCCCTCTTTGTTACTATGAATCTTTCTTTATGATCGGGATTTGGCCTCTCGAACGAAAATTGGGGCTTAACACCATTCTCACAGCTACCACCACTGAGAAGAGTGAAGTTGGTATTAATTCGACCTGAATGGTTTTGAACAGCATTTAATTGATCTTGCTGACCATTTGACTTTTCGCTTGGGATTTTCATATTTGATTTTGTTGAGTTCATTTTACTTCCAGTCGGGAAAACAATCTTTCGTCTGACAGCTGTAGTCGAAGTTTGCAAGTCACTGTCTTGATCAGCCAATCCTGAATCATTGGAAATAGCGAATCTTTTCTTCCTAATATATAACTGTAGTAATTTGTCATATTTCTTGGCTTCTGATCTCGATGTCTTGATCTTTGTTTGATCTGATCTGGCGTCATTTCCAACTTTTGGATCGAGTTTGACTTTAGAATTGCCGCAGTCTTTGTTGTTGTTGCTTCTATTATTTGAAGCATTTACGTAATCTCTTTTGAGATTTATTACTTGCGATGTCAAGACACTTTCTGTTCCCTCTCCAGTTTTTAATTCTATTCCAGGGATGGAAAGTAAAGGAGTTGGTTCAACCTTAGCTACAAATGATTCACAAATTTCAGTCTCAGGTTCAGCAAAATTCAGCGGAGATGATTTCACGTCTAAATCCTTTTGTGGCGTAGTTAACACGTTGTGATCATTTTCTGAAATCTTCAGGGGTTCCTGTTTGACACATTCAGGTTTTTCTGCCGTCACAGTGAAGTGAGAGGTTTTGGAAGGCGACAAAGTTTGGAACAAACCTTTAACTTTGCTTGTATTGCTCAAGATTTGTGATTCCCGTTTTGGTTTGAAGGTGGGAGAAAATATTGAAGTACGGTTACCGAAACTAACGAAGGAGGGCACAGATAGAAATGTGAATTCGATTGGTTTCCTCGCAAACATTTTTGAACGGTTCCAAAAAGCAGTGTTCAAGCGAACACTTGAACTGAGGGAAGCTTTTTTGCGATCCATCTCTGAACGCAAGTCTTCAGTTTGCTCTTCTTTAATGCCTAAACAATTGCTCTCATGAATGGACTTTTGCTGGTTCACCAAGATTGAGGTTTCACGTTTGCAGCTCAAGTTATCATCAAAACCAAAGTTGCGGAAGAAGTTCAGCGTGTGTTTCACTTGTTTAGGGTGAAAGGCAGGCATATTTCGTTGTAGATCGAATCAAAAGTTGATTATCTGAAAAAGAACAGAAACCAATGTTATTTTATTCATTCAAAAAAATACAATGGTTATTATCGTGATAGAACTCACTCTCTTGGACAGCAGAATATATAATATTGTTGGAATAACTTATATGAATAATATATAGAATATGAATAGAAAATAAAATTAGATATATATTTGCAACTCTTAGTGACCAATACCACTCAATTTTTTTCGATAAAGACACATCGGATATCCATAACATATTAGACACCTTACCTCTGGAATCGTTAACAGTAACAGAGGAGAACGTCAAAAAAGCACAAAAAACCTACGTCAAATATCTTATGTAACACACACTCCCCATAATTAGAAGAGGAACTGGGAAGGCCGGGGAAATTCAAGTCGGTCCTATTACTCTATTGGTATCGACTGGCTGATATATGATACAATCAGTGTTTTAGTGAAAACAAATAGTACAATAAAATAAATATATATTTTTCTTCGCAGCAAACGTACTAATCTATTAGTTTCTTATTTGTAATATCTCGACATTGTTTGTCGACGCTGGGTTAACAAAGGATGAAACTATACAACTTTCTTGTTCATGAATTGGTTGCACTCTAGAAAACTAAGTATGCAACCTTATTACAAACAAATGAAAGTTGAGAGGCATTTGAGATACGATTTGCAAAAACTAAGAATCACATACCCGTGGATTGCGACGAGGGGAAAATTTGTAATAACTCAATCGTGGCAATCGCAAATGGAATAGATGTCTAAAACATTACATTGCGATGATTACAGCGAATTCCGATCTAGAAAACTCAATATTGTCATAATTAACGGGCGTATTTCAAAGCATAACATGACAGCTATGTTCAAGTTGTGTACCAATAAAAGACTTTTCAACTAAAAAATTGTATGAAATTAATATAATTTGAAAATGACGTTTACAAACAATGTTGGAATATTGCAAATCAAATCAAATAGATAATATGTTTGCCGCAAAGAAAAAAAGTGCCATAAGACGCAATCGTTTTGCCTGTTCCTACCTTCAATCGAATGTTACGCTTTCAGTAATAATAACATAAAGGAAAATTACTTTAGCAACGCAGTTATGACGTCAGATAGTGCTAAACAATTGAAATGACGTGAATTGTTGCTTGGTAACAACGATTTAAGAATGCAAAAAATGAAAATATTTCTTGTGAAAATTTTTAATTACATGCAGATACCAATCCTCGGCACAAGTGTCGGTCGGGGAGTGATACTTTGATCTTAGGTATTGTGCATAGAAGTGTCGATCCATACGTAAACAATCCCGTCATTTTTGACGGGTACTACTCTTCATAAATATCTTAGGGTTAGCACACTTGTGGGAACTAGATGAATCAATAGCATCCTCGAAAGCACATGGTTTTGAATTTTTTTTTTTCGCTAAAATATTAAAACAGCAGTTCGATGTTTGCTATAATGTTTAATATCATGTCTTACGAATTCATACATAAATCTAGTGATCTCAAAATGAAGTGGTCTGTAGTTTAATATATGAAAAAATATTAAAGATATGCAACTTACATTCTCATGATAGCTTTGAAAATGAGGTAACAAATGATGTTGACTATGCAACTGTTGCAACTAATGTATATAATTTGATTTTAGTGTTAGTCTTAGGGGCTAGGGATAGGATAAGTTTTACAGTCAAGAGTCAATTTTATAGACGTTCAATTCATTTGAATTATCAACTTCCAGTGTATATTCTTCTTAATTTTATCATAATGGAAAAAAAAAAGAAGATTCATTGACTTGAAACACCAACTATAATGTTAACCCTAAGTGTTAAACTAACTTGTACCCTCTATAATTATATTAAAGAAAAAAAGAGTTTCAAATGGCCGAGGTTTTGTGTTCTCCCTGGTTTTTAGAATCGCTGGGAGCAAGAACCACATAGTCAGGGTTATTTTTAAAATTTCTTTTATCTCCCTTTGATATTTTTAATTACATCATAAAAATGCCGATACTGATCTAGGAATGGAAATAAAACTGCAGAAAGGACACCATTGTAGTAAAGAGGTGTTCGTTTGGAAAGAAATGAAATGATCATCTGATTATGGAAATAATGTAGAATTTATAAAGTCCTTTGAATGGTAAACATGTATATATTCAGATACTGTTTTGGTAATGCTTCAGTCAAATATAGCAGTAAAATACATGAAAGACAAATACAAGAAAGACAAAAATAAAAGTATACGTATTCAATTATATACGAAAGACGTGTCAGTAAGAAGATACATGCAAGTTGCAGAACAATAATGATGCAAGATATCTCAAGGCAATGTTAAAAGTGATAAAGCTAGAGTAAAAACAGCACACTGAAACTAGAGATGAATATTGGAATATTCAAATGTGAACAGAAATTAGCTTCGAAGCTTAAATCTACGTTTTGAGTAGACAGGAAGACACCAAATACTGTGCTCTGTGATCGTCGAGGTTCAGAAATCTATTTGGAACACACAGACGTTGTACTGATGACAAGCACTGATATATATTCTGACCAAAATGAATTTGATTGTTTCTTTCTAATTTTATTTTGCTTGGTGTGCAGGTAAATTGGTAGCTAACCAGTGATACCTTAATGAGGAAAACGTGTCTGCATTTTTCTAAATGTACTGTATGTTTTATACTGCAAAACCTTATAGAAATTGTACAAAATTTCAATTTTAGAAAAAATCGGACATGGTATGAGGAAATTTATTTCTTGCTGTTATTGTTAGGCTATTACAAATACTTCCCTCCCCAGACAAATTTCCAGTATCTGAAAATTTGACAATGAAGCAGAAAAATGCAATGCTCGAAAAGAGTACAATATCTTTTAAAAATTTTCCAAAGGACAATATGAAAATATTTGATTCTGAATATGAAAAAAATGTATGGCATCGATTGATAAAAAGGATGGAACTTGAAAAATTCTATTTAAAATCGGTCCATTACTGGCGAAAACAGTCTCTGGTCTTCGCATACGTGTTTTTGAATGTGAGTGTCGGTAGAAGTAGCAAACAGAACGCTGACCAAAGCATTGCTGCTGGCGAAAGACAGTTGAGTGGGAAAGTTCAAGCCAATGGAAATTGGCCACTTGATACAATATTGATGATGTTTGAGAAATTGGAAATGTTTTTGGTTTTTTTTCGAAATGTTTATTTGAACATGTAACTCTTTGTAATTTTGCAAGGGTGAAAAAGTTAATCGGTTTATTTTGCATTTTCTGCTTTTGGTGTTAAAAATAACCGATTATTGATTTTTTGAAATTTGGTTCTTTCTCGGTTTGGAGTAAAAATTGGCCAAGTTCTGTTCAGATGTAGGAGACTTTCTTTTTATGTTCTATTTTCTTTTCCGATGAAAAAGAGCAAAAGCAGTTGAGATTGTTGTATTTGATGTGCTCTTTTAGTCTTTTAGAACAGAATCAAATGATTATGATTAATCTTATAGTTACTGTAATATTTGTATACATTACAATTAAAATGGATCCATTGACCCATACGCTGTTGGATGTAATTACTAGAAACCGTCGACCAAAGCTGTCACTAAAATTATAACACAAGTTTTTTCCCCGTTTAGTAATTGGTCTAGCTGGCTGTGTACGCATCTAGATATGTATTAAGCGTACAGGCTGCACCAATTGGCTTAGAGTGTTGAACATCCAAACCTTTCGGCATAACTGATGATTAATTTTCTAGTTAATTTTGCTTGTCTGGTATTTATCATAAATCCTATTTTCGCATTTTTCATTTCGCATTTCATTTTCTTTAAACTTTTGGTTATACAAGGCACGCCTTCAATATTTAATTGCTAGCAAAATCCTGTCTTGTATTCATTCTGTTCTTGTCCTTCTCGACATTAAAATAAGTATTCTTTTCGTTTTTTAAAATTCCTACGAACTTCATTACAAAAATATAATGCTTATAAAAATGTCCATTATCATTCAAAATAAGGGACATTACACCTAACCCTAAACACTTAACATAAGCCAATCATTTATCCTTAACACTAAACCTAACCTATATCATTTGTAGTTGAACAAAATAAGTTTTCAAATTGACAAGTTTTCATTCTAAAATTGAATTTCTGAACTGATAAATTCACAGCCCAAGTTTTACAATAGTGGAAAACTGATCAGATAAAATTTCCAAATTTGTGAAGAGAAAGTGCTGTTTATGGATCCTCAAACAAACGTAGCACAGCGAGATCCAATGAGGAAATGTTTTGAATTTAATGCAAAAAAGGTAACAATTGTCAAAAGAAGCTCTAAGAGATTGAAATTTGGTCTAGAAGATCTAATAAATGATTTTGAATGCTGCATTCACTCCATTAAAGGTTTACTTCAACCAACATAGGTTTCTCCAGTTTTTAACTGGCTTGCTGGTTATGTATATATCTATCACGAGCAATGGTCACATTAGTGTGTTCAGAGGGTTGAAAGTTAGAACTTTTATTTTCAAATTGTCTACAAAATGAACAAAAAAAAAAAAACAACAAAAAAACAAACAAACAAAAAAAACGGTTTCTGTGAAAAAAATTTTCCTACGTATGATTCGGAGTTCAATTCACAATGTAAATTCATTCTAGGTTGGTCCCAATTTTGTAACCGCTTGTTCTTTGAAAATTCATACTTTTTAGTGATCAAACAAAATGTGAGAGAATTAACTCATTCATTAATCTACCTTTCTTCCAATATTTTTTAATTTGTCTCCCTACACTGCCAAAAGACGTTACTCAAAGCGACAGTTTTTATTGAGTGACTAACAAGACTTGTATTACATTCATTCGATATTCTGCCGTAGATATTAATTGATTTGTATGAAGATGCAAACATTTCAGACATTCGATGATGATTATTCTATTTTCATCAATTTTTAGGGGGGAAACCCGGCCAAGGATTTGGAACTTGGAAAAATATACTTGGCAGTGAATAAGTTCAATATAAATTCATCTGTTCATCGCCAACTATTGGTGTTGGCGATAGTCAGGATTTTGTTTTATATTTGTTCAATATACCTTCATTTGGGTCAAATTATATTGGACGCCATTTTGAAAAAAAAAATTATATCTCCGCCATCTTGGAAGCAAGTTCTGACTCAATAAGTCCGCCTAGAGCTTATTTTTTCCCCCTTTTTTTTCTCTGTCTAGACAAGTCTATGATTCTTTTGATCATGGGATGAAAGGTCTGGAGACTTGCGGATATCAAAGACGTGAAGTACTGTGATGTTTTTTTTGTTTTGTTTTTTTGTTTTGGTTGGGGATAGGCTGGGGGTGATTGTTTCGAACGGAATAAAATTAAGGAAATGAGTCTGATATGGATCACAAGAAGAAGTAAAAAAAATGGTCGGTCGGAATCACACGAGTACAAGAACTAGAAAAACACCCTGAGATCGCATGTCTCCTGATATAGGAGGATTGGAAAATATGTATAAAGCAATAACGAGGGGATCAAGTAAGTATTGGCTTTACGATGGCTCAGGCTCCAGCCGTTCCTGCTTGGGCTCCACATTATTACTTAATCGATACGTGAATTAGAGACAATAAACGTACAAATTGCTGCGGCCTTCTCTGCACAATTTTACCGATAATTCCGGGATGGATTTGTGCCTTTCCAAAAGGCATTAGTGAACACAAACTGTCCCAGACGGGGTTACTCTGTACCTTACTCATTCAGTCAAAGAGATCGAATGTTCAAATTTCTATTCAGTTATCCCTATTTAATTTAGAATCAGCTTTCAAACGGGTCTACTGTTTCATGACGATCTGCCAAAGAAAAAAAAAAGTATCTCTCAATAGAGGAAATACCCGTATCCGCCAAGTAATCGATTCTTTTTTTCTAAGATGGAAAAGATTTGCATTTTTTAAGCGTTGTGACCAATATAATTTGACCTCAAAAAACATATTGAACAATTACAGAATGAACTTATACCAGCACCAATTGTTGGCAGCAATCAGACAAAATTGTATCCAACCAATTGAAATTTATAGATAATATTTGGAAATGTGTGCCGAGTGTGTAGACAGACAGGCACACATAATTGAATGATGGCTAGTCAAAGCATACGATCAAAAAAGTCTGATATAAACGTATTCAAAATAAATGGTCTGAGTACATGATGCCCATTACAAAAGGCACAATGACAAAACGTCCAAAAAGCGGGAACGTCCAATTCAAAAAGGCCCAATGCAAAAATGTCCAATGCCAAAATTATCAATGTAATAAGGTCCTCTGCAGAAGGATCGAGGCATAATGGAGTAACGTCTAATGCATAAAGAGCCAATTCATACAAATAAAGTATCTGTTGTCGCTAATTTTTCTTCCACAAATGTTTTTCACCTTGCATTCTGTATACGTATATGTACACGTATACACATCGACATAAGCAAATGTATAAACACGCTTCATAAGCCACACGCACACACATTACATACACATATAGGCATGGCTGTAAACACATGCACATAAACACACATACACATATACACGCTGAACATGCCCCAAACATGATATATATGCACATGCACAAACGCCATATATGCACACTCATAAACACATCTGCGAACATATATACAACACATATATTATATAATCTTATGCGTACGTGCACATACATACCACTTATGCATACATGTATACCATACGCATTCATGGCATATATACATATATATATACACATACACGAACTCAATGTATACACACATCCACACTGCATACTAACAATCTGCATACTTACAGATAAACTTGCCTTTACCTGACAGTTAAGCACACGCGTACACATATGCCATATAAACACATACATGAACATACATAAGCAATACACGCAGATACACCCATCGTAAAACGTGGATTTACACATACACACATAACTGCACACAATCACGTACGCACTTGCCACATACGCACATACACTCATGCACATGATTGCAACAAATGTACTCACGTTCACATACACACATGAAAAATTTCCACACACATACACACATAAATTTAATCACATATGCACTGTACACATACACACACACACACATATATATATATATATATATATATATATATACATATATATCAAAACAACACACATACAAGCTTGCTCCATCTTCTTATGATCACGTGCCCACACATGACACATATGTACACACGTGCACATATACCACATATATTTATACGCACATAAACATACATAAACGCTTCATCGAAACACAATCCACACACACGTACAACATGAATATATACGTACACACATATGTATATAATCACATACCACATACACGCGTATTTTCCTGAAATATTTGCATACACACATTTACTTCATACATACAACAAACATGAACGCTTAGAATATATTGACTTTCACAAGTGCATACACTTGCTACGTATACACACATGCACACCTGTGACGTATTCTCACACACACATACATATAAACACATACAATCAAGCACATACATTAAACTTACACATGTATAAATGCCATTTCCACTTGAATATCTACATGTGCACACACTGTATGTAGATGTGTACCACATACACGTACACATATGCACATAAAATACCAACGTACATACCGGTCACACATGTGCACACTCCATATTCAGATATATGTCACTTTTGCGTGTGCATGCGTATTCGTGTGTGTCTGAGGTGTATAAATTCGCATGTGTATATTTGGTAATTTCTGTATGTGTATATGAGTTCATATTTGGCATGTGTGTATATGGTGTATCTGTGTGCATATGTGACATGTATGTGCACGTGTGCAAGGGAGTATAGCACATACAACTCATGCAATAAGGCCGAATGAAGCAATACCGTCTGATGAAAAGAGAACCAAATTATGCATGTATATACACAGAATACAAATATGCTATATACGCTCATGTACATGTATATGCGCACAAGTTTCCCTACCACACCTACGAAATCGTCGCATAATGAGTAAATGTTTGAATTTTCAGTCCTCTTCTTCTATCTAGATAGCTACCCGGACCTGCTTGAATACGAAAAAAAGCCTATGTTGATAGTTTCTAATACATACTACAAAGAACATGAGGAACACCAAACAGAGGTCACAGTCAAAAATACAGAATGTATCACTACTCTAGAATTAGGGACGGATGTATAACCATCAAGATCCCTTTTAATCTGGCCTTCCTTATAAAAACAAACTGTAGACTCTACTTATCCAAGGAAAGTGCTAATCAGATCCAGTGCAGAAAATAACTCACAGGGACTTCCGACTGGAAGTTTTTTGAATATTGATTCAAATGCCTGTTTGCTAAGAAGTAGAACAAAAAAGTATATAATTGCAAGTGAATGCAAGTAAATACTATGAATGTAACATTGTTAACTGCGTTAAGAGAAAATGCTCTCAGAAAACACAACTTCAAACAAAATCTGAGAACCTCTAACAAATAAAGATCACACCATTCGTCTAAAAGCAAAGCTTTCCAAAACTTTTCTTGGAGAGGGTTCTTTCAGAATTAAATTGCGTCTCGGCAAATTATTGTCAAACTCTTGCTATCGAGGTTTGACTTTATTTTTGTGTATGACAACAATCACGGATGACAATGACGAGACCAAAAACAAGTGACGTAATGCATAAATAACAGTGACACGCTGACCGACACAAAACTTTAAGATGAATTCACTCCCACTTCTAAAGCCCGACTCGGATCGACTTGCTTTGCTAGAGTTTTTGAATCCTACTTATTGGAACTCTCATTAAAGGAGCTGATATTGGACATGTAGTTTTAGAATAATGTTGTATGGAGATATTGATTCTATTTTGATTTGCATTTCAGAATTTAATGAAACAAGGGGATTCTGAAACTAGCACAGCCATGCTTGGTATACTATTATTATTATAATTATTAAAATCATAATTATCATTATTATTATTATTATTATTATTATTATTATTATTATTATTAGTAGTAGTAGTAGTAGTAGTAGTAATAGTAGTAGTAGTAGTAGTAGCAATAGTAGTAGTAGTAGCAATAGTAGTAGTAGTCTTGTTTGTATCATTATTATTATTATTTGTAGTAGTATTTTTATCATCATTATCATTGGTAGCATTATTTTTATCATCATTTGTAATCTCACACCAGTTGTCTGGTGGTTATATCATTTTCATCATTGTTAGTATTAGTTTTATCATTATTATTTCTATGATTATTATAATTATTGTTATTATTATTATTATTTGTAGCAGTAGTCTTATTTTTATTATTACTATTATCATTGTTATCATTATTAGTAGTAGTCTTATTTCTATTATTATTATCATTATTATTATTATTATTAGAAGTAGTAGTAGTAGTAATAGAATATTGGATCTACACCTTCTCTTGATTTTGAGTTGCCAGCGTCCTTGGGAATTTTATCCATGCTCGACGATCCTCAGGTATGGATTTTATATTTTCCAGATCTTGACAGTTGTTTACTTCAAGTCTCCATGAGTAGTTGAGTTCTTGTAAGTTACTTCTGGAAAAGTGTATCTCCAGATCTTGATTTAGTACCAATGGGAGTAATGGTTCTTGTGTTACCCTTAAGCTCCTTTTGCCGTCTTGTTGAAATAGAACAGCATTGTTCCTTTTACTGGTGTATCTCCATCTCTCCTCAATATACGAGATAACGACTCCCACTTGACCCTTTCCATTGTCTTCGATATTCGGTCTTCCTCTGTCTTTCTCACACTGATAGAATATCAAATGCTTAATATTCTCTGGAATTGTCAGCGGTGGAATGTTGTCAGTTTCTCCTCTCGTGCTCCATTAGAGTCCAACCTCCCCTCAGTAGTACAGCAATATTGATTTGACTAGTGTTCCATACAACTGTTGTACTGAAAAGAGTTTATTGAAAGGTTACTGTTGCTAAGACAGTGCATCTCATGCCATATGTCACTGCCAAGCAGAGATCAAACTTTTTGATCATCAGAACACACACAACAGACTGGTTTAAGCACTGTGGCTGGTTTTAAGTCACTCATGTGTTCCGATTTTTATATAAATGTATGTATCATGGACATCACAATCTCACTGTTTATAGAAAAAAAACTTTTGCACACACACACACACACACTTTGATTACAGAAAATATGTTTAATAGGTGTTTCCACATGTAATGTAATTTTATGCCGAATTCGTTCATAGTTCGTACACTTTCAGTGTTCATAGACCTGCAAAAGGCGGAAGAAGTAAGTTATTCATCGATCAACTCTTTTTCTCAACTTTTTAATTGATCACCAACACATCCTCATGCTTTTTTTTGTTTCAACAAATCTCCATGAAATCCTCAAAAGAAGAAATCAATTTAAGAATCACTTTCAGATGACAAGCCTTCCATCAAGCTCAATGTATAAAAACTAGAAAATTCCACTAATCCTAAAACAAAGGGGTATACAATCAATGCATCCTCCCAATAGTCACCTATGGAGCTGAAACATGGAACCAAACCAAGAGACTGGCTCGCCCATTGAAAAGCTTGCAACGAGAACACGAAAAATCATGCTCAACCTCACCTGGAGAGATCACAAGATAGCACAGTATATCAGGGGAAAATGGGAGACGAAGACATCACAAAATCCATTAGGAAAACTCAAATGGTCATATTGCAATAATGGTAGACAACCAATGGACATCACAACTCACAACAGGGATCCCTCGTGATCACGTGCGCAACTGAGGCCTACAGAATACAAGATGGAGAGACAAATAAGACAAATTCAAAAAGTACTAGCTCTACGACACGCACAATAGAGGTGTGGGCGATCCCGGGGAAGGAATATATCCAACGATTGCCGATGAAAGATTGGAGATGAATTCCTTTTGGATTGCTAATTTCAAGAATCTCAATCCTTCTTTTTTATTCCTTCTCTTCTGATATTAGTGTACTATGTTTTTATCTTCATGTTCAAATTGTATTTCAATTGAATTTGTTTTATCAACATCTTTGTGTTCTTTTAATCTTTTAAAGATGTCAACGTCCTCAGCATAAGCTATCTCTTTTAGAAGATGGCTTTCTCTTTTAGCTCGTTCCTGATTTCTCTGAGAGCTACGTCTTGATAGACAATTAACAACATTATGCTTAGGCTGCGTTGTCTGGTTATTAAATCAACGTACAATTAACGGTATATTTCAAGGCGTGCCACCATCTTTGACTAACCATTCGGAACAAAACGCTCCTCTACGGATGAAAACCGATCGCTCATCTCACCGTCTGGCGGAGCCTACAAGTCCTCAGCTTACAAATGCTACCCAACAAACAATCATAAAGTCGGATTAGCAGGCTCTTCTACCTGTTGCCTATTCTCCAAACCATGCTTCCTAAAAACAATGATAACAAAACCATAACAAAAACGAAAAATACAAAATAATCTTTATCATTATGCGTTGAAGTATTGTAATACAATATCTTCATTTTATTCTGACTGCCTTTAAAAAGAAAAACAAAAAAACGTCTTCATAATTATCACAAGCCTAACACATGTGGTCTAGAGTGCAGTAGTCATTGGCTGAATTCATATATTTTTTCGTAAGTGATTGCGATTTATGTTTAAGGGAAGAAAGCCAACATTATTATAAGATGTTACTAATTGCAGCTTGGTCATAAAATCAAAAAGGTACCATTAAAAAGTTATTTATATTTTTGATATGAGCAGGCAATGGATACTGGTATTATAAAGCTGGGGGCTAATTTTATGCTACTCCTAGTTTGGGAATATTACTTTATCAATGTGGAAGTCCTCCGTTTAACCCCGAAAAAAGATTAACAATATAAAGTTTTTGAGGAAAACGAAAAAAAAATTACGTTTGACTTGCATGAAAAACAAAAAACATCGTTTAAATGGGGAATATCTCATTAGACTCACACGATCACGTGCGCAACGGAGGCCTACAGAATAGTCTTGCACAAAACCTTAGTTCAGAACACCCAGTGCGGATCAAACTCAGTACAGTAGTAAGGGTCTGCGAGACTAGCTTGTGTACTATTTCTCTATGCTGAGTGATAGAAAGAAATCAATATATAATTATAGAGGATCCTAAGTATATGCTTATGTCTGGGGTTCAGTCTGGTCACATTGGTCTTAAGTTTGATTGCTTTGAGTCTTCTCCTTGGCTCAAAGAAAAGCATAATATCTACTCAAAAATAAGTATTTGTGCCAGTGCAAAAGTAAGGATTCAAATCGATGATTTTCACGGTTGCAAAGCCATATTACTTGGAACAATGACGCCTCACTATCATTCTATCTCCAATGTGAAACATTATAGCAGTGAATAGATATGAATTAATTTGATCAGGTTACTATTTAATCCGCTGTTTGATGGTAGATAACAGCCCTCGTTTTATTCAGTAGGGGTTAAGAGGGTAATGAAAGATGCCGAACCGCTGGCAAGATTTTCTTTATTTCAAATTATCCCACTCATAAATTGCAGGAGCCACCTCTGTCGCCTTGCACCAAAACGCTGAGCGCAGATGCTTCACTGGTAACATTTATATATCTGATGCTTGTTCAGGGTAAAAGGGCCCACTGAATCTCTTTGATACAATAGTTGGATGTGTGACTTGAAATTGTTGACAGGTGCATTTCCATCAGGGAGTTGATCACTTGGTGGCTGTAGAAATTCCCTCTAGGGTCTAATCTGCTGAGTCCCTTCTGAATCTTGTAGTTTTGTCCCTGGACTTGCTTTTGTTGTATTCAAATAACATTCCAGACTTAACATCAGGGAAGCTATTCATTTTTGAATAGTACCAACCAAATCTGTTACAAAAACTGTCAATATATGTTTCTCAAGTCTCCAAGTTTTTCCGACAGGCTGGTAGGCTATGTGTGCTTGTATCACGTGTAAGGAGCTAGATTGCTGGAACATTCACACCTTATCATGTCTAGAAAAACGTTTTATGAGCCTCCAAACCTGAACAAGTTTTATTGGGAGTTCAATTCACAAATAAATAGATAGATAGCCGGGCTATCAATGTTGGATGGTGTATAAGTACTTGGGAAAGGGGCTTGTTGGGGTTGGTTCTTTTTGTTTTCCTGTTTGAGTGGAGTGTGTGAGTGCAACAAATACCACCATTAAACAGTGGTCAGGCTTTTTCAACACATCAGAACACATTGCAAAAATATCATCATTGCAGAACGGCCTGGACATACACAACTCTACACAGACACGCCGACCAATCGACGCAGATTAGCCACACCGTTACAGACATACGTGTACTGACTGGATGTATAATTACCTGCGGTACCGTTTGTATGCTTAAATAAATATATGCATGCGTTCGGTTTAGGTACACATACACAGGGACCAGCATGCACTGCTCATTCCCAGCGACAATAATTAAGCATGTATCATATGTGTTACAAAACAGACGTACACCGGTGTATGACTGTATACTGTGTATTAATCGGATCGATACACACTGTTGTATGAGGTCATACTGTGCATTCATTTATGCCCCACATGGGTATCTTACCACTTCACTGTACTGATAAGTACTTTGCACTCCAGATGTATTATATGTGTAATTCAGTATCGCATGGACACTCTATCTGATCTAGGCCCAGCTGTACGAATGTAGACCGTGCACCCATAAGACGTATACTGATATGTTGCTGCGCACTATTTATAGAGCTGCATGTTAAATTGACCTATTGTTATGTGATTGTATGTATCTGGGCTATGCATTCTTATATACTTGTATAATTACACATCTATGTGCTACTCAGTTGGACGTATATATATGATTATTACTACCCCCTTAACAGATTCTCCTGCACACATACATAGAGGATAAGGACTCTGATTCCTCTCACACAGGAAAGCAAAAAAACAAAAAAAAAACAACCTTGACCACACCCTTACACAGTTACCTATCTCCAATCCCACATGGATAGCATAATAACTGATATATGATCCATCATCCAATCACAAAGACTGACAATCAATCCAAAGACAACTTCACTCAACGCAAACAACTAACAACACACAAGGCTCCAGTTCTCTCCATTTCTCTTCATGTCTCCATCCCTCTTGTGATGTGGTGGGTCACTCCCAAGGAAACGTCCGTAAATACCTATTCACCCAATCTGTGTTTTTCTAATCGTTGATAAAAGATTTCCCTACGTACATGTTCCGTGGTCAATCAACATCTGCGCCTGGCAACAAAATTTGAATATGTGTCGTATTCTGCTTTAACCATAGTAAACTATAGAATATGAACGATTTATCCTCTGGTCATAATAATCCTGATCCTCTTTCGTAATGTCATTCATTCGTCAAAAAACGTTTCTGTTCCGCGGTCGTAAAAGACGATAAAGATCCAAGCGTTGCAGCAAAAATCAACAAGAGTAAAATTAAGATAAACGTCAATCAGAAATTCGTAGAGACAACAATTCATCCAGGGAATTCGGACGACTTAAGACTTACGTTTACTATTATACCGATAGCAAAAGTTCGTTTGAATTTGAAAATCATCATCATCATCATCATCATCATCATCATCATCCGTTGTTGGACATAGACCCTTTCCAGGATTTACTAGGTATCTTTATCATGGGCGTCGCAGAGCCAATACTTTCTGAACTAGAGTTGAAAGTAAGGCTGGTCAAGAGAAAAAACAACAACAACAAAACAACCAAAAACAAACAAACAAACAACCCCCCCCCAAAAAAACAAGACTCGAATTCAAATCATACATGCACTACTTTTTTTCTTGTGTGAAGATCTAGCTGGAGCGGTATTGCCAACTTGATAACACAAATTTAATCAGAAAATATTAAAACGCCTGAAAACGAATAAATTCCCCAGATATTTCTAAAATCTGGAAAATATATTTTATTGATGAATGAAATACAAATTTAATCGTTCAGTAAAATGATACTAGATTTATTGAGAATACGATTTATTTTTTTAAAGTAAAAACTGTATATTGATACGATCAAAATAATAATGGAAAATTTAAAAAAACACCTTGTGAACTAAAAAACAAGTTAATGTTCCTGCTTTCCATTAAAATCAGTCGTCATTTTCTATTTCACCGACTTCCACACTTGGGCGATACCACATTTCCTCCAAAGAAGTCGAAAGAATGATTTATGAAGATGGTGAGAGATTTTAGATATGTCGAGTTGTCTGCTTGTCAGTCAGTGACGGTGATTGCCACTATAGATGCTAGCGTATCAGAAAAAAAAAGATACCTCATCTATGAATTTTGGAAAATTCAGGCTATTACGTCTACTACCATGCTGACATCATGAAATATTATGGATGCTGAAAATGAAACTTGTCAAAAATATGAATAAAAATGGTGATGCTTTATCTAAAAATTGCGGACAATTTCAGTCTAACCTCCATGGAATAATGATAGATGCTGATATGAGAATGTGCATGCAATTTTGAAATATCTTTTAAATGAAGCTATCGCAATTGAAGGGTGCATTAATATGTCTGGTTTTACTCTTCGCCTTCCAGACGATTTAACTGACTGCAAACCTTATGATGATTATTTGAAAAGGAGGCGGTAAATGTTCGTTCGAAAAAAAACAAAAAAGAAAAAAAAAACAAGTGAATTATAAGCAGGATAATTCCTCCATAGAAGAAAGCCCCAAAAGTAATATAAAAGCCACTGAAGTGATCAGTCTTTCAGAATTCAACGTGAATTCTCAATATTAATGACACTAGCCATCGCCAACTCGCTAAGGTCCCGTTTAGTCTGCTTCTTATAAATTCAATTTACTGCACTATTGAAGAAATCAGTAAATGTGTCTGCCAAGGATTATTTCCTCGTTTTTCTCCCTCTTGGCTTTTGTTCAGACAATGAAAGATACGTGAGTATGGGAATATTGCTTGAACCATCAAGGAATATACTTCGCTTACAAATATCAATCTGTCGACTGTTACTTCCCCCAAAAAGCAAAGATAACTTGCGTATTAAGCACACTATTTGAGTCGATTCAGTGAATGAAACGATAGCAGTTTTGCTTCCTTTTCAAATGTCTTATTTTAATACCATTATTAACATTTTAGCGTCCGTCGTCTAAGATACTTTCCCCAAGATTCAATACTTTCCAAACTGTAGTTCGTCTAGCCATCTTATATTCTAATAGACTCGGTTTTGCATGAAATCACTGGCGGTCCGCATTGTGTCCAGCGGTTGTCTGATATTCTCACTTGATCAACCCCTTGCCATTGTGTTTTCTTATGGATTATACAATATCTCCAGCTCCTGTTTTTCTCAATAACATTTTATGTTGTCTTGTGATGATGTCGAATACGTTGCATGATTCTCATTCTGAGAATCAGTCTCTTGGATAGATTCCAAGTTTTAGCTCCACTGGTGACAACCGAAAGATTTGTTATATACCTTTTCTTCTTGGACTAATAAGATTTTATTTTAAATAATACACCCTCTCTCCCGATATCTTATGATCCCAGGGTGATTATTTGCTTGCTTTCTTCTTTTATGAGGATTTCATGGAGATTCGTTGTCCTAGGAAGATATAGTGGTGTACTCTCTTCAGCTTTGTGTTTTCGATTTTGATGATCTTTTCCCCCCAAAGTATTGTATACGACATTTGTTTTACTGACTTTCATCTGGAGACAAACCCCCTTCTTCATTTTGTTCACCTTCATTATTTGGATATCATTGAGGTTTTCAGCAAAAGGGTGTTGTCGTCAGCAAATCTGAGATCTCTTAATCTATTCTGATTCCCTTTGTTTTCCCAGAATAGGTTTTGGAAGATCATCTCGAGATAAGCTGTGGAGAGTTTGGGTGAGTTAGTATCATCTTGTCTAACTTTCTTTTTTCGATCTTAAAGGTGTCTTCATGTAGTTTAATAAAAGAACCACTCTAACAGTATGTATGCTGCAAAAATGACATACATGTTGTGTACATTTCATTGAGTGGTCCCGTCTTGATTTGAGTTCAAAATTATCTATATAATGCGGTTTTTATTCATTCAAACGAAAATACTTGTTTGGAATTCATATTATCATCATAGGAGATTATGTCCTTGTAAAATCTGCATAACTAACTTTTTTGATAAGCAACTCAATTGAGTTGATCATAAGTTTTTTGATAATGCCCAAGTCATTAGCTTGTTTTAAAGGGGATGCAAGGTGACAAAGGGATTCAAGGGGACATTCAAGCTTCTAGACGGGTCGTTGTGGAGATACCATAAACATCTATTACATGTCTAACGGATCTGATTTGAATTTTTCCCATATTCAGATTAAAATGACACGTAGCTGGATGTAATTCGGGGTTATTTGTCTGAAAAAGTTTCAGGAACACTTGGTTGAAGTGTTTTACTGTTGTCTCAAATCGGATAAAAGATATCTTCATTAGTTCTAAAATTATCCGAACCAGTGTCGTCATCTTTGTTGTTTTCAGCAAAACGTTCAGGTCAATGCGTTCTTTGGCTCTCCTCACGCTGTCAGAAACCTTGAGATAAATTATTGTTTTCATAGTGCAGGTTATTCGAACTAGGTTCCCCATCTCTGTTCTTCTGAGTATCATCTTTCTATCGTTGCATTCTCTGGCCTTCCTCATGTTGTCTGAAGTTTTTTTTTTATTCGATGTAACATCACTTCTCCCGAAATGACTAGACTAGTATCTCTATCTTATTTCGTTGTTGTTTTGAACATAACGTTTCAGTGGGTGCTTTTTTCATGGATAGATTCCCTTTATCTCAACCGTCTCAACCACATATACTTTTTAACACATGCATGTACTTGTGAAACCAGTAATAGTAATTCGTTATGAATATCCCTGTCTGCATATGTTTTGTGCATAAAGCAAGTACTCAAACCTGCTTGCAGAGAAACTTCTCGCCACCCACTCGACTAAACAAGGAGGAATCCTATTGAAGAAGCTATCAACTTCCTCTAAAACATTTGTGAAGTATTTATTATAGAAGACAATGAGTAACACAGCGCAATTCACACATTAAAAAAAGAGTCGATGACGAATTTCATCGCTAAATAATATTGCAAGGAAATTTAAAGAGACAAATGTTCTTGTTGGACTTAATCGGGAAAAAGACAAGAAGTAGAAGCCAAGATGGAGCGAAAGAGAAAAAAGATAGTTAAAAGAATGAAATCTTAAGTTCGTGAAGATAATTAGTGAAATGAACCATTTAAAATTTGAAAAAATAATCTCGCTTACGCGTCGATATTTCTTATTTAAGCATGAATAAGGGACCAAAACTATTCAATTTTATCAGCATTGACTCAATGTTGATCATACTAATTGTGATGAACCGACAACTTCGAACCCACCTTGTTGTGGTAGTATCGCTGGTTGTGTGATCAGTAAGTAAGCAATAACATTTGATGAAATCGAGGTTTTATTCATGACACAAATATTGATCCCCCACAAGAGCAAAATTAGACAAGGTCGGTTTGATGTTTCAATAACACACACATGAACCTGTGGGTAGAACCCCCCAAAAAATTCCCTTTCGTCTTTGCCACTACTGGTGCAAAGATATAAGCACTGATTTACATAAATTGAATTCATAAATTCTATAACTTTTAATAAAAACATTTTTATAATTATCTCTATACATTCAAATGTTTTAGCGTATCTAGAGTCAGTTTAGAGTCTCTGCACTTTGAATGATCATTTTTCTGAAAAAGAAAAAAAAAACGATGGAAGCTATAACCAGCGCGAGAGCACCTTTATAGTTCGATGTATAGAAAATTGTCGCTCCGGTCTCGAAGTCTCCAGTACCAAATTTCAGCTCCACCCCACAATCTATAAACATTGTAATAAGCTACAATTAGTGAAGACCTCTTGCCAAATGGATTCTATGAGTAGATCTTAGCTCCGCTCTGCAGATGATGATGATTAGGATATAATAGATACTAAGTTTAAACTATGACCACTCCAATTTATACGGCACTGTCTCTATTTTCAGCCTGTGTGGATCAAACTCACTTCAGTATCAATGGTCTTTGAGTCTAGTTCACTTGAAGATACATCACAGGACAATCTGCTATTGTATATGTCTTCTGTGAATAGCTATACACCAGAGAAATAGCATCTGACTTCCTTTTAGATAGGATTCTAGACTGTCAGATGTTAAGATATTTTCAAGTCAGTAACTCAGGATAGTTTTAACACAAGACTAAAATGGAGTTCTAGGGGAGACTCGAACTTTCTACCCTGTACTTATAATCTACAAAACCAGTTTGTTAACCGTTACACCGCGATAAGGGTGGTCAATGGTTTGAAGTTTTTTTATCCATATAAAGAACAGATTGTTACATTCGTATTTTTTTCAAGTCTTATTCCTGCCTCAATCATTAACTTGATCTATTTCATCATCGTCACCAGTCTGTTAGCGTCTGCCGTTGGACAAATATCTTCCCAAAGATTCGACAGACCATTCTATCATGAACATCGCAGAGCCAGTACTTTCTAAATTTATCTTGCTTGTCACACCATCTCACTTTCCGTCGGCCACAACGTCACATGTGATCATTAGGGATCCAAGTGATGTCCAGCGATTATCGGTCATTCTTGCAACATGTCCAACCCACTGCCATATTGACCCAATCCCTAATATAAATTCTCTGGACCCAATCCTATTTTCCAACTCTACATTAATCCAACAATGCAGCAAGCGATTCATTAATAAACATAAACACACTATACAACATTTACAAATAGAACTATTTTGACTTACGCTGCTTCAATCCAATTTTTGTTTGGTAATTGACTCTTATACCAATTTCACCAAATCTTACCAAACTCAATTAATTTTATTTTCAATATAATTCTACACCTTGATGTTCCCATTATTCCTACCCCTCCTATTCATCTTTAAATCTACAAAATATTTATCCCATATGAACCCCATCCCGAATATAAATCATCCCCATCAAAACTTCAACTTCAAGGATAAAGTAATAGAATTAGCAAACACAAAGCATTACATTCCATGTGTATCTTGGCTGTCTGCGCTTATTGGTTCTCTTTTGACTTATCTATTTGTTTTTCATATCTAAAGGTTTCATTTAGTCGCATTTGGCTTGATTAGAAACTGTGCGGCAAAACTATCACCAAAACAGTAAAGTAGGTTTCCTAAGTTTTTAAGTTGGTCTGGCTGGCTGTGTATCTATGTATCACGCATGCAGGTCGCACTGATAGAGCTAGCTTGGAAAAAATATCCTAAAATAGCAACACTACCCTTAAAAACCAACAATAATGTTCTTGTTTATAGGAGTTGGATGAAAACAGAAGAAAAAAAAACAAAAAACAGTTGCCTGATGATCGTAAATGGTGTGAGAGTGATCCGTAACAACCAGGTTGTAAATCTCTCAAAAGAGCTAAAATATTTCAATGTTTATTTTCATTATGTCAGCAAAACCATTTTTTGTTTAAATCCTCCCCTGAATAACTTTTAATGGGGTGAGACTTCAGTTTGCGATATAAGTTCATGC
Source organism: Thysanoteuthis rhombus (assembly GCA_963457665.1). Lineage (NCBI taxonomy): Eukaryota > Metazoa > Mollusca > Cephalopoda > Oegopsida > Thysanoteuthidae > Thysanoteuthis > Thysanoteuthis major. The sequence goes on from OY735215.1 coordinate 8,527,938, forward strand.
TAAATTAATACTTGCATCTGTATCTATCGGCATTCAAATCCATTTTTCGAAGATCCGAATCGTTTCAGTGATCACTACCCAACAAAAGGCAGGAGAAGAAGATATTTCATTGATCATCCTTTTTTTTCAATTTTTCAAATAAATCACACACAGCGCACCATCAGCCAAAATACGTTGGGTACGTGACGGTTTTCTTCCGAGTGATTAACCAGACCTGTTAGTTTTAGATTTGATTTATTCTCATTCGAGATTTTGTTTCCACCATTAACGTTCGTGCAGACAACCCTAATCCAACCTACTTTCTTTTGATCATACATCCATTCCACAAGGCCGCCCTCTATTTCCCGCCCAACATAATCCTCCTCCCCAACCATGAACCAAACAGTACCAACCCGCAAGGAACTGATGGCTCAGGGAAGTAACAACACCTCTCGCCAGCTTCCCAAACCAAAACTCATTTAACACACGCTAAACCACACACCTTCCTACAAATACCCTGCTCCCCGACGGAGGAACAGAGAAAGCTTGGGATAGGATACTCTAAAACAACGAGAAGAATGTTTAAAACCCAACAACACTGTAGTTGTTTATAAGAGTTGGCTGAAAACAGAAAAAAACAGTTGCCCGATGATCGTAAATGGCGTGAAAGTGATCCGTAGTAACAAGGTCGAAAATCTGTCTGGCTGTCTGTGTGTGTGTGTCTCTCTCTCTTTCTCTCTATCTCTACACACACACACAGACACACACACATACACACACACACACACACACACATATATATATATATATATATATATATATATATTGATAGATAGATAGATAGATAGATAGATACGTTGCCTGGAAATAAAATAAAACATCATTAATTTTTTCGAAACAACCATGAAAAAGAAACAAAATAAAAGCAATAGATAAATGCAGATACAAAAAATAACACATTCAAAATATGCAAATAAAAACAACAATTTTAAACACTAACACTACATGTTTTAATAAGGCACAATATACTTACCATTACAGATAATGTTTCACTCTTTAGAGAATAAACGAACGTAGACGATGATCCTTAGAAACAAAAGGAAAACAATAGAAGCTATATTGCAAATGTATCTATAAAATGAAATATTGAAGCTTGGACCTTATACGAGTTTATACGATGCCATCTAGAATGGAACAAGATGTTGGAATCAAACGAAAAAGTCAAATGACGTGCTGGATCTACGCAGAAGCAAATGTTTTTCAAAAATAGATGTTATAAAAGCATTTGATAAATCGCTTGGCAAGTTTTGATGCAACGGAACATTTTGGCATCCGTAGTCCAGAGGTAGGGTTTCAATTCTGCCTCGTGGCACTCGATGGGATAAAGTCTATAGCCACACCGAAGAGATGTAATTCATCGAAACAGCTGTCTGTGGATAACATAATAATTAATGCTCCTCTATTCAGGGTTGAGCACTCTTTAAGTTAGGTAACTCATCCTTTGGAAGCTTATACAATGCTCTTCCATGGGAATAGAGCACCCTGGTGGATGAGGAGTTTCTGCGTAAACGAATATACCGCTTAAATTCAGCCATGCTGACCACCCAGTTCCGTAGTCCAGAGATAGGATATCGGCCTCCAGGTCCGATGTGAGGGTTCCAATTCTGCCCCGTGGTACTGGATGGGATAAAGTCTATAGCCACACCGAAGAGATGTAGTACATCGAAACAGCTGTCTGTGGATGACACAATTTTTTTTCAAAATTTATATATATATATATATATATATATATATATATATATATATATATCTGAGACAGCTTTAAACAAAACTTTTCACAAGATTTTTTGTGTCACTTTAGCTATCTATTTCCCCAATATCTGTAAATACAATTTATGTATTTTTCTACAGTGTTTACCTTCCTATTTCACGTACACTTTATCAATATGGTACAATGTATAAATTGTTTCTTGCTGGGATCATCAGTTATTTACCGTTTAACTGTTTTGCATCAAACATCACTTCTTTTTTTATATAATTTATGCCATACATATAGTGCATCATTTTAAATAAGATTTCATACGTATTGTATATTGAAATTATTTTATACTGCATATCTATTTTTCGAAATACAGCTCACACACACACACACACACATGCACACACACACACACACACATATACATATATATATGTATACAAATTTAATTCTTTATTTCTAAAGAAAGAATCATCTTTCAGAAAATCATTTATATTCATGAAATTTCTCACGGGTAATTGCTGGTTTTCAATAAAAATGATTCTTATTCAGACATCTTCATAAGTCCAGACTTGAGGATTGTCTATGGGAAAGACAGGAAAAAAAGTTCAATAAAGGTGTGACTGACAGGTTTGACTGGACTACCCGACTTTTTGAAACGCTTCCAAACAAACGAACACTCTTCAGAGAGAAGACGTCATCTTAATTGCTAAAAGGTCTGGGATTGTCGATTCAGAATAGAGACATCGACTTTCTCTTCACGTTTTGATAATAATAATAATAATAATAATAATAATAATAATAATAATAATAATAATAATAATAATAATAATAATAGTACGAAAGTAAGAGCACAGAATATTTTTAAAAAATGACAGGTCCGTGTAGTCACTCGAAAGATACCGTCACGTGACCAGCATCTTTTGGCAGCATGCCCTATTAAGGAAGATCAATTGAAAAATCGGAAAGAGGTGCAATCGTTGAATGAATCACTCTTCTCATCTTTTGTAGGATGTGATCACTGAATGAAAAGTCCAATTTTCAAACAAAATCATTGCAGTTTGACGAAAACCCAGGGACCAGCTTCGCATGGAACGTGCGTAGCAAATTGAACCCATCACTCAAAGTCTATTTAGAAAGAACAAAGAAAAAGGGAAAAAATAAAAGAACCGTAGGTCTATAGATTAGGTCCGTAAACGCGATACATACTTGTACAGCAAACCAGTTGCACGAGTTAAGGAACTGAAAGAAAGATGATGTTGACAGTTATTGTGACAGTTTTCGTTGATGGTCTCGAACCAGAATTAGAAAGAGAGAGAAATGAAAAGATTCTTGATGGACACATCTAAATGTCATTGATTTCCTTTAAGTCGCCATTCCAGCGTCTGACGACTTCGTCAACGCTGACATCGTCTGCAGACACATCGGCTGAGGCCATCATTCCGAGACTCAAGAGCTCTGTCATGCCTTGGAGCAACGCTTTAGACAGCCACTATCTGCTACAGTTAGATCGTGGAACCAGAGATCTTATAAAATCTCTAGTGATTATGTGATATCCCTGAAAATTCAGGTAATTTCATCAGACCCCAACTTTTGCAGAGAAGTAACGGTTAATAAGTTTGTAATGCTAACCATTACTACCCACAGTGAGGACTCCGAATTTCAATAGGTTCGCAACTACTGTGTACTTTTGTCAAACTAAGCCTAACTTAAATATCAAGTACATTTTACTCTAGTATTTGCTGGGTAAGCTCAGTTTGGTACAAAGTCACCAAGTGAGGCTCAAACTCGTTACAGTAGCAATGGCCAGTATCAGTTAACCGTTATCACACTGATTATGAAACTGAAGATTCCTTGAAATTACTGTTAATGTTCAAGGACTTCAGAAAATCCTCAGGGAGATCATTAATTTTGCAATCTAACAGTAGCAGGCATTCGCAGCATATAGCGTTGCTCAAAGAGTTTTGGTCGGAATAAATGCCCCAACCGATGTGTCTGCAGACGGTGCCAGCGTTGATGGAATAGTCAGACATTGGAATGACAACCTGAAGGAAATCAATGACTTCTAGTTATTGTTAACTGTTACTATACTGACTGCAAAACTGGGGATTTCATAAAATTACCGAGATGTTCAGGGACTTCATGAAAACCCTAGGGATACAATCAAATCAGTAGTTCAATGATCTTGCTCGAACATATCCATCACCCCTTTGAAGCTATCAATGTGGGCTGTCTGTTTACCGGGCCGAGTCAGCCATGGAAGAAAGGCTGTCAATGTCAGTCGAGTAAGAATGAGAAAATGCCGAAGTTTTTCTACGGAAGGAACCATTAGAAGACAACAGCATCTTGTGTGACGAAGGAATGAAAGCTGATTTATTTGGGAGAAATCAAAAACATGGCGTCACTATGGAATCAGCAATCATACACGTCCGAACAGTGCACAATAAACATGTCAAATAGAAGCTTAGATATCTCTACCGTTGGTTTGCAATAAAGCGGTGGCCTAGTGGATACACGCTGACGAGAATAAACAACTAATTTCAGCCGTGAGGAAACGATAATAAAACATTTCTCGTAATGACTATGAAAATGCAAGGTGTGTTAAAAAATGCGTGTGAGGATAAGAAGAGTATTATCATTTACCTTGTTATCAACGTATTTAGGTTCCTCTTACAATTACTAATTTACCCGTACCGTTAGAAATACCGGCATATACGGAATATATCACGCATACAGGCAACACCAATGGAGTTCTAGAAGGCTCAAATTGACAGCATTTACTCAGGGGAATCAGTTCGTAAGGCTATGCTAATTTAATTCCTTGTGTCCAGCAGTGTTTGTGTTTGTTTTTTGAAGACTCAAAAAATTCGAAGGATTTTCAGTAATCATAGCCAAACAAAAAGCAAGATGGAATTTATTATCACTCATTGAGGAGCCTTTTTTTCCAATTGTTAATTGATGATCCCCAACATGGCAAGCTGCCAGTCGACGTTGGTCACTAGTGGATTCCCTTGTCAGTTTTTGTTTTTATTACTTTTTACTTTCCATTCATTTTGATTCATCGTTTTTTTATTACTTCATCATGATATAAAATTCAATTTTTCTACATCAGGTGCATGAAAGAGTAAAACACACACCTTGTTAATTAGAATGTGTTTCTGTATAGATTGATCTTTTCAGAGCGTCTGTATAGTCTTAAACTAGAAAGGGAGCCATAGCTAAATCTTTTAGATTGTATATCTTACAAATATAACTTTCATCTGGAAAGTGTCTAGCCATTTAATAATATATCTTTTCTCTCCCTCTTTCTTTCTCTCTCTCTCTCTCAATCTATCTACACACACACACACACACACGTATATATATATATATATATATATATATATATATATATATATATATATATATATATTTACAGACATACTCACAAAGTAACAGGTAGCACAATATTGACGATGCTAAGGCCACTAAATATCGTGTAGTCATGCGCAGGTGAAGTACGTTAAATAAAGAAAGCGATTGGTTGCGAAATTCAATCGAAATATTCATGTGAATGATTTTATAAACCAACAAATTATCTTTAAGAATGAGTAGATTTTAGGCTATCGTGGAATTATATTGGCTGAATTGGGGAAAATCAGCCAGAACTAGCGGATAAATTACTAATTTAGCAAACCCGTCGTTATTTTTTGTAGAGAAAGCAAAGGTACATTTTGATTGGTTTATTATTGCAAGATTTATCCGTCTGTTGCTCAGATTAGTTGAATTGAACTTCGGTAAATCATTTGAAGATGTCTAATCGTTGTATCGATCTCTTTTCCGGTGTAGACAGTAACATTCTGTAAGATTTGATAAGAACTTTGATGATAACAAGAATATTCTCATTGTATGTAGAGCTCCAGAGATTCCCCACGCGCTGATAATTTGGTTATTTTTCATAACGGTCACGATTTATTAGGTTGGTATTATGAGAAAACATACAACTAGTCATTAAGAGTCTCCGCTCTGGTTCGGCTCTGAAAAATAATACATAGCCAGCTAATGGTGATAGCACCTCAATCCCCTTCAAAATGGCCCTCTTAAAACCCATGCTCCCGATCCTACGACTTTTTCCTCTTTTTAAAATCTCGCAAAATCTCTATTTGGGATCGCCATCGGATGTCTCATCATATTCTCTTAACATCCTAAACCTGAAATCTCAATTTAACTGCAAAAACCCCAGGAAAGGCAAATGTGGACAGTGAAGGGGCTGACAGAGCTGGGTGGTGAAATACCCATCCTGCACGTGTGCCAGAGACGGCAGCCTCGGCCTTTGTGAATGCAAGAGTCACATGGTCCAACAATCTCACTCAGTGGTGTCTTTTTGCTAAAGAAATATTCCAGAGGAATGTAGCCGCTCACGCAAAAAAGGTTGTCTAGCTACATTGAGGCTGCGCAACCAGTTCTTTAGATATACAAAATAGCTCGATACTTCCCCAGAAGACATTGTATTTACCTCAACTGAGGGTCTGAGCTGCACAAAGACCAAGAAAGCCGTTGTTTAAATTTTATATCAAATATCTGTACCTCGCATAAATAAATCCCCTCAGCCAACACATGTTCCAGGACTAATTATCTGAAACTATCTTAAAAAGATGAATCGTTTTATTTGGAATTATCTGAGAAAATAGCAGCACAAGCTCAGGACGTGGTCTGTCCAAGAATGGTCAAAGATACCCAAAAAAGCACATTTGAAAGAAAGAGACAATACCGTTTTTCAATCGTGCCAAGTGGTGCGCTCAAACATATCTTACAGTGGTAGCGCCAAAAATGTGTCCACAAACGTTGTGACACACGCACGTGTATCACTATAGACAATCAAAGGAAGAAGGACCTGTAGTCCAGACCATTTGCGGAACTACGGTAATTACATGACCTAATCTTACAATTATTCATCTTAATTGTTCGTCTTAAGGAGAAGACTCAAGGTAGCTGTAGGTAAAAAATGCAATAATTCATTCAGATAGTTCGGAGATGTGCGTAAACGTGACAAGGAAGATACTTAAGAGAATAAGCTTTCTAGTTCACACTCGTAAATATGTTTTGCAATATAGTTTTTTTGGTGTGCCAAATCCGTATTTATGATCTTAAGTTGAATATTGTAGTGTAATACGCAGCTGGTGAGAAAGTGGAGTTGTAGTCTAAGAAAAACTATGAAGTTAGTGTCCATTTTGTTCAACATCTCTATTTTCCCCTCTGATTTGAACTCTTCATAGGCCCTTTTAAATTAAAAGGAAGGAACTCACACCCAATTTGTCAATTTTTTTTTCTTCACACCATCTGATAGAAAAATCGATTTCCTCCAGAACGGTTTACAAGAATAAAGCATTCAAGAAAGATGTCTCATGACTAGTGTCGTTTATATATAAGGTATGATATAGAGTCAGATACTGTCAGACACCGACAATAGTATCATATCTTCTCAGAAAATTGGTTTATATCATGTAAATATTGTATATTGTATGATATATTGAATGAAAATATTGAACACAAAACATCATCATCAGCAGTAAAAGCCTTTTTTATGTATGTCATTGGACATCGACCTGCCTCAAGATTTGCCAGACCTTTCTATCATTGGTGTTACGGAGCCACTACTAAATGTAAATATTTTATATAAGGCAAAAAAAAAAAAAAATAAGATAAATTTAGTATCATTAATGAGATTTCTTGTTTTTAATAATTTCCACCTATTTAAGAAAAAAATATACTTCTAAAAACTAGTTGAGATCTTCCCCCTAATTTATGAATTGATTTCTATGAAACAAATGTCATTTAGATGAAAAAATCGTTGAGGAGATACTTTAAAGTGCATTTTTTTTAGTTTTCAAGTTTTGATTTTCATTTTATTCTTCCACGATATCCCCCTAAAAGTCTTTTGGCATTTTCGAAAACTCTGTTATGATGTCTGATATATATATTCAAATTTTAAATATCTTTTATAGAAGTCCCAAATATGCTCACTCAAAATACCCCTAAATTACCTGGAATGTTTCTACAAAACTAAAAACAAAAACAACCATCAAATATCAGCCTAAATTAATGAAAATTGTCACTTGAGATAATCAAACACGATTAAAACAACCGTGAAAATTACAGGTAGATAGGATAAATGAATCAATTAGATTTGAGTCCGCTACTTTCGCCTAATTGGTCCAATTGGAAATAGTATTTTTCATCGAATCAGTCGTTTTGTACTCCTTACTGTGTGACAAAACATAGAAGTATTAGATGCAGGAAATATTTCACATTCACCCTTTTTTCGATACTGAAAGTGATAAGTAAGACTACAGAAACTTTGACAATTATTTTTTACAAGTCATGCTGAAAAATCTCAAACCATCGATAACAACAAAAGAATGGAGCAACAGAATTAAATAAAACTGTCAAAAAGAAACGAAAAGAAGATGAAAAAATATAAAAGAAAATACATGACAGCAGTTACTAAAATGAAACTCGAAAAAGTTAGGGTGTTCAGAGCTATTAGAAAAAACTCCTAATACGGGGAGGAAACAAATAAATAGTGTGCTTAGAAGAACCTGAGAAGGGGCCAGATAGTCGAACTTGCCTAAAATTCGACAAAAATCTGTAGTCTTTCATACAAGGACCACAGAACAATGAACAACAAATACAAGTCACGAGCAACCCGTCGAGGGTGAATCAAACAATCAAACAAAAGAAAAGGGAGGCGTTTCGGCCAGATAACATCAGCATGGACCTACTTAAAAGAGTCATTCCTCGGAAACTAGCCATTCTATTCAACTTATGTCACAAACAAAGACATGTTCCAGAAAAAAAAACTGCAATCATATTGGGAGCCTGAAAGATCTCAACAGCTACAAGCCAGTAAACCTACTCAACTGTGTCTACATATTCTTACCAAAGTAATCACTGACCGAATCCCCAAAGCTCTAGATTAAAACCAACCAAGGAACAGGCTGGCTTTAGAAATGGCTACTCAGCCATTGACCATCTCAATTCAGTAAATCAACTGAAAGAGAAAGCAGTAGAATTTAAAATGACCATCGCAGTAGAACTTCAAGAAAGCCTTTATCTCTGGAGAAATCCCAAAAGTTATTTATGCAATAATACCGCAAGGCGTTGACTAAGTATATGACAGAGTATTGCGACGTACCTACCGACATAGTAGTTCTTTTATCAGGCTTCATGGTGACTCTGGGTAGTCCACTGAAAGAAGGTCGTGGAATGGATTGACCGAAATGTCATCTTAATGACACAAATAAAAAGAAGGGATTCAATACACCGAAAAAATCCCGGAAAGGGAGTTCTTAGCAGGATTTTGATTCGTTAAGTAGCATTTAATTTATTCATGTTTAGTGTATCTTAAGACCTTTGGGGGGAAGCGTTATCTTCCTGAAGCAATGTTGCCTTTTCAGTAATAAATTTCATAGCTAGATATTCAAAGAAAATGAGCTAAAATGGAGCTGGATACAGTGACATAATGCAGTTCGTTATTACACTGTTCGCAATATAAGGCGGATGGGTCTTGGTCTCCACTTCTTTTTGTAGGGTTGCTAATTTTTAGGTGAGTTTTCAAATTTTCGAAAAACTGCGAAAAAAAAATCAATTGGCAAAACTGGATGTAAAATTTCTATTGATATGCGGCCTATCCTCATCTTGGTTGTTTTTCATACAACGTTTCGGCTGTTGCGCTCTACAGCCTTCGTCAGGTATCATCTGGTAGATTTGGGGAAGTAACGAACCGAACCCTTTCTTTATCCGACGGGGGTATATTGACCGTACTCCCCTCTTTAGCGTTAGTAAAATTGTTATATTGTCTCACACTAGGATCGAACCTACAACCATCAGATTACTTTACAGTAATTTGTCTGATGCTGTAACCACTGCGCTATGTGTCCATGTGGATGTAGAACCATGGAATTTCCTAAGAAAAAGTAAGAAAAAATATCTGACCATTCTGCAACTTGGCCTATGATATCTCCCAATCATTCAGTACATCCCACCAAAAAACAGAAATTCTATCGAAATACATTCTTGATATGACAGAAATATAACATTTCTCCAATTTGAAATTAATTAACAATTAACTACATCAGCCTTCACAGATAATCTCGGTCTTATCCAATATTTGTGAATTATGTCGTAAATAAGATTATAAGTCTTGAAAATGTTAGATAAATTAAAAAGGATCTAAATCACTGCCTAAGAATTAAATGCAGACACATAAGTGCTAAATGCGCGGAAAGGGAGCTAGAAATGGCTCCAAAAGAGCTTAATCGCAATAACCCTGTCTACTAGACAGCTTGTTGTTGGAAAGTGATTTGCCAGAGGGGGTAATTAAAAGAGCTGTTAATCTGACTATCAACAACTTTAGTATGGCTTTACGTGGATATCTAAAATGGAAAAATTTCAAGGGGGTTTTAACCCTTTAGCAAATATGAAACTCTTTAACAATTTCATGCACCTGATTGTAAATGGCAGATTCTTTGGGTTACGTAGAAAAGCGATAAATGATAACTACCTTCATAGTGCAGCATCAATCAAATAGACGCAAAGAAAATGAGTTTTGTAATAAAATCAGATGCGACATCCTACCTATGGCATTCAGCCGTAAATTGTGGAAGTCGGTGAGTTGTAACCAATGCACTAAACATAGAAAGACTGTTAGCTAGAAGCACATCCTCACTGGCTACAAATATGCTTCATGGGAGACATAACCAGGTGTTGAATGTCCTTAGTTGTGCCAAAAAGAAGAAAAAAAAAGGCTTCTGACTATCATGCAGTGAAAAAAGATTTGAAGACAGAAAACTAACTCTACTAATATCCGTAGCTCCCAACAATGACCTCGGTGTCAGGATTGGTTTCAGGTCTGGAACATCGTTTCCCCTAATCCATAGAGACCCAGCTCAACTATTCAGTACCACCAGACTTTTTTGGATGATTTTCGGTAGTATTCTGGAGAAGTTAGGGTTGTTCCCTGATGATTGTGGACCGAGGGGAATGCACAATCTTCAACTTACACACACATAGGGTCACAAATGAAGATAGACCTTGTGACGAATTAGAATCAGACTGGGTCGAATCTTAGACATCTTTATCGAAGGCAATGAGTTTTCTTCTTCTCGTGCAGCAAGGCCGAAAGCATTAGCAAACAGAAAATTTAAAACGTTCACTGAAACACATATAGAAAAAGTAATTACATTTTCACTTACGCTTGAAATATTCTTTATTTATAAGTGAGGATATCAAGTGATTGCAGCCCACGAAATAGCTCGGCCAATAAGCTAAATTGACCGCAAATTCTCTCTAAAAGTACCTGTGTCTATGTGGATTTCTACGTTGATGCTTGCTTGTGTGTGCGTGTATATCCTGGTGCCTCTCGTCACTCTGGGTCAACAATCTCTGGAATTTGCATAAATACAACAGTAGGCACGATGTTTTTTGTTTGTTCTTCAAAAAGTGATTTTTTATGCGTGTCTATGGACAATTTGGGACCAACAATACGTAAACCGTGGGCTTGATTGCTTTTATATACTTTCAGATAACTTTAAAGATAATTAGTTTTGGTTCCTGTTCAGGCTGTGCTGATCCACTCATGCGATGAATGGACGACCCAAGCTCTTTTTTTGCTAAGCAGACGTTTCCATTGAGTGTCCTATCTTGAGCAACAAAGGCCACACCCCGTGTTAAAATCCACATTATGGTATGGATCGGCCGAAACGTTTACAAAGCTATATAAACAAAACTATGAACTAAATCTTTCGAAAAAAATCTTCAAATCGCTGAAGGTACTTAGAGGACCAACGCTAGTATGAGATAGGGCAGTTACTCACCAAAGATCGGATTCATACTTCAGCAATAGCTAGCGAGACCGATTTACCACACCTCAATCTACATCGGGTGCTCCAAATGAATTTACTCTACAGTATGGTTTTTTTATTGCTCCTACAACAAACCTAATTTGAAATTGTAAATGGCAATGGGATGGCCATGTGACAAGAATGTCAGCCAACCGTGCTGGATAACATGACTCACAATTTGGATCATATACAAAGCTGTGACCGGTAAAAAATAAGTGACGAACTAAACAAGTTCAGAAAGTTTTGGCTCCACGACACCCATGATAGAGAGATCTGGTGAATCTTGGGGTAGGACCATGTCCAACAATGGACCCTGGAAGGCTGTTGCTGATGATGATTCTGATGATTGTGAATGAAACTCTGGTTATGGTAATTTCAGTTGCTATCTTCAATGATACTATAACATCCGCCTCTCACTCTGTGAGGTGATCGGATTTTTTCAGTACGGAGTAGACAGACTATTAGTGACAGACAAAGGACATCATTAAAAAGAACGAACGATGTTACACGGAATGAACGAACAGGCAATCCTTTGAAAAAGCATAAGACAGAAAACAAGATCCGAGAAAAGGTATTCATTGCCATCACAATTACGTTGGTTCATTAGTCAGCAAAGCTCTACGCTACTCCGAGATTAATTCAGAAAAAAATCTTTTAAAAAATATTCACAAGCTAAAACGTCATTTTCACAGCTTGCTAACATCATCAATGTGTGTCCGTTGTATCAATGATTACTCTTCCATGGGCGGTAATCCCGATCCTCTAGGTACCACTCGGCCTTGGCTAGTTGTCATCAGTCTTTTGGTTGGATGACCCTAATGTCAATGTTCTTTCTGCATCTTCGAACCATAGCGAAGGAATTCCTAGATTTTTTTCACCATCGCTTAATTCAAAGTTCAGAAGTTACCTGGACAGCCTATAATTATCCATCAGCAACATTGCCTCACCATCTCTGGTTTATTTTTATGATAAGTCCTCCGTTGATTCAAGACCAGCTCTTTCCATCCTGCTAACACAGAGAGCGTATACCACTCATTCCAGATGCTGTGATTGATACGTTTTCATAGGGTTATGCTCACGTAGCAATCTCAACTGAATAAAGGTATTTTCAGAGAATCTTGGACCGACTAGGCATGAAATGTGATTGCCCTACTAATAACTGTAAGTAAGTCCCCGGGTGAACCGAGTTACAGACAACTAGTACTTACCAACGGACTGCAATAAAGCTTATCATAATAAAAAGAGAGTTTTTTTTTATAACGATTCCTCTAAAGCGTAAAGTTGATACATGTACTTGTGCTGGGTGGAGAAAAACAAAACAATGATCATCAAACAAACATTAAAGGATTATGTGTTTCTCTCTCCCTCTATATATATTTTTTATTGTGTCATCCACAGTTTCGATGTATTACATCTCTTCAGTGTGGCTATAGACTTTCCATTATCCCATCCAGTATTGCGAGGCAGAATTGAAACCTTCACTTCAGACCCGTCGGCCGATATCCTACTTCTGGACTACGGAACTGGACACGCAGTAAGGCTGAATTTAAGCTTTATATTTGATTTACGCAGAAATCCCTCTTTCACCAGAGTGCTCAATTCCTATAGAAGAGCATTGCATAAGCTTACAGTGGATGAGTTGCCTCACTTAAAGAGTGTTCATCCTTGAATTGAGGAGCATTGATATATGTATATATATATATATATATATATATATATATATATATATATATATATATATATATATATATATATATATATATGTGTGTGTGTGTGTGTTATCAAGTAATCTGCAGACAGCTGTTTCGTTGTATTACAGCTCTTCAATCCATTATCCTATCCAGTACCACGAGGCAGGATTGAAACCTTAGCTTCAGACCCAGATGCAGGTATTCTGCCGCTGAGCTATGGAACTGGACGGCCAGTAAGGCTGAATTTAAGCGATATATTCATTTTAGCTTGAATTCCCCATCCACCAGAAGGTTCTTTTTATATATATATATATGTTTCTGTGAGATAAGGTTTGTTTGAAAACAAATTCAATAAAAATGTATTTCATGGAAGTGATAATCAGCATTCCCCAATTGATAAATTGGCAACATGTTATTTTATTCTGTTGTACTGTTTCGTTCAATAGGGTATTTTGAATAAATAAACTCTCTGTCTAAAACAATCACTGTTTCATTTAATATTTTATCAACAGGAGTGGCGAGGGTGGTCCGTAAAATATAGGGATGGTGTCTGCAATTTTTTGAAAGTCATACAAGAATTCTGCAGCAAAATAAGGTGGGGAACCACTCCTGTATACTAAAGTAATCATTTGACTAACTGACGGTAAATAAGAAGCGTATGTACCTAGTCCTGCTTACCTACCTACAAATTCGATTTGAAGACATTAGGAACAGATCTCGTTAACACCCCAGTGGGTGTCTCGCTTACACCCTAGAGATTGTCAGTCGAAAGTAAAGTAAATGTGAACAATCATGAAAAGAGCACAGAATAACAAAATAAAAAGAAATAAAAACAGCAACGTCTGTATAGTTACCCAGTAGAAACTATCACGAGACCAGCTTTTTTTGACAACATACCTTGTTGGGGGTGATCAATTAAAAAATTTGACGAAATGGTGCAATCAATGAATAGCACTCTTCCCTCGCATTCTTTAAGGCAGTGATCACTAGAAATGTATCAAATTTTTGATGAAGAAGCAAAAACCAACTATTATCAATCCGTCATAAACGTACATTGCAAACTGAACCAAACTTTCTGAAATGTATTCAGAGGGGAGGTTGAAAAATAGAATTTTTTGTAGCCCTAATGAAAAGTGCATATTAAAGTTTTCAGCCCTCTAATTCATTTGGCCTGGCCTTTATACCTGATACGCTGATACACGCAAAGTGAACCAGACCAACTTGAAAACTGAAAGAAATCTTGTGACAGATATAGTTGACGGTTTCGAAAAACGAAACAAAAAAATAATGATCCCAGGGGAGGATAGTCACTACTATCACAAATTAAGATACTTCATAGACTGTGTTGCATTGGGAATTCTTCTGAGCACTTTGTACATTAGTTCCTCGATCTTGAGTAACTTGGGAAATGAAAATAGACACTGACACTAATTGGGACTGTGTTCCCCAATCAATGATTCAAGAAGCAAAATTGGGCCACGGGATAAAAAAAGGATTTCTTATTTTGTGAAGATCTTTTGAAAACGATCTTCCGAACTTTGTACATTACAGCCTTCTTCAGATGGGTGTCCTAAATGGGGAGGGTTTTGAATGCTTAGATAAGGGCTCCCTCGGAGCACTGAGCCAAAATGTCCTCATTCTGCTGCCAATTGTCTGTTAGGGGAGTTCCCTAGGCCATAATGAAGTTTTTTTTTGCGTCATAATTAAGTCGATGTCCTCTACTGGTACCACAGAAGTGTTTTTTGAGGGTAATTTCTGACCCACAAATAAATAGCTGACCCCACGTGTTACTGCGTTGGGATGATTAGAACAGTCAACCTTTCCCTCACTTTCGATGTTCTTATGGCATAGTAAGTAGTAAAGAGTGGGTGATCCCTCACTCATGAATGTTCATAAATATGTTCGTTTTTTGAAGATTAAAGGAAGATAATACCAGATTCTTTTGTAAGCAAAATGTGTACATACAAATTTATGTATATATATATATATATAGTGAATGTATACTTGCGCTTTTTGTTTTAATTCCATCATACGTACGTATTATGTCTCTATAAAACCCTAAAAATCCTATTAGTTTTAAAAAGATAGGTTAACAATCAATGAGTCTCTCTTATAGAGCTGAAACATGAAGTTTAACCAAAAGATTGACACACAAACTGAGAAACCAAGCAAAATAAGAAAGAAACATGAACATGAAGAGATTATAAACTAGGCAGCATATCAGTGAAAGAGCAGGAATCAAGAATATTTTAAAATTCATTAAAAAAATTCGAATGGCAATGGGCTGGTCATGCTGCAAGGATGACAGACAACTGCAACACATCATGAATCACAACATGGATCCCCAAAGATCATATGCATCAGTGTTGTAGGAAAATATAAGATGTCATGACAAAATACACAAGTTCAGAAATAATACGCTCCGCAGAGTCCTTGATAAAGAGGTCTGGGGAATCCTGGAAAAAGTCTCTGTACAACGACGGACGCTAAAAGTCTGCAGGTGATGATTTATATATAGTAGCGTGGAAATATGTAAGGGACGGCTATCATGAATTAAATCAATTGATTTTA
Organism: Thysanoteuthis rhombus; assembly: GCA_963457665.1. NCBI lineage: Eukaryota > Metazoa > Mollusca > Cephalopoda > Oegopsida > Thysanoteuthidae > Thysanoteuthis > Thysanoteuthis major. The sequence continues at coordinate 8,543,819 of OY735215.1, forward strand.
TTGCTGAGATGGAAAACTTAAATAAATATTTTTTACTACTTAGTACAATGCTATGTAAGAAAGTGGGTAAAAGTTATAGCCTAGTCAGGATAAAAGAAAGACTAAACATCAAATGATATTTTTTCATTATTCCGAGAGATCAAAAGTTAAGGAACGGTATTCATTCTCCCATTTATTTATTAGTGTTGAAAGTGTTCAATAACTATCAAAAATTACTTTTTTAGGGTATACATATTCGTAGAACCAATATCACAGGCAACGTGGGCGATTTTTTGAAGAAACACATTATGATTGTAGAAAAAAATCTTCACGAGAGTAAGATGTCTATTTCAACCATTGCAAATTATGTTTAGCGATCTAAAAGTTTGGTTTACTGAGAAATCATCCAAAATAAGGAGTGTAATACGATGGAGTCCAAACATAAACTGATCAAGATTGCGAAGAAGAAAGAAGTAAGACTGCATGATAGAAGAGAGCATTCATGACAGACATCCAAGACTGCTGTCGAGATTTCACGAGATTTGGGTGAGAATTCAGGTGTGAAATTGTCGAAGAACAGTGACCCACGTTGACTGATCGAAGCTGGATTGTCAAGCCTCTCACCAGTCGTAAGAACCAAGAACTACGTCTTCAGTATGTTAAAGAAGATGTTTTTTGAACCCCTGAATAGTTGACCCATATTTACTTCAGTGAATCATCGCACCTGGATTTGATGGCAAAAAGACTGTAAGGCGCAAGGATAGATGAGAAGCCGGCCCCTGTAACCCGTTGAGGCAATTCTGAAGTTGTGATTCGGCAGTGTGATTGGTTAGGACGTCATCCCTGCAGCTGATATCATCCCTCTGTTTTGTCTGATTTGCACGGTGAATACTGAAATATTTGATTGAATGTTCCGGTACCATGTCGTTTCATGCCTTGGTTCAATTGAGAATCAGCTGCTGATTTTCCTTCAGGGTAATTCTTCTTGTCATATATCTAAAAAAGTTACAGAAAGGACTTTCAATGAAGACTTGAACTGCCTAAGGCCCAGACATCAATTCAATAGAAATTATGTGGAAGATTATTACCGTAATGGAGAGCGTTACCAACGTTAAAATCCTCAAAGCTTGCACAAAATTTGGGAGAAGATTGAAACCGAATAGAACACATGGTGCAAAAAATCCTTTTGATTTAAGTCGACGCAGATACTCAACTAATAACGAAAACGGCCGTTGAATTGAATAGTTGTCTTGTAATGTATACCTCACATTTGTTAAGATGTTTTTCAAGATTAAAGAAGAACATGTTCGTTGCACAAATATAAGTTTTCTGTAATCATAGATGTTTGTTCCCTCATATGAGACATAATTTTCACAAAATATAGCCATACATATTAATAATCAATTGCAATCAAGTTGATTATCTTGTTATTTCTATCAGCAATAACAATGGATAAACCATGATTATTTTAACCATTCCCAAGATTATACTCGATGCTGTGCATGGATACACCTACCTAACCACATATGGATATGTATGTGTATACAGGTAAATATGTGCACACATACCTATGTATACATTTGCCTGCCTATAAAACGCGGGGTTACAAGTTTTTGAGGATTACTGCTCACCGCAGCGCTTTCAATCTTCATAGCTACCCATGTCAAGCTTCTGTAAACGGCACTCCAGTAGTAACACATGCGCACTGGACGTGAAATATTTGCATAGTAAAAAACGTCATGCAAAGCTGTCAATATAGTTTTCAGACTGATCTAGCTGCCTGGCTGACTGGCTCTGCATGTATTTATTACTTAAACCGGCTGCACTGATTGATTTAAAAGGTTGGAGATGGGAAAATATAATCTTTATTATGCCTCGTAATTTTTTGTGTTCGTTTTTTTATAAAAAATTACACATTAAAATAGATTTTCAGGAGGGGTTTCAATTTACAATGTTAGTGTAAGCTAAATTGGTCAATAGACAGTACTTGCCTTGTTTTTTTGTTTTTTTTAAAATTTAGACTTTTTTTGAGATCCAACAAAAAACCAGAGAAATAATTCGTACTTTGATGGGTTTTTTTTTCAATTTTTTGATTGATAATCTCCAACACAACATGCTATCAAAAGACGATTTCGACTGGACAGT